>OVBL01000732.1:0-713552 GCA_900406555.1 Pseudoturritis turrita
GTTGTCCAAGTGATATCAAATTCATATGAAAACCATCAACAATATAAACATTCTTCAAAGATATTTGAGAAGTAAGACGAATTGTCCCTAGTTTGGAACTAAAACATCGTTTTCACCAGGAAAAGAAACTAATATGGACCAATAAATCTCGTCCAACAAGTCTATGCATCGAGTCATATGATGTGTTGCTCCCGTATCGAGAATCCGTAATAGCTCATTACTCTTTATTGCTAAATTGAGGAGTTGATTTTCCAGCATTGATGAGGTGTTGAACAGCCTGCCATTGATCATCCGTAAGTTTCACTCAATCCTTGACGATCAATGTCTGTAATAGTCGCATTAGACGCTATTGCAGTGGAATTCACAGTACTTATTTGGCTATATTAGCTCGTGGCTGAAAACCACTACCATGTCTAGTAGGTGGTGGTGTGGAGCTCCCAATTGTAACCTCTATTTTGTGGCCTGCCACCCCACCATTCCGGGAAATCAACAACCTTAAAACACGATCTTCCTTCATGACCGGTTTGCCGCAAAATGTGCACTGTCGAGATGGATCGCAATTGCCTGGTCTAGCTCGGAAAGTTCGAGTTTCATCTTGTCTAGACACATCCCGTGTGAAGATTGTGCCTGACTTGTTGAAAGAATCCGAGTTTGTGTAAAGAAGCAAACCTCATGACCAAATCTTCTTGTGTAACATTCGACCGTATGGTTTTGTTTTGTACTATCATTTGATAGACACTATCGAGATGTAGGAGAGGAGTAATCACACATATTTGAGATTGAATAACACCATGAATCGAGTCATTAAGACTAGAGAGGTAATCATGAATCTGCAAGATTTCTTTCTCTTTATCATGAGCCGTGTTGAGATCGCACTCACACTTGTCGCAGGTGCATCTCTTAGAATTCATACACTCTGCAATTCCATCCCATAGTTTGGTCAATCAACCAAAGTAATCGTCAAGTGTGGAACCATTCTGCTTGCAAGTAGCTAATTGATTGCGTAGTTGCTGCAGACGAGCTCCACTCTTCTAAGGGAACCACTTCTTGATAATATCCCATAAGTCTTTGGCAATCTCACGAGTTAAAACCGAAGAGCGTATCTTGGGTTTGATTGTCTGCTTGATCCATCCAACAAAAAGATGATTGTTGGTTGTCCACTTTGAGATGAGGAGAATCACTGGCTGGTTTGGGTATACTTCTTTCTAGAAATCTAAACTTTTTTCGAGAACTAAGTGCCATACGAATGTTAATGGCCCATTTATCATAGTTCGAACCGTTGAGAAGCGGCTGCGAGATGACTGCGCCTGGATTGTCGCTTGAGGTAAGATCAGATGGAGAGATTTTTTTGTACTTAGGATCGCTGTTAGTTAATGCCATCGTGGTTGATTATAGAGAAACAGAATTCCTCTATTTTCTAGCCAAAAAACAGGGTATCGAAGAAAACCAAATAAAAAAGATCGAAGAACAAAAAACTCTTGCAATTGCGAGAAGAATCAA
Organism: Pseudoturritis turrita; assembly: GCA_900406555.1. Taxonomy (NCBI): domain Eukaryota; kingdom Viridiplantae; phylum Streptophyta; class Magnoliopsida; order Brassicales; family Brassicaceae; genus Pseudoturritis; species Pseudoturritis turrita. The sequence continues at coordinate 1,501 of OVBL01000732.1, forward strand.
GCAAGATAATGGAGAATAATTCGAAATTAAGTTTGTTCGTGCTCTGATACCATGATAAACTATGAATCGAAAATATTAACTTGTATATTCAAACCAATCGGCCAAGCTATATATATAAGATGTTTAAGCTAATGTACAAAAAGAAATAATACAATTTAGATTAAGTATATATTCGAATATATATAAGATATATTCTATATCCTAATAAATAAAATATTCTTATGAAAACAAAATAAAACAAAGAAGTTTCGTAGTTTGACACCTCATGCCCAACGTCGGCCGAATTAATCACGTGCTTTAAAATACTCTTCAGTCACACGGACCACAAAATGTCACGTCAACTTCACACTCTACTCCACAAAGTTAGTTACTAAATTAACGTTTGGCAAATAAAATCTTCTAAATGAAAACCATAACAAAACAAAAAAGATTCGTAGTTTTCGTAGTTTGACACCTCATGCCCAATTAATCACGTGCTTTGAAATACTCTTCAGTCACACGGACCACAAAATGACACGTCAACGTCAACTTCACACTCTACTCCACAAAATGTCACGTCAATTTCCTGATTGGCTGCGATTCATCACGTCAAGAATGTGAGATCAATCGGACACCATTATCTTGCTTAGCCAAGGACCGGCTTGTAAACATCTTCCCAAGACTCCCAACTCCCAAGTGAAATATGCGAGTCTTTTATAAAAACGCATTTAAGTTCTTGTAATTTCAACTTTTAATTTATATTATTTTTAACAAAAATAAGCATGTTTATATTAACTACATGATTACGTGTTGATGAGAAAATCCGGGGTCCGTCCACTTGAGACAAATCTTCTGCAAGTAATGAAAGAATATGTGACAACATTGGAATACCGTGGTGGTTTTAGAGCAGCTTTTAACGCTCAAATCAGTATGTTAGATCACATGATTTGATAGGAAAACAAAGAATCAAAAAGCAAAGGAAGATAAAACGGGTTTAAGTTACATCAAGATCTCAAGACAATAATGAAATTTTTGAGAATATGAAAAAAAAATTTCTTTATTAACAACACTTTAAGCACCATAAACTTAATGGATTTATCCGGCATTAAGACAATCCTTCAGTCCGGTACCAATTATTTTTCAATAAAGATTAAAAAACCAATTTAGAACAACTCTAAACTTTGTACCTCTTTAAGCTCTCTCTCACAAAAATCTTGCTCTCGATAAAAATAAACGTTTATGCTATGCAAGAATTGGTGCTCTAATTCTTTGGAGGTAATCATCATTTTATAGAGATTACTACACAAGAATTAGGAAACCACATTTTTCTTTCCTAGGCTAATTTCCTTTTACCTATGTACATAAGAAAAACTAGGATAATTTCCTTTTCAACACTGAATTTCCTTTTTTCTTTTTTTTATACAAGTTCGATGGTTTTGAAAATTGCTTTGATTCAACTCTTAGCTTGGTTCATGAAGCTTCTTACTTCAACAAATAAATCAATGACGTATTTTGACGATTGTGCGATATTTCAAGTGAAAGAAAGATAGAGAATATATCTATGGTATTAGTATATTGGATTGAGCTATAGTGACACCATCTAATCCGTTTTTACCATTCAGAATCTTAATCTAGATATAAAACTTAGAGGAAAAATCAGATTCAACAATCTAACATTTTCACCAAATTATTAACCTTTATTAAAACTTGAAACTTGAATTATCAAACAGAGACATTGAATATGTTCTGATATCAATTGTTGGCTTTATTTTATAATAAAACATTAAAGCATGTCAATCTCTGATTAATAAAACGTATGCAGAAATATATCTGATGAATCCATAGTTTAGGCTATAAATTTGGATTAGCTCTAACAAAGTACACCATGTAAATTCTTTAGTTCTTAGGAGATGGAGAATCAAATAATTTATATATTTTGGTTGTTTTGGATACTATAACCCTTTGTGTTTATAGAAATTTTTTTTTTTTAATTCGACCTTTAATTAAACTAGGCTAGTACCCGCGCATACGCGCGGGTTATGTTCGCATAATTTTTCGTAAAAATATCTTTATGCAACGAAAATCAAAATCTCTAACAGAATATAGTTGCTATGGTAAACCGACTTAACCATACTTCATTCAGGCTAGTTAAAAATGATAAAGGAGGAGAAGAAGGTAGGAAAACCGCATGTTAACTATCCAGCTAAAATCACAAAGTAACAGCTATGATATGTAAACACAAGAACATCACCTCATCCATGTCATCATTGCTGTAAATGCCATATTTAAAGGCTTGGCTCAAGTTGTTTGCTAGGGCTGCGACATCATAGTCGCTATGGAGTAAAGTTGGCCTCCATGGATTTTTCAGATCCTCCCTCAGAATTAAATAAGAAACCAACTTATGTAATTTAAATAGAAGAATTTTCTAACTATAAATCATACACAGAGATGGAGATAAGAAGATAAAAATTTTCTAACTTCAAAGCAAGCCAAACTTTCCATTATTTGTTGAAAACTGACTATCGCCGATGGAAAAGACTACATGTCTGGATCATCTCTCTGAGAACCAACCCTCATAGATGGACCATTGAAGGGATTTGATTCCTTTAGCTTCTGAGAATCGAGATTAAAGGATCAGTAAAACTTTAAGGACATACCAATGTTTAATCAAAACAAAAAACGATGAAGGATATACGAACCATGTAAATTGCAGGAGAGTCGCCGAAAAAAGCAGTATCAAGTTATTCATCAATCTTTTAGTTCTACTGACCATTACTTACAATAACAAAACATGGTACATGCACTTGTCTTCCCTTCAACGAATTTGTCATTGTGCACGCGATGTGAACTGCTGTCTCTTGATCCTCCTAAACTCGGGAGAAAACTAAATTTAGATGGCTAAAAATTGAACGTGTTCAAATACGTAAAGCCATAAACTGAATAGCTGAATTCCATTACAATATGTACCCAAACTTTGAGCGCTACCTAAAAAGTGGAGAAGCAACAGCTCATAACAATACAATACAATACTAACAGCATCCCTCAATAACGAAATAGCAAAACTGCAGCAGATTCACAATATATTCTGCAACATCTTGCTCCTTAAATCAATACCCAAGCAGAAGATAAAATCATACAGACCCAACCAAGTTTGAAGCTTACTTATAAACTGCCGTACAAGACAACACCAGGAAGAAGCTAAAACATACCGGTTTAGTTGTTTTGGTACTATGTGATTGTATGCATTAAAAGGATTCCAATCTTATTAGATCCACAAGTGGAAAATAAAACCCAATGAAACACATGCGAATGAAACAGAAAATGAGTCCATTACCGAATTGGAAGCCTCTATTGTTTCTCCTTTTACAAACCAACTTTCACTTCGTCTCATCCTTAACGAGTTTCAAAAATCCAGCAAAAATGCCACGTCAACTTCACACTTTACTCCAAAAAGTAGACAATAATGGCCTCTTCACCTTGAAAGAAATCTCAAGTCTCCAACTCTATAATGAATGTGTGTGTATACATATAATGGTATATAGAGAATATATGTCTCGTATTAGTATATTGGATTGAGCTATAGTGACACCATCTAATCCATTTTTTCCATTCAGAATCTTAATCTAGATATAAAATTTGGAGGAAAAATCAGATTCAACAATCTAAAATTTTCACCAAATTAGTAACCTTTATTAAAACTTGAAACTCGAATTATCAAATAGACAAATTGAATATGCTCTGATACCAATTATTGGTTTTATTCTATAATAAAACATTAAAGCATGTCAATCTCTTATTAATAAAAACATGATTATTCTATAATAAAACATTAAAGCATGTCTGATTAAAAAAAACATGCAAAAATGTACTTGATGAATCTATAGCTTAGACTATGAATTTGGATTAGGTCTTCCAAAGCCCACCATATACATTCTTTAGTGCTCTGGTGATGGAGATGTAAATAATTTATGTATTTTGGTTGCTTTGGATATTATAACCCTCTGTGTTTATAGAAAAACAAAATTTTAATTCAGCTTTTTATCAAATTAGAAATTATTGAATGTATCCAAACATTAATTTTTCATAAATTTAGTCAAATCATTTTATTCCAAAGTAACCACTTCAAATTTGATTATTTAATATTTATCTAACATATATTGACCCAAAATAATTTTTAGACATTTTGAATGGTAAAAACGGTGTCTTCCAAGTCCAGTCTATTCATTCAATCTTACCTCTGATGGATTTGGCGACCACCACTATTGGTATGTTAACTACTTGGAGGTCTGATAGAATAGGCATGTGGCAAGAGTCTCAGGCTAAAGGAGAAGATTGTTAGAAGATGAAGAGAACTGTAAAGAGTAAAGAAGTCTATAAATAAGAGTCATAGCTGAGAGGAGTCTTGAATATTGTAGAGTTATTAAGACAGTTGGAGTTCACGCTAAGTGCTCGCACCAAAGCTTCCATGTTCCATGTTGAGGAATGGCTTACCACCAATACATTGCCGTATGAGCTCACTGTGTTGGAACTCGTTTTTAACGAAATGGTTTTCGACCATTTCCGATGAGATTTTCAGTGGAGACGTTCATCGGAATGACTGGATTTTAGGCACGATAAAATCATCGTCGTGAGCACTATAAAGTAGTGTATTCTCTTGTCAAAATTAGAGTTGATTTGAATGAAAAAATGTTGATCCAAAGTCGATGACTTGAAAAGCTTGATAATTTGTCTAAGTGTAAAAACTAGCACATATCCCACATTGGATACATGAGGTGAAAGTCCTCTTGTACATATATGGAAAAGTCATAACAAGATTCAAAATCTTGTAAAGTACACTATGGTATGGTGTAATAGAGAAAAGATATATCTAATCAAATACTTGCATGCACCAAACCGAGTCGAACTAAACCGAATTTGGAATTAGACTTGGACTCGGAATTGGAATTGGATTTGAAGTTTGGTAAATGGGTTGTAGGTCTTATACCCTATTATTTGTTTTTGGGTCAAACTCAAATTAATGGTTGATTAATGTAATAATAAATTAATCATAAAATCACAAATATGTTTTCAATTTTGATCAAAGAAACGTAATGGACAAAATCAATTTGTCTTAACAACATGATTCCTCATTCAACATGAGAATGAATGTTGAGCATTTGGCTGAGTTTAAAAAAAAAAAAAACTTATAAACTGAAGGCTTTAGCACTTCTCTAAGATATGAAAAAAACAATTATTCATTCAATTACAACACAAAATAATTTCCTACCATTTTCTTTTTATTTTATTGTGTCTGAGAGTATAACACAGAAATAATGTTCGTTAGATTCTGCTCTTGACTAGTGCAAAACATAATTGATTGCAGTTGTATCATGAGATTCGGAACGCCACACAACCGTCACACTACGGGACATTTTTAGAATTAAGGAAAGAGCGTCTCGCCTCTGCAAATCCGTTCTTTTCCTAATTTCTGTATCGGTATTGTTATTGTAATATCGATTTATTTATGTATTTCACTTACAAATATCAGTTTGCCCATGTTGTAGTAATTGAGTTCCTACAATCTTAATTCTGAAAATTTTCGTTATGTGCTTATTACATTAACGAAAACTAATTTTTTTGTGAAGTATTTTTGTCGTGAAAACAGGAATCAGAGAATTCATGATGATCAATTATCAATCTCTTTCTATCAGATTATTTTCGGTCATTGGTTTATAATTCTGCAATTTTTATTTAATTGCTGAGTTATTTAAATTAGTTCTTCTGATTTATGAAATTAATATTTCGTGAATTGCTTTGGCTTATTGTGTTAATCGGTTGATTAAAAGGAGATGATAAAGGCTGATTTATTCTTCTCGCCGATTTCTGGTTCTTAACGGTCTGGTGTTAACCAACCGGATTTTCTTTTATTAATTGTATAATTTGTTATCGGATTTCGTTCTTGTTCAATCGGTTTAATGCTCCGGTTTGACTTTGAATGCTGTCACTGTCACTGAATGGAGCAAGTTATCGTTCAAGTCTTTTGCTATTATTTAAGCAATTTTCCAGTTTTGTCATCTTCTTAAAAACCACTTTGAGTTGTTTATGCAATTTATTTTTGGTTTAATTTGCATAAATATTGTCTTTGCATTTAAACTGATAAAAGTGTTAATTTTTAAAATTTATTAATTCTTGAAATTTTTCATTATAAATTTCAATTACAATTTATTCATATATATTAGACTGAACTTTTAATTGTATGTACTAATTTGATCTTGGTTATTTTGAAAATATTTGATTTTAAATACAACTATCTCTGAGTTAGCCGTTTAAATCGGACATATGTATATGAATATACATTTATGTTTTCAATTTTTAAAGGTCGTCTAACAAAGTAAATGTTTAGATAAACGTTTGAGATGACAACGAATATGGTGAGTCGACAACCCATATTGGGAATGGTCTGCCACCTATGATCTTATGTGTTATACGGACTAGAATTCTGATGTTTATCGGAATGCTCAGATCCTATTTACACCGATAGCGGTGGAGGTGTTATGGTTACAAGTCTAGTGAGTCGACGCACCAAATTTAGTTTGGTAGTGGTCTGCCACGTGTGACTGTGCCAAATTCGAATTTTTATCAGATTGTCATGTTAGTGCCTAATGTTGTAAACATAGGACTAATACAAGACAAATTCGATGGGACTCGATTTGTTATGTGGCGGGATAAAATGTTTATTCTTTGACCATGTTGAAACTAGAGAAGTAATTCAAAGAGGATAGCATATGCTTTCTCTTGAGAATACTAATGTGAGAACTCTAGTCAGTATTGAATCTTGTACCACTGTGAATGTTTTATGCAAGGTTGGATAAATGACGCTTTGGCAACTGCTGTATAAAATCTACAGTGAGTTTACTACTTCTAAGTAACTCATGTTTCCTTGAGATGAAGTACAAGTCTAAGAACACACGTTCTAAAAAATTCGCAATGACGAAATTTCTGGACTTTAAATTGGTGGATTCTAAGTTCATCATATAAAAGTCAAAAAGTTGTGTTTGCTGATGCATGAGATAATGACCGCATGGAGTACTTTGACATACTAGGTATGTTGTTTAATTGAAATTTTTTCCACTAGCTTGGAAATATTTCAAAAATTAACTCTGGCATAAGCAAAAGACTGAGAGCCTTGAAGACTTGACTGTCAGGCAGCGAATTGAGTCTACAAACCGCAAAGCATACGATGTTTACATATGTGAACACAGGAAAAAACAGAAACCTAAAGTTTCTATGAAAGCCTCCACTAGCTTCATAAATCATAATGCTGAAACGAAGTTCAATGGAAAAATGTCCCAATTGTGGCATTATGGGTGGCCAAAAAGTTTACACATGTCATAGCAATGCTAATGAATGTCGTACCATGATTGACCATGCAGAGACAATGGAAAAATTCCAGACCAATCTGACTAAAACAAAACACGTATAGTGTAGTTTCAGAACTCAACCAGGTTGGAAACAATCGAATGGAATGGTGGCATTACGCTGCTACCACCATCAATATCTATTTTAATAGATATTGATACTTGCTAAGAAGTTCAAAGCATACAAGATGAAAATTCAAAACCAACTTGAGAAAACTATGAAAATAGTTATACATGAAAAATGAGGCGAGTTTGATGAGAATGAAATGCGTTTCTTAGGGAAAAATGACATTATTCATCGGAAAAACTGCTCCTTATTCACTTGAAACTATTGGAGTCGTGGAACAAAAGATGATAAATGCACATATCCATGATTTTGAGTTATCTCAAGAAATGTTGGGGGAAGCGTTGCTTACCAATAAAGTCATTGGCAAGATGTCACATGAACTTTGGAGAGGTAAAGTATATTCGTACAAATACCTGAAAGTGTGGGGCTGCCTGGCAAAAGTCGCAGTGTCACCTCCTGAAAAGGTCGCAATCGGACCAAAAATGGCAAATTGTATTTTATCGGATATGCACATCAAAATAAGTGTTTATTGGTTTTTGATTTATAATCAGATGTACCGGATATCCATGTAAATACAATAATGAAATCAAAGAATGTATATTTCTTTGAACACGTGTTTCGGTATAAGGATAAACAAAATCCAAAACCAACTCGTGCAGAAAAAGATTTTTTCACCTCTATAATTTGATGAGAGTACTTCTGGCACATTGTGAGATGATGCAGACGAATATGTAAATCTTTTGGTAAATTTTTTTAATAGTCTTTCTCCGAGAGAACGCATCGTAAACTTTCACTGAAGCCATGTCTACATTAGACAATCCTTCGTGGAATGAAAACATCATTAGTGAGATCGACTCCATTATGAAAAACCATATATGGAAGATAATCGATTTGTCACAAGGACGTATAGTCCTAAGGTGTAAATGGTTTTTAGTTAAAACTATGTCTTAGTCGAAAAGACACAAAGTCTATAGACTTGTGAAATCTCTGTTTGGGCTTACAAAAGCTCTGAAACAGTAACATGAAATATTTGACATTCTCAAATATTTTTATCATCAATGAATGTGATAACTTTATATACATCAAAAGTACTCCGCAAGAATACATTTTGCTCTGTTTGTATATCAATCACATTATTTGAAAAAATAAAAACATGGTCGAACAAACTAATATTGTTCAAGATTTACTCAAGTATGATCGTAAGGCTAAAGTACTTAACCGATCGATGGACTTAGTCCATATACTAAGTCGCTACATGTGTAATCCAGGTTGTAAATACTGGAAATTAATAACTAGAGTATTGAGCTACGTGCAATATACGAAAAGTTATGGATTGCATTATGGTAAAACACCAATAGTTGTGGAAGGATACAATTTTATTAATTGGTTATTGGCTTTCAGAAACTAATAGTCCACAAGTGGATATATCTTTACGCATTGTGGTGCAACAACATCATGAAAATATTCTAAATTAACTCTCTGGAACAGATTAATCATGGAACCTAAGTTCATATCTTGAGATAAAGCTAAGGAAGCTTAGTAGTTTCAAAAGTTGGTAAAAGATATCATGATGTGGAAAAAACTAGTGTGAGCATTACGACTATAACTCAACACTAAGTTTTATCTATAATGGGTAGTTATGTCTTTAAAAAAGATGACGTCAAACCATTAGAAAATTGATCTTAAATGGAGTAATCTCAACAGATTATATATCATCGGACAACCTAGGATCCATTTATTAAAGGTGTGTCACGAGATCAAATTATAAAATCATCAAAAGGATTGGGTTTAAAGCCTATGACTTACGCGGATGTTTGATGGAAATCCTACCTACATGACTGGAGATCCCTGGAAATAGGTTCAAGGGGAAAACTAAGTCAAACTAATTCGGCTAAAAGCACTACGAGACTCCAGTCTCTACCCAGTTTCTAAGATGATATACAGTGCTTTCTGTATAAAAAGGATAAGCGTTGCCTTTAATGATATTCACCATAGCTTTGATATGTTCATGGAGTATTACATGATACTTCATAAAACAAAGACTATTGAACTATCACCTAGTGAGTGTAAAATGATGTCGTTTCTAGGAGAATGAATGAAAGACTATATTCTTTAAATTCACTCATGATAACCAGACATGTTCAAGGCCACAATGAACACAATAGAGAACCAAGTTCTGTGAGAAAATGAAACTACGTCATAGTTGTTGTCTCGGTTTACATAAAAACCCGGGTGCTTCAAGACATCATATTCACCTCCTGGTCGAGTAAATCCGATAGCTATTAACAATGACTGGTTCAAAGCTGAAAAAGGCTACCAGCTCATATACAGTGAATTTTTCGCTTTTACTCTCAAAAGTCCATTTTCTCGAGTCTTGTCGCGTCTGTCAAGTCCATCGAGTCATGTGTAGTCATTTCTATTCATGTGGAGGATTATTGGAACTCATTTTTGACGAAATGGTTTTCGACCATTTTCCGGTGAGATTTCAGGTGGACACGTTCATCGGAATGACCGAATTTTAGGCACGATAGAATCATCGCCACGAGCACTATAAAGTAGTGTATACTTTGGTCAAAATCAGAGTTGATTTGAATGAGAAATGTTGGTCCAAAGTCGATGATTTGGAAAGCTTGTAAAGCTTGATAATTTGTTTAAGTGAAAAAACTAGCACATATCCCACATTGGATTCTGTTCTTGAGTGGTGCAAAACAGAATTGATTGCAGTTGTATCCTAGGATTCGGAATGCCACACAACCGTCACACTACGGGGCATTTTCAGAATTAAGAAAAGAGCGTCTCGCCTCTGCAAATTTGTTCTTTTCCTAATTTATGTATCGGTATTGTTATTGTAATATCGATTTATTTATGTATTTCACTTACAAATATCAGTTTGTCCATATTGTAGTAATTGAGTTCATACACACTGTCATACGGAATAACCGCTTCAGTTTCGCTTAGGGATAGTATTGCTCGGGTCGGGTCTGAGAGCCGGAAGACTATCTCTCTTGGATCATGTGAATCAATGAACTGAATATGCATGGGAGTCTTGGAGACTTGCTCTTTATCGTGTTGTGAACTTGTTATGCCAATAAAAAAAATGATGCGATCAGATAACATATTAACATATCATTTGTCTGTAAAATTTAATTAAATATCATAGAGTGTTATTTGAGGGAATACGAGAATCACTTGTTGATGTGTTTTGTTTTTAACAAACAAACGTTTAAAATTCAAATTTTTTGATCATTTCAAATCTTCATTAACTAATTAAAAGGTGAAAGTTAAAATCTTTACGAAATATAAAAGGCCCTAGACCGTTCCATTATGAACTAAAGCATTTTGTATTTTTTAAGTGTTTTTTTTTCTTCGCCATAATATTGACCTTTAATGAAATGTTTGTGTTTTGCGTTATTTGTATATTCATATGCAAAGGAGTAGACGAGTTTTCATATGCCCACTCGGCATTTATCCTTTAAAATACTCTTCACTCATCACACGGACCCAAATAAATGGCACGTCAACTTCACACTCTACTCCAAAAAGCAGACAATAGTGGCCTCTTCTCCTTGAAAGAAATCTCAAGTCTCCAACTCTATAAATAGTTGGACTGATCAAATCTTTATTTCTCACATTCATAATCATATCACTAACTATGGCTCGTCCTGACGTTCTCCTCCTCTCCGTCCTCCTCATCGCCACCATCTCTGTCGTTGCATTGGCCGTAAGTCCCCCAAATCTCATCATTATTCCTAGATTATGACTTTTTTATCTAGCGACATTAGTTTAAACTATTTGGCTATAAACTTAGGTTTCTTCGGGTTATATTTTTTTTTCTTAATTTCGCAGGAAGATTGCGTCTACACAATCAAAATCCAAACAGGAACGAGAAGTGACGCCGGCACAGATTCGGTCATAGGTGTTATACTCGCCGACAAATCCGAAAACTACATCGAAATTAAAGACCTAGTGACATGGGGTGGGAAAATGCCACCAGGTCACGACTACTTCGAGAACGGTAATCTGGACCTTTTCAGTGGGACGAACTCGTGTCTTCCGAACCCAGTATGTTTTTTGACTCTGAACTCTGACGGCTCCGGCAACAAGCCCGGCTGGTATGTTGACTACGTGGACGTAACGACGGGAAAACCTGGATCTCCGAGCAAGCATCAATCCTTTGGTGTGGAGCAATGGCTTGCCATCGATGAGTCGCCGTTTGAGCTATCTACCGACCGGAACAACTGCCCGGAGAGCGTCGGGTCTGAGATCCGGAAGAGTCTCTATTCAATCGTATGAATCAATGAATCAATGAGGGTGTCTTGGAGATTTGTTCTATGTCATCTTGTGAACGTTTGATAGCAACAATGCCCATAATAGTAATTGAATAAAACTGTCCTCGTGTGAGCGTGGGATGGCAATGATGTAAAATATCCAATCGAATAAGATTATTAATGTTTTTTTGTTGTCGATGTGTTTGACTTTTGATAAATTCAACTTTCGATGTTTAATCTTTTGATGATTTCAAATCTGTACCAGCTTATAGGTACGTTTGACTAGTGTATCCAATAGATATAAATCCATAGATAGATGTGTATGATTGTATAGATGTATGATCCAACCTTCTTAGAGGAAGATTTTAGATTGCTGGATTAAATAGTGAAATATGAGTGTTTTACATGTAGTTGTGAAAACAATCTGAACATAGAATCCTGTCAATTTCTAATTGATCGTCAGAGATGGCATGTACGCTTTGTTTTCACATCATAATATAAGACGATTAGAATCTATCTAATTTGGTATATAAAATCTTCTTTGCTCTTTTTTGGTCTTGAAAGGAATTGGGTGATGATGTCAAATTTTAGATCTCTACTTCTAGTGGGGGAACGACTTGCACTAAGGGGAATGAATGCGACTCAGATGTGTAAACGATGTTCACAGCTTGAGAGTGTTGATCATGTCCTCTTTTAGTGTCAGTTTGCGCAAAGAGTGTGGGAGATTGCGCATATCCTAATCAGATTTCTACAACTTCTATCTTTCTTAGTGAAGCAAGAAGATTTGTCAACCTATCGACATCGGGTCTAGACAGCAGTGATCTCTTTACATGGATTTGTTGGTACTTATGGATCACTAGAAATCAATTGATTTTTGAGAATCGACTATTCTCAGAAGCAGAGTTGATTCGATTGCTAAGTGAGCTGGAAACATTCGTTTTTGAAGAATGAATCAAATCATGAGTATTGTGACAAAAAAATAACATAGGTTATGAGAAGCGATTTTGATCTCAATTTCGTTGGAACAAAGAAATAATATTGGTTACTGTTACCAAACCATCCATCAACAATATGGCCAAGCCTCTCGCTAGCCTTATTGTTGATGTATTTTTGGGACTATTTTTGTCAAGACATTAACTTGTAGACTTTATTATCTTTCAGAATTGTTGGGACTATTTTGGTTCAATTATAATCACGATCATGTTTTAAGTTGAGAAACTAAATTCAAAACAATAATTTTCTTCATTGAAAGTTCCTTTCACAGAATATAGTCTTACTCTCTTTGTTGTTTTTTTAATACAAACATAAATCAAAGAAATTTATTGATAAGCAGCAGTAACATAATGGTGCTAATAAGATTCAGAGCTTTTGTGTAATATGTTAGTGCCCAAAGAGTAAACATGATCCTGTAAGTTGGGTAATGCAGCAGCAAATTCATCTTGTATGCTCCCCTCATTTCCTATGAAAATTTAAATAAATATCAAATATAGCGAAAACCACTGTAGTCTAGAAGTAGAATAGCCTGATTTTTAAATCTAAATCACGGTTCTTAGTACAAAAAAGCAACATCGTAGTGAGTTCGAATGTACACTATTTAAGATAACAAGAAGCTACCTGTTGTGGAAAATCGCCGTTATCCAACTGTGAATTAATCAACACTTTGGCAGCGCGGTGAACAGGCAAAGGGTCTCTCTCTATCTGACCACCCATAATTAGAGCCATCAGTGCTTGTCCTGTATTCACCACATTGGTCTTGTTTCCATCCAAGGGAGTATATTTCTTTTCGGGACAAGAGAAATAACTCTCTCCCCAACCACCTTCAATGTTTTGTGTCCCAAGAAGAAACCGAACCGCTCTATACGGATCGTCTCACAGTAATGGTAAGTCTTGCACCGCAAAGAAGGTCGCATAAATGAAGCATACACCCCAGTTTCCATACCATGAACCATTAGGCATTTGCAAGTCCTCTATGTATTTCACTCCTTTTGTTATAAACCCTTCGACCTCTTCCCTTCTAAGCTCGGGAAACTGTTTCATAAATTGCACTAATGCTACTATGGCCGACCCCGTGCATTCTAGAGACCTTAAAACTGTTTGGTACCATAGTTAAAATTAGTTTTAAAACATCCAAGCGCAAGATTTGTTAACTAATAAAATAAAACAAATAGGAAGTCATAAAGATTGTATACTCATGCTCGACGATTGTCTCTTCAACAAATTCCACTGGATTAAGCCACTGCATTTTAGTTTTAATTATAGGCATTGTTACACAAATAAAACTTGAAACAGATATTAATCGAGAGACCAATTAAAATAAATAAATGGTACCTCTAGCCAGGTTTTCCCAGCCGCTGGCTCCCATATTGCTATACCTCTGTTTTTGCCCTGTTAGTATTTTATGCAAACAAATAGTTCCTAATTAACTCTAACATTTTGTTTAAGAAAAATCTAATCGACCCTGAATTAATACTTAATACTAATTTATACTTATTTATTATAGATTTTTCTTAAACAAAATGTTAGTAAACAAACAGTATAACTAACTCGAAGTGACGCCGGCACAGATTCGGTCATAGGGGTTATACTCGCCGACAAATCCGGAAACTACATCGAAATTAACGACCTAGTGACATGGGGTGGGAAAATGCCACCAGGTCACGACTACTTCGAGAACGGTAATCTGGACCTTTTCAGTGGGACGAAGCCGTGTCTTCCGAACCCAGTATGTTTTTTGACTCTGAACTCTGACGGCTCCGGCAACAAGCCCGGCTGGTATGTTGACTACGTGGACGTAACGACGGGAAAACCTGGATCTCCGAGCAAGCATCAATACTTTGGTGTGGAGCAATGGCTTGCCATAGATGAGTCGCCGTTTGAGCTATCTACCGACCGGAACAACTGCCCGGAGAGCGTCGGGTCTGAGATCCGGAAGAGTCTCTATTCAATCGTATGAATCAATGAATCAATGAGGGTGTCTTGGAGATTTGTTCTATGTCATCTTGTGAACGTTTGATAGCAACAATGCCCATAATAGTAATTGAATAAAACTGTCCTCGTGTGAGCGTGGGATGGCAATGATGTAAAATATCCAATCGAATAAGATTTTTAATGTTTTTTTGTTGTCCATGTGTTTGACTTTTGATAAATTCAACTTTCGATGTTTAATCTTTTGATGATTTCAAATCTGTACCAGCTTATAGGTACGTTTGACTAGTGTATCCAATAGATATAAATCCATAGATAGATGTGTATGATTGTATAGATGTATGATCCAACCTTCTTAGAGGAAGATTTTAGATTGCTGGATTAAATAGTGAAATATGAGTGTTTTACATGTAGTTGTGAAAACAATCTGAACATAGAATCCTGTCAATTTCTAATTGATCGTCAGAGATGGCATGTACGCTTTGTTTTCACATCATAATATAAGACGATTAGAATCTATCTAATTTGGTATATAAAATCTTCTTTGCTCTTTTTTGGTCTTGAAAGGAATTGGGTGATGATGTCAAATTTTAGATCTCTACTTCTAGTGGGGGAACGACTTGCACTAAGGGGAATGAATGCGACTCAGATGTGTAAACGATGTTCACAGCTTGAGAGTGTTGATCATGTCCTCTTTCAGTGTCAGTTTGCGCAAAGAGTGTGGGAGATTGCGCATATCCTAATCAGATTTCTATAACTTCTATCTTTCTTAGTGAAGCAAGAAGATTTGTCAACCTATCGACATCGGGTCTAGACAGCAGTGATTTCTTTACGTGGATTTGTTGGTACTTATGGATCACTAGAAATCAATTGATTTTTGAGAATCGACTATTCTCAGAAGCAGAGTTGATTCGATTGCTAAGTGAGCTGGAAACATTCGTTTTTGAAGAATGAATCAAATCATGAGTATTGTGACAAAAAAATAACATAGGTTATGAGAAGCGATTTTGATCTCAATTTCGTTGGAACAAAGAAATAATATTGGTTACTGTTACCAAACCATCCATCAACAATATGGCCAAGCCTCTCGCTAGCCTTATTGTTGATGTATTTTTGGGACTATTTTTGTCAAGACATTAACTTGTGGGACTATTTTGGTTCAATTATAATCACGATCATGTTTTAAGTTTGAGAGTCTAAATTCAGAACAATAATTTTCTTCATTGAAATATACTGTCTTTGTTGTTTTTTTTAATATAGACATAAATCAAAAAAAATTATTGATAAGCAGCAGTAACATAATGGTGCTGATAAGATTCAGAGCTGACCAAGTCATCCGAAGAGCTTTTGTGTAATATGTGAGTGCCCAAAGAGTAAACATGTTCCTGTAAGTTGGGTACTGCAGCAGCAAATTCATCTTGTATGCTCCCCTCATTTCCTATGAAAATTTAAATAAATATCAAATATAGCGAAAACCACTGTAGTCTAGAGGTAGAATAACCTGATTTTTAAATCTAAATCACGGTTCTTAGTACAAAAAAAACAACATCGTAGTGAGTTCGAATGTACACTATTTAAGATAACAAGAAGCTATTTGTTGTGGGAAATCGCCGTTATTCAACTGTGAATTAATCAACACTTTGGCAGCGCAGTGAACAGGCAAAGGGTCTCTATCCATCTGACCACCCATAATTAGAGCCATCAGTGCTTGTCCTGTATTCACCACGTTGGTCTTGTTTCCATCCAAGGGAGTATATTTCTTTTCGGGACAAGAGAGATAACTCTCTCCCCAACCGCCTTCAATGTTTTGTGTCTCAAGAAGAAACCGAACCGCTCTATACGGATCGTCTCACAGTAATGGTAAGTCTTGCCTGCAGCCACTAGACCTGGCACCGCAAAGAAGGTCGCATAAATGAAGCATACACCCCAGTTTCCATACCATGAACCATTAGGCATTTGCAAGTCCTCTATGTATTTCACTCCTTTTGTTATAAACCCTTCGACCTCTTCCCTTCTAAGCTCGGGAAACTGTTTCATAAATTGCACTAATGCTACTATGGCCGACCCTGTGCATTCTAGAGACCTTAAAACTGTTTGGTACCATAGTTAAAATTAGTTTTAAAACATCCAAGCGCAAGATTTGTTAACTAATAAAATAAAACAAATAGGAAGTCATAAAGATTGTATACTCATGCTCGACGATTGTCTCTTCAACAAATTCCACTGGATTAAGCCACTGCATTTTAGTTTTAATTATAGGCATTGTTACACAAATAAAACTTGAAACAGATATTAATCGAGAGACCAATTAAAATAAATAAATGGTACCTCTATGTCACGGCCCATTTTAGGCCCACGGCCCATTTTAGGCCCAAACGAAACCAGCCCATAAATCTAGAGTTGGTGAGAATGGGTTGGTGGAAATGGGTTGGTGAAGTTGGTGGAAATGGTTGGTGGAAATGGGTTGGTGAAGTTGGTGGGGAGAGTTGGTGAGAGTTAATCTCCACCGTTAGATTGAGTTAATCTCCACCGTTCGTTTTGGAGGTGTACTTGTATAAAAGGGGGTGAGATCCTCATTTGTAAATCATCCAACAATTTATAAAAACACAAACACTTTTCTAAACATTTCTCTCTCTAGAGTTCGTGGGTTTATCTCTCTAAAAGCCAAAGTCCGAGTTTGAGTAAGGCTGACTTAGCAACCGCGAGGGGCGGAAAGGTGCTAAGGCCGCACGTATCGATTCGGAAGGAATCAGTCCGTGACAAGTGGTATCAGAGCGAAGTTCGACCGGGGCTAGAGAGAAGTCTATCCGAGAGAATGGCTAAGGGAAACAAAGATGTGAGCGCTTCGTCCGACGCCCATGACGAACGTGGAAGAGAAACCACGTCCGGCCAAGCGGGAAGCAAACGGGAAAAAAGCATTTCCCGTGATGCTTTGGGGGTGGCCGTGGGCGAAATGACAGATAAGCTTGAAAGAATCGAGCACACCGTCACCGAATTGGAGAATCATGTGTTCGGTGGGCTGGAAGAAGTCAAGCAGAACGCAGCCGATCTAGACACTCGGTTCGTTCGATTGGAGGAACTAGTGACCGAATCCATCCGGGCCTTGCAAGACAACATCGAGGGGATGAAGGCAAGGTTTGTCGCGGTGGAGGAGGATATGGCGCTATGCAAACGGGCAAGCGCAAATGGAGGAACTGTTGCTGTGGCAGTAGGCGGTCGGGTTGATTTCCCGAGACCGTCGCGGTTCAACGGGGTAAGGGATGCTAAGGAAGTTGAGAATTTCCTTTGGCAGATGGAGCAATACTTCGACAATCTCAATCTTGGGGATGAGACTGCGAAGATTAAAGCCGCGACGTCATACTTGACGGACACGGCGATGCTGTGGTGGCGGAGAAAACATGCAGACATCGAGCGGGGAACTTGCCGGATCGAGACTTGGGAGGAGTTCAAGAAGGAACTTAAACGGCAGTTCTAACCAGAGAATGTTGTGTATGAAGCCCGCAAGAAGTTAAGGGAACTTCGACAAAAAGGTACAATTTGCGACTATGTTAAAGAGTTTACCACTCTTATGCTGCAAATTCCTAACATGTCCGATGAGGATCTCGTCTTCTACTTCACCGACGGGCTGCAAAACTGGGCAAAGCAAGAGCTGCAGCGAAGGGGAGTTCAGTCCGTCGATGAAGCTATTGCGGTGGCTGAGTCGTTGACTGACTTTCGTACCCAAGGTCCCTCCGAGTCCTTCAAGAGAAAGGAGAAGATCGTGACCAAAGGTGGGGGAGAAAGACGAGATAGTGGCCGTCCATCCAACTCAAGGCGTTATGAGAAGGGATCAGGACGAGAGGAGTTTGAGGCAAAGAAGAAGACGTTTGTCCCAAAAGGTGGGTGCTTTGTGTGCAAGGGGCCACACCCAATGAGGGAATGTCCGAAGATGGGATCGTTGTCCGCGATAATGGAGAATCACGAAGGTGAGACCCAAGAGGTGGAGCCGGGCAAGATGGGGTCGTTACAACTCCTTAACGCTCTTAAGGCCGGTCCATCGTCTAAACCAATGAGCAAGGGGCTCATGTACGTAGAGGCCCGTGTTAACGGGAAGTCAACCCGAGTTATGGTGGACACGGGGGCCACTCATAACTTCATGGCTGAAGATGAAGCCGTGAGATTGGGGATAAAGTGGACCAAGAGGGAAGGTTGGATGAAGACGGTGAACGCAAAGGCACAACCCGTCAATGGGGTAGCTCGAGGGATTGAGATGCGGCTGGGCAGTTGGAGCGGACCAGTAAACTTCTCGGTCATACCCATGGACGATTTCAAAGTGGTGCTAGGTATGGATTTCATGAGGCAAGTCATGGCAATTCCTCTGCCCGCACTAAGTTCAGTGTGCATCCTCGAGAAAGGATCGCAGTGCATGATTCCAACCATAGAGGAGAAGTCCGAGGGGATAAGGCAACTCTCGGCAATGCAGTTCACTAAGGGGGTGAAGAAGGGTGAATCGACATTTCTGGCCGTGATGAAGGTGGAAGACGAGTTTGGGAGAGCTGAGCCAATTCCATCGGCTATTGAAACAGTCCTTGAGGAGAACAAGGACATGATGCCCGTGAAGTTACCGGAAAAGTTACCCCCAAGGAGGGAGGTGGATCATCGGATCGAGTTGGAACTAGGAGCCAAACCGCCAGCAATGGCGCCTTACCGAATGGCTCCATCCGAGCTTGAAGAGTTACGGAAACAACTTGATGAGCTCTTATCGACGGGGAAACTAAGGCCATCCAAAGCACCTTATGGCGCACCGGTATTGTTCCAGAAGAAGCACGATGGGTCATTGCGAATGTGCGTGGACTACCGGACACTTAATAAGGTAACGATCAAAAACCGCTACCCTATCCCTTTGATCGCGGATCTTTTTGATCGGCTTGGAGGAGCAAAGGTGTACACAAAGATGGACTTGCAAAAGGGATATTATCAAGTCCGGATCGCAGAAGGAGATGAGCCAAAGACAGCGTGCATTACGCGGTATGGGTCGTTTGAATGGCTGGTTATGCCATTCGGCCTCACAAACGCCCCAGCCACATTTTGTACCCTTATGAACCAGATCTTTCAGCCATATTTGGATCGGTTCGTGGTGGCTTACTTAGACGATATCGTCGTCTATAGCAACTCGATGGAGGAACATGTGGAGCACTTGCGGATAGTTTTCCGAGTTCTCCGGGAAAACGAGTTGTTTGTAAAGAAAGAAAAGTGCACATTTGCCACCGAGGAAGTCCAATTCTTGGGCCACATCATTGGGCACGGGAAGCTCAAGATGGATGATGCCAAGGTGAAGGCGATTATGGAGTGGGAGGCTCCGACTAAGGTAACAGAGTTACGCTCTTTCCTTGGATTGGTGAACTATTATCGGTGGTTCATCGAGGGATATTCAAAAAAGGCAGCATCGCTAACGGACCTTCTCAAGAAGGGGAAGCCATGGGATTGGTCCGAGCATTGCCGGGAGGCCTTTGAGAAGCTGAGAATCGCGGTGAGTCAAGAACCTGTCCTTGTCTTACCAAATTTCAGTTTGCCATTCGAGATACACACCGATGCATCCGACTTTGCTATTGGGGGAGTCTTGATGCAAGAGGGGCATCCGATCGCGTTCGAGAGCCGCAAGCTCAATGATACTGAGAGGCGGTACACGGTGCAAGAGAAAGAAATGACAGCCGTGGTCCATTGCTTGTGGGTATGGAGACACTATCTTCTGGGATCACACTTCACGATCATGACGGATAATGTGGCGACAAGCTACTTCCAAACCCAGAAGAAGTTGTCCCCGAAACAAGCGCGATGGCAAGACTTCCTAGCCGAGTTCGATTACACATTGGAGTATAAGCCGGGGAAGGCGAATGTTGTAGCCGATGCGCTAAGCCGGAAGGCGGAGCTAGCAGCCATGAGCCAAGTCGAGGGGAACATTTTGGCTCGGATTCGAGAAGGGCTCGAGCGCGACCCTATTGCTAAGGAGTTGATGAAGTTAGCAGAAGAGGGTAAGGCACATCGATTTTGGGTCGACAATGGCCTGCTTTATTCAAAGGGTCGACGACTCTATGTTCCGAAGTGGGAGAGTCTCCGCCGAGACATCATAAGAGAATGCCACGATACTCGGTGGGCAGGCCATCCAGGACAGAAGAGGACGTTGGCCCTAGTTGAAGCGGGGTATTTTTGGCCATGGATGAGGGATACCGTGGAGCTCTATGTTAAGACATGTCTTGTGTGCCAACAAGACAAGACGGAGAACAAGCAATCTGCGGGTCTATTGGAGCCATTGCCGATACCTGAGCGGCCATGGGACTCGATCTCGCTTGATTTTATCAGCGCGTTACCAAAGTCAGAAGGGTTTGGATCCATCATGGTGATTGTGGATCAATTCTCTAAGTATGGGACGTTTGTGGCTTGCGATCGGGACTGTACCGCGGAGGAGGCAGCGCGGGCGTTCTTCAAGAACGTGGTGAAGCTTTGGGGATTACCTCGGAACATCGTGAGTGATCGGGATCCTCGCTTCACTGGGCGGTTGTGGACGGAGTTATTTAAGATGCTTGGGACGGACCTGAGTTTCTCAACGAGCTTTCACCCGCAAACAGATGGGCAGACGGAAAGGGTGAATGCCTTGCTTGAGTGTTACCTTCGACACTTCGTAGGTGCAAATCAAAGAGATTGGGCTAAGTTGATGGATATTGCCCAATTCTCGTACAACTTGCAACGAAGCGAATCAACGGGACGGAGTCCATTTGAACTCGCAACGGGGCAGCAACCTTTGACCCCGCACACATTGGCTACGCCTGCGACAGAGGGAAGAAGTCCAGGGGCGTTCATAATGGCCAAGCAATGGGAGGAACACGCCGACTTTGCCCGGGTATGTTTGGAGAAGTCCCGGAAACGAATGAAAAAGTGGGCGGATGCGAAGAGACGGCCTTCCGAATACCTTGTGGGTGACTTAGTCTTTGTGAAGCTTCTTCCCCAACAATTCAAAGCATTTCGGAGTCTGCACAAAGGCTTAATCCGAAGATATGAAGGACCGTTTGAGATTGTGGCGAAGGTGGGAAAGGTGTCCTACCGATTGGACTTACCGGATACTCTTAAGATTCATCCGGTATTCCATGTGAGCATGCTTAAGCCATATCATGGCGACGCAGAGGATCAAGATCGAGGAGTTTCCACCCGGGCACCACCTATCATGACGAAGTCTTATGATAAGGAGATCGAAGAGGTGCTAGCATCTAAGGAAGTGCGGAAACGAGGCGTTCCACGTCAAAATCACTTCCTCATTAAATGGAAGGGACAGCCAGAGGCAGAGGCAACGTGGGAACCAGAACAAGACTTGTGGCAATTCCGGGAAGACCTCAAGGCGTATACGGCGACGAGGGCGTCACCGAATTAGGTGGGGGAGGATGTCACGGCCCATTTTAGGCCCACGGCCCATTTTAGGCCCAAACGAAATCAGCCCATAAATCTAGAGTTGGTGAGAATGGGTTGGTGGAAATGGGTTGGTGAAGTTGGTGGAAATGGTTGGTGGAAATGGGTTGGTGAAGTTGGTGGGGAGAGTTGGTGAGAGTTAATCTCCACCGTTAGATTGAGTTAATCTCCACCGTTCGTTTTGGAGGTGTACTTGTATAAAAGGGGGTGAGATCCTCATTTGTAAATCATCCAACAATTTATAAAAACACAAACACTTCTCTAAACATTTCTCTCTCTAGAGTTCGTGGGTTTATCTCTCTAAAAGCCAAAGTCCGAGTTTGAGTAAGGCTGACTTAGCAACCGCGAGGGGCGGAAAGGTGCTAAGGCCGCACGTATCGATTCGGAAGGAATCAGTCCGTGACATCTAGCCAGGTTTTCCCAGGCGCTGGCTCCCATATTGCTATACCTCCGTTTTTTGCCCTGTTAGTATTTTATGCAAACAAATAGTTCCTAATTAACTCTAACATTTTGTTTAAGAAAAAACTAATAGACCCTGAATTAATACTTAATACTAATTTATACTTATATATTATAGATTTTTCTTAAACAAAATGTTAGTAAACAAACAGTATAACTAACTCTTAATTTGTTTTTTTACTGTATAAATTGAAACTCTTTGTTAGAACTTAATCAAAAACTCAAACGGCCAGTACCGTCTGTGAAAAAAAATTATATATATAGTATTACCTGCAAATAGAGAAGTATATTGATGGCATCATAAAGCCTCTCCACATCCATTTTCTCGCCAATGAACTCAGCCGGCATGCTTTCGAAGATCAGGCAACACTAGCCACATATATACATGATTCGTCAATTATCATGTTAAAAACCTCATATCTTAAGTAAGATGGGACCAAAAAATAAATATATATATAAGAGGCATTAATGACCAATCTACTGATTATCAATTGGTATTGAATTAGAAAGATTGTATATCAAGAATTTGGGACGAGCACAAATTTTATTAGTTAAAGAAGGAATTCAAAGAGAGAAGACGCACACCTTTAAACTCTCAAAAATACAATCACCAACAGGCCATCCTTGATCTTTGTCTGAAAAACTCAAAGCTCCTTTTGATATGTCTCGGAACATTTTGATAAAGTCACCAGGAGGATTCTCTGTAATCTGAGATTTCCTCAAGTAGGAGTATCCCTTTATGAGCGTTGGTCTAATCTCATCATTAACATCAGCAGCTAACATTACTTGTAGCAAGAAGGCTGTATCCCATATTTGGCTACCAAAAGTCTACACAAGTATAGTGTAGTATTAACTTAAAGAAAAGAAATGGTAGCAGTAGTAGTAAAAATCACGATAATTTTGATTAAAAAGTATAGTGTAGTATTAACCAGGATTTTCAGGCCATCCTCGCCAATCCATATGAATCCTGGGAATCGAGCAATATGTTTCTTAAAATAATCACTCTTTGGGTCTTCAACCCAACAAGCAAGCATGTGAAAATGGCTAGATATATCGAAAAAGAACATTTGCAACATGTTACAGCTGTTAAAAAAAAAAAGAAAAAGAAAATTATTACATTTACAAAATCGTTTACCTTTGGGATAGCTCCACCGGTAATGTATCGGGTGGCTTCGTCATGGTAGTGAATGAATTCCATTGTCTTTTGGAGAGCTCTTTGCCTTATGAACTTGTTGAAAGGCCAAAGATATTCTCCGACAACATATGAACAATTTTCCAAAACCAGTCTTGTACACATGACTGTGGAAAGTAAAGATCTTCCTGCATTTTACGCATATCATAACCATCACATTCATTTGTGACATCTAATCTCATTGTTTGTTTGCGCTTACAAACAATGATATTTTTTGAAAAATTGGAAAATGTTTTATATATTTTTTTAAATGCAATTTTTTTTCTAAAACCATTTTTCATGTAAACGCAAACTCAAATGCAGAAATTTTGTTTGAAACAACTGAGGCCTTACTGATACACAAAATTTTAACCCTAAAATATAACTGCAAGTGCACAGCAAACAAAGTAGTATTTAGGGATCGAATCCACGAGAACCAAATATCACACTACGAATCTATATGAATGAAACTAAGGTAAGATAGTAACATGGTTGTTTGTTGTGATGCAAAACAAAATAGCAATATAAAAATGGTGTGAAAATCAATTAAAAACAAACGTTAGGTCAAGGGCAATTCGCAGGAATTCAGAGATCATGAACCAGACAATTATTCAGGGACAATAAGCGCAGTCTTAAACTCAAATATGAATGCTTAACCAATCCATTGTCCTGGTATCAATTACTTTATCTAGCAACCTAAGAATCTAAACTGTCGTTTGATTTTAAAATTCTAAACAAGCATTAACGACCAGGTTTGATATGTTCACGAATTGCCTTAACATCATCTTTCGATGGCTAAGGACAATTCGCTCACCTATGTTCTATAAGGAAATCTATAACACTTTTGATGAATAGATAAAACCCTAAATCAGAGATTAACTGATCAATTTAATCTAAGCAATGAGAACAACGATAGGTGAAGACAAGATAATAATTCCCTATCTATGTATGATTCAACGATCCATAAATTCCCTTGAAACCGTAAACCTAACTATGAAACTACTCAGACATTGATGCAGAGAAATAAGAAGGAGATGAAGAAAAACTCATAATCAAATTAATAGAAATCCAAAGGGGTTCAAGAATTCTTAAGAGATACAGAGTCAGAGATTCGTCTCCCCAAAACTTACAGAGAAAAAGCTAAAAAGTCGGAAGAATAAAATAAAGCATAGCCTCCAAGAGGCTAAAACTAAAGTATATATAAGTCTAAAATCGGATTGGTTCAAGATGGGATGATTCCAGGACGAAATAGGAAAGTTCAGAATTTCTTTTTTTCATCTGGGTGTTGGCCCGGTCGGGATGGGTTGGTGGCCCGGTCGGGATGGGTTGGTGGCCTGGTCGGGCTGAACTCCCTACCGCATTGTTAGCATATTTCATCCATGGCCCGCTCGGGCTGGGTGCTAGCCTGCTCGAGCTGGCCTTTTATCTTTTGCACATGCTTCTTTTGTTTGCCAGACTTACATGTCTTCACTAAAACTTGTATAACTTTCGATCGCACCGTTGGAAATACCTCAAATTGCTTCCAAATGAAAACTAACTCAATGATATAGCTTGTGCCAAGATATAAGCTCAATCCATTGGTGGAAAGTTCTTCAACTGATGCCAAACTTCTGACCCTTCAACATGATCATGCATCCTCTTATTCCCATTCGCAACCAAAATATCCTATTTTCCTCCACAACAGCTTAGAACTTGAAAAGACTCTAAAACACACAGAAAAGACTCTATAAAACAGTGAATATCATGGTTGAAAACCGATAAACACCATGATATATCAACTCCCTTAGACTTAGCCTTTGCTTGCCCTCAAGCAAAACAAAAACTTAGTTTGTGAAAGAAGTTTGAAAACACAGAAACTCACCTTCTCTTAGAGCGTTGGAATGACCATTCATCTCATAATACACATACTACAAGACCAATCCAAATCGAACCACCATATACTTCTCTGCAGACATTCGCAGCCTCCCAGATTCAACCCACAATTTCGCAACATCGTCCATAAACTTTTCATCGCTGGGTCTCATCGATGATCTCAATGCCAAGAACTTTTTAGACTCATTACCGTACAATACCATGACAAATCATCCGTATAAACCTTGGTACTCTTTCTCTCCCCTAAACTTATTCTGTTCTCATCTTCTCATCTTCTTTTTGTCTCTTTTTTATATATCAAAGGTATAAGCGAATAATGGTATCACGGGAAATTCTTCTAGCCTCGCTTCCAACCTTTGTGTGATCATTCCTTTCGAAGTAAAATAATGGGATCGATGGAAATTTTCCTAGCCCTTTACTCAAAAGAAAATCCTTTCATCTTTTCTGCTTTTTTTTTAACTTAGAATAAGGGAGAGGAGTACCATCACTT
The DNA here is from genome assembly GCA_900406555.1 of Pseudoturritis turrita. Lineage (NCBI taxonomy): Eukaryota > Viridiplantae > Streptophyta > Magnoliopsida > Brassicales > Brassicaceae > Pseudoturritis > Pseudoturritis turrita. The sequence continues at coordinate 27,566 of OVBL01000732.1, forward strand.
TTCACACATGATGCATTTGTCAGGTTATGAATGAGGAGTCAAGCCCTATGAACACCAGTCACATCGATGAAGTAAAAGGAAGAGCTTAGAAATTAGCTCTGGTTTAGTGGATTCTTCTGGAAATATGGACGTCTCTAGTTAACTGGTTAGCCTTTGGATTTTTATTACTCGGATCTGAACTGATTCTGCAGCAATGGTCACTCAGATGAAATAGTCATACAATAAATCAAGAGAAAGATCATAGTTTACCACAAATTTGACTCAATAAACCGACAAACTGACTCAAAGAGAAAACAAAAGAAAGAAAATAGAGTTAGTAAACGATAAACACCCTCCCCCAGACTTACTTCACACCGTCTCGATTTGAAAATAAATCAAGAGAAAGGCAAAACAGACTCAAAAGATGAAAATAAAAGAGAAGGAAAATTTTTTTTTTCAGAAACCTGAAACACTTAGAACTAAACCAAAAATTAGAAAGCAAGTGAAAAACGAAAAAAGAAAAAAAACTTACTAGTGGATTGCCTCCCACCAAGCGCTTGTTTTAAGTCTTTAGCTTGACTTATGAACACATAGGTTAATCATGAGAATCAAAAGGCTGGGCCAATGGACCTTTGGTCCTTCTCCTAAGAGGAAAATGAACAAAATAGCAAGAGAACACATCCATGGTAAAGAGATAAAACTCGCATCAAGGAACTTTACTACAAATGTAGCATATATCTTGAAATCTTCCTTGGTTAGATGCTCATGAGAATCAAATGCATTTAATGGAAAAATAATTTATCACAAAATAGTTAACTTCATCCCCATCAATCATGTATAACACAATATTCTCATTCCTAGAATCTATCTCAACCTCAGGGTCCTCTATCTCGTTCAAGAGATTATAGATATCAACCACATCCCCTAGGTAAGATTTTTCAAGAAACGATCTAGATTCCTCTAGCATTGAAAACTTAAACTCGAGATCATGAACACTTAAAGCACACATATAATTGATATCAAAACATACTTCATGATAATCCCTAGCAAGCTTTTCTACTCTTAGAGTATCTAGTCTTTGAGTCTCACATATTAAATCATAACAATCATCAATGAGATTGAGAGTATGCAAACTAGAAGCTACATCTTCACTGCAAGGCATGTGACTATCGTCCATATTATGAAATTCAAAGGTTGAATCGCATGTACCTTCTAGTTGGGATGGTGGAACCCAATCTATTACCTCTTCAAGTGCATAAGCTACCATGATCTCATAAGACGTGAGCTCCCTTCCTTCAAGTGATGTTCGGTGTGAGATGAGGTTCAAGCGGATCATAGCTGCTAGGTCACTCTTTGTCAATGTTGGATTTTCTTTGTAAAGCTCTTCCAACTTCACTTTATGTTCTGGTGTAAGCACGCTCTCATCAAATGGTGGCTCCAAATATGGCTCATCTTGAATGTGTTCTTGAACTGTGCCTCCCTCCTCTTGTGGCCAATCATTATAATCCATGGCCATCACTATAAGAAACTATACAAAAAAAAAAAAAAGTTAGTGTCTTAGACTAAATTTCAATCCCAAATTCGAAGGTAATGCGATTAGTCCCCGGCAACGGCGCCAAAAACTTGATACACAAAATTTTAACCCTAAAATATCACTGCAAATGCACAACAAATGAAGTAGTATTTAGGGATCAAATCTACGAGAATCAAGTATTACACTACGAATCTATATGAATGAAACTAAGCTAACATGGCAATATAGTTTTTTGTTGTGATGCGAAACAAAATAGCAATATAAAAACAGTGTGAAAATCAATTAAAAACAAACGTTAGGTCAAAGGCAATTCGCAGGAATTCAGAGATTATGAACCAGAAAATTATTCAGGGAACAATAAGCGCAGTCTTAAACTCAAACATGAATGTTTAACCAATCCATTGTCGTTGTATCAATTACTTTATCTAGTAACCTAAGAATCTAAACTGTCGTTTGATCTTAAAATTATAAACAAACATTAACGAGCAGATTTGATATGTTCACGAATTGCCTTAACATAAGTTTTCGTTGGCTAAGGACAATTCGCTCACCTATGTTCTAGCATCCAATCTATAACACTTTTGATGAATAGATAAAACCCTAAATCAGAGATTAAGTGATGAATTTAATATAAGCAATGAGAAAAAGGATAGGCCTTTTATTTTCTGCACATGTTTTTTTGTTTGTCAGACTAACACGTCTTCACTAAAACTTGTATAACTTTCGATCGCACCGTTGGAATTACTTCAAATTGCTTCCAAATGAAAGCTAACTCAATAATCTAGCTTGTGACAAGATTTGAGCACAATCCATTGGTGGAAAGCTCTTCAACTGATCTCAAACTTCTGACCTTTCAACATGATCATGCATCCTCTTATTCCCATTCGCAACCAAAACATCTTGTTTTCCTCCACAACAGCTTAGAACCTGAAAAGATTCTAAAACACAAAGAAAAGAACTCTATAATACAGTGAATATCATGATTGAAAACCGGTAAAATATATCACTTACCTATACAGTTAAACTCATAAGTCAAACGATGCATTTTATTTATCACAACATGTATATATGACTTAAGTTACCTTTGCGCATCTACTGCGAGCTTGGCTCCAAACAATTTCTGCGTAAGGCTGAGGATAAATCTCTTCACGAAGCTGTAAAATGAGAGGTGTTGGTGCGGCTACAAATTTTTTACCATACAAATAAATCCACAAAGTGCCTGCATGCATGCACGTTTATATAAATATATTTTAAACAGCTACGCAAAACCACCATGGTCGAGGATCCATTTACGAGCCATTCCACAAGCACTTTTTTTACCATCATGATCTGCTTCTACTCCAAATATTCTTAGGCAAATATAATTAAGGACCGTGCAGAACATAAAACTGTGGCTTTCTACGTGTGTTTCCCCAGCCACCATCGTCGTTCTAGATAAGATTTTGATCCATTTCCAAGAAGAATGAAATAATATTGATGTCACTTAGCAAATATTTTTAAAATGGTGCATAATATGAGGTAATACCAATTTGTATTTAACGTAGAAATCATCCCAAACATTATATACTCTTTTTTTTTTTTTTTAACATTAGATACTCTTCTCTCTTCTCTAAAATTTTTCTCATGTTTCACTCTTTTTTTCTTAGATTGTTTATCTTTTCAGAGTAGCACAAAAAATGTGATGTGTTTGATAAGAAACTTCAATCATTTAAATATTTTTTTTAGTGTTTGACAAAAAAAAAATATTTGTTTTAGTTTCTGTTAGGAGAACGCATGCATGGTTATATATGTTATTTATGTCCTCATTAGATTATCGTTTATTTTGGAAGACAAATAGCTATATGATCAAACAACCTATGTTATTAATCAAGCACTTGAGGGTTGTACATGTAACGTAACATCTCTTTTCGATGTTCTTGAAAGAAGATTTTATCCAGATGGCCAGTGATGTACAAGCATATGACCTGATATATTTTTGCATAATTTATTTGTTTTTCTTCTCATATCACCTTTTTTAATTATGATTTAGTTAAGAGAGTAAAGAAATGTAGCTCACAAAGGGGGCGATAAAGAACATGCAACCAGAGTTTTCAGCAGGCCAATGTCCCTGCAACGCGGCCATATAGAGTAACCCTCTTGTTAGTGCTTTCTCTGCGTCTTCGTACGCTATTTTCTCTGCATCATCTATTCTCACTAGCGGAATCTTTGCTCGAACTTCTTCTCCATTAGAAACTTTTCAATAAATAGAAATGCAAAATTATATTATCGTCTACAAAGTTAACCAAATTGATTTAAATGTGAAGGGTTTTACCTGCATACGCCAAAGGAGATCCGGGCTGGCCTTGTAATGTGACCTATTGGCTGAGAAATTCCATCGAGCCTCCTCGACCTCGGCTACTTCCTCTGGAGAGCCTGCGTCAGCATCAAACTCCCAAATTTGCCTCCCGAGATAGTTGTTGGTGCTGAACAAGTGAGGGTCTTGTCCCGCCTCAGCTCCGATCCTCAGCCTCCACATTTTGTATCAATCCTCTGGATACAAAGAAGAAGTTCTTAAGTCCGTACCAAATCTCTTGCCCTCTATCTAACCATATACTATATTCGATCAGATCCCTGTTACAATATGAAATATATTTATGAATGAGTTAAGTAATTCATATTCTTATATATACTAGCAAACGTTATGGAAAAGAACAATTGTCAAACCTAACCAATAATTGTCAAAAGTTATGGAAAAGAAAAATTGTCAAATTGTCAAAGTTACTTTCACGTTTTAAATCTGTTTTGGTTCTCAAATTAACTCAGAGGAAAAGGAATCCTATGTTTTTTTTTGTTTTTTTCACGGAAAGATTTTTATTTATTACACATCAAAGTTGCATAATAGGATACAATTCCAGTTAAACAATAGAAAACAAAACCCGAAAATTTTATGAATAGCCAAATCTCGAAAGTTTACCGAGAATACACACCCCAAAAGGTTTACTGGACCATACAAAACAAAAATATCCAGAATTCAAATACAACACAAAACTCAGAAACATGAAAGAAAATCTCGCATAGCAAACGGGGAGTATGAAAAGAGCAGTAGACGCGGGACTACAAAGCTAACAAGAAGACACAGGGGGAGAGGAGATACCGCATACCAAAAACCAAATACAACGATAAACCAGAACAAATAACCGCGGTCGAGAACCTTAACTCCTACCTACCTAATCTTCACCCAAAAGAGTCTAAATCTAGAATTTTGCTTCCTTACACGAGGTTAGCCTTACAAGAACTGACTACAGAAGAGTACAGGTAAAAACTGATTATTGACTAAACTAAAAAGAGGTGGAAAGAGTTCGAGTAAGATTCAACAACATAACAAAATGCTAATCGAAGATTAAACTCACCCTAGACAAAACAAATAGACATTAACAATCAATAAAACTTTCATTTATAATAAATTTCTCTCTAATTTTTAAATAGTAAAGATAATCATAACTATATTATAATTTTTTCATTCATTATATATATATATATTGATTATTTGATATAATAAAATTGAAACATAAAGATAATCATAACTATATTATAATCTTCTCATTCAATATATTTATTGATTATCAGAGATATATATGGGTTTTTTTTCAAAAATGACCCACAATTTAAGGTCAAATACAAAACTAAACCCTTTTTCACCTCCTTATAATTTGTCACTTTCTCTCCATTATATTTCTAACAACTACACTTATTCACAAAATGTTATTATTTCATTTCTTTTTCTCTTTTTTTTGTAAATAACAAAAAAACACAAACATCCATCCATATATTACTTATTTATGAAAATATCATCTTCTTCAATTTTTTCAACCACCATTAACAACCAACTTAAAGCTCTAAATGCTTCCCCAACAGTTTTTAGAACTCTAAAAACTCAATGTTAGAGCACATAACCTCATAATCTTCCATTTCCTCTCCAATTTCATCTAAAACACTCTCTAATGTACATTTTCAAAATCACAAATTCATTGATCTTACAAGTTTTGGTGATTCTTGCATAAAAAATGACTGGGCTCCTTTCATATTGGTAAAATTCAAAGTTCCGGGTGCTTGACAATTTTATTAAAAATGAGTTGATAATTTTATTAAAAATGCATATTTAGCATATTTATAATGAAAGTTTTAGTTTTTTTCTTATATATTAGTTATTGTTGTTGGAGCGAAGTCTGAGTTGATAATTTTGTTAAAAATGCATATTTAGCATATTTATAATGAAAGTTTTAGTTTTTTTTTTCTCACATATTAGTTTTTGTTGTTGCTTATGTATGAGTTTGACATGTTTATGTGTGATAATTATGGAAGAGTCAATTTTCTTGTTTAACTAAGGCTTTATAACTCATTTTACAAACTTCACCCGAAGTTTGGGTCATATATTAGTAACCTTATGTGGTTAACTTCAGGTGGAGTTAACTTATTCGAATTCAATGTTGCCAAAATTTAGTAACTCACTCCCTCTCTCTCCCTCTCTCTCTCTCTCTTCTCTCTCTTCTTCTTTGTTACAAAAATTAGTAACGAATGTGTCTATATGGAACTGGGTTTTCTTACATCAATAGGAGGAAAAAGATGGCAAAAGATACCTGACACTAGCTGAGCCATTGACACAATTTTAACAAGATATTGACACAATAGATATTGACACAATTGTAAATAGATGTGGTTTCTCAATTTATTGACACAATTATAACAAGTTTTGATAAAAGATCAAGGTTCATTTTTCAACCAAAACACAGTCTCACCAAGATCTTGATTTGTACCAAGTAAACTCATTAATGAAATTTCTTAAAGATTTTTATTGACAGTGGAAGTTTGGAAAGAACAGAGATCTAATCAATAGAAGCAGCTGCTTACCATGACAAACTCAACGAAACTGATTCTAGTTGGATGATGATAATCTCCAAGCAGCCTCAGATTGTACACCTCTCCACACAGCCTCAAAAAGGGTTTTAGAAAGAAGAAAATGAAAGAGAAGAAGAAAAGAAGAGATCCAGATCTGGCGCCATTTTAGAGAGAGAGAGAGTGATTTTCAAGGGTTCCTATTTTTACAAAATTAGAGTTAGGTGCTGTTCGTTTGCCTGACGCAGGAGGCTGCGACTGCGACATGCGTCGAAATGCTGTTCGTTTACCTACCGCAGCCTCTTGCATCAAAACGCTGAACGCTGCGTTCTGCGTTTCAAAATTTTAGATGCAGGAGAAATTTAGCGGTGCGATCAAAATTGTTGCGATTAAAGCTGTAAAAGACAAAAATATCCTTATAGTTATTTGTGAATTACAAAAAATACCCTTAACCCTAAATCTAAGTTTCGATACTTTGGCCCACTTCGTTTTCGTTTTTGCTGTTTGTCCGACTCCGTCTTCTTCAAGCCGAAACTCTGGTTCGCCATCTTCTTTGGCCCTCTTCGTTGTCGTTTTCACTGTCTTCACAGCTCTGATTCAAGTAAATAGTCTTACGGTCTTTTCTTAGTCACCATCTTTTCTCTGGTCTTACGGTCTTCTCTTAGTCACCATCTTTTCTCTCTTTCTCCCTCTCGATGACAATGAAGCAATATCTATGAACTGGGTTATGGTTTGATTCATGCATATGGGTTTGATTCGTCATCTGCTTTCGATTTTGATGCTTGATGGAAATCACGATGTTCGAATTTACCATTTGAAAATTTGTGTTTAGTTTTTTTTAGATTCCTTTCATGTTTCGTTGTTTGTGGCTAACTTTGAGGCTGTCTAGTTGATTAATTCGAGATCGGGATGCATTTAATCTCTGGATGGAATTTGACTTATGGGTTTTGTATAGTCTAAATTGGATATAAAAGCAATTGGGGTTTCATTTCTCGAAAGCTGGGAATTTTTCCCAATTTTAGTTGATGTTACTTTGGGGATCAGTGCTTGACTCTGAGATTTAGGTTTTGAAACTTAGATTTTCTCAGCTGTACTTTTATCTATCTCGCTTATGTTTTTTTGGTTCTTAGTGTTTAAGATTTCTATTGGATTTCAAAAGAACAAAGTATGTTTTGCTGTGAGTTCTCAGAACAAAGTACCTTTGTGGTTTTAAGGAAATTAATCTGACTTTTATGTTGTTACTCTGGTGGTTTTAGGATTGCTCCACAAGATTTTGAACAAGAATAAGAGATAAACAAAAAACAAGGCTAATGATGTAAGTAATTTGTGGATTATTTAATGGCTGATCTTGTGATTGATTTTATGACTTGTTCTTTAGAATTGGGCCGATGAGGAATGTCAGTATTATTTTCATCTCTTTGCGGATGAGAAAAAAAAGGAAAACAAAACGAAGCTTGGAATGAATCAAACTGGGAAAGGCCTTCATTATCAAGAAGTTCGAAGAGAGATTTGGGAAGGGATACCTCCAATGGAAAAAATTCAAAAACAAGTATGATACTAGTAAAAAAGCATACATGAAATTCAAGAGGTTAATTCACAATAGAACTGGTATTGGATATGATGCTATGGGAAGATTGGATATATATGATCATTGGTGGGAGGAACGTAAAAAGGTGATTAACATTTCCTTTCTCATATACACGTTTTTGAATTTTTGCCTTAGAGTTTGATTTAAAGTACTGAAACATATTTTTGTTGTTGATAACTTTAAAGTACTTAGGTCCTTGCCTTAATGTCCTCTATGGATATGTCTGATCATTAGAGCTTGATTTAAAGTACTTTTGACTAATACTTCTTGTTTATTTTTGTTATATAGGAGTGGTAAGGTACTGTAAAATACAAAATAAGTTGCGTGCTAATATGGATGTGTTTGAAGAAGAATTTGGTGCTATTACTGTGACTGGAGCAGAAGGATGGAGTGCTCAATAAGGAGAAGTTAGTTTAAATTCTAGAGTGGATATGGAGATAATGAGGATGAAGCTGATTCTGTTGATAAGGATATTCGAGTGCCAGAGACACAACAAACCCAAGATGTAGAGACACAAATCCAAGTTGGAAGTTCAAGAAAGAGAAGGTGTAAAGAGAAAGATGTAGTTATAGAGACTTCTGTTGCACGAAATACAATTCTTGTGCAAAAGAATAAAATAGCGAAACATATGTTGGAGCGTGAATATGCTTCTAGTGTTGAACGTGTAGCAGAGATACTTAATGAATTGCCTGGAGTGAGGAAGTGGTCTCCATTTCACCGAGCATCGATTGATCATCTTCTAGTTGATGTAGTGAACCGCCAGGATTTCGTAGCGTTTTCTAATGTTGAAGATAAGATTAGCTATTTGGAGCATATGACCGGAAAAAAGCTCTATGATTGACTTTTGTTTATGCTTTTTTGTTTATCGTGTATATATATAAGTTTTTGGTTTTTAGTCCTAACTCTTATGCTATATTGTGCCCTTTTGTCTTCAATATGTTTTGACTTTTAGGTTTATGTTTCTATGACTTGTTCCATTTGAGTTTGAGTGATTCAGAAAAGGGCAATCTTGGATTAGGGCTTTGTGATTGGTTTCATCTTGCTATTTATTCTTGCTTCTGTTAATGAGTTATATATATATATATATATATATAAGTTTTTGGTTTTTAGTCTTATATAAGATTTTGGATTTTTCAATATTGTTTTGCAGATGGTTAGAAGAGATATTGGATGATGATGATGATGAAGATGAACTTGGTTTGTTGCTTAATATTGAGAGATTGAGTCATAAAATAGATCGAGGAGTAGGATGGCGTCATGTTCAACAGCTTATGCACGGATCAGACCAACAATGTTATGATCGATATTCTTCGAATGAACCAAAGAACATTTGAAGATTTATGTAGGATGCTAATTAGGCGATATGAGTTACAAGAGTATGAAAATGTCTACATTGAAGAATCTGTTGCCATATTTCTTGAGGTGGTTGGTCAAGATAAAACTATACAAGTTATAGCTGAAAGATATCAATGATCATTGGATATAGTGAAAAGGAAACTTGATGACGTTTTGAGTGCTCTTCTCAAGTTTACAGCGGATACACTAAAACCAGAAGAAAGTGAGTTTACAAGAGATGTTTTGAGGAATGATGATCGATATTGGCTATTTAAATATTGTATTGGAGCACTTGATGGAACTCATGTCCCAATTTGCCCTCCTAATCGAACTGTAGAAGCATATAGAGGTAGAAAGCGGGAGCCTACAATGAATATCCTTGCTATATGTAACTTCGATATGAAGTTCATATACGCATATGTTGGTGTACCAGGTAGAGCACATGATACAAAGGTATTGACTCATTGTGCGAGGAAGGAACCTTCTTTTCCACATCAGCCTAATGGAAAGTACTATCTAGTTGACTCTGGATATCCCACCAGGACAAGGTATCTTGGTCCGTATCGTAGGATGCGATATCATCTTGATCAATTTTCTAGAGGAGGACCACCAACAAACACACGAGAGTTTATAACCAAAAGCATTCGGGTCTGCGATCAGTGATCGAGCGAACATTTGGAGTATGGAAAGCAAAATGGAGGATTTTGGATCGTAAGCATCCAAAGTATGGGTTGACTAAGTGGAGCACGCTTGTAACAGTGACGATGGCACTACACAACTTCATACGTGATTCACATTGGGAGAATTCTGATTTTGTACATTCTTCCCATGTAGTGATTGAAGTTGTGACAACACCCTTTTCCCATTGGGAGGCTTTATCTCCTAGAGAGAATGGGAAAAGAGTCAATTTGATGACGTCCTCGGGAACTCCATTCATCTTAACCGTAGCGCAAAGGCGCTCAAAGTTGTCCGCATGCTCGATTGGGTGCTCCATGGGCAAACCGAAGAAGCGATTATTTTGCACCATATTTATCAAGCTTGACTTGATCTCCCAATTATTGTTTTCGCATGGTGGAGCTCTAATTCCCATCCTTTCTCCATTAGTAATCGGTTCATCAAAGTCACCAATTCTCCTTGCATCTCGAAGTGGATGCATGGGAATCCTACCTCTCGCGTTCCCAAGTCCCACTCCTTGAGCCTCATCTTCTCATTCATGTCTTGGCTCCATATCTAAACGCCTCAAATGGTCTAGGCGTTCGCGTTCTCGCCTTGTTTCTCTAGCCGTTTCTCTCTCCAAACGTCGAATGTCAACAATGAGTGGTTGAAGATTTGTCGGCCCCTTACTCCTTGTGTTCATACAGCTTTGGAACAAATGAGAAACAAGTGAGAAAAAAAAATTAGTAACAAATGAAAAACAAAAAACTTAGTCTCAATCGAAGACCAAATCCTAATGGCTATTGCACAATCTCCCCGGCAACGGCGCCAAATTTGATGTGTGTCAAATTGTATTTGTACCTAGACTTAGCTAACAACACACTCTAGTTGTTGTAGCATAGCATAGGGTCGAACCAAAGGAGATTGGAATAGCTACACTAAGAATCCAAGTATTCGAATAAGCTAAAGCAATTCGAGGTTGTATTTTCGGTTTTCTTTTAAAAGTCCTAATTTCGAAACTAAGTGAAACAAAAGAAATTATAATACAAATGAAAAGCAAACCAAACCAAATAAGTAAATGAACACTACTCAAGATCAAAGCAAGATAATTTGAACATAAACAAAATCAAAATGCAAGAGTCAATAAAGGTCAACAAACAAGAACTTGATCAAATATATGAAAGCATGAGCTTTGGGCAAAGCATTTGACTTAGGATGATCAATGACTAACTAATGATGCTAGGACTAACAATTCAAACTCAATTCTATGACATGAATCACACAAATAGACTAATCCAGTCCCATGGTACTAATCCATTTATTAACCATTCAATTAAGCTAATTTTCCAATTGCAATCAAATGATCAATAATCATTAAACATAAGTTCAATAAGCCACTAATCACCTTAAGCATCAATTCCCATTAGTTAAGAATGAAAAGCAAGGTTAGGATTTTCTAGACATTTCATCGAACACCTTCCGGGCATGAAATGTCCATGTTCTAGATTTTGATTGATCATGTCAAAACTAGCATTAAGAACACCCTAAAGTTTAGAAATCATAAGAATCTAAGCCTAGACATCACTAATCATCCATCAAGTATCCATAATCTACTAAGCCCAAAAACCCATAGAAAAACTACTCACTAATCATGATGCAAAACACAAAGATAAATATATATAAAGACATAATGAAAGTTGAGATAGAGATAGATGAAGAAAATTCACTAAATTTGGTGAAAAGAGCAAAGATCCAAGCCAAATATCATAAGGAAGAGTTGTAGCATAAAAGAGGAAAATATCAGATCAAAACTTAGGTTTTCTTATGTCTAAGAGCATATTTATAGTACATAAAAATGGAACCGGGTCGACCCGGGACAAACCGGGTCGAATCTGAAAAATTGCAGGCAAAATAAAAGTTCTGGTTTTTGCCATCGGGCTGTTCTGGTATGTTCTGGCCGATGGGAGGTACCCGATGGCAGTTTCCAGCAAATTTCAGTACATGAGAATTCTGGGTATAGGACTCTGGTTTTTGCCATCGGGGTGTTCTGGTCTGTCCTGCCCGATGGGAGGTACCCGATGGCAGTTTCCAGCAGAATATGCCTTCACTAAATTGCACATAACTTTTGCACCACAACTCGGAATGAGTTGAATCTAATTCCCACGTGAAGCTAACTCAATTTCCTATCTCCCCACCAAATTTCAGATTAATCCGATCAGGGAAAGGCCTTCAACAGATATGATCTTTGACCTGTTCGGACTGCATCTGCATATTTTTGTATTCTTGTGTTTTCATCACTCTCCTTCATGCTCTTCTAACTTCATTTGGTTCCTCCAACTCCTTAGCCTTCATTGTACCTGAAAAAGACTAAAAATGCAATGCAAATGCATAATATGAAGCCTAGTACTCTAGGACTTAACATATTCTATATGAGACTAAAAATTAGGAAAAATATGCAAAATGCAAGTCTAATGACTATAAAAGCTAAGAAAAATGTATGCTAAGGATGTTAAAATATGAATGCATCAACTCCCCCGGACTTGCCTTTTGCTTGTCCGCAAGCAAACAAGAAAATTATAACCCGTACAAAAGGATTGAAGAGTGGGAACTCAAATCCAAATGAATCACTAAAGGGTTTAATAGAATGTCCTTAGGAAAACTTAAACGATGCACAACAAACCCTACTTAAGAAAACTTTGCCATACTCATCACTAGTCGATCTTTTACTCATAATCTCAAGACTTAAAAGAACTCTCGCAATCAACTAAAATCCAACTCTTTAACATTCATTAAGGTGTTTGGCGCGGTCTCTCAATTGGAAAAATGATCAAATCCATTTGGCTAGGAAGGAAAAGGCTTGAAATATGTGATAAGAGGCGGTTTAAAATACTTAGTGGCTAACTCTCAAACAAGTGAGTGTTACAATATGCAAAAGCAAGAAAGAAAAGAAACAATTGATGCGTACAAGGTTTAGAATCTACATTATACTCATTACTCCTTGATGCACTCCCATTTCTTCTTTCCCACTCTCTCTTATACGCTAACCACAAGCCATTTTTGGCTAGATAAATCTTTTTGCAATCTCAAACCACACTCTTTTTCTTTCTTTTTACTTAGCTTCCCTAGACATTTTCTTTTTGCTTAGCTTCCTTAGACATTTTCTTTCTCTAGAACTTGTTTTCTTTTCCTTTTCATTCTTTCTTTCTTCTTCTTTTCTCTTACTCACACCATCACCCAAATATATCAACAAACAGAACCATTTCTTATGATTCCCCACCTAATGACTAGTCTTAGACGAATGAAACTAGCCTTAATAGAAACTTCACCTTATCATTTCTAATGCTTGCAAGATTTTAGACATGCAACACTATCGAAAAGGCCTCACTCAAAGAACAAATGCAAGGGTTTCAAAGAAACGGTTTGGATTTTCGGGTGTGGTACCATCCTAAAAATGAGAATGGCCATTCAAGTCAATCAAAGAGTGGTAAATGAGGAAAAAATGACTTGAATGTCTAGTGTTTAAACCATGGTGATGATCGAATGTCCAAAAGCGAGAGAATTAAGTCAAAATTAAAGTTCAAGTTAATAGCGTTTGATTCTAGATCTTGCGAGTTTCTAATGAGTAGGGACTTTCAAAGTGATAGATCAAAGCATGGATAAACTTCTACTTCAAGATTGATGATGCATCGAAAGAGTTCTAGTGAAGGCATTGAATTGAAACCTAAAATGAAACTTTACAAGAAAAATTCAGCATCGTTCCCATGCAAATGAATGCAAACTACATGCTCTAGACTCAATCCTATTATGCAAGAAACAAGATGACATGTGAAACTAGATGCATTTTTTTTATTTTTTTTTATTTTTCAAATTTTTATGATTTTGAAGGTTTTATCATGTACAATGCAATGCATGAGACTCAAAGATGTAAAAGAAAAACAAAACAATTGAAAGACTCATTAGCAAACAATGTCTCTCCCCCGGACTTACTTCTCACCGTCTCGGTGAGAAAGTAAAGTCAAAGAGAAAGGCATGACTCAAGAGAATAAAAAAATAAGGGAATCAAAATGATATGTACAAAGTAGAAATTGTGGTACCTTGGAGTTATGATTCGTTGGGCTTGGTCCTCTTTATTCAAGCTTGTTTTGTGTCACTAGCTTGACAATGATAGGCTTGGGAGAGTTCCCAAGGGCGCGTTTAACGTCTCTAACTTGACGGAGTTTCTACGGCTCAAACACACAAAAACAAAACCAAAGAAAATTAAAAATAACAAGAAATAAAAATATGTACAAGAGATACCTTTGGGAATGCCTCCCAAGAGCGCTTGTTTCACGTCTCTAGCTTGACGGTGAAGGAGATTTAGTCATTAGAAGGGTCCGAAAGAGGAAATTCGGTGGTTTCCTCAATCGGGACATCCGCGAGATAGATCTTGCATCTTTGCCCGTTCACGGTAAACTCTCCCCCTGACTTGTTCAACAACACAAGTGCACCATAGGGCTGGACTTCCTTGATTTGAAATGTACCAGACCATTTAGACTTGAGCTTACCCGGAAACAACTTCAAGCGTGAATTAAAGAGCAACACTTGATCACCCGCCTTGAAGTCTCTTTTCAAGATCTTCTTGTCGTGAAAGGCTTTGGTTTTCTCCTTGTAGATTTGAGAATTCTCATAGGCATCTTGACGTATCTCCTCGAGATCTTCCAATTGAATCAACCTCTTCTCGGAAGCCGTCTTCAAGTCAAAATTTAAGAACTTAGTAGCCCACAAAGCCTTGTACTCAAGCTCCACTGGTAGGTGACAAGATTTGCCATAGAGAAGATTAAATGGCGTTGTCCCAATGGGAGTCTTGTACGCGGTGCGGTATGCCCACAATGCATTATCCAATTTTTTCGCCCAATCTTTTCTTGTCTTTCCAACCGTCTTCTCTAAAAATGGCCTTGATTTCTCGATTAGAAACCTCAACTTGACCCGAAGTTTGGGGATGGTAAGGCGATGCCACTTTGTGCTTGACCCCATGCTTTCTCAAAAGGCTTTCAAAAACCTTGTTGATAAAGTGGCTACCACTATCACTTATCACAACTCGTGGAACACCAAATCTTGGGAATATGATAGTCTTGAACAACTTAAGAACAACGTTGGCATCATTGGTAGGGCGTGCAATGACTTCCACCCATTTTGAAACATAGTCAACCGCTACCAATATATATTGGTTCCCATAAGAGGATGGGAATGGTCCCATGAAGTCAATCCCCCATACATCAAAGATTTCCACTTCTAGAATCGGGTTGAGAGGCATCTCGTTTCTTCTACTTATGCTTCCTTTTTGTTGGCAAGCGTCACACCGTGTAATAAACTCATTGGAGTCCTTGAACATTGTAGGCCACCATAATCCCGCTTGAAGAATCTTTCAAACCGTCTTGAATGTGGCAAAGTGACCTCCATAATTCGAACCATGGCAATGAAACAAAACACCGGGTACTTCCTCCTCCGGGATGCATCTCCTATAAAGTCTATCCTTGCATTGCCTATAGAGATAAGGCTCATCCCAAAAGAAATGTGTGACATCCTTGTAGAACTTCTTCTTTTGGTACCCAAGAAGATTCGGTGGCTCTTTTCCACAAGCCAAGTAGTTTACCAAATCAGCATACCAAGGCTCTTTCACCTCTATAGCCTCAACTGCTAAAATCTCATCTAGCATCAAGTTCTCCTTGTGTAGAGCTCGGATAACATTCACATGTTCTTCGGGTAAGGTGTCATCAATGGGTACTTCATCTTCAATTCGCATCCTTGAGAGGTGATCCGCCACTCCATTCTCAATACCTTTCTTATCAACTTTCTCCATGTCGAACTCTTGTAGTAAGAGGATCCATCTCAAGAGGCGTGGTTTGGCAACCTTCTTCGACATGAGATATCTCAAAGCCGCGTGATCGGTGTGCACTATAACTTTAGAGGCCACCAAATAGGATCGAAATTTTTCAAAGGCATACACAATCGCTAGGAGCTCTTTCTCCGTTGTTGCATACTTCATTTGGGTGTCATCCAAAGTGCGACTAGCATAGTAAATCACGTGGAGTTTCTTGTCTTTCTTTTGCCCCAAAACTGCTCCAACTGCGTAGTCACTAGCATCACACATCATCTCAAAGGGATAGTCCCAATCCGGTGGTTGAACAACAGGTGCACTAACCAAAGCGTCTTTCAACTTCAAGAAGGCTTCATGACATTCTTGATCAAAAACAAAGGCTATCTCTTTGCACAAAAACCTTGTCAATGGTCTAGCAATTTTGGAGAAATCCTTGATGAACCTCCTATAGAACCCGGCATGACCCAAGAAGCTTCTTATACCCTTTACCGATGTAGGTGGTTGCAAGTTCACCATCACTTCGATCTTGGCTTTATCGACCTCAATACCCTTCTTCGAAATTTTGTGCCCAAGCACAATACCATCTTGAACCATGAAGTGGCACTTCTCCCAATTGAGTACAAGGTTGGTGTCTTCGCATCTTTGTAGAACCCTACACAAATTCAAAAGACAAGAGGCAAACGAACCACCATACACGGAAAAGTCATCCATAAATACTTCCATTATATCCTCCGTGTAATCCGAGAAGATATACATCATGCACCTTTGAAAAGTCGCGGGTGCATTACACAAGCCAAATGGCATCCTTCGATATGCAAAGGTGCCATAAGGACAAGTGAAAGTCGTCTTCTCTTGATCTTGAGGATGTATTGGGATTTGAAAGAATCCCGAATAACCATCAAGAAAGCAATAGTATGAATGGTTAGCCAATCTCTCAAGCATTTGATCAATAAAAGGCAATGGAAAATGATCTTTTCGAGTAGAAGCATTCAATTTTCGATAGTCAATGCACATTCTATGGCCGGTTGTTGTTCTAGTTGGAATCATTTCGTTTTTGTCATTCCTAACAACGGTTACTCCACCTTTCTTTGGAACTACATGAACCGGAGAAACCCATGGACTATCCGAAATAGCATAGATTATCCCCGCCTTAAGTAGTTTCAAAATTTCTTTCTTGACTACTTCTTTCAAATTCGGGTTAAGCCTTCTTTGATGCTCAATTGATGATTTAGATTCATCTTCAAGATAGATTCTATGCATGCACAAGGATGGAGCAATTCCCTTAATGTCATCCAATGAATAACCAATGGCTTTCCTATACTTTCTAAGTTCTTTCAAAAGCATGAAAATTTCTTCATCGTTTAATTGATCATTGATTATCAGGGGATAAGTAGAATTGGGTCCAAGAAATGCGTACCTTAGCCCAAGTGGTAGAGGTTTGAGTTCCAATTGAGGCGCTTTGAGCTCACTCCACATGTCTTCCTCGCTAGACTTACCATTGCTTTTGTCATCTTTAATTTCCTTGTTCTCTTCATCATCAATTCTCTCCAAGAAGCAAATGTTTCCCTCCAAAGGCTTTTGGTAGTCTAGAAGTCGTTCATACCCAATAGCTTCCTCATTAATGACTCCACACTCCTTACTATCCATAGTAAGGGCCACTCCCAAAGGGTCCTCCATACTCAACTCTTCAAGATACTCGTCCGCCATCTCATCCAAAAGCTCGATATAGAAGATTTTACTCTCGATGGTGGGTTTCTTTGCCATCTTCTCTACGTTGAATGTCAAAACGAATTGTCCCAATTGGAGGTTAATCAACCCCTTTTTCACATCAATGATTGCACCGGCGGTAGCCAAGAAAGGCCTCCCGAGAATGATGGGATCGGTTGGTTCTTCATCCATTTCAAGCACAACAAAGTCCGTGGGGACAATGAAATTTCCCACCTTAAGTGGCACATCTTCAATCACACCAATTGGAAAACGAAGAGATCTATCCGCTAGGACTAAGGTGATCCTTGTTTTCTTATAGTTCGTGAATCCCAACCTCTTTGAAACCATGAGAGGCATTAAACTCACACTCGCACCAAGATCCACCAAGCACCTTGGGAAAATCAATGGACCTAAGGAGCACGGCAATGTGAAACTCCCGGGGTCTTCAACCTTTTTGCATGTATTTCCTTGGATGATAGCACTACACTCGTGATTTACCGCAACCATGGCATTCTCAAGCAACTTTCTCTTAGCAACCGTGTCTTTGAAAAATTTGGCATAAACCGGGCAATCTATCATCAAGTCCATGATAGGAATAGTTACCGTAACCGGTCCCATTAGCTCTTGGAATTTGTCAAGTTTCTGGTCAAGGATCTTCCTCTTGAATCTTCCAAGAAATGGAAGTTTTGGTTCATATGGTGGAGGCACAAATCGAGTCTTCTCTTTGAAAATCTCCTTAGACTTCTCTTGTGGCTCCTTTTCTTCATCAATGAGAATTGGTTCACTAGGAGTTACCTCTTCTACATCTTCCTTCTCAATACCAACTTCCATTTCTTGGTTCTTTTCAAGCTCATCAACCTTTTTCTTCTTGGGAAGAGGTGCCCTTGTATCAACTTCCTTACCACTCCTTAGCATTAGAGCCCCACAAAACTCCCTTGGGTTTGCTTCGGGTTTACCCGGTAGTGTCCCAATGGGTCTCTTTGAAGTTGAAGCAACTTGAGCAATTTGGTTGTCCAATGTTTTCATGTGAGTAGAGAGGTGCTCAATCTTTGCGTTTAGGTCATTGTAAGCACCATCCACTTTGTTGTGGATCTCCGTCATCCTCTTGCTCAACTCAATAGCTCCTTTCCCTTGTCCTTCTAGGATTTTCTTAAGAAGAAGCTTTGTCTCATCATCCTTAGGTGGTGGTGAGGAAGAACTACTGTAACGCCCGTGTTCGGGGAAACGGACCTTAGGATGATTTGACCGATCATTGGGTCATGTTGGATCCGAACGATTTAGGCAGTTTTGGCTGAGTGAAGTGATAAACTGGGTTGGGACAGTTTTATTCTGAGCTGGGCGGATTATTCAAGTACGCGGTCAGTCTGGACAGTCTGGATGGGACGGTACGCGATGGGACTGACTGATCCGAACTGGATCGAATGGAAAAATATTCTAAGTGTTGGGTCAAAAACGCGGGTTGACTTATGTTGGCTTCGTGTTGACTTTTGTTGACTTGACTAAGGGAATATTCTGCAGCATATTCTGAGGCGGCTGGGAGCAGTAAAAACGCCTATTTAAGCACCAGACTTGCCCATTGACTTCCTTTTCCACGCTGAAAGAAACGCAGAAGAGATTTAGAAAGAGTTCAGAGAGAATTCGGAGAAAAACGCTAGTTCTGGGTTGCGACGATCGAGTCTGTGGGTAACAGCACGTGGGTCTGGGTAGATTCTGGGTGATCGGCGACAAGAGGTGTCAGAACCGAACCGGATCGAGGCAAAATGAGCCTGACTGACTAAGGTGAGTGCGTGACCGTGGTTACTGTTCTAGGATCGTTTGATTGCTAGATTTCTTACTGTCATAGATTGCTTGGGTGATTCCGACTGTTTTGCTTGTCATGACCATATTATCTGTTTGTCTGGTTAAGATGCTTAGGAGTCGAGTGTTCTCGCTAAGGCGTAATTCTGTTCATGATAAGTAATATTGACTGTATTAAATCGATATTATGATTGCGATTCTGTTCTGTGGCCTAGTGAGATGGGATGACCGCATCACTAAGCAATTTTGTTGCTTATGCCTCCTTTATGGATGCAGGTATTAAGTCTGGCCGTGAAAGTGGCTGATCATGAGATGAAGGCAGGAAGGAATGGATGGTTGGATTGGGTAGATAGGTTTATTTCAATGTAATAAGCTTGTTAGCAAACTGATCATTGTAATTAAAACCACCTGATTCAACCTAATCAATCTTATGCTTTAAAAAGGACTTGTCAATTGAATTAAAACGCGAAAATGGCTAAGTAAAACGAACTGAGAAATCTGGCTAAGTATCTGGTTCGCTGTGAGACTTAACCGCGGGTGAGAATCTCGGGTTGGGTCATCACAAGTTTGGTATTAGAGCGTTAACGATTCTAGGATAGTCTAGCATAAACGGGTTAGTGAGTTAATCCATCCTTCCAATGCCTGATGTCTCGTGGTAAGTCTGTTTCTGTGTGAAACTTTAAGTTAGTGCTAGGCTAACTTACCTAGGTTTGGTCACTGTAGATGGCAAAAAGAGACCGAAACCAGAGAGCGAATGCTGGGGAAACTGGTGAAAACTCTGGGAATACTGTGGTAAGGAATACGACCGTGGACCATGAGGAAGTCCAGAACGAGGCGAATGAGAATGTAGCTGCTGCTGCTGGGAATGCTGCGAATGTTGCTGCGGCTCTAGTTGGATTGGAGGCAGTATTGATGCTACTGGCTCAAGTGTTGGAAAGGTTGTCTGCTGTTGCGCCTGTTCCGGCAGTACCACCGCAAGTTGTGCCACCACAGGTTGTGGAGGAACCTGCTGTTGTAGTAGTGGATCCGGTGGTTAGGATTCAATCCTACCTCAAGGTGATGGACCACATGCTGAAATTGGGAACGAAGTACTTTTCTGGTGGATATGATCCGATTGAAGCAGATGAGTGGAGGACAAGGCTGGAGAGAAACTTTGAATCCATTCGTTGTCCAGATGAATACAAGAAAGACATTGCTGTACACTATCTGGAAAGTGATGCGCATATCTGGTGGAAGGGTGTGGAGGGGCGGTTGGATAACCCGCACTGTTCTTGGGAAACATTTAGTGCTCTGTTTAAAACTAAGTACTTTCCACCAGAAGCGTATGACAGGCTGGAAGGAGCCTTCTTGGATCTGCATCAGGGGACTAAGACTGTAAGGGAATATGAGGCCGAGTTTAACCAGTTGAAAAAGTATGCTGGTCGAGAACTTGAGGATGAATTGGTTTAAGTCTGCCGGTTCATTCGTGGGTTGAGACTAGATCTGAAAAATGGTTGCTGTGTCCGCAACTATGCTACGGTTGCTGAACTAGTGGAGAAGGCTTCGATCTTAGAAGCAGGCTTTGCCGAAGAAAAGATGCTTAAGGGTGGGGCATCACAGACTGCAACTCGACCGCAAGGTCAGAATAATGCTGGACAGAACAAGAAAAAGTGGGAAAAGAATGTTTCCACGGAAAAGTCACCTGGTAGGCGCAGTGTGTGTATAACATGTGGAAAGATGCATGTGGGCGAGTGTAGAACCGCATCAGGTGCTTGTCATCGCTGTGGTAGCATGACACACAAAGTCCGTGACTGCCCAGAAGAGGATCTAAGGATGAAGAACCCGGGGAAAATGGTGTCGCTCGGGTGTGCTACAGTTGCAATGAACCTGGACATTTCAAGAAGGACTGTCCAAAACTGGAGATGGCGCAGCAAGTGGCTGGTCAGCTGAAGCGGAGAAATGATGGACTGCCACCGCCAACTAAGAGGCAAGAAGTAATGCCCAGACTGTACAATGCTACTATGGAAGGGAATACAGATCCAAGTTCTTCCCGTTCGATCACTGGTGAGTCCTATCACTTGGCTTTTAATTGAGAATTGCTTGTTGCATATTTCTGCTAGGCTCTTAGCATTCTAGGACGAATGTGTAGGGACCTTAAATATGGGTGGTGTGGCAACCCATGTTCTGTTTGACTCAGGAGCAAGTCATTGCTTTGTAAGTTTAGACATGATTGAAAAGGGTGGGTTTCGTAAGGAACCCGCAGAACAGTTTGGTTTAGTGAGGATGGCTGGTGGCCAAGTCATGTTTGCACATGGGGTGGTCAAAAACATCTCGGTATGGGTTGAAGGTGTTGATATGCCAACCGATTTGATAATCTGCCAACTAAAGTCTTACGATGCCATCCTGGGAATGGACTGGCTTGGGAAGTTTAAAGCTCACTTAGACTGTCACAGAGGAAGGGTGCGGTTTGAGAAAAGTGATGGAAAGTTTCTGGAGTATCAAGGGATTAAGTCAACTTCAGGAAGTTTGATCGTCTCAACAATCCAAGCAGAACGATTGATTGGGAAAGGATGTGAAGCTTATTTGGTTGCGATCACAACCGCGGATCTTGGATCAGGTGCAGAAATTAAGGATATTCCGTTGGTGCATGAATTTGAAGACGTGTTCCAAATGTTATCAGGGTTGCCTCCAGCTCGTTCAGATCCGTTCACGATTGAACTTGAGCCTGGTACAACTCCGATTTCCAAGGCACCTTACCGGATGGCACCGACAGAGATGGCCGAGTTAAAGAAGCAGTTAACCGAGTTGATGGATAAGGGATTTGTGAGACCCAGTACTTCACCGTGGGGTGCACCGTTGCTGTTTGTAAAGAAGAAAGATGGAAGTTTCAGACTTTACATTAACTATCGTGGGCTTAACAGAATAACTGTGAAGAATAAGTACCCTCTTCCAAGGATAGATGAGTTGTTGGACCAACTCAGAGGTGCTACTTGGTTCTCAAAAATTGATTTAGCTTCGGGCTATCATCAAATTCCGATAGAGGAGTCAGATGTTCGGAAAATGGCTTTTCGGACAAGGTACGGGCATTATGAGTTCGTGGTTATGCCTTTTGGGTTGACTAATGCACCTGCTGCATTCATGAAGCTCATGAATGGGGTATTCAGGGACTACTTGGATGAGTTTGTGATCATATTCATAGATGATATTCTGGTTTACTCGAAAAACCTGGAAGATCATGAAGTTCATTTGAGGACAGTCTTGGGTAGACTGAGGGAACATAAACTGTTTGCTAAACTCAGCAAGTGTAGCTTTTGGCAAAGGGAAATCGGATTCTTGGGTCATGTGGTCTCGGATAAGGGAGTGTCCGTTGACCCAGAAAAGATTAAGGCAATCGCGGATTGGCCTAGACCTGGAAATGCAACCGAGTAAGAAGCTTTCTGGGATTAGCTGGGTATTACCGACGTTTTGTTAAGGGTTTTGCAAGCATGGCTCAGCCTATGACCTGGCTGACTGGGAAGGATGTTCAGTACGTATGGACAGCAGACTGCGAGGAAAGTTTTTCTAAGCTAAAGGAAATGCTGACAAGTACTCCAGTGTTGGGTTTACCAGAACCAAATGAACCTTATGTGGTTTATACTGATGCATCGAGAAGGGGACTCGGATGCGTTCTGATGCAGCAAGGTAAGGTGATTGCTTATGCATCGAGACAGTTACGGAAGCATGAAGGGAATTATCCGACCCATGATTTAGAGATGGCAGCCGTAGTCTTTGCTTTGAAGATTTGGCGATCCTACCTTTATGGTGAGAAAGTTCAAGTTTTTACGGATCACAAGAGTCTGAAGTATATCTTCACTCAGCCAGAACTGAATCTAAGACAAAGAAGATGGATGGAACTGATTGCTGATTATGACTTGGATATTGCCTACCATCCCGGAAAGGCAAATTTGGTAGCTGATGCACTAAGTCGAATGAGGGCTAGTGTATCTTCTGAGAAAGAAGTTGAGGGAATGGTTAACATGATAAGGACATTACGGTTGAATGTCTTGACAGAGGATCTGGAACCATTGGGTTTGGGTGTAGCAGATCAAGCAGACTTATTAAGTTGAATTCGTTTGGCTCAAGAAGATGATGAAAATCTTGTCAAGGTATCTATGAACGAAAAGACAGAATATTAGACTTCCACCAATGGAAAAATCCTGGTAAATGGCCGAGTGTGCGTTCCTAACAATAAAGAACTGCGGGAAGAGATTCTTAAAGAAGCCCATCAGTCAAGATTTTCAGTTCATCCGGGGATGAATAAAATGTATCGGGACGTAAAGCGGTACTACCATTGGGTTGGAATGAAGCAGGACGTGGCTAAGTGGGTAGCCGAATGTTCGACTTGTCAGATGGTGAAGGCAGAAAATCAAGTGCCGAGTGGGTTATTGCAGACTTTACCCATGCCTGAGTGGAAGTGGGACATGATCGCAATGGACTTTGTAATGGGACTGCCAAAGTCACCAAACAAAAGAGATGCAGTTTGGGTTATAGTAGAGAGATTTACCAAGTCTGCGCATTTCTTACCGATGAAGACGAATGATGGAGTAGCCAAACTGGCGGAGCTTTACATAGATCAGATCGTGAAACTTCATGGAGTCCCGGTTAGTATAGTTTCAGATCGTGATCCACGTTTTGCGTCTCAGTTTTGGAAGGAGCTTCAAGGAAAGTTCGGAACTAAGGTCCACATGAGTACATCCTATCATCCACAAACAGATGGACAATCAGAAAGAACAATCCGGACATTGGAAGATATGTTGAGAGCATGTGTTCTGGATTGGGGTGGCACTTGGGAAAGCTATTTACCTTTGGCTGAATTCGCTTATAACAACAGTTACCAAGCAAGCATTGAGATGTCTCCATACGAAGCGTTGTATGGGAGGCCCTGCAGAACACCGCTGTGTTGGACTCAAGTGGGGGAGCGGAGTGTAATAGGACCAGACATAGTAGAGCAAACCACTGAGAAAATCCGTTTCCTAAAGGTTAAGTTAAAGGAAGCTCAGGACCGTCAAAAGAGCTATGCGGATAAGCGGAGAGAGGACTTGGAGTTCAGTGTGGGTGACATGGTTTACCTGAAAACAGTCACTTACAAAGGAAAAAGTCGGACTACTCAGAATGCAAAGTTAAGTCCAAGGTACATGGGACCGTACAAGATTCTGGGAAGGGTTGGCGTAGTAGCTTACAAACTAGATCTGCCTTCTGTTATGGACTCATTTCACGATGTGTTTCATGTTTCCTTGTTGCGAAAATGTATAACAGATCGGGACAATGTCATTTCCCAACCACCTCCGGACTTACAAGAGAATATGACCGTCGAAGGTAGACCTGTTCGGATCATTGGTAGAAAGGAAGATATGGAAAGGAGAAAACGGGTTAAGAAAGTCCAAGTCATTTGGGATTGTGACGGAGAAGAAGAGGTAACTTGGGAAGTGGAATCAAGGATGAAAGCATATTTCCTTAAGTGGTTTGAAAAGCTTAAGAAAGATCAGAATGTTGGAACGAATTTCCTAAGTTTTTCGAAAAACTAAAGGAGGTTGGGACGAATTCGAGAACGAATTTCCTAAGTTTTGTTCGTAAAAACGAAAGGAGGTTGCTAGAAACAGGAAAAAAGATTCGAGGACGAATCTTAAGCTAAGTAGGGGAGAGTTTTAATGCCCGTGTTCGGGGAAACGGACCTTAGGATGATTTGACCGATCATTGGGTCATGTTGGATCCGAACGGTTTAGGCAGTTTTGGCTGAGTGAAGTGATAAACTGGGTTGGGACACTTTTATTCTGAGCTGGGCGGATTATTCAAGTACGCGGTCAGTCTGGACAGTCTGGATGGGACGGTACACGATGGGACTGACTGATCCGTACTGGATCGAATGGGAAAATATTCTAAGTGTTGGGTCAAAAACGCGGGTTGACTTATGTTGACTTCGTGTTGACTTTTGTTGACTTGACTAAGGGAATATTCTGCAGCATATTCTGAGGCGGCTGGGAGCAGTAAAAACGCCTATTTAAGCACCAGACTTGCCCCATTGACTTCCTTTTTCATGCTGAAAGAAACGCAGAAGAGATTTAGAAAGAGTTCAGAGAGAATTCGGAGAAAAACACGAGTTCTGGGTTGCGACGATCGAGTCTGTGGGTAACATCACGTGGGTCTGGGTAGATTCTGGGTGTCAGAACCGAACCGGATCGAGGCAAAACGAGCCTGACTGACTAAGGTGAGTGCGTGACCATGGTTACTGTTCTAGGATCGTTTGATTGCTAGATTTCTTACTGTCATAGATTGCTTGGGTGATTCCGACTGTTTTGCTTGTCATGACCGTATTATCTGTTTGTCTGGTTAAGACGCTTGGGAGTCGAGTGTTCTCGCTAAGGCTTAATTCTGTTCATGATAAGTAATATTGACTGTATTAAATCGATAGTATGATTGCGATTCTGTTCTGTGGCCTAGTGAGACGGGATGACCGCATCACTAAGCAATTTTGTTGCTTATGCCTCCTTTATGGATGCAGGTATTGAGTCTGGCCGTGAAAGTGGCTGATCGTGAGACGAAGGCAGGAAGGAATGGATGGTTGGATTGGGTATATAGGTTTATTTCAATGTAATAAGCTTGTTAGCAAACTGATCATTGTAATTAAAACCACCTGATTCAACCTAAATAATCTTATGCTTTAAAAAGGACTTGTCAATTGAATTAAAACGCGAAAATGGCTAAGTAAAACGAACTGAAAAATCTGGCTAAGTATCTGGTTCGCTGTGAGACTTAACCGCGGGTGAGAATCTCGGGTTGGGTCATCACAACTACCTTGTCCTTGGTAGTGTTGATTCAGAATAAAAGGAGCTCTTGGATGAAAATTCCCTTGTTGTACGAATTGGGGTCTCACGAAGCCTTGTTGTGGGATAAAGCCTTGGGGCTTGTGTTGTGGATATATTTGATCTTGAGGGTTCTCGACATTGGTGCTTCTATAGGAGAGATTTGGGTGGCTCCTATAGTTGGGGTTGAAACCCCTTTGTTGGTTGTTGTACCCTCCTTGCATGTAGCTAACCTCCTCTTGTCCTTCTTGGAAAGCCTCTACACCTTCGTCTTGATTTCCATCATATTCCCCAACATAGTTCATGGCCTTTTGTGTTGACATGATGAACTTGTCCAACTTGTCATTCATCTCCTTGAACCTCACATCATCATTTTTTGGTTCTCTTAAGGTTCTATCATACTCACGTCCATAGCTTTGATCGCTTTGCGCTAGATTCTCTACCAATTGTTCCCCTTGCTCTATAGTCAAGCTTGCAAAGTCCCCATTACTCGCGGTGTTCAATGCGATGTAGTACTTCTCATGAACTCCCCGGTGGAATATCCCTAAGAGAGCTTCCTTAGACACCCCATGGTGAGGGCAAGACCTTGTGTATCCCTTTAGACGCTCCCAAGCCTCATACAATGACTCATTTCCCCCTTGCTTGAAAGTCGAAATGTCATTTCGAATCTTAGCCGTCCGTTGGTTCGAGAAGAACTTAGAGAGAAACCGCTTCTTGCATTCTTCCCATGTAGTGATTGAAGTTGTGACAACACTCTTTTCCCATTGGGAGGCTTTATCTCCTAGAGAGAATGGGAAAAGAGTCAATTTGATGACGTCCTCGGGAACTCCATTCATCTTAACCATAGCACAAAGGCGCTCAAAGTTGTCCACATGCTCGATTGGGTGCTCCATGGGCAAACCGAAAAAGTGATTGTTTTGCACCATATTTATCAAGCTTGACTTGATCTCCCAATTATTGTTTCCGCATGGTGGAGCTCTAATTCCCATCCTTTCTCCATTAGTAATTGGTTCATCAAAGTCACCAATTCTCCTTGCATCTCGAAGTGGATGCATGGGAATCCTACCTCTCGCGTTCCCAAGTCCCACTCCTTGAGCCTCATCTTCTCGTTCATGTCTTGGCTCCATATCTAAACGCCTTAAATGGTCTAGGCATTCGCGTTCTCGCCTTGTTTCTCTAGCCGTTTCTCTCTCCAAACGCAGCGTTCAGCCTCTTGCATCAAAACGCTGAACGCTGCGTTCTGCGTTTCAAAATTTTAGATGCAGGAGAAATTTAGCGGTGCGATCAAAATTGTTGCGATTAAAGCTGTAAAAGACAAAAATATCCTTATAGTTATTTGTGAATTACAAAAAATACCCTTAACCCTAAATCTAAGTTTCGATACTTTGGCCCACTTCGTTTTCGTTTTTGCTGTTTGTCCGACTCCGTCTTCTTCAAGCCGAAACTCTGGTTCGCCATCTTCTTTGGCCCTCTTCGTTGTCGTTTTCACTGTCTTCACAGTTCTGATTCAAGTAAATAGTCTTACGGTCTTTTCTTAGTCACCATCTTTTCTCTGGTCTTACGGTCTTCTCTTAGTCACCATCTTTTCTCTCTTTCTCCCTCTCGATGACAATGAAGCAATATCTATGAACTGGGTTATGGTTTGATTCATGCATATGGGTTTGATTCGTCATCTGCTTTCGATTTTGATGCTTGATGGAAATCACGATGTTCGAATTTACCATTTGAAAATTTGTGTTTAGTTTTTTTTTAGATTCCTTTCATGTTTCGTTGTTTGTGGCTAACTTTGAGGCTGTCTAGTTGATTAATTCGAGATCAGGATGCATTTAATCTCTGGATGGAATTTGACTTATGGGTTTTGTTTAGTCTAAATTGGGTATAAAAGCAATTGGGGTTTCATTTCTCGAAAGCTGGGAATTTTTCCCAATTTTAGTTGATGTTACTTTGGGGATCAGTGCTTGACTCTGAGATTTAGGTTTTGAAACTTAGATTTTCTCAGCTGTACTTTTATCTATCTCGCTTATGTTTTTTTGGTTCTTAGTGTTTAAGATTTCTATTGGATTTCAAAAGAACAAAGTATGTTTTGCTGTGAGTTCTCAGAACAAAGTACCTTTGTGGTTTTAAGGAAATTAATCTGACTTTTATGTTGTTACTCTGGTGGTTTTAGGATTGCTCCACAAGATTTTGAACAAGAATAAGAGATAAACAAAAAACAAGGCTAATGATGTAAGTAATTTGTGGATTATTTAATGGCTGATCTTGTGATTGATTTTATGACTTGTTCTTTAGAATTGGGCCGATGAGGAATGTCAGTATTATTTTCATCTCTTTGCGGATGAGAAAAAAAAGGAAAACAAAACGAAGCTTGGAATGAATCAAACTGGGAAAGGCCTTCATTATCAAGAAGTTCGAAGAGAGATTTGGGAAGGGATACCTCCAATGGAAAAAATTCAAAAACAAGTATGATACTAGTAAAAAAGCATACATGAAATTCAAGAGGTTAATTCACAATAGAACTGGTAATGGATATGATGCTATGGGAAGATTGGATATATATGATCATTGGTGGGAGGAACGTAAAAAGGTGATTAACATTTCCTTTCTCATATACACGTTTTTGAATTTTTGCCTTAGAGTTTGATTTAAAGTACTGAAACATATTTTTGTTGTTGATAACTTTAAAGTACTTAGGTCCTTGCCTTAATGTCCTCTATGGATATGTCTGATCATTAGAGCTTGATTTAAAGTACTTTTGACTAATACTTCTTGTTTATTTTTGTTATATAGGAGTGGTAAGGTACTGTAAAATACAAAATAAGTTGCGTGCTAATATGGATGTGTTTGAAGAAGAATTTGGTGCTATTACTGTGACTGGAGCAGAAGGATGGAGTGCTCAATAAGGAGAAGTTAGTTTAAATTCTAGAGTGGATATGGAGATAATGAGGATGAAGCTGATTCTGTTGATAAGGATATTCGAGTGCCAGAGACACAACAAACCCAAGATGTAGAGACACAAACCCAAGTTGGAAGTTCAAGAAAGAGAAGGTGTAAAGAGAAAGATGTAGTTATAGAGACTTCTGTTGCACGAAATACAATTCTTGTGCAAAAGAATAAAATAGCGAAATATATGTTGGAGCGTGAATATGCTTCTAGTGTTGAACGTGTAGCAGAGATACTTAATGAATTGCCTGGAGTGAGGAAGTGGTCTCCATTTCACCGAGCATCGATTGATCATCTTCTAGTTGATGTAGTGAACCGCCAGGATTTCGTAGCGTTTTCTAATGTTGAAGATAAGATTAGCTATTTGGAGCATATGACCGGAAAAAAGCTCTATGATTGACTTTTGTTTATGCTTTTTTGTTTATCGTGTATATATATAAGTTTTTGGTTTTTAGTCCTAACTCTTATGCTATATTGTGCCCTTTTGTCTTCAATATGTTTTGACTTTTAGGTTTATGTTTCTATGACTTGTTCCATTTGAGTTTGAGTGATTCAGAAAAGGGCAATCTTGGATTAGGGCTTTGTGATTGGTTTCATCTTGCTATTTATTCTTGCTTCTGTTAATGAGTTATATATATATATATAAGTTTTTGGTTTTTAGTCTTATATAAGATTTTGGATTTTTCAATATTGTTTTGCAGATGGTTAGAAGAGATATTGGATGATGATGATGATGAAGATGAACTTGGTTTGTTGCTTAATATTGAGAGATTGAGTCATAAAATAGATCGAGGAGTAGGATGGCGTCATGTTCAACAGCTTATGCACGGATCAGACCAACAATGTTATGATCGATATTCTTCGAATGAACCAAAGAACATTTGAAGATTTATGTAGGATGCTAATTAGGCGATATGAGTTACAAGAGTATGAAAATGTCTACATTGAAGAATCTGTTGCCATATTTCTTGAGGTGGTTGGTCAAGATAAAACTATACAAGTTATAGCTGAAAGATATCAATGATCATTGGATATAGTGAAAAGGAAACTTGATGACGTTTTGAGTGCTCTTCTCAAGTTTACAGCGGATACACTAAAACCAGAAGAAAGTGAGTTTACAAGAGATGTTTTGAGGAATGATGATCGATATTGGCTATTTAAATATTGTATTGGAGCACTTGATGGAACTCATGTCCCAATTTGCCCTCCTAATCGAACTGTAGAAGCATATAGAGGTAGAAAGCGGGAGCCTACAATGAATATCCTTGCTATATGTAACTTCGATATGAAGTTCATATACGCATATGTTGGTGTACCAGGTAGAGCACATGATACAAAGGTATTGACTCATTGTGCGAGGAAGGAACCTTCTTTTCCACATCAGCCTAATGGAAAGTACTATCTAGTTGACTCTGGATATCCCACCAGGACAAGGTATCTTGGTCCGTATCGTAGGATGCGATATCATCTTGATCAATTTTCTAGAGGAGGACCACCAACAAACACACGAGAGTTTATAACCAAAAGCATTCGGGTCTGCGATCAGTGATCGAGCGAACATTTGGAGTATGGAAAGCAAAATGGAGGATTTTGGATCGTAAGCATCCAAAGTATGGGTTGACTAAGTGGAGCACGCTTGTAACAGTGACGATGGCACTACACAACTTCATACGTGATTCACATTGGGAGAATTCTGATTTTGTACATTCTTCCCATGTAGTGATTGAAGTTGTGACAACACCCTTTTCCCATTGGGAGGCTTTATCTCCTAGAGAGAATGGGAAAAGAGTCAATTTGATGACGTCCTCGGGAACTCCATTCATCTTAACCGTAGCGCAAAGGCGCTCAAAGTTGTCCGCATGCTCGATTGGGTGCTCCATGGGCAAACCGAAGAAGCGATTGTTTTGCACCATATTTATCAAGCTTGACTTGATCTCCCAATTATTGTTTTCGCATGGTGGAGCTCTAATTCCCATCCTTTCTCCATTAGTAATCGGTTCATCAAAGTCACCAATTCTCCTTGCATCTCGAAGTGGATGCATGGGAATCCTACCTCTCGCGTTCCCAAGTCCCACTCCTTGAGCCTCATCTTCTCGTTCATGTCTTGGCTCCATATCTAAACGCCTCAAATGGTCTAGGCGTTCGCGTTCTCGCCTTGTTTCTCTAGCCGTTTCTCTCTCCAAACGTCGAATGTCAACAATGAGTGGTTGAAGATTTGTCGGCCCCTTACTCCTTGTGTTCATACACCTTTGGAACAAATGAGAAACAAGTGAGAAAAAAAAATTAGTAACAAATGAAAAACAAAAAACTTAGTCTCAATCGAAGACCAAATCCTAATGGCTATTGCACAATCTCCCCGGCAACGGCGCCAAATTTGATGTGTGTCAAATTGTATTTGTACCTAGACTTAGCTAACAACACACTCTAGTTGTTGTAGCATAGCATAGGGTCGAACCAAAGGAGATTGGAATAGCTACACTAAGAATCCAAGTATTCGAATAAGCTAAAGCAATTCGAGGTTGTATTTTCGGTTTTCTTTTAAAAGTCCTAATTTCGAAACTAAGTGAAACAAAAGAAATTATAATACAAATGAAAAGCAAACCAAACCAAATAAGTAAATGAACACTACTCAAGATCAAAGCAAGATAATTTGAACATAAACAAAATCAAAATGCAAGAGTCAATAAAGGTCAACAAACAAGAACTTGATCAAATATATGAAAGCATGAGCTTTGGGCAAAGCATTTGACTTAGGATGATCAATGACTAACTAATGATGCTAGGACTAACAATTCAAACTCAATTCTATGACATGAATCACACAAATAGACTAATCCAGTCCCATGGTACTAATCCATTTATTAACCATTCAATTAAGCTAATTTTCCAATTGCAATCAAATGATCAATAATCATTAAACATAAGTTCAATAAGCCACTAATCACCTTAAGCATCAATTCCCATTAGTTAAGAATGAAAAGCAAGGTTAGGATTTTCTAGACATTTCATCGAACACCTTCCGGGCATGAAATGTCCATGTTCTAGATTTTGATTGATCATGTCAAAACTAGCATTAAGAACACCCTAAAGTTTAGAAATCATAAGAATCTAAGCCTAGACATCACTAATCATCCATCAAGTATCCATAATCTACTAAGCCCAAAAACCCATAGAAAAACTACTCACTAATCATGATGCAAAACACAAAGATAAATATATATAAAGACATAATGAAAGTTGAGATAGAGATAGATGAAGAAAACTTCACTAAATTTGGTGAAAAGAGCAAAGATCCAAGCCAAATATCATAAGGAAGAGTTGTAGCATAAAAGAGGAAAATATCAGATCAAAACTTAGGTTTTCTTATGTCTAAGAGCATATTTATAGTACATAAAAATGGAACCGGGTCGACCCGGGACAAACCGGGTCGAATCTGAAAAATTGCAGGCAAAATAAAAGTTCTGGTTTTTGCCATCGGGCTGTTCTGGTATGTTCTGGCCGATGGGAGGTACCCGATGGCAGTTTCCAGCAAATTTCAGTACATGAGAATTCTGGGTATAGGACTCTGGTTTTTGCCATCGGGGTGTTCTGGTCTGTCCTGCCCGATGGGAGGTACCCGATGGCAGTTTCCAGCAGAATATGCCTTCACTAAATTGCACATAACTTTTGCACCACAACTCGGAATGAGTTTAATCTAACGCCCACGTGAAGCTAACTCAATTTCCTATCTCCCCACCAAATTTCAGATTAATCCGATCAGGGAAAGGCCTTCAACAGATATGATCTTTGACCTGTTCGGACTGCATCTGCATATTTTTGTATTCTTGTGTTTTCTTCACTCTCCTTCATACTCTTCTAACTTCATTTGGTTCCTCCAACTCCTTAGCCTTCATTGTACCTTAAAAAGACTAAAAATGCAATGCAAATGCATAATATGAAGCCTAGTACTCTAGGACTTAACATATTCTATATGAGACTAAAAATTAGGAAAAATATGCAAAATGCAAGTCTAATGACTATAAAAGCTAAGAAAAATGTATGCTAAGGGTGTTAAAATATGAATGCATCAGAGTGTAAATCCACACCAATAGAATTTGTCGAGGGTTTGTTAAGAGGGATGAAATTTCTGAGTAAAAACCACGAAAACACGAACAAAGATCCAAAGATGGTGTTTTATTGAGCTGTTTAGAAAACTATTTGTATGAGAGCAAAAGTACAGAGTTTTTCTAGGTAAAATTGCGGATCCCCTTTTCAGATGGTATACATGAGTATATATACAAGTTTTAGTCGGCTAGGTCAATATCTAAAGAGATAAGGAAGGATTCCTAATTCCTCGGGATTTCCTTTTAGCAAAGCCTGCCACCGCCATGGGCTTTGATTCATGGGCTCATCGTCTCGGCCCATCCGTTCATTGGCTCAGCTCGGCCCAACTTCTTTATCCTTAGGCTTTGGCTTGGATGGTAGTGGCTGAGCAGCTCGGGTGAAACCATGGTTCACGACTCGGGTGACACCATGGTTCACAGTTCGGGTGACACCCGATCCGTTTGCTGTACCATGGATCCGGATGGATCGGGGTACACGACCCAGTTTCTTCACCGTGGGTCGTGACAACCGATCCGTTTGCTGTACCATGGATCGGGGCACACGGCCCAGTTTCTTGACTGTGGGTCGTGACACCCGATCCGTTTGCTGTATCGTGGATTGGGGTACACGATCCAGTTTTTTCACCGTGGGTCGTGACACCCGATCCGTTTGATGTAACATGGATCGGGGTACACGACCCAGTTTCTTCACCGTGGGTCGTGACACCCGATCCGATTGTTGTACCATGGATCGGGGTACACGACCCAACTTCTTCACCGTGGATCGTGACACCCGATCCTTTTGCTGTACCATGGATCGGGGTACACGACCCAGTTTCTTCACCGTGGGTCGTGACACCCGATCCGTTTGCTGTACCATGGATCGGGGTACACGACCCAGTTTTTTCACCGTGGGTCGTGACACCCGATCCGTTTGCTGTTAACTTCAAGTGGGTGAATATTGACCCCAACAGTTAGCCCCCCAGCTCGTCAGTATTAATATTGAAAGTGTCGAGGTTAAGAGCGATTTGAAGTTAACTTGCCCCGAACTATCTTTCACTGTGATCCCGAACTGTTTTCTCACTATCACCCCGAACCATCGTTATATTGAGTTTGAATTCTGTTCGGGGGATTTTGGCAAGCCACCAACTTTATCGGGGAGTCCAAACGTTTCTGCCGATTCCCGAGGTATATGATGTCAATGTTTGCCTATATAACTCGTGATGCTTTCTATTTTCTTTCACTACTTCATTTCTTCAAGCAGGTATCCTCTCTCTTCTTTCTCTCTCTAATTTTTGCTTAAGTTAATTTTTGCTAGTTCCTCCGTTACCCTTGAGTTTTCCGGCGGTTTGTATAAAAATTTAGATCCGATTCTAGATATATTTTGAAGATCTTGATTTGTTCTTATCTCCTAGTAAGCCTCGATCCATTTTGATAAACTGTTGATAATCCCGATCTGTTTTCTGAATCTTCGAAAACGTAGATTTTTTTCTTCTGAGCTTTTTGGAGATCCCGTCCTGTTAGTCTGCCTTCCAAAGACCCCGATCCGTTTTCAAACGAAGGATGTCGCATTTATCTGCATCTTCGTCACCCGATCCACACGCCAGATTGTTTGTCAGTCAAGACCAATCTTCATTTCCCGAACCATTGTTGGGGTCAAAACCCACTCAGCTGTGATCAATGGAAAAATGGCTAAGTATGGAAATACGAGGAATCGCACAAGGCCGAAGTCATGGCCTAAGTCGTTTCTGTACGAATCCACTTAGGCACGATACGAGCTCACTTTGGCCGTGATATGAATCCACTTAGGCATGAAACGAGCTCGCTACGGCCGTGATACGAATCCACTTAGGCACGATACAAGCTCGCTTTGGCCGTGATACGAATCTACTTCGGCATGGTCTACTTCGGCCAAGCTGTCTACTTCGGCCAAGCTGTCCAATTCGGCAACACGTGGTCCACATCGGCAAGGAGACCTCGGCGCGGAGAACCCACATCGGCACGGCCTCTTCGGCACGGAGAGCCCACATCGGCAACGGAGACTTCGGCACGAAGAGCCCACTTCGGCGAGAGAAGAGACTTCGCCAACGGCTCTACTTCGGCCACAGAGACTTCGATACGAAGAGCCCACATCGGCAACGGAGACTTCGGCACGAAGAGCCCACTTCGGTGAGAGAGGAGACTTCGGCCAAGCCATCCACTTCGGCCAAGCTGTCCACTTCGGCCAACGATCCACTTCGGCCAAGCTATCCACTTCGGCCAAAGGCCATTTTGGCCAACAAGTCCACTTCGACCGAAGGCCACTTCGGCCAACAAGCACCGCTTCAGCCAACGGCTTCGGCCAACAAGCTTCACTTCGGCCGTGATACGAATCCACTTAGGCACGATACGAGCTCGCTTCGGCCGAAGTCATTTCTATACGAAGATATTTTGGCCGAAGTCATTTCCATACGAAGCTGTCTGGCCGAAGTCAGAGCTGCCGAAGACAATCCTGGCCGAAGTCATTCCCATACGAAGCTGTCTGGCCGATGTCAGAGCTACCGAAGATAATCTTGGCCAAAGTCATTTTCATATGAAGCTTTCTGGTCGAAGTCGGCGCTACCGAAGACAAGTCTGGCCGAAGTCATTTATGTACGATGTCAACAAGCCCATCTTTGGCCTATAACAATACAAAGGCCCATGAAGTCAAGCCGACTTAGCTAAACGGAAATCTCGAAGGATTAGAAAGTTTTCCTTATCCCTTTGGGATTGACCTGGCCGATTTAGACTTGTATATATATATATGTACATCTCTTGAAAAAGGGATCAGCAATTTACTTAGCAAAAACCCTAGACTTTTTGCTCTCAAACACTTGTACGAAAAGCTTTTTCGAAACAGCTAAATAAAAACCATCTTTGGATCTTCGCTTTCGTGGTTCATACGCAGAAATTTCATCCCTCTTAACAAACCTCCCACAAATCTAATTGTGTTGATTTCGACTCCCACAATTTGGCGCTAGAAAGAGGGGGAATTGAAACTTTCTTACTCCAAGGAACCACCGTACGAACGATCTGAAGAAGATGACCGACGACGGAGAAAGATGAACTGACGATCCTTAGGACATCGTGGCCGATGGATCCGGAGAGAAAGATGCACCAGCGCTTGCAGCTTTGGAGACGAGCCCGGAGGCCCTGACTCAGATAAAGACGATGCTAGAGACGCTGTTCAAAAAGGCGGAGGAGCATGATAAGCTGAACACGATCATGACCGACAAGCTGGAAGTCCTTGCAACGGCGAGCCAAACCTGAGGTAGGGGCTCAGGAGTTGACCTAATAAGTCGCCCCTTCGACATCTCAACCCAATAGCCCTCGATTTCTCAACACCGCAGCACGCGTCGAGAACCCAAGGCGGACTACCACCTCAGAACCAACCAACTGCAACCGCCGAACTGAACGCGGCAGCGCAAGAAACAAACACTCAGACTATGGACGGAACGAATCCGGTGATCGACCTGGAAGACAACCCAGAGGGTGAACATGACTTGGAAAACCACCACAGGTGCAACCCGAACTCGAATCGAAGGAAGAGATACCAACCTCGATCAAGACTTTACCGAGGAAGAGGAGAACATTCTCTAGGCCCAATGAGCCCACATCAAAGAAGAGCAAAAAGCGGTAATCCGAGCCCATAAGGAGGAGATGGCCGAAATTCGGGCCGGTATGGAGCGAGCTACCGTTGAGATGAGGTTTGTTCGATCTCAGATGCATAGGGCTACCAACAACACACTCTGAGATGAGGTTTGTTCGACCTTTCTTATTTCTACACAGTTCATATCCCATCGTAATAGTATGGTCCTCGGGTATGAATCCGACGCTCGTAAAGACAGAGAGAGAGTTGAAGATGCCCGGAAAAGAGCCATTGAGCTAGACGAGAAGCTCAAGGATGTCGAGGCAAGTGATGCTTCTGACGGAGAAAAGACTCTCAAGAGAATTAAAGTCTTGAAGCTGAGATGGAAAGGCATGAGAAGCATCAGAAAGAAGCTGATAACCGGATCATGCGGCTGGAATCGGGTAAGGTGAAGCGGGACGCTCACATCGCCAGCTTGACAAGGCAGCTGGAAGCGGCGAATAAGCTGCTGATATCGCTCAAATTAAATCTTTAGAGCTACTCTCTCAAATTAAGAGATCAGTGCAGTACTTAAAGGTCGAATCCACAAGGACTCAAGAACCTCACGATAGACTTTTTCGTTCCGAATTCAGCTAAGTGAGTATGGAATAAATTAAATAACAATGCAAATAATAATTAAAAATGGGTTGTTTATCAGATGGGAAAAATGTCAGGTCCAGGGAATTTCTCAGGAAATCAAGTAATGAAGATAAATTAATTGGTTAAGATCGAATTACGAACAAGTTCCAGAACTCAAATCACTAATATAAAATAAACCAACTTTTGTTGCGAGAATTAACTATGTTTAAAACTTAAGAAACCAAATTTCTTTGTGAATCCTAAATCCAACAAGCATTAAGCGCAGGTTTGATTTGTTCAAAAATTTTCTAATCCAAATTTCTTTGCAATTATCTAATTTTCTCACTCTAGGTTTGGTTAGATTATAAATCACACTTTTGTACCAATTTAACAACCTAAGATCGAGATACTAGGTGATCAATCTAGAACTAGCTTTAAGTGCCACCTAGGTGAAATCAAGTTTGAATCCTAACCAATAAATCAATATATCATTCCATGAAATCTCTAGTGAGAATCCCTGAACCTAACAAGAGATCTACTCACACATATCAAATTGAAATCAAAGACATGAATAAAGTAAATATCATAGAAATCAGAAAAGAAGAATAGAAACAGGGGTTCGAAATCTTCTCACAAAGTAGTACAAAGTACCAGATCAGCCCCCAGGTCTAAATCTCTCTAAGTTCTTTCTTCAAAAACCAAAGTAAAATCAATGAATAATCTCTCAAAGTAAACGTGCCTCCTTCCAACTCAAAAACCCTAAAATATATTCTAAAACACGAGCTGGGTCATTCTGTAAATACATGAAACTTCAGGGCAAAATTGGAAATCTCCAAAAAGCTTGGTTTTCACGTGGAGGTGTAAAAATTGGGGTGTGTCGACCGACACACATGGCTGTGTTGGTCGATACACATGGCTGTGTTGGTCGATACACATGGTTGTGTCGGTCGACACAGCTGAACTTGAAAAACGCCAACTTCGACTTTTCAGCTACAATGCTCCATAATTGCTCCATAATATCCAAATGATCCCAAATTGTGTGTGGACCTGTAAAAGACTCGAAAAGGACTCGAAAGACACATAAAAGACTCGATTATATACATATATCATGGCTTTAAAACCTATAAAAACCATGATATATCAACTCCCCCAGACTTAGCTTTTGCTTGCCCTCAAACAAACAAAGAAATGAGTAAAAGGAAGAAGTTTGAAAACATAGAAACTCACCTTCTTTCAGAGCATCACATTGACCAATCACCATGTAATCCACATGCAACAAAAACCAATCGAACTATAACCACCATGTACTTCACCGTAGACATTCGCAGCTTTCTCGATTCAACCCACAATTTCGCAACATAGTCCATAAGCCCTTCATCGTTGGGTCTCATCTCTGATCTCAATGCCAAGAACTTTCTAGACTCATTCCCGTACAATACTTTAACAAAGCAACCATACAACACTTGGTACTCTTTCTCTCGCCCACACTTATTATTTTCTCATTCACTTTTTCTCTTTTTTTTTTAATTCAAAGGTGTAGGCGAATAATGGTATCATAGGAAATTTTCCTAACCTCACTTCCAACCTTTGCGTGATCATCTCTTTCAAAGTAAAATAATGGGATCATGGGAAATTTTCCTACCCCTTTACTCAAAAGAAAATATTCTCATCTTTATATATTTATTACTTTGAACAAGGGAGATGAGTACCATTTATTTTTACACATGTTTTCTTTTGTCAAGTATTAACGAGGAGTCAAGTCCTATGAACATCAATCACATCGATGAGGTAAAAGGAACAATCAGAAATTAGCTCAGGCTTTAGTGGGTTTCTGTTGGAAATATGGGAGTCTCAAGTCAGCTGGTCAAGCCTTTGGTTTTTTTCATTAGTCGGATCGGAACTGATTCTGCAACAATGGTCACTTAGATGAAATAATCAACACAACAAACCAAGAGAAAGATCATAGTTTCCAACAAATTTTTGACTCAATAAAACGAGAAACTAACTATAAGAAAATAAAAGATGTTGTCAGTAACCACCTCCCCCAGACATGAACAACACTGTCCCCAGTGTTATTGAAGTATAGGTTCGGTTAAAAATGATAAGAAATTGAGAAAAAAAAAATACAGGAATCTTACATGTGTCCGTCCGTGTCGACCGACACAACCAAGTGTGTTGACCGACACGGAGACTCATGAACAACAAATTTCCGAATTTTTCTGTACATGACACAAAAACACCGAAATCCAAAATTAAAAGAAAACAAGACTCTGAAATTCATATTTACAAACTTACCGGTGGGTTGCCTCCCACTAAACGCTTGTTTAACGTCATTAGCTTGACTTGGATGCCATTTAGGCATGAGGTAGATCTGCGAGGGGCACTGTGTCTCCCTCATCCCTTGAGAACCTTGCATGTGATGGCTTTGGATGGTCCTCCTTTGCAGCTAGTATTCCTCCTCCAGACTTCCAAGGAACAACACCAGGAAAGAGTTTCATAGTATTCTGCAGCATCTCTTGGACAACTACCTCTCCTCTCTCCCTCAACTCTAAGGGATGATAATTCTGAACTTGGAGAAAGGTTTTGAGGTCCCTTTGCACCTCACTTTGGGGTTAGTCAGGGCTCCATCACATCTCAGAGAGATTAGAGTCGAATGTGGAGCACATGGGATCTTTTTGCACTTGGAATTTGCTGGTTTGTTGACTTCATGATGTGCAAGGGAAGGGGTCATCTTGAGGACGTTTTGGACCTTCTTCGTGTCATCTCCAGGGTTTAAAGTCGGCTTTTCTCCATCACTGTCAGTCATACAATAAGTCTCTTTGACATGAACTGCAGGGTAGAAGACATTCTTGTTGACCTTGAAGAAAGAGATTCGCTGATTAGGATAATCCACAATCGCACCCACAGTTGCAAGGAAGGATGCACCAAGAATTAATGGTTTATTGTTGTCGTTTTTCATCTCCATAATGTGAAAATCCGCAGGAACAAGACAATCTCCTACTTGAAGCATTAGGTCAGGAATAAAGCCTTTTGGAGTTGTAGAAGAATCGTCTGCAAGCTCGATAGATACACTTGGAGGTTGTAGATCCAAAATTCCTAGCTTCTTTGCAACAGCCTGGGACATGACATTCACATTAGCTCTTGTGTCACAGAGAGAATCCTTTAATTCCATGCCTTTGATTGAGCATGGAACAACGAACTTCCCTAGATTCACTAACTTAGGTAACTTCCTCAATGATGGTTGAGCATGTTTCCCTTTTGCCTCTGATGCTTTATCACTGTCATGGTTAATAGCCAATAGGTATGGTATCTTGGGTTTGTAGACGCATCCCAAGAAATTTTTCAGTTGATTCCTTTGAAATGGAACCCTAGGCTTGTAGACTCGTTCCATTGAAATTTTTGGCTTCTCCAAAATTGGT
Source organism: Pseudoturritis turrita (assembly GCA_900406555.1). Classification (NCBI taxonomy): domain Eukaryota; kingdom Viridiplantae; phylum Streptophyta; class Magnoliopsida; order Brassicales; family Brassicaceae; genus Pseudoturritis; species Pseudoturritis turrita. The sequence continues at coordinate 68,373 of OVBL01000732.1, forward strand.
GTCGCAGCTGCCTCCTTGTGTCGACCGACACCAGAGGTTGTGTCGACCGACACAGACACCTTGCTTTCGTCCTTAGCAGAAATTTTAGATGCATCAATTTTCTGTGGGTGCTTGTGTCGACCGGCACAGGGAAGTGTGTTGGTCGACACAGACAATTTTGGCATGTCTTCAGAAGGTGTCGACCGACACTCCTCCTTGGTGTCATCCGAGCTCGATTTTGGTTCGTTTGGGCTCGATTTTTGTATATCTTCAGGGTGTGTCGACCGACACACTCCACTTGTGTCGACCGACACAGGCATAATTTCTGCAAAATCTTCTTCAAGCAAAACGAATTCTTCTTCAATTTCTTCTAACTCCACGAGTTTATCAACACTTAGACCCTTTTTAGCATTGGATTAAGCTCCTTATCACTTCTCAACATGATGGCATTGCAATGATACTTCGGATTAGTGTCTATCCTTCCAGGAAGGACTCCATCTTGTCTTCTCACAGACTCAGCAGTCTGCGCAACTTGAGCATCTAGTTTCTTGACATGAGTGCTCATAGCTTCGAACTTACCATTCAAATCAGTGTACATGGCATCGATCTTCCCATTAAAGTCAACTGTGATCTTCTGCTGTCCCTCTAGTATCTGCTCAAGCATAGATTTCATCTCACTTTGCTCAGTTGGTGCAGGAGGTGTTTGGTAAGATGAAGATCCATAAGTCCTGCTGAAATTGTTGTTGCTCTGGAAAGGCTTCTGATTCTGAGGCTTAGAGTCATACCCAAACGAGTTCTGATTACCCGTAAAGTTACTCCTCTGACCGTAGCCATTGTAACCACCTATGTAGTTGACATCCTCTAGAATTCCTTCTTTGGGCTCGAAAGTCTCAACCTCTGCAGCAAACTTAACTGACTTCTTGTTCACCAAAATGTTGTGAACTGAATCCAATTTGTTCTTCAACTCAGCAATCTGTTTTCCATCAATGTTTCCAGCTTGCTTCTGCCTCTCGAAATCAGCATTCTTGGTGCTATTGCTAGATGCCAAGTTCTCAATCAACACATAGGCTTCTTAGGGGGACCTCGTGTTGAAGTTTCCATTACCACAAAGTCAAAAGCCATCTGATATCTCCAATCCACGCCTCTGAAGAAAATACCCAGCAACTGAACCTCACTGAAACCGTGATGCGGACAATCTCGTTGGTAAGCTCTGAATCGCACCCATGCAGCCTTGAATGCTTCAGTCGGTCTCTGCATGAACTGAGAGATGTTATTCCTTAAATGATCTGATCTCGCATCATCCTCTTGGCAACTGCTTCAACCAATAAGCTGCTTCACCACTAAGAGAGTGTGGGAAACGCTTACAAAAAAGATAGTCATAGCTGACTCCATTATGCTTCATGCTAGTCACCAAGTCCTCCAACCTCTCAATATGGTCCATAGGATGTTCATGAGCCAATCCATGGAAAGGATGCTGACCAACCAGCGTGTAGTAGGACGGTTTCAACTCAAAATCATTTCTAGCAAAGCTAGGAAGTCTCATTGCAGACCTATTCGCATAACACTCATCAGGTCTGTTGTAATCCCCAAGCGTCCCCACTCTCCCACCTTGCACATGTGCCCGCGCGTTCTCAATAGCAACTGCCATGATTGGGTTTCCATTTCCATCCAATCTCTGCCCTTGCTCGTTGCAAACATGACCCTCTTGGTCCCTGAGAACACCAGCTTCGTCCTGACGTAAAATCACAGGATTAAACATCTCCACTAGTTTCTTTGCTTTTATGTTCGCTCGTCATAACCTCGCAATCTCCTGATTCGGAAGAAACAAAAGCTGACTGTCCTTGTTGCTCCTGGTAACACGGCTAGGCATACACCTGAAACACACAGGACAAAAAGATAGAACGATGTGAGTAAAACTTTAAAATAAAACTTAGTCTAAATTCTACACTTAAATCTATCGGAAACTCAAAAGAGTCCCCGGCAACGGCGCCAAAATTTGATATCGCTAAAATTAAATCCCTAGAGCTACTCTCTCAAATTAAGAGATCAGTGCAGTACTTAAGGGTCGAATCCACAAGGACTCAAGAACCTCACGATAGACTTTTTCGTTTCGAATTCAGCTAATCGAGTATGGAATGAATTAAATAACAATGCAAATAGTAATTAAAAACGGGTTGTTTATAAGATGGGAAAAACGTCAGGTCCAGGGAATTTCTCAGGAAATCAAGTAATGAAGATAAATTAATTGGTTCAAATCGAATTACGAACAAGTTCCAGAACTAAAATCACTAATGTAAAATAAACCAACTTTCGTTGCGAGAATTAACTATGTTTAAAACTTAAGAAACCAAATTTCTTTGCGAATCCTAAATCCTAAACAAGCATTAAGCGCAGGTTTGATTTGTTCACAAATTATCTAATGCAAATTTCTTTGCAATTATCTAATTTGCTCACTCTAGGTTTGGTCAGATTATAAATCACACTTTCGTGCCAATTTAACAACCTAAGATCGAGATACTAGGTGATCAATCTAGAACTAGCTTTAAGTGCAACCTAGGTGAAGAACTATCAAGTTTGAATCCTAACCAATAAATTAAGATATCATTCCATGAAATCCCTAGTGAGAATCTCTAAACCTAACAAGAGATCTACTCACACATATCAATTGAAATAAAAGACATGAATAAAGTAAATATCATAGAAATCAGAAAAGAAGAATAGAAACAGGGGTTCGAAATCTTCTCTCAAAGTAGTACAGAGTATCAGATCAGCCCCCAGCTCTAAATCTCTCCAAGTTCTTTCTTCAAAAACCAAAGTAAAATCAATGAATAATCTCTCAAAGTAAACGTGCCTCCTTCCAACTCAAAACCCCTAAAATATATTCTAAAACATGAGCTGGGTCCTTCTATAAATACATGAAACTTCAGGGCAAAGTTACAAATCTCCAAAAAGCTTGGTTTTCACGTGGAGGTGTAAAAATCGGGGTGTGTCGACTGACACACATGGCTGTGTTGGTCGATACACATGGCTGTGTCGATCGACACATCTGAACATGAAAGCCAACTTCGACTTTTCAGCTATAATGCTCCATAATTGCTCCATAATGTCCAAATGATCCCAAATTGTGTGTGGACCTGTAAAAGAGTCGAAAAGGACTCGAAAGACACATAAAAGACTCTATTATATACATATATCATGGCTTTAAAACCCATAAAAACCATGATATATTAGCTGCATGAGAGCAAGGTTGAGCAAGCCGTGCTCGAGGCCAAGCGGGAGATGATGATGAAGTTTGAAGATAAAGTCTCCCGAACCAAAAAGGTCCTTGCTAAGATTGACGGCGAGCCGAAAGAGAATATGCTTGATCTCGCCCAAATTGAGGGAAATCTTCAGTTCATCGAATTGCTTTGAAGTGAGGAGCCGCCGTCTCTTGATGTTGAGGCAAAGAACTTAGCTGAGCAGTGGGGAGAAATCCAAGGTGCCCACGAGGCGTTTTCCGGGTTGGTAGCAACTCTGGGAGAAACACTGAGATTATCTCCTATTCGCTCTGATATTTTGAAAGAGCTCAACGATGGTGAGCCTATGGAGACCGCCGCTGCGAGTGTTGGCATAAAATACTTCTCTGGTTCGAACCAGGGAACACCAGGTTTGGCTGCGCCAAACTTGAAGAAGACATCAGAGGATCCAACATCTCCCGACTCAAGTGAGGGTAGCTTGAAGAAGGTCCCCGAGCCATCTCCTGAGAAAGTTATTGGAGACGCCATAGTTGTGCCCGTTCTATAGAAGGTTATCGACCCCGTTATTGAACATGAAAAATGAGGGGAAGCGAACACCCTGGAGAGCTGGAGCAAGGGGAGGTTGAGTGTCCCGAAGCTCTAGAATCCTTTGATCCTTTGTTTTTTATATAATTTTAAAACTTTTGGGCGCCTGGATGGCTTTATCCACCTTGTAGTTTTTTCTTCTTCTTTTTTTATCACTTGCTCTTTTTCGGGTTACAAGAATGCCTTGTGTTTTGATGAATATGTTCGCCAAGAAATATTAAGTATGCTTCTTCCGTTTGATGACAAGTCTGAATGCTTGTACTGTCTTGATAAGATATAGCTGTTTTAGATGAATGGATCTAAGTATAGGTTTGCTTAGTAGTTACGTTTGAGATGAACAACTTGGTTTACAGATATGTTGCCGTAACCTTCTCTGCTCCGAAATTGATCATAAGTTTGCATAGTTTAGTTTTGAATATTTCGGTTTACGGATACATTACCATAAATGTATTCGCTCCGACAATGGACATATGCTTGTATAGTTTAGGATGAACATTTCGGTTTACGGATACGTTACCGTAAACATATCCGCTCCGACAATGAACAAAATATTTGTATAGCGCGCTTTTAATCTTGAGACGGATGTGATAGTTTAGATCCGATATGGAGGCAAGAGTTCACTACTGTGGCCAGCAGTAATGAGATGTGGCAAGATGCCCGTTGTAGTTTGATTTATTCGAACATGTCTGTTTTGTTAAGACTTAATGATCCTTGAAGGATGTGAAGACAACTTGTTTTTGAAAACTTTGCTTTGATAGATCGTAGAATCTATTACAAAGATGGGAGTATATGAGTATATGTATACGTATCCACTCCCCCCCTTTGAAAAGAGGGGGACAACTGAACCCATCCGAAGACGAGCTGCCTACGTACCCTTTGCAGGGATCAAGTCGCCCCGTAGTTCATGTAAAAAGTAGTTTAGTGATAATACTTTTTGAGATGCATTGCGTTCCATGATCTCGGTACTGGAACATCCGTCATGCTGGCAAGTTTGTAAGTGCTGGGCTTGACTACCTCTGTGATCTTGTAAGGTCCTTCCCCGTTTGCTCCCAGTTTGCCGATGTTTGTTTCCGCAGTGTTTTGGAAAACCTTTCGCAAAACCAAATCTTCTTTGTAGAATCTTCGTTCTCTAACATTGAAATTGTAGTATTTTGCTGCTGCGTTCTGAATCCTGATCAAGGCCTGGTCCCGTCTTTCATTTACTAAGTCCAACTCATCGAGCATCAATAGGTGGTTGAGCCCTTCTTGCTCTGGGAGTAGTCTGCGGTGGATTCCTGAGAAATATATCTCCGGTGGGATGACACACTCCGTTCCATGTACGAGGGCAAATGGGGTTTCCCCCGTTGCTCGTCTTGGGGTGGTGCGGTGAGACCAGAGTACTCCTTCAAGTTCTTCAGCCCAACGTCCCTTTTTCTCATCAAGACGCTTCTTCAGGCCGTCGAGGATTGGTTTGTTGATTACTTCGGCCTGTCCATTTCCTTGTGGATATCTTGGAGTAGACTTGCTGAGTCTGATTCTCCATTTCTCGCAGAAATCTTCGAAATGATTTGAGATGAACGGTGAGCCATTATCTGTCACGATCTCGTATGGTACTACATGTCGGCATATGATGTTTTTCCAGAAAAAGGCCTCCACCTGTGCATCTTTAATGTTAGAATATGAGTCGGCTTCGACCCATTTTGAAAAATAATCTGTCAAAACCAGCAGGAAACGCTTATGTTTTGAGGGGTGCAGTGGCCCGACGATGTCCATAGACCATCGCATAAATGGATACGGTGATGTGATTGATGAAAGTACTTCCGTTGGTTGGTGAATTATTGGGGCGTGACGTTGGCATTTTTCGCATTTGGCCAAAAAATTCTTGCAATCTTTGATCATCGTTGGCAAATAATAACCGTGACGTTTAACTTTTATCGCTAGTGCCCTTCCCTCGAGTGGTTGCCACACGAACCGTTGTGAACTTTCTCCATGATCTTCTTTGCGTCCTTTCCTTCCACGCAGTTTAGTAATGGTCCAGAGAATCTCCACTTAAAGACATTTTCATCAAGTAAAACATAACGACCCGCCTGGGCTCGAAGCTTACGGGCTGCCCACTTTTCGGTTGGTAAGACACCGTCGTATATGTATTCTCTGATTGCGCCCAGCCATTCCTTGTCGCAGCCATATTCTTCTTCCTCGTCGATCTTGTTTGCTTCTACGTTTGGTTGTGGTTCGATGACAGGGTCGTCGCTACTTCCGATGATTGGCGATTCTTCGAGAATGTCTTCTTCCATTGGGGCTGTATCCAGCTCAGCGGATGGTTGGTTTGCCAATTCTTCATGCATTTCATCTATCTCTTCTTGCCCGGTTGTGACTTCAGGTGGTTGTTTAGCCGCTTGTGAACGAGTTATGGCATTCACTATATCGCAAAGACTGATGCTCGGGTTCTGGATGAATTCCACCGCGATTATTCTTTTGAGATCTGGATCAGAGGTTGATGCAAGGGCTGCAAGTGAGTTGTTTGAACTATTTGGATGAATTGTTTGAACTGTGCAGCCAGTTCTTTGATGATCTTCAGGTAAGCTTTCATTCGATCATCCTTTGCTGCATATTCGCCGCTGAACTGATTCGCAACTAGTTGGAAATTGCAAAATGCGTGAAGTTGATCGATTTTTAGTCCATTAGCAATTTTCATCCCGACAATCAAGGTTTCGTACTCCGCTTCAATGTTGGATGCGTGGAAACCAAGGCGGAATGACTGTTCCAGCAGCTCGCCAGTTGGAGAGGTTAGTCGTATCCCTACTCCCGAACCGTTTTTGGAAGATGAGCCATCAACATGGAGTTTCCAGGGCTGGCTTTGCATTTCGTCGTTAATGCCTTCTTCAGGTAGTTCGATAAGGAAATCAGCCAGGACTTGGGATTTGGCGCATGTGCGTCTGCGATACTCAATGTCATACTCGCTCAGTTATATTGCCCAGTTTGCTAGCCTTCCTGACTGACTTGGGCTGTTCAGAACGGACCTTATTGGGAAGGTACTCAGGACGACGATCGAGTGAGACTGGAAGTACGGCATTAGCTTTCTTGCAGACATTACAATGGATAGTACCAATTTTTCCATTTGCGAGTACCTTGTCTCGGCGTCTGTAAAGGGTTTTGCTGACGTAAAAAATTGGCCTCTGTTCTCCACGCTCGTCTTGGATCAAGACGCCGCTTACTGCTGTGGCGAAAAATGCGGTGTACAGAAAAAGTGGCTCCCCTGCTTCTGGTTTTGTGAGGACTAGAGGGGTAGCCAGGTAAATCTTCAGTTGTTGAAAAGCCTCCTCGCATTTTTTCGTCAACTCGAACTTCTTGTTTCCTCGCAACGTATCGTAAAAAGGCAAGCATTTGTCGGTAGATCGTGAGATGAATCTGTTAAGTTCAGTGACCCTCCCGGTAAGTCTTTGCACTTCCCTTTTTATCTTTGGTGAAGTCATATGGATGAGTGCGTCGATTTGCTTAGGGTTTGCCTCAATGCTGCGGTGAGTTACTAGGTACCCGAGGAATTCTCCCGAGGTGACCGCGAATCTGCACTTGGTCGGGTTTAACTTCATGTTGTGGAAATTCAGCTGTGAGAAGCATTCCTTGAGATGAGCGACGTGATCCTATTCTCTTAGTGACTTCACCAGCATATCGTCTATATAAACCTCCATTGTCTTTCCGAGTTGATCAGCGAACATCTTGTTCACCAGTCTCTAGTACGTTGCTTCGGCATTTTTCGGGCCGAATGGCATCACCTTGTAGCAATATATTCCACGATCCGTTATGAAAGCGGTCTTCTCATGATCGTCGGAGTTCATCAAGATCTGGTTGTAACCTGAGAAGGCATCCATGAAAGAGAGGAGTGTGTTCCCTGCCGTTGCTTCGACTAGGCGATCGATGTGTGGAAGGGGGAAGCTGTCTTTTAGACAAGCTTTATTCAGATCGGTGAAATCTACGCATACATGTTACTTGCCATTCTTCTTCTTGACCACCATTGGGTTAGCCAACCAGTCCGGGTACTGCACCTCAGTTATCGATCCATCACGCATGAGTCTTTCCCAATCTTTAGCTCTGTCTGGCCCAATCTTTCTCCTTTTTTGCTTCACCGGTTTGAACGTTGGGACAACATTCAGTTCGTGGCTTGTTATGCTGGTATAGATGTCAGGCATATCTTTTGCTTCCCATGCGAAAGTGTTGATATTTTTCCTCAAGAATGCAACGAGTTCTTCTTTGATCCTTTCATCTAACATTGCTCCAATTTCTATGCATTGCCTGGATGTTCATCGTCAATGTAAACTGATACTACGGGGTCGCAAGTTGGCTTAGATACTTCTTCTTCGCGATCCTCCGCAATATGTAATTGCTATAATAGTTTGGAAAGCTCTTTCACCGGTTCTCTGTCGGTCTTTATTTTCTTGCATTTGGAATTTGCCACTGGATCGGTCACCGGATTTCGGAGCTTTTGTGCAGCAAGGAAGCAGACACGAGACTCTTTTTGGTTTCCACGAATCGTTCTCACCCCGTTTGGTGTAGGGAACTTGAGGCAGAGATGGTAGGTTGAAACAGCGGCGCACATGGAATTCAACCAGGGAGTCCCCATAATGACGTTGTAGATCACTGGATGATCGGCTACAGAGAACTCGATTATTTTTGTCACCTCACCGGCTTGGAAAGGGAGTTTGATTGTCCATGTAGTCATGGTGGTTTCTCCGGAGAATCCAGTCAACGGTTTCGGGGTAGATATCACTTCGGACAAATCGACATTCATTCTTCTGAGAGTCTCAAGGAAGATTACGTCTACTGTGCTCCCGGTGTGCACCAGTACGCGTGCTACGTCACAGTCATTGATAATTAACTCGATCACAAGAGGATCATCATGTGGTCTGTCAATTCTGATTGTCTCCCTTTCCTCGAATGATATCACATCATTTGGAAACTTTGATGGTTTAGACCAGTTGATGCTGACGTCTGCCCTTTGCTGGAATGCTTTGATTGATGAGATGGTATCCGAGCAATAGTGAGATCCTCCCATTATCATGCTTATCCTTCTTCTTGATCCAGAGGGCGGCGCTTCGTCATCCCTTCTATCACGCTTGGTGTGATCTTCTTTTGTCAGGTCGGGTTTGTATATGTTCGCGTCCATCTCGAAATCCTTGAGGCTAATGTTTCCTCCAAGTTCGCCAGCTGCTAATTTTTTAGCAAGGTTCAAACCTAGAATTCAGCAGTTTGCAGTGGAATGCCCATAGATGTGATGGTGCCCCCAATATGCTGTTTCATCGTAAGAATTTTCGCCTTTGGTCCAAGTGCTCCATGAATTTCTTTCTCGGCCTCTTCCTCGACCGTACCCGGGGGCATCGATTTAATAGTTATGAGCTCCTCGAGAACCACCCTCTTGCTACACATAGCCGGAACTTTAACTATTCCTCTTAGCATTAGAAGGGGTTGAAATTTGGGGAGAGTGGTTCATTGCCTTTGCCTTCCCATACTTCTCGGTTAGGATCTTCATCTCTTCTTCTTCAGTGATGAAGTCTGCAGCTTGATGCATTGCGTCATGTATCATTGTGGGGGCATTTAGGGCGATTTCTTTGCGAAAATCGGAGTTGAACCAGAGTGCTCGCTTCAGGACTAATAATGCTGCTTTATCGCCCAGGCCTTCCACTTTGGACATGACGGCTTTGAATCTTTCGATGAAACTTCGGAGTGTTTCATTCTGCCATTGAGCTAGGATCCACAAGTCGGCGTCAGACGTTCCAGGATCCATGAATATAGAGTAATGCTTCAAGAATGCCGCAGACAGTTGGTTGTAGTTGTTGATGGAGTTCCGCTCGAGCCTGGAAAACCACTGGAGAGTTGGGCCCTTGAGATGTTCCACGAAGAGAAGTCATTGTCCGACGTCTCTTTCGTTTTCTTTGAAGTTAGAGCATCCCACGGCTATCGCAAAAGTGGTTAGATGCTTTTTCGGGTTGGTTTTCCCTTCGTAGATTGGGACTTTCATCTTCCCAGGGTCTGGAATTCTTGTGCTGATAATCCGTGCCGTGAACGGGGTATTTTGTGCTTCTTCCAGTACACGATCTATCTCTGGCAGCTTGCTAGTTGCTTTGTGCATCATGGATCGGACGGCTTTTATGTCGGCGGCTGCTCGGTCCATATCTGCTCGCATAATAGCCATCTCTTCTCTCTGGGCTCGGACTCCTGCTCTTCGCTCTTCGTTAACTCGTGCTTGCTCGGCCCAGAGGATGTTCTCTTCCTCCTCGGTTAACTCTTGATCTTCTTCTGAGATGGCCTCGCATCGTTCGGCTCGGGTTTAACCAGCTGCTTGGTGTTCGGGATCTTCATGGCTCTCCGTGTTACGATCCACTCGATTCTCCTCCTCCAGGTTGATAATTGGGGCCGGTTCCTCTTCGGTCAGGGTGTCGCCTGCTCCTTGCGTTTCGGAAGCTAGGTTTGCTGAACTTCGATGGAGTGGCGGCAATCTTCCACGGGTTCTTGGCGGGTTGAGCGGGGTTGAGAAATCTAGGGCCGTTGGGTTGAGGCACCTCCCGATTCGTCTTGTTGGATCCAGACCTGAGCCTATCCCACAGGTTCGACTCGCCGTTGCCAAGGCCTTCAGCTCACCTATCATTCTATTGTTGAGTTTGTCTTGCTCCTCCGCCTTCTTCAGCAGCGTCTCCAGCATGATCTTCATCTCCGTGAGTGTTGTTGAAGTCTCCCCAGCATTCTCGAATTGGTTCGTCTGATCCTCCACGCCGGTGTTCCTAACATTAGTAGCGTCCTGCTCTCCGTCGTTGGCCATCGTTCTTCGGATCGGTTTTACGGTGATTCTTTTGAGTAAGAAAATTTCTTTGGCCATCTTTCTAGCGCCAAATTGTGGGAGTGTAAATCCACACCAATAAAATTTGTCGAGGGTTTGTTAAGAGGGATGAAATTTCTGAGTAAAAACCACGAAAATACGAACAGAGATCCAAAGATGGTGTTTTATTGAGCTGTTTAGAAAGCTGTTTGTATAAGAGAAAAAGTATAGAGTTTTGCTAGGTAAAATTGCGGATCCCCTTTTCAGAGGGTATACATGAGTATATATTCAAGTTTTAGTCGGCTAGGTCAATATCTAAAGAGATAAGGAAGATTTCCTAATTCCTCGGGATTTCCTTTTAGCAAAGCCTGTCACCGCTATGGGCTTTGATTCATGGGCTCATCGTCTCGGCCCATCCTTTCATTTGCTCAGCTCGACCCAACTTCTTTATCCTTAGGCTTTGGCTTGGATGGTAGTGGCTGAGCAGCTCGGGTGACACCATGGTTTACGGCTTGGGTGACACAATGGTTCACGGTTCGAGTGATACCATGGTTCACGGTTCGGGTGACACCATGTTCTACTGCTCGGGTGACACCATGGTTCACAGTTCGGGTGACACCAGGGTTCATGGTTCGGGTGACACCATGGTTCACGGTTTGGGTGACATCATGGTTCACGTACCGTGGGTCATGACTCCCGATCCGTTTGCTGTCTCATGGACCGGGGTACACGATCCAGCTTCTTCACCGTGGGTCGTGACACCCGATCCGTTTGCTGTCCCATGGATCGGGGTACACGATCCAGCTTCTTTACCGTGGGTCGTGACACCCAATCCGTTTGTTGTACCATGGATCGGGATACACGACCCAACTTCTTCACCGTGGGTCATGACGCCCGATCCGTTTGCTGTACCATGGATTGGGGTACACGATCCAACTTCTTCACTGTGGTTCATGACACCCGATCCGTTTGATGTATCATAGATCGGGGTACACGACCCAGTTTCTTCATCGTGGGTCGTGACACCCGGTCCATTTACTGTACCATGGATCGGGGTACAAGACCCAGTTTCTTGATCGTGGGTCGTGACACCCGATCCGTTTGATGTATCATGGATCGGGGTACACGACCCAGTTTCTTCACCGTGGGTCCTGACACCCGATCCGTTTGTTGTACCATGGATCGGGGTACACGATCCAGTTTCTTGACCATGGGTCATGACACCTGATCCGTTTGATGTACCATGGATCGGGGTACACGACCCAGCTTCTTTACCGTGGGTCGTGACACCCGATCCATTTGTTGTACCATGGATCAGGGTACACGACCCAGTTTCTTGACCGTGGGTCGTGACACCCGATCCGTTTGCTGTATCATGGATCGGGATACACGACCCAGTTTTTTCACGGTGGGTCGTGACACCCGATCCGTTTGATGTACCATGGACCAGGGTACACGATCCAGTTTCTTCACCGTGGGTCGTGACACCCGATCCGTTTGCTGTTAACTTCAAGTGAGTGAATATTGACCCCAACAATATTTTAGTTTATGACTTGGTTTATTATATTTTTTTGTTATATTTTATGACTTGGTGTATTACTTTTGTTTTATTTTAGTTAAATGATCTAGTTTATAATTATTGTTTTAATTTGCAAGAAGAAACGCGACTCGAGAGACGAAGAGAGAGAGAAAGAGAGTTTAATTTTGATTCTTCCACATCCCACGATCTCCACCTCTTTCTTTAAATCATTCTTTTATTCGGAGTAACAATTTGTGGTTTTCAAAGAGAATGATTTGAAGAAAGAAAGTAAATATTCTTGATTAGAACTTTTAAATGGAAAAGAAAGAGATGGGGATCATGGGATGTGGAAGAAAAGGAACGGTTGAAAGCCGATAAACCCTGAAAAAATAAAAGGGGAATAATAGAAGGGGAATAAAAGGAGAATTATATGGAAAAATATGAAAGACTAAAATTTGAAACTTTTGCCACGTGTCAGATGAATAGAGTTGTAGTTAATTAGGGACTTACTTGTGATTTATAATAAAAGGATATATGCAAAATAGGTGTAAACTCGAGCGGCATGGTGAAGCGATTTGCAGAATTAACTGTTCCAAACCAACTGCATGAAAACGATTGAAAGACAAAGCATAAAAAATTGAAATCGACTGTAAGTTTTGATAAACAATTACAATAGCATATGGTGATCAAAGAAGATAAAAGAGCAAAAGTGTAGAAAATAAATTGTATATCTTCTAATGATTGATGCAAATCCTTTAGGAGCTAAGAAAAAAATAAAATTTTATATGAAAAGCTAAGAAAATAAAAAAATAAAATAGAATTACGAACTTTAGATCACAGAGTCATAAGATTTGGTGAAAAACAAAAATTGGCAAATAGAAGAAGATACACGAATTTAAAATTAGGAGTCTGGGAGTCAGATTGAAGAGAGAGAAAGAGAGTTTAATTTTGATTCTTCCACATCCCACGATCCCCACCTCTTTCTTCAAATCATCTTTCTATTCGGAGTAAAAATTTGTGGTTTTCAAAGAGAATGATTTGAAGAAAGAAAGTAAATATTCTTGATTAGAGCTTATAAATGGAAAAGAAAGAGGTTGGGATTGTGGGATGTGGAAGAAAGGGAACGGTTGAAAGCCGATAAATCCTAAAAAAATAAAAGAAGAATAATAAAAGGGGAATAAAAGGGGAATTATATGGAAAAATATGAAAGACTAAAATTTTAGACTTTTGCCACGTGTCAGAAGAATAGAGTTGCAGTTAATTGGGGATTTACTTGTGATTTATAATAAAAAGATTATAAATTATTGAATGAATCCAAACAATAAATTTTCATAAAATTAGTCAAATCATTTTATTCCAAAGTAACCACTTAAGATTTAACTACTTAATATATATCTAACACATTGATTAATTTATATTGATCCAAAATAAATCTTAGACATTTTGAATGATAAAAATTGTGTCTTCCCAAGCCCAATCTATTTATTCAATCTTACATGTGATGGATTTGGCGACCACCACTGTTGGTATGTCAGCTACTTAGAGGTCTGATAGGATGGTCATGTGGCAAGAGCCTCTGGCTAAAGGAGAAGAGTTGTTAGAAGAGGAAGGGAAATGTAAAGAGTCGTTGACTAATTGTTTGCAGATTATTCCATAGCTTATTCCATAGTCTTTTTTAATAAGAGTCTTTGACTCTTATTAAAAAAGTCTATAAATAAGAGTCGTAACTGAGAGGAGTTTTGAATATTGTAGAGTTATTAAGACAGCTGGAGTTCACGCTAAGTGCTCGCACCAAAGCTTTCATGTTTCATGTTGAGGAATGGCTTGTCACCGATACATTTTATCCTTTAAAATACTCTTCACTCATCACACGGACCCAAAAAAATGCCACGTCAACTTCACACTCTACTCCAAAAAGCAGACAATAATGGCCTCTTCTCCTTGAAGAAATCTCAAGTCTCCAACTCTATAAAGAATGTGTGTGTATACATATAATGGTATATAGAGAATATATGTCTCGTATTAGTATATTGGATTGAGCTATAGTGACACCATCTAATCCATTTTTTTCCATTCAGAATCTTAATCCAGATATAAAATTTGGAGAAAAAATCAGATTCAACAATCTAAATTTTTCACCAAATTAGTAACCTTTATTAAAAATTGAAACTTGAATTATCAAACAGACACGTTTAATATGCTCTCATACCAATTGTTGGTTTTATTCTATAATAAAACATTAAAGCATGTCAATCTCTAATTAATAAAAACATGATTATTCTATAATAAAACATTAAAGCATGTCAATCTCTGATTAAAAAAAACATGCAAAAATGTACTTGATGAATCTAGAGCTTATACTATGAATTTGGATTAGGTCTTCCAAAGCCCACCATATAAATTCTTTAGTAGTCTCGTGATGGAAATGTAAATAATTTATGTATTTTGGTTGCTTTGGATATTATAATCCTTTGTGTTTATAGAAAAACAAAATTTTAATTTAGCTTTTTATAAAATTAGAAATTATTGAATGTATCCAAACATTAATTTTTCATAAATTTAGTCAAATCATTTTATTCCAAAGTAACCACTTAAGATTTGATTATTTAATATTTATCTAACACATATATTAATACATATTGACCCAAAATAATTTTTAGACATTTTGAATGGTAAAAACTGTGTCTTCCAAGCCCAGTCTATTCATTCAATCTTACCTCTGATGGATTTGGCGACCACCACTATTGGTATTTTAACAACTTGGAGGTCTGATAGAATGGGCATGTGGCAAGAGTCTCTGGCTAAAAGGAGAAGATTGTTAGAAGATGAAGAGAACTGTAAAGAGTAAAGAAGTCTATAAATAAGAATCATAGCTGAGAGGAGTCTTGAATATTGTAGAGTTATTAAGACAGCTGGAGTTCACGCTAAGTGCTCGCACCAAAGCTTCCATGTTCCATGTTGAGGAATGGCTTACCACCAATACATTGCCGTATGGGCTCACTGTGCTGGAAATTTCTGGTGAAATTTTGGGTGGAGACGTTCATCGGAATGACCCGATTTTAGGCACGATAGAATCATCGTCGTGAGCACTATAAAGTAGTGTATTCTCTTGTCAAAATCAGAGTTGATTTGAATGAAAAATGTTGATCCAAAGTCGATGACTTGGAAAGCTTGTAAAGCTTGATAATTTGTCTAAGTGTAAAAATTAGCACATATCCCACATCGGATACATGATGTGAAAGTCCTCTTGTACATATATGGAAAAGTCAAAACAAGATTCAAAATCTTGTAAAGTACACTATGGTATGGTGTAATAGAGAAAAAATATATCCAATCAAATGCTTGCATGCACCGAACTGAGTCGAACTAAACCGAATTTGGAATCGGACTTGGACTCGGAATTGGAATTGTGTTTGAAGTTTGGTAAATGGGTTGTAGGTCCAATACCCTATTATTTTTTTTTGGATCAAACTCAAATTAGTGATTGATTAATGTAATAATAAATTAATCATAAAATCACAAATATGTTTTCAACTTTGATCAAAGAAACGTAATGGACAAAATCAATTTGTCTTAATAACATGATTTCTCATCCAACATGAGAATTAATGTTGAGCGTTTCTTGAGGCTGAGTTTAAAAAAAAAAAAAAAAACTTATAAACTCAAGGGTTTAGCACTTCTAGAAAGATAAGAAAAAACAATTATTCATTCAATTACAACACAAAACAATCTCCTACCATTTTTTATTTTATTTTATTGTGTCTGAGAGTATAACACAGAAATAGCGTTCGTTAGATTCTGTTCTTGAGTGGTGCAAAACAGAATTGATTGCAGTTGTATCCTGTGATTCGGAACGCCACACAACCGTCACATTATGAGGCATTTTTAGAATTAAGGAAAGAGCATCTCGCCTCTGCAAATCCGTTATTTTCCTAATTTCTGTATCGGTATTGTTATTGTAATATCGATTTATTTATGTATTTCACTTACAAATATCAGTTTGCCCATATTGTAGTAATTGAGTTCCTACAATCTTAATTCTGAAAAATTTCGTTATGTGCTTATTGCATTAACGAAAACTGATTTTTTGTGAAGTATTTTTGTCGTGAAAACAGGAATCGGAGAATTCATGATGATCGATTATCAATATCTTTCTATCAGATTATTTTCAGTCATTGGTTTATAATTATGTAATTTTTATTTAATTGCTGAGTTATTTAAATTAGTTCTTCTGATTTATGAAATTAATATTTCGTGAATTGCTTTGGCTTATTGTGTTAATCGGTTGATTAAAAGGAGATGATAAAGGTTGATTTATTCTTCTCGCCGATTTCTTGTTCTTAACGGTCTGGTGTTAACCAACCGGATTTGTTTTTGTTAATTGCGTAATTTGTTATCGGATTTCGTTCTGGTTCAATCGGTTTAATGCTCCGGTTTGACTTTGAATGCTGTCACTGAATGTAGCAAACTATCGTTCAAGTCTTTGGCTATTATTTAAGCAATTTTCCAGTTTTGTCATCTTCTTTAAAACCATTTGAGTTGTTTATGCAATTTATTTTTGGTTTAATTTGCATACGTATTGTCTTTCCATTTAAATTGATAAAAGTGTTAATTTTTAGAATTTATTAATTCTTGAAATTTTTTATTTTAAATTTTAATTGCAATTTATTCATATATATTAGACTGAATTTCTAATTGTATGTACTAATTTGATCTTGTTTTTTTTGAACAGATTTTATTTTAAATACAACTATCTCTGAGTTAACAGTTTAAATCGGACATATGTATATGAATATACATCTATGTTTCCGATTTTTAAAGATTGTCTAACAAAGTAAACGTTTAGATAAACGTTTGAGATGGCAACGGGTATGGTGAGTCGACAACCCATATTGAGAATGGTCTGCCACCTATGACCTTGTATGTTATACGGACTAGAATTCTGATGTTTATCGGAATGCTCAGATCCTATTTACACCGATAACGGTGTAGGTGTTATGGTTACAAGTCTAGTGAGTCGACACACCAAATTTAGTTTGGTAGTGGTTTGCCACGTGTGACTGTGCGAAATTCTGATTTTTATCAGATTATCATGTTAGTGCCTAATGTTGTAAACATATGACTAATACAAGACAAATTCGATGGGACTCGATTCGTTATGTGGCGGGATAAAATGTTTATTCACTGACCATACTGAAACTAGAGAAGTAACTCAAAGAGGATAGCATATGCTTTCTCTTGAGAATACTAATGTGAGAACTCTAGTCAGCATTGAATCTTGTACCATTGAGAATGTTTTATGCAAGATTGGATAAATGCCGCTTGGGCAACTGCTGTATAAAATATACAGTGAGTTTACTACTTCTAAGTAACTCATGTTTCCTTGAGATGAAGTACAAGTCTAAGAACACACGTTCTAAGAAATTCGCAATGACGAAATTTCTGGACTTTAAATTGGTGGACTCTAAGTTCATCATATAAAAGTCAAAAAACTGTGATTGCTGATGCATGAGATAATGACCGCATGGAGTACTTTGACATACTAGGTATGTTGTTTAATTGAAATTTTTTTCACTAGCTTGGAAATATTTCAAAAATTAACTCTGGCATAAGCAAAAGACTGAGAGCCTTGAAGACTTGATTGTCAGGCAGCGGATTGAGTCTACAAACCGCAAAGCATACAATGTTTACATATGTGAACACAGGAAAAAAGAGAAAAGGTTTCTATGAAAGTCTCCACTAGCTTCATAAAGCATATTGCTTAAACGAAGTTCAATGGAAAATGTCCCAATTGTGGCATTATGGATGGCCAAAAAGTTTACACATGTCATAGCAAAGCTAATGAATGTCGTACCATGATTGACCATGCAGAGACAATGGAAAAATTCTAGACCAATCTGACTAAAACAAACACGTATAGTGTAGTTTCAGAAGTCAACCAGGTTGGAAACAATCGAATGGAATTGTGGTATTACGCTGCTACCACCAACAATATCTATTTTAATAGATATGTATACTTGCTAAGAAGTTCAAATCATACAAGATGAAAATTCAAAACCAACTTGAGAAAACTATAAAAATAGTTATACATGAAAAATGAGGCGAGTTTGATGAGAATGAAATGCGTTTCTTAGAGAAAAATGACATTATTCATCGGAAAAACTGCTCCTTATTCACTTCAAATTATTGAAGTTGTGGAACAAAAATTCTGAACTCTTAAAGAGATGATGAATGCACATATCTATGATTTTGAGTTATCTCAAGAAATGTGGGGGGAAGCGTTGCTTACCACATAAAGTCATTGGCAAGATGTCACATGAACTTTGGAGAGGTAAAGTACATTCGTACAAATACCTGAAAGTGTGGGGGTGCTTGGCAAAAGTCGCAGTGCCACCTCCTAAAAAGGTCGCAATCGGACAAAAAATGGCAAATTATATTTTATCGGATATGCACATCAAAATAAGTGTTTATTGGTTTTTGATTTATAATCAGATGTACTGGATATCCATGTAAATACAATAATGAAATCAAAGAATGTATATTTCTTTGAACACGTGTTTCGGTATAAGGATAAACAAAATCCAAAACCAACTCGTGCAGAAAAATATTTTCTCACCTCTATAATTTGATGAGAGTACTTCTGGCACATTGTGAGATGATGCAGACGAATCTGTAAATCTTTTGGTAAATTTTTTTAATAGTCTTTCTCCGAGAGAACGCATCGTAAACTTTCACTGAAGCCATGTCTACATTAGACAATCCTTCGTGGAATGAAAACATCATTAGTGAGATCGACTCCATTATGAAAAATCATATATGGGAGATAATCGATTTGTCAGAAGGGCGTATAGTCCTA
This sequence comes from Pseudoturritis turrita, assembly GCA_900406555.1. Classification (NCBI taxonomy): domain Eukaryota; kingdom Viridiplantae; phylum Streptophyta; class Magnoliopsida; order Brassicales; family Brassicaceae; genus Pseudoturritis; species Pseudoturritis turrita. The sequence goes on from OVBL01000732.1 coordinate 87,335, forward strand.
AGGTGTAAATGGTTTTTAGTCAAAACTATGTCTTAGTCGAAAAGACACAAAGTCTATAGACTTGTGAAGTCTTTGTTTGGGCTTACAAAAGCTCTGAAACAATAGCATGAAATATTTGACATTCTCAAATATTTTTATCATCAATGAATGTGATAACTTTATACATCAAAAGTACTCCGCACGAATACATTTTGCTCTGTATGTATGTCAATCACATTATTTGAAAAAATAAAGACATGGTCGAACAAACTAATATTATTCAAGATTTACTCAAGTATGATCGTAAGGCTAAAGTACTTAACCGATCGATGGACTTAGTCCATATACTAAGTCACTACATGCGTAATCCAGGTTGTAAACACTGGAAATTAATAACTAGAGTATTGAGGTACGTGCAATATACTAAAAGTTATGGATTGCATTATGGTAAAACACCAATAGTTGTGCAAGGATATAATTTTATTATTGGTTATCGGCTTCCAGAAACTAATAGTCTACAAGTGGATATATCTTTACGCATTGTGGTGCAACAACATCATGAAAATCTTTCAAATTAACTCTATGGAACAGATTAATCATGGGACCTAGGTTCATAGCATGAGATAAAGCCAAGGAAGCTTAGTAGTTTCAAAAGTTGGTAAAAGATATCATGATGTAGAAATAACTAGTGTGAGCATTACGACTATACCTCAACACTAAGTTTTATCTATAATGGGTAGTCATGTCTTTAAAAAAGATGACATCAAACCATTAGAAAATTGATCTTAAATGGAGTAATCTCAACAGATTATATATCATCGTACAATCTAGGATCCATTTATTAAAGGTGTGTCACGAGATCTAATTGTAAAATTATCAAAAGGATTGGGTTTAAAGCCTATGACTTACGCGGATGTTTGATGGAAACCCTACCTACATGACTGGAGATCCTAGGAAATAGGTTCAAGGGGAAAACTAAGTCAAACTAATTCGGCTAAAAGCACTATGAGACTCCAGTCTCTACCCAGTTTCTAAGATGATATACAGTGCTTCTTGTATAAAAAGGATAAGCATTGCCTTTAATGATATTCACCATAGCTTTGATATGTTCATGGAGTATTACAAGGTACTTCATAAAACAAAGACTATTGAACTATCACCTAGTGAGTGTGAAATGAGGCTGTTTCTAGGAGAATGAATGAAAGGCTATATTAAATATGACTGGTTTAAAGCTGAAAAAGGCTACCAGCTCATATACAGTGAATTTTTCGCTTGTACTCTCAAAGGTCCGTTTTCTTGAGTCTTGTTGTGTCTGTCAAGTCCATCGAGTCATGTGTCTAGAGTCATTTATATTCATGTGGGGGATTATTGGAACTCGTGTTTGACGAAATGGTTTTCGACCATTTCCCGGTGAGATTTCAGGTGGAGACGTTCATCGGAATGACCGAATTTTAGGCACTATATAATCATCGCCACAAGCACTATAAAGTAGTGTATTCTCTTGTCAAAATCAGAGTTGATTTGAATGAGAAATGTTGGTCCAAAGTCGATGACTTGGAAAGCTTGTAAAGCTTGATAATTTGTCTAAGTGTAAAAACTAGCACATATCCCACATTTGATTCTGTTCTTGAGTGGTGCAAAACAGAATTGATTGCAGTTGTATCCTGGGATTCGGAATGCCACACAACCGTCACACTACGGGGCATTTTCAGAATTAAGGAAAGAGCGTCTCGCCTCTGCAAATTTGTTCTTTTCCTAATTTATGTATCGGTATTGTTATTGTAATATCGATTTATTTATGTATTTCACTTACAAATATCAGTTTGCCCATATTGTAGTAATTGAGTTCATACACACTGTCATACGGAATAACCGCTTCAGTTTCGCTTAGGGATAGTATTGCTCGGGTCGGGTCTGAGAGCCGGAAGACTATCTCTCTTGGATCATATGAATCAATGAACCGAATATGCATGGGAGTCTTGGAGACTTGTTTTTTATCGTGTTGTGAACTTGTTATGCCAATAAAAAAAAATGATGCGATCAAATAACATATTAACATATCATTTATCTGTAAGATTTAATCAAATATCATAGAGTGTTATTTGAGGGAATACGAGAATCACTTGTTGATGTGTTTTGTTTTTAACAAACAAACGTTTAAAATTCAAATCTTTTGATCATTTCAAATCTTCATCAACTAATTAAAAGGTGAAAGTTAAAATCTTTACGAAATATAAAAGGCCCTAGACCGTTCCATTATGAACTAAAGCATTTAGTATTTTGAAGTGTTCTTTTTTCTTGGCCATAATATTGACCTTTAATGAAATGTTTCTGTTTTGCGTTCTTTGTCGTATTGTGAAGGTTTGCTGGCAAACATTCATATGTGGGAGGGAAGCAATGTGTCTATCTTGTGACTTGTGACTTGTTCTTTGTTGTATTGTGAAGGTGTGATGGCAAAAATTCATATGTGAAGATAATGAATGTGTGTATCTTGTGATTCGATCCAATAAAAAAGTTTGGAGTAAAAAAAAAATATATATATATATATATATATATATATGATATATTCATATGCAAAGGAGTAGACGTAGTTTTCATATGCCCACTCGGCATTTATCACGTGCTTGTAAGATCCTTTAAAATACTCTTCACTCATCACACGGACCCAAATAAATGGCAGGTCAACTTCACACTCTACTCCAAAAAGAAATCTCAAGTCTCCAACTCTATAAATAGTTGGACTGATCAAATCTTTATTTCTCACATTCATAATCATATCACTAACTATGGCTCGTCCTGACGTTCTCCTCCTCTCCGTCCTCCTCATCGCCACCATCTCTGTCGTTGCATTGGCCGTAAGTCCCCCAAATCTCATCATCATTCCTAGATTATGACTTTTTTTATCTAGCGACTTTAGTTTAAACTATTTGGCTATAAACTTAGGTTCCTTCGGGTTATATTTTTTTTCTTAATTTCGCAGCAAGATTGCATCTACACAATCAAAATCCAAACAGGAACGAGAACTGACGCCGGCACAGATTCGGTCATAGGGGTTATACTCGCCGACAAATCCGGAAACTACATCGAAATTAACGACCTAGTGACATGGGGTGGGAAAATGCCACCAGGTCACGACTACTTCGAGAACGGTAATCTGGACCTTTTCAGTGGGACGAAGCCGTGTCTTCCGAACCCAGTATGTTTTTTGACTCTGAGCTCTGACGGCTCCGGCAACAAGCCCGGCTGGTATGTTGACCACGTGGACGTAACGACGAGCAAACCTGGATATCCGAGCAAGCATCAATACTTTGGTGTGGAGCAATGGCTTGCCATCGATGAGTCGCCGTTTGAGCTATCTACAGAACGGAACAACTGCCCGGAGAGCGTCGGGTCTGAGATCCGGAAGAGTCTCTATTCAATCGTATGAATCAATGAGATTTGTTCTATGTCATCTTGTGAACGTTTGATACCAACAATGCCCATAATAGTAATTGAATAAAACTGTCCTCGTGTGAGCGTGGGATGGCAATGATGTAAAATATCCAATCGAATAAGATTTTTAATGTTTTTTTGTTGTCGATGTGTTTGACTTTTGATAAATTCAACTTTCGTTTAATCTTTTGATGATTTCAAATCTGTACCAGCTTATAGGTACGTTTGACTAGTGTATCCAATAGATATAAATGCATCGATAGATGTGTATGATTGTATAGATGTATGATCCAATCTTTTTAAAGGAAGATTTTAGATTGCTGGATTAAATAGTGAAATATTATTGTTTTACATGTAGCTGTGAAAATAATCTGAACATAGAATCCTGTCAATTTCTAATTGATCGTCAGAGATGCCAAGTACGCTTTGTTTTCAAATCATAATATAAGACGGTTAGAATCTATCTAATTTGGTATATAAAATCTTCTTTGCTCTTTTTGGTCTTGAAACGAATTGGGAGATGATGTCAAATTTTAGATCTCTGCTTCTAGTGGGGAACAACTTGCACTAAGGGGAATGAATGCGACTCAGATGTGTAAACGATGTTCACAGCTTAGAGACTGTTGATCATGTCCTCTTTCAGTGTTAGTTTGCGCAAAGAGTGTGGGAGATTGCACATATCCTAATCAGATTTCTACAACTTCTATCTTTCTTAGTGAAGCAAGAAGATTTGTCAACCTATCGACATCGGGTCTAGACAGCAGTGATCTCTTTACGTGGATTTGTTGGTACTTATAGATTACTAGAAATCAATTGATTTTTGAGAATCGACTATTCTCAGAAGCAGAGTTGATTCAATTGCTAAATGAGCTGGAAACATTCGTTTTTGAAGAATGAATCAAATCATGAGTATTGTGACAAAAAAAAAAACATAGGCTATGAGAAGCGATTTTGATCTCAATTTCGTTGTAACAAAGAATTATTGGTTACGGTTACCAAACCATCCATCAACAATATGGCCAAACCTCTCGCTGGCCTTATCGTTGATGTATTTTTGGGACTATTTTTATCAAGACATTAACTTGTGGGACTATTTTGGTTCAATTATAATCACGATCATGTTTTATGTTTGAGAGACTAAATTCAGAACAATAATTTTCTTCATTGAAAGTTCCTTTCACAGTATATAGTCCTACTCTCTTTGTTGTTTTTTTAATACAGACATAAATCAAAGAAATTTATTGATAAGCAGCAGTAACATAATGGTGCTGATAAGATTCAGAGCTCATCAAGTCCTCCGAAGAGCTTTTGTGTAATATGTTAGTGCCCAAAGAGTAAACATGTTCCTGTAAGTTGGGTAATGCAGCAGCAAATTCATCTTGTATGCTCCCCTCATTTCCTATGAAAATTTAAATAAATATCAAATATAGCGAAAACCACTGTAGTCTAGAGGTAGAATAATCTGATTTTTAAATCTAAATCACGGTTCTTAGTACAAAAAAAACAACATCGTAGTGAGTTCGAATGTACACTATTTAAGATAACAAGAAGCTACCTGTTGTGGAAAATCGCCGTTATTCAACTGTGAATTAATCAACACTTTGGCAGCGTAGTGAACAGGCAAAGGGTCTCTCTCCATCTGACCACCCATAATTAGAGCCATCAGTGCTTGTCCTGTATTCACCACGTTGGTCTTGTTTCCATCCAAGGAAGTATATTTCTTTTCGGGACAAGAGAGATAACTCTCTCCCCAACCGCCTTCAATGTTTTGTGTCTCAAGAAGAAACCAAACCGCTCTATACGGATTGTCTCACAATAATGGTAAGTCTTGCCTGCAGCCACTAGACCTGGCACCGCAAAGAAGGTCGCATAAATGAAGCATACACCCCAGTTTCCATACCATGAACCATTAGGCATTTGCAAGTCCTCTATGTATTTCACTCCTTTTGTTATAAACCCTTCGACCTCTTCCCTTCTATGCTCGGGAAACTGTTTCATAAATTGCACTAATGCTACTATGGCCGACCCCGTGCATTCTAGAGACCTTAAAACCGTTTGGTACCATAGTTAAAATTAGTTTTAAAACATCCAAGCGCAAGATTTGTTAACTAATAAAATAAAAACAAATAGGAAGTCATAAAGATTGTATACTCATGCTCGACGATTGTCTCTTCAACAAATTCTACTGGATTAAGCCACTGCATTTTAGTTTTATAGGCATTGTTACACAAATAAAACTTGAAACAGATATTAACTGAGACCAATTAAAATAAATAGATGGGTACCTCTAGCCAGGTTTTCCCAGGCGCTGGCTCCCATATTGCTATACCTCCGTTTTTTGCCCTGTTAGTATTTTATGCAAACAAATAGTTCCTAATTAACTCTAACATTTTGTTTAAGAAAAAACTAATAGACCCTGAATTAATACTTAATACTAATTTATACTTATATATTATAGATTTTTCTTGAACAAAATGTTAGTAAACAAACAGTATAACTAACTCTTAATTTGTTTTTTTACTGTATAAATTGAAACTCTTTGTTAGAACTTAATCAAAAACTCAAACGGCCAGTATCGTCTGTGAAAAAAAAAAAAATATTGATGGCATCATAAAGCCTCTCCACATCCATTTTCTCGCCAATGAACTCAGCCGGCATGCTTTCGAAGATCAGGCAACACTAGCCACATATATACATGATTCGTCAATAATCATGTTAAAAACCTCATATTTTAAGTAAGATGGGACACAAAAATGAATATATATATATATATATATATATATATATATAAGAGGCGTTAATGACCAATCTACTGATTATCAATTGGTATTGAATTAGAAAGATTGTATATCAAGAATTTGGGACGAGCACAAATTTTATTAGTTAAAGAAGGAATTCAAAGAGAGAAGACGCACACCTTTAAACTCTCAAAAATACAATCACTAACAGGCCATCCTTGATCTTTGTCTGAAAAACTCAAAGCTCCTTTTGATATGTCTCGGAACATTTTGATAAAGTCACCAGGAGGGTTCTCTGTAATCTGAGATTTCCTCAAGTAGGAGTATCCCTTTATGAGCGTTGGTCTAATCTCATCATTAACATCAGCAGCTAACATTACTTGTAGCAAGAAGGCTGTATCCCATATTTGGCTACCAAAAGTCTACACAAGTATAGTGTAGTATTAACTTAAAGAAAAGAAATGGTAGCAGTAATAGTAAAAATCAAGATAATTTTGATTAAAAAGTATAGTGTAGTATTAACCAGGATTTTCAGGCCATCCTCGCCAATCCATATGAATCCTGGGAATCGAGCAATATGTTTCTTAAAATAATCACTCTTTGGGTCTTCAACCCAACAAGCAAGCATGTGAAAATGGCTAGATATATCGAAAAGGAACATTTGCAACATGTTACAGCTGTTAAAAAAAAAAGAAAAAGAAAATTATTACATTTACAAAATTGTTTACCTTTGGGATAGCTCCACCGGTAATGTATCGGGTGGCTTCGTCATGGTAGTGAATGAATTCCATTGTCTTTTGGAGAGCTCTTTGCCTTATGAACTTGTTGAAAGGCCAAAGATATTCTCCGACAACATATGAACAATTTTCCAAAACCAGTCTTGTACACATGACTGTGGAAAGTAAAGATCTTCCTGCATTTTACGCATATCATAACCATCACATTCATTTGTGACATCTAATCTCATTGTTTGTTTGCGCTTACAAACAATGATATTTTTTGAAAAATTGGAAAATGTTTTATATTTTTTTTTAAATGCAATTTTTTTTCTAAAACCATTTTTCATGTAAACGCAAACGCAAATGCAGAAATTTTGTTTGAAACAACTGAGGTCTTACTGATACACAAAATTTTAACCCTAAAATATAACTGCAAGTGCACAGCAAACAAAGTAGTATTTAGGGATCGAATCCACGAGAACCAAATATCACACTACGAATCTATATGAATGAAACTAAGGTAAGATGGTAACATGGTTGTTTGTTGTGATGCAAAACAAAATAGCAATATAAAAATGGTGTGAAAATCAATTAAAAATAAACGTTAGGTCAAGGGCAATTCGCAGGAATTCAGATATCATGAACCAGACAATTATTCAGGGACAATAAGCGCAGTCTTAAAATCAAATATGAATGCTTAACCAATCCATTGTCCTGGTATCAATTACTTTATCTAGCAACCTAAGAATCTAAATTGTCATTTGATTTTAAAATTCTAAACAAGCATTAACGACCAGGTTTGATATGTTCACGAATTGCCTTAACATCATCTTTCGATGGCTAAGGACAATTCGCTCACCTATGTTCTATAAGGAAATCTATAACATTTTTGATGAATAGATAAAACCCTAAATCAGAGATTAACTGATCAATTTAATCTAAGCAATGAGAACAACGATAGGTGAAGACAAGATAATAATTCCCTATCTATGTATGATTCAACGATCCATAAATTCCCTTGAAACCGTAAACCTAACTATGAAACTACTCAGACATTGATGTAGAGAAATAAGAAGGAGATGAAGAAAAACTCATAATCAAATTAATAGAAATCCAAAGGGGTTCAGAAATTCTTAAGAGATATAGAGTCAGAGATTCGTCTCCCCAAAACTTACAGAGAAAAAGCTAAAAAATCGGAAGAATAAAATAAAGCATAGCCTCCAAGAGGCTAAAACTAAGGTATATATAAGTCTAAAACCGGATTGGTTCAAGATGGGATGATTCTAGGACGAAATAGGAAAGTTCAGAATTTCCTTTTTTCATCTGGGTGTTGGCCCGGTCGCGATGGGTTGGTGGCCCGGTCTGGATGCGTTGGTGGCCTGGTCGGGCTGAACTCCCTACCGCATTGTTAGCATATTTCATCCCTGGCTCGCTCGGGCTGGGTGCTAGCCTGCTCGGACTGGCCTTTTATCTTCTGCACATGCTTCTTTTGTTTGCCAGACTTACATGTCTTCACTAAAACTTGTATAACTTTCGATCGCACCGTTGGAAATACCTCAAATTGCTTCCAAATGAAAACTAACTCAATGATATAGCTTGTGCCAAGATATGAGCTCAATCCATTGGTGGAAAGTTCTTCAAATGATGCCAAACTTCTGACCCTTCAACATGATCATGCATCCTCTTATTCCCATTCGCAACCAAAATATCCTGTTTTCCTCCACAACAGCTTAAAATAATCACTTTTTGGGTCTTCAACCCAACAAGCAAGCATGTGAAATGGCTAGATATATCGAAAAGGAACATTTGCAACATGTTAGAGCTGTTAAAAAAAAAGAAAAAGAAAATTATTACATTTACAAAATTGTTGACCTTTGGGATAGCTCCACCGGTAATGTATCGGGTGGCTTCGTCATGGTAGTGAACGAATTCCATTGTCTTTTGGAGAGCTCTTTGCCTTATGAACTTGTTGAAAGGCCAAAGGTTGAAGATATTCTCCGACAACATATGAACAATTTTCCAAAACCAGTCTTGTACACATGACTGTGGAAAGTAAAGATCTTCCTGCATTTTACGCATATCATAACCATCACATTCATTTGTGACATCTAATCTCATTGTTTGTTTGCGCTTACAAACAATGATATTTTTTGAAAAAATGGAAAATGTTTAATATTTTTTCTTAAATGCAATTTTTTTTCTAAAACCATTTTTCATGTAAACGCAAACGCAAATGCAGAAATTTTGTTTGAAATAACTGAGGCCTTACTGATACACAAAATTTTAACCCTAAAATATCACTGCAAGTGCACAGCAAACAAAGTAGTATTTAGGGATCGAATCCACGAGAACCAAATATCACACTACGAATCTATATGAATGAAACTAAGGTAAGATGGTAACATGGTTGTTTGTTGTGATGCAAAACAAAATAGCAATATAAAAATGGTGTGAAAATCAATAAAAAAACAAACGTTAGGTCAAGGGCAATTCGCAAGAATTCAGAGATCATGAACCAGACAATTATTCAGGGACAATAAGCGTAGTCTTAAACTCAAACATGAATGCTTAACCAATCTATTGTCCTGGTATCAATTACTTTATCTAACAACCTAAGAATCTAAACTGTCGTTTGATCTTAAAATTCTAAACAAGCATTAACGACCAGGTTTGATATGTTCACGAATTGCCTTAACATCATCTTTTGTTGGCTAAGGATAATTCGCTCACCTATATTCTATCAGGCAATCTATAACACTTTTGATGAATAGATAAAACCCTAAATCAGAGATTAACTGATCAATTTAATCTAAGCAATGAGAACAACGATAGGTGAAGGCAAGATGATAATTCCCTATCTATGTATGATTCAACGATCCATAATTCCCTTGAAACCGTAAATCTAATTATGAAACTACTCAGACATTGATGCAGAGAAATAAGAAGGAGATGAAGAAAAACTCATAATCAAATTAATAGAAATCCAAAGGGGTTCAGAAATCTTCTTAAGAGATGCAGAGTCAGAGATTCGTCTCCCCAAAACTTACAGAGAAAAAGCTAAAAAGTCGGAAGAATAAAAAAGCTAATATAAGTCTAAACTCAGATTGGTTCAAGATGGGATGATTCCAGGACGAAATAGGAAAGTTCAGAATTTCTTTTTTTCATCTGGGTGTTGGCCCGGTCAGGATGGGTTGGTGGCCTGGTCGGGCTGAACTCCCTACCGCATTTTTAGCATATTTCATCCCTGGCCCGCTCGGGCTGGGTGCTAGCCTGCTCGGGTTGGCCTTTTATCTTCTGCACATGCTTCTTTTGTTTGCCAGACTTACATGTCTTCACTAAAACTTGTATAACTTTTGATCGCACCGTTGGAAATACCTCAAATTGCTTCCAAATGAAAATTAACTCAATGATATAGCTTGTGCCAAGATATGAGCTCAATCCATTGGTGGAAAGTTCTTCAACTGATGCCAAACTTCTGACCCTTCAACAAGATCATGTATCCTCTTATTCCCATTCGCAACCAAAATATATTGTTTTCCTCCACAACAGCTTAGAACCTGAAAAGACTCTAAAACACACAGAAAAGACTGTATAAAATAGTGAATATCATGGTTGAAAACTGATAAACACCATGATATATCAACTCTCTCAGACTTAGCATTTGCTTGCCCTCAAGCAAAACAAAAACTTAGTTTGTGAAAGAAGTTTGAAAACACGGAAAATCACCTTCTCTTTAGAACGTTGTAATGACATTCATCTCATAATCCACATACTACAAGACCAATCCAAATCGAACCACCATGTACTTCTCTGCAGACATTCGCAGCCTCCCAGATTCAACCCACAATTTTGCAACATCGTCCATAAGCTTTTCATCGCTGGGTCTCATTGATGATCTCAATGCCAAAAACTTTTTAGACTCATTCCCGCACAATACCATGACAAACCATCAATATAAACCTTGGTACTCTTTCTCTCCCCTAAACTTATTCTGTTCTCATCCTCTCTTCTTCTTTTTGTCTCTTTTTATATATCAAAGGTGTAAGCGAATAATGGTATCACGGGAAATTCTTCTAGCCTCGCTTCCAACCTTTGTGTGATCATTCCTTTCGAAGTAAAATAATGGGATCGATGGAAATTTTCCTAACCCTTTACTCAAAAGAAAATCCTTTCATCTTTTCTGCTTTTTTTTTAACTTAGAATAAGGGAGAGGAAAACCATCACTTTTCACACATGATGCATTTGTCAGGTTATGAATGAGGAGTCAAGCCCTATGAACACCAGTCACATCGATGAGGTAAAAGGAAGAGCTTAGAAATTAGCTCGGGCTTAGTGGATTCTTCTGGAAATATGGACGTCTCTAGTTAACTGGTTAGCCTTTGGATTTTTTATTACTCGGATCTGAACTGATTCTGCAGCAATGGTCACTCAGATGAAATAGTCATACAATAAATCAAGAGAAAGATCATAGTTTACCACAGATTTGACTCAATAAACCGACAAACTGACTCAAAGAGAAAACAAAAGAAAGAAAATAGAGTTAGTAAACGATAAACACCCTCCCCCAGACTTACTTCACACCGTCTCGGTGTGAAAATAAATCAAGAGAAAGGCAAAACAGACTCAAAAGATGAAAATAAAAGAGAAGGAAATTTTTTTTTTTTTTAGAAACCTGAAACACTTAGAACTAAACCAAAAATTAGAAAGCAAGTGAAAAACGAAAAAAGAAAAAAAACTTACCAGTGGGTTGCCTCCCACCAAGCACTTGTTTTAAGTCTTTAGCTTGACTTATGAACACATAGGTTAATCATGAGAATCAAAAGGCTGGGCCAATGGACCTTTGGTCCTTCTCCTAAGAGGAAAATGAACAAAATAGCAAGAGGACACATCCATGGTAAAGAGATAAAACTCTCATCAAAGAACTTTACTACAGATGTAGCATATATCTTGAAATCTTCCTTGGTTAGATGCTCATGAGAATCAAATGCATTTAATGGAAAAATAATTTATCACAAAATAGTTAACTTCATCCCCATCAATCATGTATAACACAATATTCTCACTCCTAGAATCTATCTCAACCTCAGGGTCATCTATCTCATTCAAGAGATTATATATATCAACCACATCCCCTAGGTAAGATTTTTCAAGAAACGATCTAGATTCCTCTAGCATTGAAAAATTAAACTCGAGATCATGAACACTTAAAGCACACATATAATTGATATCAAAACATACTTCATGATAATCCCTAGCAAGCTTTTCTACTCTTAGAGTATCTAGTCTTTGAGTCTCACATATTAAATCATAACAATCATCAATGAGCTTGAGAGTATGCAAACTAGAAGCTACATCTTCACTGCAAGGTATGTGACTATCGTCAATATTATGAAATTCAAAGGTTGAATCGCATGTACCTTCTAGCTGGCATGATGGAACCCAATCTATTACTTCTTCAAGTGCATGAGCTACCATGATCTCATAAGACGTGAGCTCCCTTCCTTCAAGTGATGTTCGGTGTGAGATGAGGTTCAAGCGGATCATAGCTGCTAGGTCACTCTTTGTCAATGTTGGATTTTCTTTGTAAAGCTCTTCCAACTTCACTTTATGTTCTGGTGTAAGCACGCTCTCATCAAATGGTGGCTCCAAATATGGCTCATCTTGAATGTGTTCTTGAACTGTGTCTCCCTCCTCTTGTGGCCAATCATTATAATCCATGGCCATCCCTATAAGATACTATACAAAAACAAAATAAAAAGTTAGTGTCTTAGACAAAATTTCAATCCCAAATTCGAAGGTAATGCGATTAGTCCCCAGCAACGGCGCCAAAAACTTGATACACAAAATTTTAACCCTAAAATATCACTGCAAGTGCCCAACAAATGAAGTAGTATTTAGGGATCAAATCCACGAGAATCAAGTATCACACTACGAATCTATATGAATGAAACTAAGCTAAGATGGCAATATGGTTTTTTGTTGTGATGCGAAACAAAATAACAATATAAAAACGGTGTGAAAATCAATTAAAAACAAACGTTATGTCAAAGGCAATTCGCAGGAATTCAGAGATCATGAACCAGAAAATTATTCAGGAAACAATAAGCGCAGTCTTAACAGTGAAACACCATTGTTGATTAGAAAAAAATATGTTGAGATCTACCTAAAAATAGTAATAACTAACACATTGCTTCCAAACATTAAAGCTCTCGTACCAAACATTATCTATATAAGAGAGACATGTTTTGCTCCCAGTTTAGGGATCCAAAATTTTACAGAGTCCAAATCTACAAGCAATTGAAATTTTAAATAATCCATTAAATAAATATAGCTATAACTCATGAAATTAAGCAAATATAATATGTTAACAATGACCACCAGTTTACAAATCTTAAATTCTCCCAACAACTTTTCGTTTCCTACGGTATACTTTCGAATCTCAAGATCATTTTCATATTTTTACTTTGAGTAGCCAACCAAAATTTAATCTATTATCAGTGTTCATACTGGATCGGTAAACCTATCCGAAGTAACAAAACAATTTAAAAATCGAATTAATTTGGATAAGCTACTTGATTTTCATATTCACAAATGTGTTTCTAATTGTTCCAAAAATTATGAAACAAAAAGTATAGTAGAGATATCAGACAATTATTGTAAATGAAGCTTCTAACTATAGAGATGTTTAATAGATCGATATAAATATATATTATATACTGTCACATGAAATCATACTTCTGCATGTATGTTAATTTGGGTTGGTTTTTTTTTTTTACATATTCGGTTCTAGTCCGACTATACCAATAAGTGAACAAATTCCTTCGTTATTTAAACCAATAAAAGAATTCAAATTTCGAAATCCATCATATTAAAGAACTCATACAGAAATTGAGTCATAAAGTGGTCTATCACAACTCGGTTGTTCAACAGAGAAATTGAACACGAAATTTTAATGAATTTACCCATGAATCCTAGGTTGTCAACCAACATGCCACCACACGCGGAGTTGTTTGGGTTTTTGCTAAATAATTATGTGTAATCGACTTGTTTATTAATGGATTAATATTGATATGTTGATCAAGATTAAAACTCTCTCTTTTATGTTAAATGAATCTTGATATATTGTTATTTTTTTATGTCTTTCGAGTTTATAAATCAGATTAAAGAAAAATTTTGAAAGAGTGAGTAAAAATTGTTAAATATACAATGGAGAGGAGGAGAGATTAGAGTAAAAGTAAACAACCTTTTGAAAGACAAGTCACTTATGTTTTCTCTTTTAGTTTGTTGCTGAGACTTATCCATATGATGTTGATTACGACTTCCTCTAATCCTCTCATCACACGTAAAAACTTTATCGCATTACATATATATAATGGGAATTACATGTATTTGTTTTATTTTTCCAAAGAGGACCTATTGGCTATTGCTTTGGGTTTAAAGACCGCATGTAAATATCTATATATGCGTTGAAAAGTTAGTTGCGCATTTTATTTGTTTTTTCTACGTAGACGAATATATATATATAGATCATATATAATTTTCGATTCTAATTAGTATTTTAAATTGTATATATGTCTTGATCTACTTATCAATTGCCTTGGTACGAATTAGAAACAAAATTAAAATGAATTTCTCTACTCTAATTAATATTGGGAGGTTATTTATCTTACTATTATTATTAATGCTTTCACATTAGTTCGACGGAATGAAAGTTAACAAAGTCATGTCTTTGCAACATGAAACCATTTTTAACGATAGTGATGTATATGACTTGAGAAGACTTAGTAGTATTAACATCCAAAGGGACAATTATGTAATTTCAAAGAGTTATAAGCCCAAACCCGAAAAAGAAAGGAAATATATATTACAAAATTAAAAAAATAGAAAACTCTAATCAAACCATCCCTTGACACCTACTCCTCCTTTATAAATGATAAGTCCTCTGCTTCTCCCAACACATCTTCTCTTATTGCAGAAAAAAGTGAGACAAACAAACACCAATTCTATTGAATCTAAGAGAGAGAGAAGAAGAAACATGAATAACCAGGATGTAGATGATCATAATCTTCTACTCATTTCTCAGTTGTACCCTAATGTCTATATTCCATTAGTACCACAACAAGGTTTGCCCATATTAAAGTCCCAATCTTTTTATCTTCGATTCTTGTTTTTTTTTTTTAAAGAAACCCAAAATTGGTTATACAACTATCTTCAAGTGGGTCTTCTTTTATTTTTTTCTTCTCTTTTTTTGATAATAAATTTGTCTTTTCTAAAGTCTTTTTCACATACATGCATGATACTATAATAGGACTTAAAGAGTTAGAAAGATCGACTTAGACTATGTGATAAGTTAAAACATTAATTTGTTTTGATGGGTTTCTCTTTGATCAGCAGAAGAATCGAAACCAGCGCGGCCGAGGAGAAGGAGGAAGAGCAAGAGTGTTGCCGTGACGGAGGAAGGTGGAGATGGAAGCAACGGGTGGTTTAGGAAGAGGAAATTGAGCGATGAGCAAGTAAGATTGTTGGAGATTAACTTCGGAGACGAGCATAAGCTTGAGTCGGAGAGGAAAGATCGGCTTGCTTCGGAGTTAGGGCTTGACCCTCGTCAAGTAGCTGTCTGGTTCCAGAACCGCCGTGCACGGTGGAAGAACAAGCGGCTTGAGGATGAATACACAAAGCTCAAAAACGTACATGAAAACGTCGTCGTTGAGAAGTGTCGTCTTGATTCTGAGGTACGTTTGATCTTAAAATTATAAACAAACATTAACCAGCAGGTTTGATATGTTCACGAATTGCCTTAACATAAGCTTTCGTTGGCTAAGGACAATTCGCTCACCTATGTTCTAGCATGCAATCTATAACACTTTTGATGAATAGATAAAACCCTAAATCAGAGATTAAGTGATGAATTTAATCTAAGCAATGAGAAAAAGGATAGGTGAAGACAAGATGATAAATCCCTATCTATGTATGATTCAACGATCCATAAATTTCCTTTTAAACCCTAAATCTAATTATGAAACTACTCAGACATTGATGCAGAGAAATAAGAAGGAGATGAAGAAAAACTCATAATCAAATAAATAGAAATCCAAAGGGGTTCAGAAATCTTCTCAAGAGATGCAGAGTCAGAGATTCGTCTCCCCAAAACTTACAGAGAAAAAGCTAAAAAGTCTGAAGAATAAAATAAAGCATAGTCTCCAAAAGGCTAAAAAAGGTATATATAAGTCTAAAATCGGATTGGTTCAAGATGGGATGATTCCAGGACGAAACAGGAAAGTTCAGAATTTTTTTTTTTCGTCTGGGTGTTGGCCCGGTTGGGCTGGGTTGGTGGGCTGCTCGGGCTGAACTCCCTGCCGCATTGTTAGCATATTCTTCCCTGTCTCGCTCGGGCTGGCCTTTTATTTTCTGCACATAGTTTTTTTGTTCGCCAGACTAACACGTCTTCACTAAAACTTGTATAACTTTCGATCGCACCGTTGGAATTACCTCAAATTACTTCCAAATGAAAGCTAACTCATTGATCTAGCTTGTGCCAAGATTTGAGCTCAATCCATTGGTGGAAAGTTCTTCAACTGATGTCAAACTTCTGACCTTTTAACATGATCATGCATCCTCTTATTCCCATTCGCAACCAAAACATCTTGTTTTCCTCCACAATAGCTTAGAACCTGAAAAGGTTCTAAAACACACAGAAAAAACTCTATAAAACAGTGAATATCATGGTTTAAAACCGGTAAAAACCATGATATATCACTTACCTATACAGTTAAACTCATAAGTCAAACGATGCATTTTATTTATCACAACATGTATATATGACTTAAGTTACCTTTCTAGAGTGTAAGTATAGTATCGAAGTAATGAGATCAAGATAAAAGAATAACTCTCTTTTATTGCTTTAGAAAATCACTCAAAACTAAAGCTCACAATCTCTAAACTTCTTAAGTTATGTCACATCTCGACATATCTTTATATAGAGAACTATTAATCCTAATCCTAATAGACAATACTTATATTTAGATAACTCCTAAATATAATTCTTTCTTATCTTCTTAGTAACCATAACTTGGTTAGGATTAGGATAACTTCAACCTTAAGCTAAATTCAAGCTTAAGTCAACATTCTCCCTCCTAAGCTTGAAATCATTTTCAGCTAAGTCTTTCATGCCAATAAGATCCCTCATTTCCTTAAACTTGATTCTTCCAAGAGCTTTTGTCAAAATATCCGCCTTTTGTTCATTTCTAGGAACATGAACGACTTCGACTTGTCCGTTCTCAACACATTCCCTTATGAAGTGATATCTTGTGTGAATATGTTTACTACGGCCGTGAAACACTGGATTTTTCGTGAGAGCAATGGCTGATCGGTTGTCAATTCGAATAGCCACTTGCTCACATGACATTCCAGTGACCTCTTCGAGTAAGTCTTTCAACCAGATAGCTTGTCTTACTGCCTCAGTTCCCGCCATAAACTCAGCTTCACAAGAGGATAATACAACCGTGTCTTGTTTTTGTGAACACCATGTGATCGGGCTCCCTCCAAGATAGAATATGTGTCCTGTCGTGCTTTTACCATCATCGGGGTCAACGTTATGACTACTATCACTATAGCCTACTAGTCTCGGCATACTTGAAGTCGATCGTTCAAACACTAGGCCAAGGTTAGTTGTCCCCTTTAGGTACTTCAAACATTGCTTTAGTGCGATCCCATGAGACTCTTTAGGATCTTGCATATACCGGCTCAACACTCCCACACAATATGACAAGTCCGGTCTTGTGTGTAAGAGATAGCGAAGACAACCAATATTCCTTCTATAGCTTGTAGCATCAATCGAGTGTTCTCCCGGTGACTTACACAGCTTTAGTCCGGACTCCATTGGTGTGTGAACAGAATTGCAGTCTTTCATCCCAGCTTCTTCCAAGATCTTTAAAGCATACCGGCTCTGGTTCAATGTTATTCCTTCTTTATGTTGACACACTTCAATCCCAAGGTAATATGTGAGTTTTCCTAAATCACTCATCTCAAACTTGGAGGCCATCTCACTCTTGAACTCATCAATAATGTGTTTGTTTGCACCCGTAACAAATAGATCGTCTACATACACCGCTACAACAAGACGGTCTCCTTTCACTTCCTTTCGATAAACCGACGGTTCTTTTGAACACTTTACAAACCGAAGTTCGCAGAGTATCTCATTCAGTTTGTTGTTCCACGCTCTTAGTGCTTGTCTTAACCCGTACAACGCTTTGTTGAGTTTATAAACCTTGTCTTCTTTTCCTCTTTCTTCAAATCCTTCTGGTTGAACAACATAAACCGTTTCTTTCAATTCTCCATGAAGAAAAGCGGTTTTTACATCTAGATGGTGTACTTCCCACCCGTATGATGCCGCAAGATTGATGAGGAGTCGTATAGTCTCAAGTCGAGCTACGGGAGCAAAGACTTCTTCAAAATCGATTCCATGTTGCTGCACATATCCTTTGGCGACAAGACGAGCCTTGTGCTTATTAATGCTGCCATCGGAATTCCTTTTAAGCTTAAAAACCCATTTTAACCCGATAGGTTTCACTCCTGCAGGTAAGTCTACTAGATCCCATGTGTGGTTCTTCTCAATTGAATAGATTTCATCTTCACAGGCCGTAATCCACTCCTTTGATTCTCTTGCCTCATAGAAATCTCTCGGCTCACCGTTTAAGTGCATAAGTAATACTTCTCCTTCTTCTTCTGCAAGTAACATACACTCCTCTTCAGAGCACAAAACGTAATCATCAAGATATTTAGGTTTTGTGCTCTGTCTTTGAGTTCGTCTCAAAGTTACTTCGGTTTGAGCTACTGTTTTGGAATTGGAAACGATGACCTCTTCTTCACCGTTTCCCGGGAGATCACTTGTGTTGACAACTCGATCTGTCTCATCGTTCTCCACATCTTCTTGCACCCCATGGTCGTCAAATTCTCCAAGAACAACACTAAAACCCCATCTTGATCGGAATTACTTACGTTCTAGCTCCACCCTTTTGCCTCATCAAACACTACATCTCTACTAACTACTATCTTTCGATCTTGTGGATCCAACAACCAATAAGCTTTTGACCTTGGCTCGGTTCCTAGGTGAGCAAGCACTCGTGACCTGTCATCAAGCTTCCTTAGGTGTGGCTTGTTATCCTTAGCATATCCAATGCACCCGAAGACTCGTAGATGTTCAATGTTTGGCTTCTTGTTTCGGAACACTTCGTATGGTGTTTGGTCATCTAAAGCTCTTGTAGCTATTCGGTTCAAGAGGTAAGTTGCATGTCTTGTAGCTTCTCCCCAGAGATAATTCGGCATTCGCATATGTTTCAAGATGCTTCTCGTCATCTCCATCAATGTGCGGTTTCGTCTCTCGACCACTCCATTTTGTTGCGGAGTATATGGAGCAGTGAGATGCCTTTTGATCCCGAATTCATCGCAGAATGAATTAAACTCTTTAGACACAAATTCTCCTCCTCTGTCTATTCTGAAAGTCTGCCCAGTTAATCCCGACTCTTGTTCTACCACTTGTTTAAACCTTTTGAATTTCTCAAACGCATCTCCCTTCTCTTTTAACAAGATTGTCCACATATAACGAGAGTGATCATCAATAAGAACAAAAATATATCTTTTCCCAGCAGCTGTACTTGGTGTTATTGGTCCACAGAGATCTCCATGAATGAGCTCAAGGCATTGGCTTGCTCGATAAGAGGTAGTTTGTGGAAACGCTCGCCTAGTTTGCTTTCCAAGTAGACACGATCTGCAAACTTCCTTTCCAAAAACAACGTTTGAAATCCCTTTCACAAGCTTCTTATCAACCATTGATTTTAACGTAACATCATTTATGTGCCCCATTCTTGCGTGCCACCTACTTGACTCGTTCATCTCTGTTAGATGCAGGCATGCCTTGTTCCTTAATCCCATTCGAACCTTGTAAAGACGATTTCTTGATCTTTCTACTTTAACAAGCAGCTTTCTGTGACGATTGTGCATAGTCAAATATCCTCCCTTTAGCTTTATATCAAAACCTGATTCTGTAGCTTGCCCAAGGCTTATGATGTTGCTCTTTAAATCCGGTATATAATACACATCCGTCATCACTCTTGGTTCTCCGTTAGGATCAGTAAAAGCAATGGACCCTTTACCCTTGATGTCTATGCGCGAATCATCACCAAAACGTACCTTGCCACTAACCGACTTATCAATCTTGTCGAAATATCTCAAATCTCCAGTCATGTTGATAGACTCCTCGTAAGGATCTATGCCCAAAAATGCCCTTCGTGTGGTTGTGACTCGAACGGATGATGATCGGTTCAAAGGATGCGGAAATTATGCGGAAGATGAACGGACTTTGAAGATGAACGAATGAGTGATGGATCGATTTGTACTTCCAAGAGAGATGTAAATCTCTTAGACTACGAGGCTGGATCCTATCTTAGATATACGCACTAAGACAAGATCAAGTTGAGAAGTGAATCTCGTTTTTGATCAAACAATTTTGAGAGATTTTTAAAAGAAAAGTTTGATGATTTTTATTGAAGAGAAAGAGGGTTTATGTAGGACCTTGGCCACGTCCAAGGTCATTATCACACATGAAAAATGACAAACATTAAAGACATTTGACCAAGAAGTTTGAAAGACAAAAACGAAAATAAAGGGATAAAAATGGAGAAGGCTCGCTTGGTGAGAATCGAACTCAAGACCTCCGAGTATTCTAGCGTTGCCGATGATAAGGATTATGAGTAAGTGTGTGAACCTCGCCTCATTGAAAACCTTGCCGGAAAACCCATTGGGACAAAACCGAGCGAAGGGAAAAAGAGTGCGCATCACACACCTCTCATCACCGACCCTTAAGCCACTTGAATCACGACCAATGTGATCGGACAAGTGCTTGGCTCAAGGTCGCTCTTAATACGGTGAAGGAGAGAGTTGACGGATTGGTTAAGTTGTCTCGTCCTCGACCTTGTCATCGGCCCAAACGGAATGTTCAAAGACGTAGCCTCGAAAAGGTCCTCCGCGGCTACGAGCTGCTCCTCGGCTACGAGCTTGTCCTTAGTCCTTTGTCCTACGTCTTCTTGTCCCGAACCTCCATGCTCTGAGCTTGCCATGATCTCATCATCCTCTCCCACTTGAAAAGGATTTGACCTCAAATCCGCTTCATCTGCACAAAAAGGAATAAGATCAGAAACATTGAAGCTTTCGCTAACCTTATACTTACCTTGGAGATCGAGTTGGTAGGCGTTGTTGTTGATCCGTTTGAGAACTTTGAATGGTCTGTCAATTCGCGGCATCAACTTAGACTTTCTTTCCTCTGGAAAACGCTCCTTTCTAAGGTGGACCCAAACTTGGTCTCCTTCGTCAAAGACAACTTTCTTTCGGTCCTTGTTTGCATACTTCTCGTAAAGTTTCGTCCGGGCCTCTATGTTTTCTCTAGCCTTCTTGTGGACCTGTTTAACCAAATCGGCTTTCTTTTTGCCCTCTAGACTTGTTCTTTCACTCAAAGGCAAAGGCATTAGATCCAAAGGCAAAATAGGATTAAAACCGTAAACAATTTCAAAAGGAGAGAACTTAGTAGCGGAATGCATCGAATGATTATATGCAAATTCTACATGCGGCAAGCAATCCTCCTAAGTTCTAAGATTCTTTTTAATCAAGACTCTTAATAATGTAGACAATGTTCGATTAACAACTTCAGTTTGACCATCGGTTTGCGGATGACAGGTAGTAGAGAAAAGCAACTTAGTTCCTAGTTTTGACCACAAAGTTTTCCAAAAATAACTTAGGAATTTAGTGTCTCTATCCGAAACTATGGTCCTAGGCATGCCATGCAAACGAACGATTTCCTTAAAGAACAAATCGGCTATATGAGATGCATCATCAGTTTTATGACATGGAATAAAATGTGCCATCTTAGAGAATATGCTAGAACCATGCAACTCATCAAGCATATCATCAAGTCTAGGGATAGGATGGCGATACTTAACCGTAATGTTGTTGATGGCACGGTAATCAACGCACATGCGCCAACTTCCATCCTTTTTCGGCACAAGTAACACCGGAACAGCACATGGACTCATGCTCTCACGGATGTGTCCCTTGTCGATAAGCTCGTTCACTTGCTTCTCAAGTTCTTTTGTTTCCACCGAATTGGTTCGATAGGCTGGCCGATTAGGAAGAGCGGCCCCGGGCACAAAATCAATTTGGTGCTCGATCCCTCGGATTGGTGGCAAACCTATAGGGCTGTTTTCTGGAAAAACATCTTGATAATCCTGTAAAAGAGACTTGATAATACTTGGCAGCGCCAGTTCGGGGTTAGTTGAACAAGTAAGTGTTTCTTTAAAAACAAATAGTAAACTGTTCGAAGAACTTCCCTTTTTATTGGCAACGGTTGGATCGGTTGATTTGGTGGAGTTCTTTTTCATACTCAGCTGATCTAGGTACACTTCATGCGGAGTCATAGGAGCTAAGATAGTTTTTCGGCCCAAATGCTCAAAAGTATGGCGGTTAGTGAATCCGTCATGGACTACCTTTCGGTCTGATTGCTAAGGTCGACCAAGTAGAAGGTGACTCGCACTCATTGGTAGGACATCACACAAAACCTTATCCTCGTACTTGCCAATCGAAAATGGGACCTTAACTTGCTCGTTGACGGTCATTTCACCGGAATCGTTGAGCCATTGAAGCGAATACGGCTTTGGATGCTTAAGTGTTTCCAAACCGATCTTCTCCACCATGGTCCTACTAGCCATGTTAGTACAGCTCCCACCATCTATGATCAAGCTACAAACCTTGCCTTTAACCAAGCATCGCGAATGAAAAAGATTCTCTCGTTGCGCTTGTTCCTCGGTTACGGTCAAGACACTTAACGATTGTCTTACTACGAGTAACTCCCCTTGAGCCGCGGTCTCTATACCCTCATCGGCTGAAGTATCACCTACTGATTTCTCCTCTTTGGACTCAACCTCTCCATTATCCCTAAGGATCATAACCCGTTTGTTTGAACACTCGCTAGCATAGTGCCCAAGTCCTTGGCACTTGTAACATCGGATATCTCTAGCCCTCAATACTTCCTTGGCCTTTCCTTTGAAGTCGTGTTCCACCGGTTTTGACTTGGTAAAGGGTTTTGAATCCTTTTGGAAAACAGTTTTCTCTTCTTTGTGATAACTAGATCGGCCCGAATTAAACCTGGTATTGCCTGAACCGTAACTTGTCTTAAAGCTTCTCCTCTTTATTTGTGTCTCAAACATCACGGCTTTGTGAAGCATCTCCTCAAGCTCCACATAATGTTGCGTTTCCAATCGGTCTTGGATGTCGCGGTTGAGACCTCCCATGAACCTAGACATAATAGCTTCACCCTCTTCACGAACATCGGCTCTCAACATCAAGGTTTCCATTTCTTTGAAGTATTTTTCTACGGACCTACTGCCTTGAACCAAGTCTCGTAACCGTTGGTGTAGCTCTCGTTGGTAGTGGCTCGGCACAAATCTCCTTCGCATGATGGCTTTCATTTGGTTCCAAGGCTCGATGGGATAATCACCGACACGTCTCCTAGTGGTCACAAGTTGATCCCACCAACTCAAAGCATAATCATAAAATTCAGTTGCGGCGATTCTAACTTTGGTGTCCTCGGTGCATTCTCGGCATATGAACACTAGCTCGATCTTTGTCTCCCAATCCAAGTATGCTTCCGGATTATTGGTTCCATGGAATGGAGGGATATTGATTTTCAACCCACCAAAAGCATCTCGCGGTGGCGGTCTCTCTCGCGTTTGCCTTCGCCTGGCTACTGTTAGAAGCATGACTAGAGTAGTAATGTACTGCTGCTGCACCATCACTCCGTTGTTCCCTTGGTGCCCTTTCTTGTGGCTGATTTAGAACAGGACCCGGAGCAACCCGGTTCAATTGCAACGCCCCAAACTTCTCTTCGATGATTCTAGCCACGGTTGCTTCAATTGATTCCAACATCTTCTTCTTGCCCACTTTTGAATTGGATGACTCTGCTACGGAGCTCGACATGGTACCTGAAAAAAAAGAAAAGGATCTAACAAGTAAGAAGTCCTTTTGAAAGTTGAAACTAGTTAAACACAAGAAGATGAACAGTTTTGACACGAATGGATGAACAGTCACGAAAAATTATCAAATCGGATCAAACAATTCCAGAAACACTTTTTAAAAATACTAGACTCAATCTAGGTTCAGATTCAAATGAAATCACAATTTTACGATGAGCCAATTATTTATGATAAAGTTTGCAAAATCACAGAAAAATGAAGAAATACGATAAAAATCCAGAAAATGAAGAACACGAGATTTTTAGCAAGGAACAATACAACCTTTACAAGAAGTGTCTCTGATACCACTTGATAGACTCCTCGTAAGGATCTATGCCCAAAAACGCCCTTCGTGTGGTTGTGACTCGAACGGATGATGATCGGTTCAAAGGATGCGGAAATGATGCGGAAGATGAACGGACTTTGAAGATGAACGAATGAGTGATGGATCGATTTGTACTTCCAAGAGAGATGTAAATCTCTTAGACTACGAGGCTGGATCCTATCTTAGATATACGCACTAAGACAAGATCAAGTTGAGAAGTGAATCTCGTTTTTGATCAAACAATTTTGAGAGATTTTTAAAAAAAAAGTTTGATGATTTTTATTGAAGAGAAAGAGGGTTTATGTAGGACCTTGGCCACGTCCAATGTCATTATCACACATGGAAAATGACAAACATTAAAGACATTTGACCAAGAAGTTTGAAAGACAAAAACGAAAATAAAGGGATAAAAATGGAGAAGGCTCGCTTGGTGAGAATCGAACTCAAGACCTCCGAGTCTTCTAGCGTTGCCGATGATGAGGATTATGAGTAAGTGTGTGAACCTCGCCTCATTAAAAACCTTGCCGGAAAACCCATTGGGACAAAACCGAGCGAAGGGAAAAAGAGTGCGCATCACACACCTCTCATCACCGACCCTTAAGCCACTTGAATCACGACCAATGTGATCGGACAAGTGCTTGGCTCAAGGTCGCTCTTAATACGGTGAAGTTGAGAGTTGACGGATTGGTTAAGTTATCTCGTCCTCGATCTTGTCATCGGCCCAAACGGAATGTTCAAAGACATAGCCTCGAAAAGGTCCTCCGCGGCTACGAGCTGCTCCTCGGCTACGAGCTTGTCCTTAGTCCTTTGTCCTACGTCTTCTTGTCCCGAACCTCCATGCTCTGAGCTTGCCATAATCTCATCACATGTGGTTGCTAGCTCCATTATCTAGGTACCAGACATTATCCTCTCCCGATTTTGCTTCTTACTTACCCAGCACACAATGTTGTTCATTCAAGTAAACTACTTCATGCATCATGAGCTCATCCGCATCTTGTGTGTCATTTTTCTCATCCTCTTGAGCTTCTAGTAGTTTAACCAAACGGTCAGGGCAATTTGAGGCAAAGTGCCCTATCTTGTCACATCGGTAGCACGTGATTCTTGATAGATCTCGTCCTCCACCAAGACGACCACGTCCCCTTCCTCTATAGAAGGATCTTCCTCCGCGTCCCCTGTTTCTGAACTCACTGCTTGAGCTTTGATGATATTGATTTGTCTGACCTTCCATGTTTGCATACATTAGCTTATTTTGTTCTTCTTGTGTATCTTCCTCATTGAAGATACGTTCCTCGTATGCTTTTAGACGTCCCACAATGTCTTCGAAACTCGTGGTGTTAAGATCCAACACTTGTTCCAAGGATGCAACCATGTGTATATATTTCTTCCGTGGAAGGCTTTTCAGAAATTTTTTCACCAGTTTTGATTCCTCGAGACTTTCTCCTAGAGCTTGGGATTTTGCTGAGACTTCGGATAGTTTTCCCACAAAATCATCGATTTTCTCATCGTCTTTCATCTTCAAGCGGTCAAATTCGGCCATCAACGTCTGTAAGCTAGCCTCCTTGACTCTTTCAGCTCCTACATGCCTCGCCCTAATTGCTTCCCATATTGTCTTAGCTGTATCAAGCTCACCCACTTGTAAGATAAGGGTTTCGGGTACGGATTGGAAAAGTAGGGTGATCGCCATGTTATTCTTCTCAGCATCGGTTGTTTCAGGTTCTGTTTCAATGACTTCACATACCTTATGCACCTTAAGTGCGATTTTCATCCTCATAGCCCACACGGTATAATTTGTTGGAGTAAGCATCGGACACACAATTGAGGAAGTCCCTCCTCTTTCTTTTGCTTTCGGGATAACGGGGGTAATGTCTCCCATTCTTCACGACAATCTGAAGCTCTGATACCAATTCTAGAATATAAGTATAGTATCGAAGTAATGAGATCAAGATAAAAGAATAACTCTCTTTTATTTCTTTAGAAAATCACTCAAAACTAAAGCTCACAATCTCTAAACTTCTTAAGTTATGTTACATCTCGACATATTTTTATATAGAGAACTATTAATCCTAATCCTAATAGACAATACTTATATTTAGATAACTCCTAAATATAATTTTTTCTTATCTTCTTAGTAACCATAACTTGGTTAGGATTAGGATAACTTCAACTTTAAGCTAAATTCGAGCTTAAGTCAACAACCCTTGCGCATCTACCGCGAGCTTGGCTCCAAACAATTTCTGCGTAAGGCTGAGGATAAATCTCTTCACGAAGCTGTAAAATGAGAGGTGTTGGTGCGGCTACAAATTTTTTACCATACAAATAAATCCACAAAGTGCCTGCATGCATGCACGTTTATATAAATATATTTTAAACAGCTACGCAAAACCACCATGGTCGAGGATCCATTTACGAGCCATTCCACAAGCACTTTTTTTACCATCATGATCTGCTTCTACTCCAAATATTCTTAGGCAAATATAATTAAGGACCGTGCAGAACATAAAACTGTGGCTTTCTACGTGTGTTTCCCCAGCCACCATCGTCGTTCTAGATAAGATTTTGATCCATTTCCAAGAAGAATGAAATAATATTGATGTCACTTAGCAAATATTCTTAAAATGGTGCATAATATGAGGTAATACCAATTTGTATTTAACGTAGAAATCATCCCAAACATTATATACTCTTTTTTTTTTTTTGCATTAGATACTCTTCTCTCTTCTCTAAAATTTTTCTCATGTTTCACTCTTTTTTTCTTAGATTGTTTATCTTTTCAGAGTAGCACAAAAAATGTGATGTGTTTGATAAGAAACTTCAATCATTTAAATATTTTTTTTAGTGTTTGACAAAAAAAAAATATTTAATTTGTTTTAGTTTCTGTTAGGAGAACGCATGCATGGTTATATATGTTATTTATGTCCTCATTAGATTATCGTTTATTTTGGAAGACAAATAGCTATATGATCAAACAACCTATGTTATTAATCCAGCACCTGAGGGTTGTACATGTAACGTAACATCTCTTTTCGATGTTCTTGAAAGAAGATTTTATCCAGATGGCCAGTGATGTACAAGCATATGACCTGATATATTTTTGCATAATTTATTTGTTTTTCTTCTCATATCACCTTTTTAATTATGATTTAGTTAAGAGAATAAAGAAATGTAGCTCACAAAGGGGGCGATAAAGAACATGCAACCAGAGTTTTCAGCAGGCCAATGTCCCTGCAACGCGGCCATATAGAGTAACCCTCTTCTTAGTGCTTTCTCTGCGTCTTCGTACGCTATTTTCTCTGCATCATCTATACTCACTAGCGGAATCTTTGCTCGAACTTCTTCTCCATTAGAAACTTTTCAATAAATAGAAATGCAAAATTATATTATCGTCTACAAAGTTAACCAAATTGATTTAAATGTGAAGGGTTTTACCTGCATACGCCAAAGGAGATCCGGGCTGGCCTTGTAATGTGACCTATTGGCTGAGAAATTCCATCGAGCCTCCTCGACCTCGGCTACTTCCTCTGGAGAGCCTGCGTCAGCATCAAACTCCCAAATTTGCCTCCCGAGATAGTTGTTGGTGCTGAACAAGTGAGGGTCTTGTCCCGCCTCAGCTCCGATCCTCAGCCTCCACATTTTGTATCAATCCTCTGGATACAAAGAAGAAGTTCTTAAGTACGTACCAAATCTCTTGCCCTCTATCTAACCATATACTATATTCGATCAGATCCCTGTTACAATATGAAATATATTTATGAATGAGTTAAAGTAATTCATATTCTTATATATACTAGCAAAAGTTATGGAAAAGAACAACTGTCAAAGCTAACCAATAATTATCAAAAGTTATGGAAAAGAAAAATTGTCAAATTGTCAAAGTTACTTTCACGTTTTAAATCTGTTTTGGTTCTCAAATTAACTCAGAGGTTAAGGAATCCTATGTTTTTTTTTTTTTTTCACTGAAAGATTTTTATTTATTACACATCAAAATTACATAGTAGGATACAATTCCAGTTAAACCATAGAAAACAGAACCCGAGAGTTTTATGAGTTGCCAAATCCCGAAAGTTTACCGGGAATACACACCCCAAAAGGTTTATGCGGACAATCTCGTTGGTAAGCTCTGAATCGCACCCATGCAGCCTTGAATGCTTCAGTCGGTCTCTGCATGGACTGAGAGATGTTATTCCTTAAATGCTCTGATCTCGCATCATCCTGTTGGCAACTGCTTCAACCAATAAGCTGCTTCACCACTAAGAGAGTGTGGGAAAAGCTTACAAAAGAGATAGTCATAGCTGACTCCATTATGCTTCATGCTAGTCACCAAATCCTCCAACCTCTCAATATGGTCCATAGGATGTTCATGAGCCAATCCATGGAAAGGATACTGACCAACCAGCGTGTAGTAGGACGGTTTCAACTCAAAATCGTTTCTAGCAGAGCTAGGAAGTCTGATCGCAGACCTATTCGCATAAAACTCATCAGGTCTGTTGTAATCCTCAAGCGTCCCCATTTTCCCAGCTTGCGCATGTGCCTGCGCGTTCTCAACAGCAGCTGCCATGATTGGGTTTCCATCTCCATCCAATCTCTGCCCTTGCTCGTTGCAAACATGACCCTCTTGGTCCCTGAGAACACCAGCTTCGTCCTGACGTAAAATCACAGGATTAAACATCTCCACTGGTTTCTTTGCTTTTCTGTTCGCTCGTCCTAACCTCGCAAGCTCCTGATTCGGAAGAAACAAAAGCTGACTGTCTTTGTTGCTCCTGGTAACACGACTAGGCATAACACACAGAACAAAAAGATAGAACGATGTGAGTAAAACTTTAAAATAAAACTTAGACTAAATTCTACACTTAAATCTATCGGAAACTCAAAAGAGTCCACGGCAACGGTGCCAAAATTTGATATCGCTCAAATTAAATCCCTAGAGCTGCTCTCTCAAATTAAGAGATCAGTGCAGTACTTAAGGGTCGAATCCACAAGGACTCAAGAACCTCACAATAGACTTTTTCGTTTCGAATTCAGCTAAGCGAGTATGGAATAAATTAAATAACAATGCAAATAATAATTAAAAACGGGTTGTTTATCAGATGGGAAAAACGTCAAGTCCAACGAATTTTTCAGGAAATCAAGTAATGAAGATAAATTAATTGGTTAAGATCGAATTACGAACAAGTTCCAGAACTCAAATCACTAATGTAAAATAAACCAACTTTCATTGCGAGAATTAACTATGTTTAAAACTTAAGAAACCAAATTTCTTTGCGAATCCTAAATCCTAAACAAGCATTAAGCGCAGGTTTGATTTGTTCACAAATTATATAATCCAAATTTCTTTGCAATTATCTAATTTGCTCACTCTAGGTTTGGTCAGATTATAAATCACACTTTCGTGCCAATTTAACAACCTAAGATCGAGATACTAGGTGATCAATCTAGAACTAGCTTTAAGTGCAACCTAGGTGAAGAACTATCAAGTTTGAATCCTAACCAATAAATCAATATATCATTCCATGAAATCCCTAGTGAGAATCCCTAAACCTAACAAGAGATCTACTCACACATATAAATTGAAATAAAAGACATGAATAAAGTAAATATCATAGAAATCAGAAAAGAAGAATAGAAACAGGGGTTCGAAATCTTCTCTCAAAGTAGTACAAAGTATCAGATCAGCCCCCAGCTTTAAATCTCTCCAAGTTCTTTCTTCAAAAACCAAAGTAAAATCAATGAATAATCTCTCAAAGTAAACGTGCTTCCTTCCAACTCAAAAACCCTAAAATATATTCTAAAACACGAGCTGGGTCCTTCTGTAAATACATGAAATTTCAGGGCAAAGTTGTAAATCTCCAAAAAGCTTGGTTTTCACGTGGAGGTGTAAAAATCGGAGTGTGTCGACCGACACACATGGCTGTGTTGGTCGATACACATGGCTGTGTTGGTCGATACACATGGCTGTGTCGGTCGACACATCTGAACTTGAAAAACGCCAACTTCGACTTTTCAGCTACAATGCTCCATAATTGCTCCATAATGTCCAAATGATCCCAAATTGTGTGTGGACCTGTAAAAGACTCGAAAAGGACTCGAAAGACACATAAAAGACTCGATTATATACATATATCATGGCTTTAAAACCCATAAAAACCATGATATATCAGCTGCATGAGAGCAAGGTTGAGCAAGCCGTGCTCGAGGCCAAGCGGGAGATGATGATGAAGTTTGAAGATAAAGTCTCCCGAACCAAAAAGCTCCTTGCTAAGATTGACGGCGAGCCGAAAGAGAATATGCTTGATCTCGCCCAAATTGAGGGAAATCTTCAGTTCATCAAATTGCTTTGAAGTGAGGAGCCGCCGTCTCTTGATGTTGAGGCAAAGAACTTAGCTGAGCAGAGGGGAGAAATCCAAGGTGCCCACGAGGCATTTTCCGGGTTGGTAGCAACTCTGGGAGAAACACTGAGATTATCTCCTATTCGCTCTGATATTTTTACAGAGCTCAATGATGGTGAGCCTATGGAGACCGCCGCTGCGAGTGTTGGCATAAAATACTTCTCTGGTTCGAACCAGGGAACACCAAGTTTGGCTGCGCCAGACTTGAAGAAGACATCAGAGGATCCAACATCTCCCGACTCAAGTGAGGGTAGCTTGAAGAAGGTCCCCGAGCCATCTCCTGAGAAAGTTATTGGAGACGCCATAGTTGTGCCCGTTCTATAGAAGGTTATCGACCCCGTTATTGAACATGAAAAAGGAGGGGAAGCGAACACCCTGGAGAGCTGGAGCAAGGGGAGGTTGAGTGTCCCGAAGCTCTAGAATCCTTTGATCCTTTGTTTTTTATATAATTTTAAAACTTTTGGGCGCCTGGATGGCTTTATCCACCTTGTAGTTTTTTCTTCTTCTTTTTTTTATCACTTGCTCTTTTTTGGGTTACAAGAATGCCTTGTGTTTTGATGAATATGTTCGCCAAGAAATATTAAGTATGCTTCTTCCGTTTGATGACAAGTCTGAATGCTTGTACCGTCTTGATAAGATATAGCTGTTTTAGATGAATGGATCTAAGTATAGGTTTGCATAGTAGTTACGTTTGAGATGAACAACTTGGTTTACAGATATGTTGCCGTAACCTTCTCTGCTCCGAAATTGATCATAAGTTTGCATAGTTTAGTTTTGAACATTTCAGTTTACGGATACATTACCATAAATGTATTCGCTCCGACAATGGACATATGCTTGTATAGTTTAGGATGAACATTTCGGTTTACGGATACGTTACCGTAAACATATCTGCTCCGACAATGAACAAAATATTTGTATAGCGCGCTTTTAATCCTGAGACAGATGTGATAGTTTAGATCCGATATGGAGGCAAGAGTTCACTACTGTGGCCAGCAGTAATGAGATGTGGCGAGATGCCCGTTGTAGTTTGATTTATTCGAACATGTCTGTTTTGTTAAGACTTAATGATCCTTGAAGGATGTGAAGACAACTTGTTTTTGAAAACTTTGCTTTGATAGATCGTAGAATCTATTACAAAGATGGGAGTATATGAGTATATGTATACGTATCCACTCCCCCCCTTTGAAAAGAGGGGGACAACTGAACCCATATGAAGACGAGCTGCCTACGTACCCTTTGCAGGGATCAAGTCGCCCCGTAGTTCATGTAAAAAGTAGCTTAGTGATAATACTTTTTGAGATGCATTGCGTTCCATGATCTCGGTACTAGAACATCCGTCATGCTGGCAAGTTTGTAAATGCTGGGCTTGACTACCCCTGTGATCTTGTAAGGTCCTTCCCTGTTTGCTCCCAATTTGCCGGCGTTTGTTTCCGCAGTGTTTTGGAAAACCTTTCGCAAAACCAAATCTCCTTTTTAGAATCTTCGTTCTCGAACATTGGAATTGTAGTATTTTGCTGCTGCGTTCTGATAGTTCTGGATCCTGATCAAGGCCTGATCTCGTCTTTCATTTACTAAGTCCAACTCGTCGAGCATCAATAGGTGGTTGAGCCCTTCTTGCTCTGGGAGTAGTCTGCGGTGGATTCCTGGGAAATATATCTCCGGTGGGATGACACACTACATTCCATGTACGAGGGCAAATGGGGTTTCCCCCGTTGCTCGTCTTGGGGTGGTGCAGTGAGACCAGAGTACTCCTTCAAGTTCTTCAGCCCAAGGTCCCTTTTTCTCATCAAGACGCTTCTTCAGGCCGTCGATGATTATTTTGTTGATTACTTCGGCCTGTCCGTTCCCTTGTGGATATCTTAGAGTAGACTTGCAGAAAGCTTCGAAACGATTTGAGATGAACGGCGAGCCATTATCTATCACGATCTCGTATGGTACTCCATGTCGGCATATGATGTTTTTCCATAAAAAGGCCTCCACCTGTGCATCTTTAATGTTAGAATATGAGTCGGCTTCGACCCATTTTGAAAAATAATCTGTCAAAACCAGCAGGAAACGCTTATGTTTTAAGGGGTGCAGTGGCCCGACGATGTCCATAGACCATCGCATAAATGGATACGGTGATGAGATTGATGAAAGTACTTCATTGGTTGGTGAATCATTGGGGCTGACGTTGGCATTTTTCGCATTTGGC
Source organism: Pseudoturritis turrita (assembly GCA_900406555.1). NCBI lineage: Eukaryota > Viridiplantae > Streptophyta > Magnoliopsida > Brassicales > Brassicaceae > Pseudoturritis > Pseudoturritis turrita. The sequence continues at coordinate 120,165 of OVBL01000732.1, forward strand.
CGAAAATTTCTTACAATCTTTGATCATCGTTGGCTAATAATAACCGTGACGTTTAACTTTTATTGCTAGTGCCCTTCCCTCGAGTGGTTGCCACACGAACCGTTGTGAACTTCCTCCATGATCTTCTTTGCGTCATTTCCTTCCACGCAGTTTAGTAATGGTCCAGAGAATCTCCACTTAAAGACATTTTCATCAAGTAAAACATAACGAGCCGCCTGGGCTCGAAGCTTACGGGCTGCCCACTTTTCGGTTGTTAAGACGCCGTCATATATGTATTCTCTGATTGCGCCCAACCATTCCTTGTCGCAGCCATATTCTGCTTCCTCGTCGATCTCGTTTGCTTCTGCGTTTGGTTGTGGTTCGATGACAGGGTCGTCGCTGCTTCCGATGATTGGTGATTCTTCGAGAATGTCTTCTTCCATTAGGGATGTATCCAGCTCAGCGGATGGTTGGTTTGCCAATTCTTCATGCATTTCATCTATCTCTTCTTGCCCAGTTGTGACTTCAGTTGCTTGTTTAGCCGCTTGTGAACGAGTTATGGCATTCACTGTATCGCAAAGATTGATGCTCGGGTTCTGGATGAATTCCACCGGGATTATTCTTTTGAGATCCGGATCAGAGGTTGATGCAAGGGCTGCAAGTGAGTTGTTTGAACTGTTTGGATGAATTGTTTGAACTGTGCAGCAAGTTCTTTGACAATCTTCAGGTAAGCTTTCATTCGATCATCCTTTGCTGCATATTCGCCGCTGAACTGATTCGCAACTAGTTGGAAATTCGCAACTAGTTGCTCGATTTTTAGTCTAGTAGCAATTTTCATCCCGGCAATCAAGGCTTCGTACTCTGCTTCAATGTTGGATGCGTGGAAACCAAGGCAGAACGACTGTTCCAGCAGCTCACCAGTTGGAGAGGTTAGTCGTATCCCTATTCCCGAACAATTTTTGGAAGATGAGCCATCAACGTGGAGTTTCCAGGGCTGGCTTTGCATTTCGTCGTTAATACCTTCTTCAGGTAGTTCGATAAGGAAATCAGCCAGGACTTGGGATTTGGCGCATGTGCGTCTGCGATACTAAATGTCATACTCGCTCAGTTCTATTGCCCAGTTTACTAGCCTTCCTGACTGACTTGGGCTGTTCAGAACAGATCTTATCGGGAAGGTACTCAGGACGACGATCGAGTGAGACTGGAAGTACGGCCTTAGCTTTCTTGCAGACATTATAATGGACAGTGCCAATTTTTCCATCTGTGGGTACCTTGTCTCGGCGTCTGTAAGGGTTTTGCTGACGTAAAAAATCGGCCTCTGTTCTCCACGCTCGTCTTGGATCAAGACGCCGCTTACTGCTGTGGCGGAAACCGCGGTGTACAGAAAAAGTGGCTCCCCTGTTTCTGGTTTTGTGAGGACTGGAGGGGTAGCCAGGTAAATCTTCAGTTGTTGAAAAGCCTCCTCGCATTTTTCCGTCAACTTGAACTTCTTGTTTTCTCGCAACGTATCGTAGAAAAGCAAGCATTTGTCGGTAGATCGTGAGATGAATCTGTTAAGTGCAGCGACCCTCCCGGTAAGTCTTTGCACTTCCCTTTTTATCTTTGGTGAAGTCATATGGATGAGTGCGTCTATTTGCTTAGGGTTTGCCTCAATGCTGCGGTGAGTTACTAGGTACCCGAGGAATTCTCCTGAGGTGACCGCGAATCTGCACTTGGTCGGGTTTAACTTCATGTTGTGGAAGTTCAGCTGTGAGAAGCATTCCTTGAGATGAGCGACATGATCCTGTTCTCTTAGTGACTTCACCAGCATATCGTCTATATAAACCTCCATTGTCTTTCCGAGTTGATCAGCGAACATCTTGTTCACCATTCTCTGGTACGTTGCTTCGGCATTTTTCAGGCCGAATGGCATCACCTTGTAGCAATATATTCCACGATCCGTTATGAAAGCGGTCTTCTCACGATCGTCGGAGTTCATCAAGATCTGGTTGTAACCTGAGAAGGCATCCATGAAAGAGAGGAGTGTGTTCCCTGCCGTTGCTTCGACTAGGCGATCGATGTGTGGAAGGGGGAAGCTGTCTTTTAGACAAGCTATATTCAGATCGGTGAAATCTACGCATACACGCTATTTGCCATTCTTCTTCTTGACCACCACTGGGTTAGCCAACCAGTCCGGGTACTGCGCCTCAGTTATCGATCCGTCACGCATGAGTCTTTCCACCTCGTCATTGACTGCTTTAGCTCTGTCTGGCCCAATCTTTCTCCTTTTTTGCTTCACCGGTTTGAAGGTTGGGTCAACGTTCAGTTCGTGGCTTGTTATGCTGGTATCAATGCCAGGCATATCTTTTGCTTCCCATGCGAAAGTGTTGATATTTTTCCTCAAGAATGCAACGAGTTCTTCTTTGATCCTTTCATCTAACATTGCTCCAATTTCTATGCATCGCTCTGGATGTTCATCGTCAATGTAAACTGATACTATGGGGTCGCAAGTTGGCTTAGATACTTCTTCTTCGCGATCCTCCGCAATATGTAATTGCTATAATAGTTTGGAAAGCTCTTTCACCGGTTCTCTGTCGGTATTTATTTTCTTACATTTGGAATTTGCCACTGGATCGGTCACCGGATTTCGGAGCTTTTGTGCGGCAAGGAAGCAGACACGAGACTCTTTTTGGTTTCCACGAATCGTTTTCACCCCGTTTGGTGTAGGGAACTTGAGGCAGAGATGGTAGGTTGAAATAGCGGCGCGCATGGAATTCAATCAGGGAGTCCCCATAATGACGTTGTAGATCGCTGGATGATCGGCTACGGAGAACTCGATTATTTTTGTCACCTCGCCGGCTTGGACAGGGAGTTTAATTGTCCATGTAGTCATGGTGGTTTCTCCGGAGAATCCAGTCAACGGTTTTGGGGTAGATATCACTTTGGACAAATCGACATTCAGTCTTCTGAGAGTCTCGAGGAAGATCACGTCCACTGTGCTTCTGGTGTCCACCAGTACGCGTGCTACGTCACAGTCGTTGATAAGTAACTCGATCACGAGAGGGTCATCATGTGGTCTGTCGATTCCGATCGTCTCCCTTTCCTCGAATGATATCACATCGTTTGGAAACTTTGATGGTTTAGACCAGTTGATGCTGACGTCTACCCTTCACTGGAATGCTTTGATTGATGAGACGGTATCCGAGCAATAGTGAGATCATCCCATTATCATGCTTATCCTTCTTCATGATCCAGAGGGCGGCGCTTCGTCATTGCTTCTATCATGCTTGGTGTGATATTCTTTTGTCAGGTCGGGTTTGTATATGTTCGCGTCCATCTCAAAATCCTTGAGGCTGATATTACCTCCAAGTTCGCCAGCTGCTAATTTTTTAGCAAGGTTCAAACCTAGAATTCAGCAGTTTGCAGTGGAATGCCCGTAGATGTGATGGTGCTCGCAATATGCTGTTTCATCGTAAGAATTTTTGCCTTTGGTCCAAGTGCTCCATGAATTTCTTCCGCGGCCTCGGCCTCTTCCTCGACCATACCCGGGGGCGTCGATTAAATAGTTATGAGCTCCTCGAGAACCACCCTCTTGCTACACATAGCCGGGACTTTGATTATTCCTCTTAGCGTTAGAAGGGGTTGAAATTTGGGGAGAGTGGTTCATTGCCTTTGCCTTCCCATACTTCTCGGTTAGGATCTTCATCTCTTCTTCTTCAGTGATGAAGTCTGCAGCTTGATGCATTGCGTCCTGTATCGTTGTGGGGGTATTCAGGGCAATTTCTTTGCGAAAATCGGAGTTGAACCAGAGTGCTCGCTTCAGGGCCAATAATGCTGCTTTATCGCCCAGGCCTTCCACTTTGGACATGACGGCTTTGAATCTTTCGATGAAACTTCGGAGTGTTTCATTCTGCCCTTGAGCTAGGATCCACAGGTCGGCGTCAGACGTTCCAGGATCCATGAATATAGAGTAATGCTTCAAGAATGCCGCAGACAGTTGGTTGTAGTTGTTGATGGAGTTCCGCTCGAGCCTGGAAAACCACTAGAGAGCTGGGCCCTTGAGATGTTCCACAAAGAGAAGGCATTGTCCGACGTCTCTTTCATTTTTCTTTGAAGTTAGAACATCCCACGGCTATCGCGAAAGTGGTTAGATACTTTTTCTGGTTGGTTTTCCCTTCGTAGATTGAGACTTTCATCTTCCCAGGGTCTGGTAATCCGTGCCGTAAACGGGGTATTTTGTGCTTCCTCCAGTACACGATCTATCTCTGACACCTTGCTAGTTGCTTTGTGCATCATGGATTGGACGGCTTTTATGTCGGCGGCTGCTCGGTCCATATCTGCTCGCATAATAGCCATCTCTTCTCTCTGGGCTCGGACTCCTACTCTTCGCTCTTCGTTAACTCGTGCTTGCTCGGTCCAGAGGATGTTCTCTTCCTCCTCGGTTAACTCTTGATCTTCTTCTGGGATGGCCTCGCATCTTTCGGCTCGGGTTTGACCAGCTGCTTGGTGTTCGGGATCATCATGGCTCTCCGTGTTACGATCCACTCGATTCTCCTCCTCCAGGTTGATGATTGGGGCCGGTTCCTCTTCGGTCAGGGTGTCGCCTGCTCCTTGCGTTCCGGAAGCTAGGTTTGCTGAGCTTCGATGGAGTGGCGGCAATCTTCCACGGGTTCTTGGCGGGTTGAGCGGGGTTGAGAAATCTAGGGCCGTTGGGTTGAGACACCTCCCAACTCGTCTTGTTGAATCCAGACCTGAGCCTATCCCAATGGTTTGACTCGCCGTTGCCAAGGCCTTCAGCTCGCCTATCATTCTATTGTTGAGTTTGTCTTGTTCCTCAGCCTTCTTGAGCAGCGTCTCCAGCATGATCTTCATCTCCGTGAGTGTTGTTGAAGTCTCCCCAGCGTTCTCGAATTGGTTCATCTGATCCTCCACGCCGGTGTTCCTAACATCAGTAGCATCCTGCTCTCCGTCGTTGGCCATCGTTCTTCGAATCGGTTTTGCGGTGATTCTTTTGAGTAAGAAAATTTCTTTGTCCCTCCTTCTAGCGCCAAATTGTGGGAGTGTAGATCCACACCAATAAAATATGTCGAGGGTTTGTTAAGAGGGATTAAATTTCTGAGTAAAAACCACGAAAACACGAACAGAGATCCAAAGATGGTGTTTTATTGAGCTGTTTAGAAAGCTGTTTGTATAAGAGCAAAAGTACAGAGTTTTGCTAGGTAAAATTACGGATCCCCTTTTCAGAGGGTATACATGAGTATATATACAATTTTTAGTCGGCTATGTCAATATCTCAAGAGATAAGAAAGATTTCCTAATTCCTCGGGATTTCGTTTTAGCAAAGCCTGCCACCGCTATGGGCTTTGATTCATGGGCTCATCATCTCGGCCCATCCGTTCATTTGCTCAGCTCGGCCCAACTTCTTTATCCTTAGGCTTTGGCTTGGATGGTAGTGGCTAAGCAGTTCGGGTGACACCATGGTTTACGGCTCGGGTGATACCATTGTTCACGGTTCGAGTGATACCATGGTTCACGATTTGGGTGACACCATGGTCTACTGCTTGAGTGACACCATGGTTCACAGTTCGGGTGACACCATGGTTCATGGTTCGGGTGACACCATGGTTCATGGTTCGGGTGACATCATGGTTCACATACCGTGGGTCATGACTCCCGATCCGTTTGCTGTCCCATGGATCAGGGGTACACGATCCAGCTTCTTCACCATGGGTCGTGACACCTGATCCGTTTACTGTCCCATGGATCGGGGTACATGATCCAGCTTCTTTACCGTGGGTCGTGACACCCAATCCGTTTGATGTACCATGGATCGGGATACAGGATCCAACTTCTTCACTGTGGGTCATAACGCCCGATCCGTTTGTTGTACCATGGATTAGGGTACACGACCCAGCTTCTTCACCGTGGTTCATGACACCCGATCCATTTGCTGTATCACGGATCGGGGTACACGACCCAGTTTCTTCACCGTGGGTCGTGACACCCGATCTATTTACTATACCATGGATCGGGGTACACGACCCAGTTTCTTGACCGTGGGTCGTGACACCCGATCAGTTTGATGTATCATGCATCGGGGTACACGATCCAGTTTTTTCACCGTGGATCATGACACCCGATCCGTTTGTTGTACCATGGATCGGGGTACACGTTCCAGTTTCTTGACCGTGGGTCATGACACCCGATCCGTTTGATGTACCATGAATCGGAGTACACGACCCAGCTTCTTTACCGTGGGTTGTGACACCCGATCCGTTTACTGTACCATGGATCAAGGTACACGACCCAGTTTCTTGACCATGGGTCGTGACACCCGATCCATTTGTTGTATCATGGATCGGGGTACACGACCCAGTTTCTTTATCGTGGGTCGTGACACCCGATCCGTTTGCTGTATCATGGACCAGGGTACACGATACAGTTTTTTCACCGTGGGTCGTGACACCCGATCCGTTTGCTGTTAACTTTAAGTGAGTGAATATTGACCCCAAAAATATTTTAGTTTATGACTTGCTTTATTATTATTTTTTGTTATATTTTATGACTTGGTATATTACTTTTTTTTTATTTTAGTTAAATGATCTAGTTTATAATTTTTGTTTTAATTTGCAAGAAGAAACGCGACTCGAGAGACGAAGAGAGAGAGAAAGAGAGTTTAATTTTGATTCTTCCACATCCCACGATCCCCACCTCTTTCTTCAAATCATTCTTCTATTCAGAGTAATAATTTGTTGTTTTCAAAGAGAATGATTTGAAGAAAGAAAGTAAATATTATTGATCAGAGCTTTTAAATGGAAAAGAAAGATATGTGGATCGTGGGATGTGGAAGAAAGGGAACGGTTGAAAGCCGATAAACCCTAAAATATAAAAGGGGAATAATAGAAGGAGAATAAAAGGGGAATTATATGGAAAAATATGAAAGACTAAAATTTTAAACTTTTGCCACGTGTCAGATGAATAGAGTTGCGGTTAATTGGGGATTTATAATAAAAGGATATATGCGAAATATGTGTAAACTCGAGCGGCATGGTGAAACGATTTGCAGAATTAACTGTTCCAAACCAACTGCATGAAAGTGATTGAAAGACAAAGCATAAGAAATTGAAATCGACTGTAAGTTTTGATAAACAATTAGAATAGCATATGGTGATCAAAGAAGATAAAGAGCAAAAGTGTAGAAAATAAATTGTCTATCTTCTAATTATTGATGCAAATCCTTTAGGAGCTAAGAAAAAAATAAAATTTTATATGAAAAGCTAAGAAAATAAAATAGAATTATGAACTTTAGATCACAGAGTCATAAGATTTGGTGAAAAAATTGGCAAATAGAAGAAGATACACGAATTTAAAATTAGGAGTCTGTGAGTCAGATTGAAGAGAGAGAAAGAGAGTTTAATTTTGATTCTTCCACATCCCACGATCCCCACCTCTTTCTTCAAATCATTCTTCTATTCGGAGTAACAATTTGTTGTTTTCAAAGAGAATGATTTGAAGAAAGAAAGTAAATATTCTTGATTAGAGCTTATAAATGAAAAAGAAAGAGGTTGGGATCATGGGATGTGGAAGAAAGAGAACGGTTGAAAGCCGATAAACCCTAAAAAAATAAAAGAAGAATAATAAAAGGGGAATAAAAGGGGAATTATATGGAAAAATATGAAAGACTAAAATTTTAGACTTTTGCCACGTGTCAGATGAATAGAGTTGCAGTTAATTGGGGATTTACTTGTGATTTATAATAAAAGGATTATAAATTATTGAATGAATCCAAACATTAAATTTTCATAAAATTAGTCAAATCATTTTATTCCAAAGTAACCACTTAAGATTTGACTACTTAATACATATCTAACACATTGATTAATTTATATTGATCCAAAATAAATCTTAGACATTTTGAATGATAAAAATTGTGTCTTCCCAAGCCCAATCTATTTATTCAATCTTACATGTGATGGATTTGGCGACCACCACTGTTGGTATGTCAGCTACTTAGAGGTCTGATAGGATGGTCATGTGGCAAGAGTCTCTGGCTAAAGGAGAAGAGTTGTTAGAAGAGGAATGGAAATGTAAATAATAAAAAAGTCTATAAATAAGAGTCGTAACTGAGAGGAGTCTTGGATATTGTAGAATTATTGAAACAGCTGGAGTTCACGCTAAGTGCTCGCACCAAAGCTTCCATGTTCCATGTTGAGGAATGGCTTGCCACCGATACATTGCCGTATGAGCTCACTGCCATATGGAATATATGCCTCAGTTTTGCTTAGGGATAGTATTGCTCGAGTCGGGTCTGAGAGTCGGAAGACTATCTCTCTTGGATCATGTGAATCAATGAATTGAATATGCATGGGTGTGTTGGAGACTTGTTCTTTGTTCTTTGTCGTGTTGTGAATGTGTTATGCTAATAAAAAAAAATGATGCGATCGAAAAACATATTACCATATCATTTGTCCGTGAAATTTAATCAAATATCATAAAGGGTTATTTGAGGGATTAAGAAAATCACTTGTTGATGTGTTTTGTTTTGTTTTTAACAAACAAACGTTCAAAATTCAAATCTTTTGATCATTTCAATTCTTTATCAACTAATTAAAATGTGAAAGTTAAAAATATTTACGAAATATAAAAGGTCCTAGGCCGTTCCATTATGAACTAAAGCATTTAGTATTTATAAGTGGTTTTTTTTCTTCGCCATAATATTGACCTTTAATGAAATGTTTCTGTTTTGCGTTCTTTGTCGTATTGTGAAGGTTTGCTTGGCAAACATTCATATAACATTCATATGCGGGAGGGGAGGAATGTGTCTATCTTGTGACTTGTTTTTTTCTTCTATTGTGAAGGTGTGATGGAAAAAATTCTTACGTGAAGATAATGAATGTGTTTCTTGTGATTCGATCGAATAAAAAAGTTTGGTGTAAAAAAAAAAAGAAATAAAAATTCATATGCGAAGGAGTAGACGTAGTTTTCATATGCCCACTCATCACACGGACCAAAAAAAATGCCACGTCAACTTCACACTCTACTGACAATAATGGCCTCTTCTCCTTGAAGAAATCTCAAGTCTCCAACTCTATAATGAATGTGTGTGTATACATAAAATGGTATATAGAGAATATATGTCTCGTATTAGTATATTGGATTGAGCTATAGTGACACCGTCTAATCCATTTTTTCCATTCAGAATCTTAATCCAGATATAAAATTTGGAGAAAAAATCAGATTCAACAATCTAAAATTTTCACCAAATTAGTAACCTTTATTAAAACTTGAAACTTGAATTATCAAACAGACACATTAAATATGCTCTCATACCAATTGTTGGTTTTATTCTATAATAAAACATTAAAACATGTCAATCTCTGATTAATAAAAACATGATTATTCTATAATAAAACATTAAAACATGTCAATCTCTGATTAAAAAAAATATGCAAAAATGTACTTGATGAATCTATAGCTTATACTATGAATTTGGATTAGGTATTCCAAAGCCCACCATATAAATTCTTTAGTAGTCTGGTGATGGAGATGTAAATAATTTATGTATTTTGGTTGTTTTGGATATTATAATCCTCTGTGTTTATAAAAAACAAAATTTTAATTTAGCTTTTTATCAAATTAGAAATTATTGAATGTATCCAAACATTAATTTTTCATAAATTTAGTCAAATCATTTTATTCCAAAATAACCACTTACGATTTGATTATTTAATATTTATCTAACACATATATTAATACATATTGACCCAAAATAATTTTTAGACATTTTGAATGGTAAAAACTGTGTCTTCCAAGTCCAATCTATTCATTCAATCTTACCTCTGATGGATTTGGCGAGCACCACTATTGGTATGTTAACAACTTGGAGGTCTGATAGAATGGGCATGTGGCAAGAGTTTCTGGCTAAAGGAGAAGATTGTTAGAAGATGAAGAGAACTGTAAAGAGTAAAGAAGTCTATAAATAAGAATCATAGCTGAGAGGAGTCTTGAATATTCTAGAGTTATTAAGACAGCTGGAGTTCACGCTAAGTGCTCGCACCAAAGCTTCCATGTTCCATGTTGAGGAATGGCTTACCACCAATACATTGCCGTATGAGCTTACTGTGTTGGAAATTTCCGGTGAAATTTTGGGTGGAGACATTCATCGGAATGACCGGATTTTAGGCACGATAGAATCATCATGGTGAGCACTATAAAGTAGTGTATTCTCTTGTCAAAATCAGAGTTGATTTGAATGAAAAATGTTGATCCAAAGTCGATGACTTGGAAAGCTTGTAAAGTTTGATAATTTGTCTAAGTGTAAAAATTAGCACATATCCCACATTGGATACATGATGTGAAAGTCATGTTGTACATATATGGAAAAGTCATAACAAGATCCAAAATTTTGTAAAGTACACTATGGTATGGTTAATAGAGAAAAGATATATCCAATCAAATGCTTCTATGCACCGAACCGAGTCGAACTAAACCGAATTTGGAATCGGACTTGGACTTGGAATTGGAATTGGGTTTGAAGTTTGGTAAATGGGTTGTAGGTCCAATACCCTATTATTTATTTTTGGATTAAACTCAAATTAGTGATTGATTAATGTAATAATAAATTAATCATAAAATCATAAATATGTTTTCAACTTTGATCAAAGAAACGTAATTGACAAAATCAATTTGTCTTAATAACATGATTTCTCATCCAACATGAGAATTAATGTTGAGCGTTTCTTGAGGTTGAGTTTAAAAAAAAAAAATGTATAAACTCAAGGCTTTAGCACTTCTCCAAGATAAGAAAAAACAATTATTCATTCAATTACAACACAAAATAATATCCTACCACTTTTTATTTTATTTTATTGTGTCTGAGAGTATAACACAGAAATAGCGTTCGTTAGATTCTGTTCTTGAGTGGTGCAAAACAGAATTGATTGCAGTTGTATCATGGGATTCGGAACGCCACACAACCGTCACACTACGAGGCGTTTTCAGAATTAAGGAAAGAGCGTCTCGCCTCTGCAAATCCGTTCTTTTCCTAATTTTTGTATTGGTATTGTTATTGTAATATCGATTTATTTATGTATTTCACTTACAAATATCAGTTTGCCCATATTGTAGTAATTGAGTTCCTACAATTTTAATTCTGAATTTTTTTGTTATGTGCTTATTGCACTAACGAAAACTGATTATTTGTGAAGTATTTTTGTTGTGAAAACAAGAATCGAAGAATTCATGATAATCGATTATCAATCTCTTTCTATCAGATTATTTTCGGTCATTGGTTTATAATTCTGTAATTTTCATTTAATTGCTGAGTTATTTAAATTAGTTCTTCTGATTTATGAAATTAATATTTCGTGAATTGCTTTGGCTTATTGTGTTAATCAGTTGATTAAAAGGAGATGATAAAGGTTGATTTATTATTCTCGCCGATTTCTGGTTCTTAACGGTCTGGTGTTAACCAACCGGATTTTGCTTTTGTTAATTGCGTAATTTGTTAGCGGATTTCGTTCTGGTTCAATCGGTTTAATGCTCCGGTTTGACTTTGAATGCTGTCACTGAATGTAGCAAATTATCGTTCAAGTCTTTGGCTATTATTTAAGCAATTTTCCAGATTTGTCATCTTCTTAAAAACCACTTTGAGTTGTTTATGCAATTTATTTTTGGTTTAATTTTCATAAGTATTGTCTTTACATTTAAATTGATAAAAGTGTTAATTTTTAGAATTTCTTAATTTTTGAAATTTTTTATTTTAAATTTCAATTGCAATTTATTCATATATATTAGACTGAATTTCTAATTGTATGTACTAATTTGATCTTGATTCTTTTGAATAGATTTCATTTTAAGTACAACTATCTCTGAGTTAGCAGTTTAAATCGGACATATGTATATGAATATACATTTATGTTTCCGATTTTTAAAGGTTGTCTAACAAAGTAAACGTTTAGATAAACGTTTGAGATGGCAACGGGTATGGTGAGTCGACAACCCATATTGAGAATGGTCTGCCACCTATGACCTTGTATGTTATACGGACTAGAATTCTGATGTTTATCGGAATGCTCAGATCCTATTTACATTGATAGCAGTGGAGGTGTTATGGTTACAAGTCTAGTGAGTCGATGCACCAAATTTAGTTTGGTAGTGGTCTGCCACGTGTGACTGTGCCAAATTCTGATTTTTATCAGATTGTCATGTTAGTGCCTAATGTTATAAACATATGACTAATACAAGACAAATTCGATGGGACTTGATTCGTTATGTGGCGGGATAAAATGTTTATTCACTGACCATACTGAAACTAGAGAAGTAACTCAAAGAGGATAGCATATGCTTTCTCTTGAGAATACTAATGTGAGAACTATAGTCAGTATTGAATCTTGTACCATTGAGAATGTTTTATGCAAGGTTGGATAAATGCCGCTTGGGCAACTACTGTATAAAATATACAGTGAGTTTACTACTTCTAAGTAACTCATGTTTCTATGAGATGAAGTACAAGTCTAAGAACACACGTTCTAAGAAATTCGCAATGACGAAATTTCTGGACTTTAAATTGGTGGACTTTAAGTTCATCATATAAAAGTCAAAAAACTGTGATTGCTGATGCATGAGATAATGACCGCATGGAGTACTTTGACATACTAGGTATGTTGTTTAATTGAAATTTTTTTCACTAGCTTGGAAATATTTCAAAAATTAACTCTGGCATAAGCAAAAGATTGAGAGCCTTGAAGACTTGATTGTCAGGCAACGGATTGAGTCTACAAACCGCAAAGCATACAATGTTTACATATTTGAACACAGGAAAAAAGAGAAACGTAAGGTTTCTATGAAAGTCTCCACTAGCTTCATAAAGCATATTGCTTAAACGAAGTTCAATGGAAAAATGTCCCAATTGTGGCATTATGGGTGGCCAAAAATTTTACACATGTCATAGCAAAGCTAATGAATGCCGTACCATGATTGACCATGCAGAGACAATGGAAAAATTCCAGACCAATCTGACTAAAACAAACACGTATAGTGTAGTTTCAGAAGTCAACCAGGTTGGAAACAATCGAATGGAATGGTGGCATTACGCTGATACCACCATCAATATCTATTTTAATATATATGTATACTTGCTAAGAAGTTCAAATAATATAAGATGAAAATTCAAAACCAACTTGAGAAAACTATAAAAATAGTTATACATGAAAAATGAGGCGAGTTTGAGAGAAAAATGACATTATTCATCGGAAAAACTGCTCCTTATTCACTTGAAACTATTGAAGTTGTGGAACAAAAATTATGAACTCTTAAAGAGATGATGAATGCACATATCCATGATTTTGAGTTATCTCAAGAAATTGGGGGGGGGGGGGGGAGGGAAGCGTTGCTTACCACATAAAGTCATTGGCAAGATGTCACATGAACTTTGGAGAGGTAAAGTACATTCGTACAAATACCTGAAAGTGTGGGGGTGCCTGGCAAAAGTCGCAGTGCCACCTCCTAAAAAGGTCGCAATCGGACAAAAAATGGCAAATTGTATTTTGTCGGATATGCACATCAAAATAAGTGTTTATTGGTTTTTGATTTATAATCAGATGTACTCGATATCCATGTAAATACAATAATGAAATCAAAGAATGTATATTTCTTTGAACACGTATTTCGGTATAAAGATAAACAAAATCCAAAACCAACTCGTGCAGAGAAAGATTTTCTCACCTCTATAATTTGATGAGAGTACTTCTGGCACATTGTGAGATGATGCAGACGAATCTGTAAATCTTTTGGTAAATTTTTTTAATAGTCTTTCTCCGAGAGTACACATCGTAAACTTTTACTGAAGCCATGTCTACATTAGACAATCCTTCGTGGAATGAAAACATCATTAGTGAGATCGACTCCATTATGAAAAACCATATATGGGAGATAATCGATTTGTCAGAAGGGCGTATAGTCCTAAGGTGTAAATGGTTTTTAGTCAAAACTATGCCTTAGTCGAAAAGACACAAAGTCTATAGACTTGTGAAGTCTCTATTTGGGCTTACAAAAGCTCTGAAACAGTAGCATGAAATATTTGACATTCTCAAATATTTTTATCATCAATGAATGTGATAACTTTATATACATCAAAAGTACTCCGCACGAATACATTTTGCTCTGTTTGTATGTCAATCACATTATTTGAAAAAATAAAGACATGGTCGAACAAACTAATATTATTCAAGATTTACTCAAGTATGATCGTAAGGCTAAAGTACTTAACCGATCGATGGACTTAGTCCATATACTAAGTCGCTACATACGTAATCCAGGTTGTAAACACTGGAAATTAATAACTAGAGTACTGAGGTACGTGCAATATACTAAAAGTTATGGATTGCATTATGGTAAAACACCAATAGTTGTGGAAGGATACAATTTTATTAATTGGTTATCGGCTTCCAGAAACTAATAGTCTACAAGTGGATATATCTTTACGCATTGTGGTGCAACAACATCATGAAAATCTTCCAAATTAACTCTATGGAACAGATTAATCATGGGACCTAGGTTCATAACTTGAGATAAAGCCAAGGAAGCTTAGTAGTTTCAAAAGTTGGTAAAAGATATCATGATGTAGAAAAAACTAGTGTGAGCATTACGACTATACCCCAACACTAAGTTTTATCTATAATGGGTAGTCATGTCTTTAAAAAAGATGACATCAAACCATTAGAAAATTGATCTTAAATGGAGTAATCTCAACAGATTATATATCATCGTACAACCTAGGATCCATTTATTAAAGGTGTGTCACGAGATCTAATTGTAAAATTATCAAAAGGATTGGGTTTAAAGCCTATGACTTACGCGGATGTTTGATGGAAACCTTACCTACATGGCTGGAGATCCCAGAAAATAGGTTCAAGGAGAAAACTAAGTCAAACTAATTCGTGTAAAAGCACTATGAGACTCCAGTCTCTACCCAGTTTCTAAGATGATATACAGACTATAAGCGTTGCCTTTAATGATATTCACCATAGCTTTGATATGTTCATGGAGTATTACAAGATACTTCATAAAACAAAGACTATTGAACTATCACCTAGTGAGTGTGAAATGAGGCTGTTTCTAGGAGAATGAATGAAAGGCTATATTCTCTAAATTTACTCATGATAACCAGGCATGTTTAAGGCCACAATAGAGAACCTAGTTCTGTGAGAAAATGAAACTGCGTCATAGTTGTTGTCTCGGTTTACATAAAAACCCGGGTGCTTCAAGACATCATGTTCACCTCCTGATCGAGTAAATCCGATAGCTATTAACAATGACTGGTTCAAAGCTGAAAAAAGCTACCAGCTCATATACAGTGAATTTTTCGCTTGTACTCTCAAAAGTCCGTTTTCTCGAGTCTTGTTGCTGTGTTTTGTTTTTAACAAACAAACGTTTAAAATTCAAATCTTTTGATCATTTCAAATCTTCATCAACTAATTAAAAGGTGAAAGTTAAAATCTTTACGAAATATAAAAGGCCCTAGACCGTTCCATTATGAACTAAAGCATTTAGTATTTTGAAGTGTTCTTTTTTCTTGGCCATAATATTGACCTTTAATGAAATGTTTCTGTTTTGCGTTCTTTGTCGTATTGTGAAGGTTTGCTGGCAAATATTCATATGTGGGAGGGAAGCAATGTGTCTATCTTGTGACTTGTTCTTTGTTGTATTGTGAAGGTGTGATGGCAAAAATTCATATGTGAAGATAATGAATGTGTGTATCTTGTGATTCGATCCAATAAAAAAGTTTGGAGTAAAAAAAAAAAAAATATATATATATATATATATATATGATATATTCATATGCAAAGGAGTAGACGTAGTTTTCATATGCCCACTCGGCATTTATCACGTGCTTGTAAGATCCTTTAAAATACTCTTCACTCATCACACGGACCCAAATAAATGGCAGGTCAACTTCACACTCTACTCCAAAAAGAAATCTCAAGTCTCCAACTCTATAAATAGTTGGACTGATCAAATCTTTATTTCTCACATTCATAATCATATCACTAACTATGGCTCGTCCTGACGTTCTCCTCCTCTCCGTCCTCCTCATCGCCACCATCTCTGTCGTTGCATTGGCCGTAAGTCCCCCAAATCTCATCATCATTCCTAGATTATGACTTTTTTTATCTAGCGACTTTAGTTTAAACTATTTGGCTATAAACTTAGGTTCCTTCGGGTTATATTTTTTTTCTTAATTTCGCAGCAAGATTGCATCTACACAATCAAAATCCAAACAGGAACGAGAACTGACGCCGGCACAGATTCGGTCATAGGGGTTATACTCGCCGACAAATCCGGAAACTACATCGAAATTAACGACCTAGTGACATGGGGTGGGAAAATGCCACCAGGTCACGACTACTTCGAGAACGGTAATCTGGACCTTTTCAGTGGGACGAAGCCGTGTCTTCCGAACCCAGTATGTTTTTTGACTCTGAGCTCTGACGGCTCCGGCAACAAGCCCGGCTGGTATGTTGACCACGTGGACGTAACGACGAGCAAACCTGGATATCCGAGCAAGCATCAATACTTTGGTGTGGAGCAATGGCTTGCCATCGATGAGTCGCCGTTTGAGCTATCTACAGAACGGAACAACTGCCCGGAGAGCGTCGGGTCTGAGATCCGGAAGAGTCTCTATTCAATCGTATGAATCAGTGAATCAATGAATCAATGAGGGTGTCTTGGAGATTTGTTCTATGTCATCTTGTGAACGTTTGATAGCAATAATGCTCATAATAGTAATTGAATAAAACTGTCCTCGTGTGAGCGTGGGATCGCAATGATGTAAAATATCCAATCGAATAAGATTTTTAATGTTTTTTGTTGTCGATGTGTTTGACTTTTGATAAATTCAACTTTCGATATTTAATCTTTTTGATGATTTCAAATCTGTACCAGCTTATAGGTACGTTTGACTAGTGTATCGAATATATATAAATGCATAGATAGATGTGTATGATTGTATAGATGTATGATCCAACCCTCTTAGAGGAATATTTTAGATTGCTCGATTAAATAGTGAAATATGATTGTTTTACATGTAGCTGTGAAAACAATCTGAACATAGAATCCTGTCAATTTCTAATTGATCGTTAGAGATGTCAAGTACGCTTTGTTTTCACATCATAATATAAGACGGTTAGAATCTATCTAATTTGGTATATAAAATCTTCTTTGCTCTTTTTGGTCTTGAAACGAATTGGGAGATGATGTCAAATTTTAGATCTCTTCTTCTAGTGGGGGAACAACTTGCACTAAGGGGAATGAATGCGACTCAGATGTGTAAACGCTGTTCACAGCTTGAGAGTATTGATCATGTCCTCTTTCAATGTCAGTTTGCGCAAAGAGTGTGGGAGATTGCACTACAACTTCTATCTTTCTTAGTGAAGCAAGAAGATTTGTCAACCTATCGACATCGGGTCTAGACAGCAGTGATCTCTTTACATGGATTTGTTGGTACTTATGGATCACTAGAAATCAATTGATTTTTGAGAATCGACTATTCTCAGAAGCAGAGTTGATTCGATTGCTAAGTGAGCTGGAAACATTCGTTTTTGAAGAATGAATCAAATCATGAGTATTGTGACAAAGAAAAAACATAGGTTATGAGAAGCGATTTTGATCTCAATTTCGTTGTAACAAAGAAATAATATTGGTTAGGGTTACCAAACCATCCATCAACAATATGGCCAAGCCTCTCACTGGCCTTATTGTTGATATATTTTTGGGACTATTTTTGTCAAGACATTAACTTGTAGACTTTATTATCTTTCAGAATTGTTGAGACTATTTTGGTTCAATTATAATCACGATCATGTTTTAAGTCGAGAGACTAAATTCAGAACAATAATTTTCTTCATTGAAAGTTCCTTTAACAGAATATAGTCCTACTCTCTTTGTTGTTTCTTTAATACAAACATAAATCAAAGAAATTTATTGATAAGCAGCAGTAACATAATGGTGCTGATAAGATTCAGAGCTGATCAAGTCCTCGAAGAGCTTTTGTATAATATGTGAGGGCCCAAAGAGTAAACATGTTCCTGTAAGGTGGTAATGCAACATCATATTATCTTGTATGATCCCCTCATTTCCTATGAAAATTTAAATAAATATCAAATATGGCGAAAACCATTGTAGTCTAAAGGTAGAATAGCCTGATTTTTAAATCTAAATCACGGTTCTTAGTACAAAAAAGCAACACCGTAGTGAGTTCGAATGTACACTATTTAAGATAACAAAAAGCTACCTGTTGTGGGAAATCGCCGTTATCCAACTGTGAATTAATCAACACTTTGGCAGCGCGGTGAACAGGCAAAGGGTCTCTCTCCATCTGACCACCCATAATTAGAACCATCAGTGCTTGTCCTGTATTCACCACGTTGGTCTTGTTTCCATCCAAGGGAGTATATTTCTTTTCGGGACAAGAGAGATAACTCTCTCCCCAACCACCTTCAATGTTTTGTGTCCCAAGAAGAAACCGAACCGCTCTATACAGATCGTCTCACAGTAATGGTAAGTCTTGCCTGCAGCCACTAAACCTGGCACCACAAAGAAGGTCGCATAAATGAAGCATACACCCTAGTTTCCATACCATGAACCATTAGGCACTTGCAAGTCCTCTATGTATTTCACTCCTTTTGTTATAAACCCTTCGACCTCTTCACTACAAGAAAACAAGGCAAAATCCGACGGAATTTTCGACGGATGTATATGCCGACGAGTTTTCGACAAACCAAATACCCTAGGATATCCGTCGGTTTTTCTGACGGATTACCGATCGCAATAAATCCGTAGGAAATTCCGACGGATATCCTACGGTTTTCCGATCTTAACCGAAGAATTCGAATCCGTCGGAAATTCGTCGGTTTATTTCCGACGGATTTCCGACGGTTCGTAATTCTGAAATAGCCATTTTATAGATCCGTTTACGACCACTTGAAATTTCAAAATCCTTCGAAAATCCATCGGTTTATTTCCGACGGTTCGTAATTCTGAAATAGCCGTTTTATAGATCTGTTTATGGCCTTTAGAAATTTAAAAATACGTCGGAAATCTGTCAGTTTTTTTAGTATATATACTACATCAGACATCTTCTCACATTCATTCTTATGCAACAACATTTTATAAAAAAGAAAGAGAATAAAATATGTGTTCTTCTTCTTCAAATCCGTTTAATTATTTTCGATCGTTGATGGAAAAGCCGATGCGAGATCAAGCGAGCGGATTGGTAACAGAGGAGTACGAGGCTGGAATTAAGGAATTTATGGAATTTGTTGGGCAAAATCCGCAAGTAATTCGAAATGGTAAATTTACTTGTCCTTGTACGGATTGTTTGAATCGTAAGAGAGGAACGTATAAAAGTGTATATGGGCATTTGTATAATCATGGATTTATGTCGGGTTACAAAATTTGGTATTCACATAGATAAACAGAGGAAATGGTAGATTATGGTAGTTGTAGTGAACCTTATGCAACTGATATGATAGAAGAAACGGCAACGGAACCTCCTAGCATAGGTATGGTGTAGATGGTTAATGATGCATTTCAGAAAAATTTATCAGGATTCGGGAAGGATGTTGAAAGGGTACATATGCCTAATTTAGATGAAAGGGTAAATCGTAACTCTTCAGCACCACCAGCTTGTCCTCTATCTAACCTTGTCCTCTATCTAACCATATACTATATT
Organism: Pseudoturritis turrita; assembly: GCA_900406555.1. Classification (NCBI taxonomy): domain Eukaryota; kingdom Viridiplantae; phylum Streptophyta; class Magnoliopsida; order Brassicales; family Brassicaceae; genus Pseudoturritis; species Pseudoturritis turrita. The sequence goes on from OVBL01000732.1 coordinate 139,855, forward strand.
CGATCAGATCCCTGTTACAATATATAAATTAATTATGAATGAGTTAAGTGATTCATATGCTTATGTATACTAGCAAAAGTTACGGAAAAGAAAAATGGTCAAAGCTAACCAATAATTGTCAAAAGTTATGGAAAAGAAAAATTGTCAAATTGTCAAAGTTACTTTCACGTTTTAAATCTGTTTTGGTTCTCAAATTAACTCAAAGGTTAAGGAATCCTATGTAAAGAATTATTTTTGTAATATATTAACCATAAACAAGAAATAATTTATTTTACTTTTTCAACACTAAAATTTTCAATTTAATTTAATTAAACTAGATATTCATCTATAATTAACAAAAAGACAATATAGTAAGGCATGATGATTAAAAAAATAAAACAAAACTTTCATTTACAATAAATTTCTCTAAATTTTTAAATAGTAAAGATAATCATAACTATATTATAATTTTCTCATCCATTATATATATATATATATATTTTTTTTTTTTTTGATTGTTAGATATAATAAAATGGAAACATAAAGATAATCATAAGTATATTATAATTTTCTCATTCATTATATATATTGATTATCAGAGATATATATGGTTTTTTTTTTTCAAAAATGACCCACAATTTGAAGTCAAATACAAAACTAAACCCTTTTTCACCTCCTTATAATTTGTCACTTTCTCTCCATTATATTTCTAACAACTACATTTATTCACAAAAATGTTGTTATTTCAATTATTTTTCTTTTTTTGTAAATAACAAAAAAACAGAAACATCCATCCATACTTATTTATGAAAATATCATCATCTTCTTCAATTTTCTCAACCACTATTAACAACCAACTTAAAGCTCTAAATGCTTCCCCAACAGTTTTTAGAGCTCTAAAAGCTCAATGTTGGAGCATATAACCTCATAATCTTCAATTTCCTCTCCAATTTCATCTAAAACACTATCTAATGTACATTTTCAAAATCACAAATCCATTGATATTACAAGTTTTGGTGATTCTTGCATAAAAATGACTGGGCTCCTTTCATATTGGTAAAATTCAAAGTTCCGAGTGCTTGACGAAGCTAAAATCAAGGTCAAATCAGATGTTAGATTTGCAATTGACAATTTTTAGTTAATTATTCACTTGATTTTTGTTAATTTCCATATATGTGTCGCGATCGCAGACTTCACATAAATTCTTCTAGTCAACATAGAGGTTAGATTTGACATTGACCATGTTTTTAGTCTTGCAACGGAGACTTCATCTGAAGTCTGCAATTTCTCCTTTGAAAACAAAAAAAAATCATGCAGACTTCAGTTGAAATCTCTGTAAAAGCGAGGATAATTTTTGATATAAGTGATTTTTACATGTTTTTCATATGGTTTTTAGTAATAAATCTTAGTGTTTTGGTGTGATTTTATGCCTCTAGAGGTAGTTTTCTTGTATTTTGATTATTTTAAGTCAAAGCGAGTAAAAACATCAAATGGATGAAAAAGAGAGAGAAAAATAGGACTATAACATGATCCAAACGTGATTTCAATACAAACAACCAACCAAATACTTCAAAACCTCAAGATTGCAATTTCCAGCAACAAAACATATCTGATGTATCATAAGTCCGACCTCGGATGGAGCCCATGATCTTTCTTTGGACAATTTTTGGTGTAGATGAAGCCCTTTGAGCTATCTTTCATATGCAAGTGGAATGAAGTTATTTGAGTACTTGGTTGGAGAGTTACACCCGATATAGTGAAACCATGTCTGTCTGACCCTCAAGAGAAGACTATGGAGAAGTCAAGTTATGGATTCAACCAACAACACCAAGTCCCGTCCAAGTCTCATCTCTATACCAAGGATCACACATTATGAAGGCCCAGATCTCGTCTTATAGAGCCCAAGACCGAAGCCCTAGTTTTAGGAAAATTCCCTTTTTGCCCTTATTTAACCCTAACCAACCTAAATAGCTATATATACTTGTTTTTAGCCTCTAGTTTTCAACACTACTCACCTAGAACCCTAAGGGGTGACGCAAAACACTATTTTCATTATTTTCATTGATTGCTTCATTGATTTCGATTCTAAAAGTTTCAAGGAGAAGATCTTGCTTTGTATTCGTCATATGGAGAAGATTTCTGAATCTTTATCTCTTTTAATACAATTTCTTTATGATTTCGCCTATGTATACTCTCTGCTTGATCACCATGTCCATGCTTGAGTAGATTCGTTTGCTAGGTTGTTGGTAATCAATGAGTTCATAAGTTATTAAGATTTATCGGTTTGAATTGGGAATTTATATGGATTCTTCATCATTACTTTGTGTTCATTGCTGCTTTCTTTTTTGGCCAATTAGAAACATGTCTTACGTTAATATACTCTCCAAAAATTTGTTATATTTCCTGAACTAGTATTTGATGAGCAATTCATCATAACCAACGAAAGCTGAGTTATGGGGTATTGTGAACAATTGAATCTTGATCTAATGCATATCTACATCTTACAATAACCAACGAAAGCTGAGTTATGGGGTATTGTAAACAATTAAATCTTGATCTAATGCATATCTACATCTTACAATAACCAACGAAAGCTGAGTTATGGGGTATTGTAAACAATTGAATCTTGATCTAATGCATATCTACATCTTACAATAACCAACGAAAGTCTGAGTCTATTGATTTGTTAGGTATAGTGATTGGAGCGACGACAGTGGCAATATTATAAATTTATGATTCAAGTTCTGGAACGAGTTTCTATGCATATCGATATTTATGCTTTTATGAATCTTTGCGATTTACCATTGACATAGTGTTTTCTCTTAATTACTTGCATCAACTTTCTTTACTGCTTTCCTAATATTAATTTTGTGCCCTGCTTTAAGTTACAAAAACCCAAAATTGTTTTGTCTTCGCTTGATTCGAAACTAATAGTTTTGTAGCTTAACTATATGGTCTTTATGGATCAATACCCAATCTATACTTACCTCGTTTGTCTGCACTTGCATGTATAAGTTGGGTGAAAACTTCTCTCATATCAGTTTTGCATTTGACCAAATTTTTGACTTTTGGAACGCAGACTTGGTGAAGTCTCGTAAAACCAGACTTCACATGCAGTCTCAAAGAGGTCAGATTTGCATTTGACCAATACATTAACTAGGAAAAACATTTAAATAGCAGACTTCACGTGAAATCTGAATATTTCAAAAATACCGTAGACTTCAAGTGAAGTCTACTATTTATTAAATTCGAGATTTTGGTCAAATGCAAAACTAACCTCTAGTAGACTTTGGATGAAGTCTGAACGTTGCACACTTCACCTGAGGTCTCCTTTACAAAATTAACCTCTCCTTATAGCGTACACTTCACATGAAATATGCTGGTTTTTTTTCCAAAATTCCTCAGCTATAAAAAGTCAAATTCTTGTCAAATTATGGTCAATTGCAAAACTAACCTGTTTTTTCTCAGACTTCACTTGAAGTCTGCTCTGCTAAAGTTGAACTTTTGGTCAAATGAAAAAATGACCTACAAATTTACAAAGAGATACTTCATATGAAGTCTAAGAACCGAGCAGGCTTTCACTAAAGTCTCCCTTCTTAAATTTGTAATTGCAAAAGTAACTTAGAAATACAGACTTTTCCCAAAGTATACTTGTTACGTTCATATAAACAGAGTAGACTTTACATAATGTCTGCGCGGTTAATTTTGTTTAAATTGCATTTGCAGCATATTTCTAATGAATTTTTTAGATTTTCTTGTTCTAACATGTATATTCGTTATGTTTTTTTTTTGTTTCTGTATGAATTTGACATATTTATGTATTATAATTATGGGATAATTAATTTTATTGGTTGATTACGCTTTTACCTCATTTGTTGTGACTTCTAGTAAAGTCTGCTTCATATTTTGGGAGCAGTGAGTTGATAATTTTATTAAAAATGCATATTTATAATGAAAATTTTAGTTTTTTCTTATATAAGTTATTGTTGTTGGAGCGAAGTCTGAGTTGATAATTTTGTTAAAAATGCATATTTAGCATATTTATAATGAAAGTTTTAGTTTTTTTTCCTCACATATTAGTTTTTGTTGTTGCTTATGTATGAATTTGACATGTTTATGTGTGATAATTATGGAAGACTCAATTTTCTTGTTTAACTAAGGTTTTATAACTCATTTTTACAAACTTCACCCTAAGTCTGGGTCATATATTAGTAACCTTATGTGATTAACTTCAGGTGGAGTTAACTTATTCGGATTCAATGTTGCCAAAATTTAGTAACTCTCTCTCTCTCTCTCTCTCTCTCTCTCTCTCTCTCTCTCTTCTCTCTCTCTCTTCTCTCTCTCTCTTCTCTCTTCTTCTTTGTTACAAAAATTAGTAACGAATGTGTCTATATGGGACTGGGTTTTCTTACATCAATAGGAGGAAAAAGATGGCAATCACATTGTTAAACGCATGTGGTGTTATATGTTACTCGTGGGATTTCAAGCTTCTTGCTCTAAGAGCTTACAAATACGATGCAATCGTCTAAAGTAGCTAAGATTAAGAAAGGACATCTATTCTTAAGCATCCAAGATCAGAATCAACAATCTATAAAACCATGGAAGCCAGCAACTTCAACACTGAAACAGACCCCATCAACATAAGAGGAAGAAAACATTAAAAAGGAAGGATCAATTACAAAGATTACAGTCAATTCGTAGATAGAACACGACATCACACCTCCATCTTAAAGACCAAAATTCCACCTTTATAAGAACTTACTCCATATACTAGTAAACCTATATCACACCAAAAGTCCAAAGCGGAGAAACAAAAACCAATCAATGGTGAAGAAAAAAAAATAAAAAATAGAGAAACCACTAAATCTAACCCCATATGATTCAAAAGATACCTGACACTAGCTGAGCCATTGACACAATTTTAACAAGATATTGACACAATAGATATTGACACAATTGTAAATAGATGTGGTTTCTCAATTTATTGACACAATTATAACAAGTTTTGATAAAAGATCAAGGTTCATTTTTCAACCAAAACACAGTCTCACCAAGATCTTGATTTGTACCAAGTAAACTCATTAATGAAATTTCTTAAAAGATTTTTATTGACAGTGGAAGTTTGGAAAGAACAGAGATCTAATCAATAGAAGCAGCTTCTTACCATGACAAACTCAACGAAACTGATTCTAGTTGAATTTTGATAATCTCCAAGCAGCCTCAGATGGTACACTTCTCCACACACAGCCTCAAAAGAGGGTTTTAGAAAGAAGAAAATGAAAGAAAAGAAGAGATCCAGATCCGGCGCCATTTTAGAGAGAGAGAGAGAGAGTGATTTTCAAGGGTTTCTATTTTTACAAAATTAGAGTTAGGTGCTGTTCGTTTGCCTGACGCAGGAGGCTGCGGCTGTGACATGCGTCGAAACGCTGTTCGTTTACCTACCGCAGCCTCTTGCATCCAAACGCTGGACGCTGTGTTTTGCGTTTCAAAATTTTAGATGCAGGAGAAATTTAGTGGTACGATCAAAATTGTTGCGATTAAAGCTGTAAAAGACAAAAATACCCTTATAGTTATTTGTGAATTACAAAAAATACCCTTAACCCTAAATCTAAGTTTCGCTATTTTGGCCCTCTTCGTTTTCGTTTTCGCTTTTTCTCCGACTCCATCTTCTTCAAGCCGAAGCTCTGGTTCGCCATCTTCTTTGGCCCTCTTCGTTATCGTTTTCACTGTCTTCACAGCTCTGATTCAAGTAAATGGTCTTACGGTCTTCTCTTAGTCACCATCTTTTCTCTGGTCTTACGGTCTTCTCTTAGTCACCATCTTTTCTCTCTTTCTCTCTCTCGATGCCAAAGAAGCAATATCTATGAACTGGATTATGGTTTGATTCATGCATATGGGTTTGATTCGTCATCTGCTTTGATTTTGATGCTTGATGGAAATCACGATGTTCGAATTTACCATTTGAAAATTTGTGTTTAGTTTTTTTTTTAGATTCCTTTCACGTTTCGTTGTTTGTGGCTAACTTTGAGGCTGTCTAGTTGATTAATTCAAGATCGGGATGCATTTGATCTCTGGATGGAATTTGACTTATGGGTTTTGTTTAGTCTAAATTGGGTATAAAAGCAATAGGGGTTTCATTTCTCGAAAGCTGGGAATTTTCCCAATTTTAGTTGATGTTACTTTGTGGATCAATGCTTGACTCTGAGATTGAGGTCTTGAAATTTAGATTTTCTCAGTTGTACTTTTATCTACCTCGCTTATGTCTTTTTGCTTTTAGTGTTTAAGATTTCTATTGGATTTCAAAAGAACAAAGTATGTTTTGCTGTGAACTCTCAGAACAAAGTATCTTTGTGGTTTTCAGGAAATTAATCTGACTTTTATGTTGTTACTCTGGTGGTTTTAGGATCAGAGATAAACAAGAAACATGGCTAATGATGTAAGTAATTTGTGGATTATTTAATGGCTGATCTTGTGACTGATTTTATGACTTGTTCTTTAGAATTGGACCGATGAGGAATGTCGGTATTATTTTCATCTCTTTGCGGATGAGAAAAAAAGGGAAACAAAACGAAGCTTGGAATGAATCTAACTGGGAAAGACTTCATTATCAAGAAGTTCGAAGAGAGATTTGGGAAGGGATACCTCCAATGGGAAAAATTCAAAAACAAGTATGATACTAGTAAAAAAGCATACATGAAATTCAAGAGGTTAATTCACTATAGAACTGGTCTTGGATATGATGCGATGGGAAGATTGGATATGTCTGATCATTGGTGGGAGGAACGTAAAAAGATAATTAACATTTCCTTTCTCATATACACATTTTTGAATTTTTTCCTTGAGCTTGATTTAAAGTACTAAAACATATTTTGTTGTTGATAACTTTAAAGTACCTAGGTCCTTGCCTTAATGTCCTCTATGGATATGTCTGATCATTAGAGATTGATTTAAAGTACTTTTGACTAATACTTCTTGTTTATTTTTGTTATATAGGAGTGGTCAGGTGCTGTAAAATACAAAATAAGTTGCTTGCTAATATGGATGTGTTTGAAGAAAAATTTGGTGCTATTACTGTGACTGGAGCAGAAGGATGGAGTGCTCAACAAGGAGAAGTTAGTTTAAATTCTAGAGTGGATGGAGATAATGAGGATGACGCTGATTCTGTTGATAAGGATATTCGAGTGCCAGAGACACAACAAACCCAAGCTGTAGAGACACAAACCCAAGCTGGAAGTTCAAGAAAGAGAAGGCGTAAAGAGAAAGATGTAGTTATAGAGAATTCTGTTGCACAGAATACAATTCTTGTGCAAAAGAATAAAATAGCGGAACATATGTTGGAGCGTGAATATGCTTCTAGTGTTGAGCGTGTAGTAGAGATACTTAATGAATTTCCTGGAGTGAGGAAGTGGTCTCCATTTCACCGAGCATCGATTGATCATCTACTAGCTGATGCAGTGAACCGCCAGATTTTTGTAGCGTTTTCTAGTGTTTAAGCTAAAATTAGCTATTTGGAACATATGACTAGAAGAAAGTTCTATGATTGACTTTTGTTTATGGTGTATATATATAAGTTTTTTCTTTTTAGTCCTAACTCTTATGCTATATTGTGCCCTTTTGTCTTTAATCTGTTTTGACTTTTAGGTTTATGTTTCTATGACTTGTTCCATTTGAGTTTGAGTGATTCATAAAAGGGCAATCTTGGATTAGGGCTTTGTGATTGGTTTCATCTTGCTATTTATTCTTGCTTCTGTTAATGAGTTATATATATCTAAGTTTTTGGTTTTTAGTCTTATATAAGGTTTTGGATTTTTCAATATTGTTTTGCAGATGGTTAGAAGATAGATATTGGATGATGATGATGATGATGATGATAAAATTGGTTTATTTGATGTGCTTAATACTGAGAGATTGAGTCATAGAACAAATCGAGGAGTAGGATGGCGTCATGTTCAACAACTTATGCACGGATCAGACCAACAATGTGATATTCTTCGAATGAACCAAAGAACATTTGAAGACTTATGTAGGATACTAACTAGGTGATATGGGTTACAAGAGTCTGAAAATGTCTACATTGAAGAATATGTTGCCATGTTTCTTGAGGTGGTTGGTCAAGATAAAACTATGCAAGTTATAGCTGAAAGATATCAACGGTCATTGGATATAGTGAAAAGGAAACTTGATGAAATTTTGAGTGCTCTTCTCAAGTTTGCAGAGGATACACTAAAACCAAAAGAAGATGAGTTTACAAGAGATGTTTTGAGGAATGATGATCGATATTGGCCATATTGAAGCACTTGATGGAACTCATGTCCCAGTTTGCCCTCCTAGTCGAACTGCAGAAGCATATAGAGGTAGAAAGCGGGAGCCTACAATGAATGTCCTTGCTATATGTAACTTCGATATGAAGTTCATATACGCATATGTTGGTGTACCAGGTAGAGCACATGATACAAGGTATTGACTCATTGTGCGAGGAAGGCACCTTCTTTTCCACATCAACCTAATGGAAAGTACTATCTAGTTGACTCTGGATATCCCACCAGGACAGGGTATCTTGGTCCGTATCGTAGGATGCGATATCATCTTGATCAATGTACTAGAGGAGGACCACCAACAAACACACGAGAGTTTATAACCGAAAGCATCCGGGTCTGCGATCAGTGATCGAGCGAACATTTGGAGTATGGAAAGCAAAATGGAGGATTTTGGATCGTAAGCATACAAAGTATGGGTTGACTAAGTGGAGCATGCTTGTAACAGTGCGATGGCACTACACAACTTCATGCATGATTCACATCGGGAGAATTGTGATTTTGTACGTTGGCAAAGTACAGAAGAATATCATGCTCACGGTGATGAAGAAGAAGAAAGAGACGAAGAAGAAGTTGATGATAGTAGCAGTGATTGTTTGGGCAAATTTTAACCAGGTTCGCAAGTAAACAGATCTACGGAATGACGAAGAGAAGTATATCTTTATTAATCAACGAAGTCGGCTTGTAACCGAATGATATTACAACGTATAGGTATCTAAAGCGTTATAAAGAACTTCCTTGGACGTCGGAAACAAGGGCTAGATCTTCGATTGCTATCTCTGGGATGCTGCGAAGATGTAGCTCTTAAGTTTTCTGAGTGTTTTTGTGATTGTCTGTTGTGATGATCTTCTTCTCTCTGAGATGTCTCTATTTATAAGACTTGATAAAACCTTTTTGGATTAGGATGAGAATTGACGTATCAATCCGCCAGCTTATCTCATTAGTAATCGGGATTCTTGATATATTTGAATCTTTTATCTCTTCATATTGTGAAGTCTAGATAATAACAAACCTCACAATACCTTGGATTGCGAGGTCTCGGCGATGTTATCTTATTAGCCACGTCTATAAAATAATGTCAAATAAATTAACTAACCTTGTAATGACATCATAACGATATTAACGACTTGACTACGACGTAATAGCGATGTCTCACTTGATAATGACAAGTCATTTCCATGTCTTACATGATGTAGACGACGTATTGTCAGGAAATAACATGTTATTACCTCGTTTTACCTGACATGGACGATGTATCGCCAAGTTACATGACATAGACGATGTATTGTCAGGTAATAGCAGGTTATTACCTCGTTTTACCTGACGTGGACGATGTATCGCCAAGTCTTACATGACATAGACGATGTATTGTCAGGTAATAGCAGGTTATTACCTCGGTTTACCTGACATGGACGATGTATCGCCAAGTCTTACTTCTTAACAGGGACATATCAAGATTAACCGAAATTAGCTAGGTAGTAAATTTATTTTCTCCAACAGTTTGCCCCCCACTCTTCGATTTCTTATTTAGAATTTGAAGAGTAGTTAATTAAAGCTTGCTATGGCGGTCTTCGTCCATCGATGTATATCAATGCCAAAACCTGTCAGATTGCATTTTTGCATGTACGTATACATTTCAATTTGCCTTGTGTATATATCTATACACATATGAAGATATTATTTTTGTAGTTCTCGATTTGGAGATGTCCATACTCATGTACACATGATGACATGTCCTGTTGGAAGAGATGCGTTGTCTCCGACCTGCCAGGTATACGACGATGAAGTATTTTGTTTCATAAGGTAGTGGCACGTTTATCTTAATAAACAGGCATTTCCTCGCGACCGGGAAGCTTTCGATATTCTAGGACATGCCGATATACTTGACAAGTCGTGAGTTCATTCATACATGTTCTCACTTTCTTTCTCTTGTTATTTTTTCTAATGCATAGATGAAGTTCCTGATTATCGTCTGTGAGGTTCAGGGACATAGAGATTGCGTGGACCAAGCCCAACGGTGAAGTTCCATATATTTTCCCATAGGTTGTCCCAGACTTTGAAGAGGTTATTTCTGCTTCCTCTACCTCTACCAAGTAGTTGTTCGGTTTTGTTTTGTGAGTTTGTTACATCCTTTTGACTTATCTTTGGAACTCTCGTGGTGATGTTTTCATTTTAAGGATTGACCTCGTAGGTTCTTCCTCGATACAGCTGGCATGTTTTTTTTTTTTTTTTTTGCATGTAGCATGTTTCAGAACTCGATGAGTAAGACCTCCTTTATTTAGCACTTATCATATTTGGAAGTCATCCATTACTCATGTTAATGATCAAGGACGTTGATGATCACATGGATCACTTAATCCAGGGACGTCCCATGATTGCATTATCATTAAAGCAACCTAGATAATCACGATGATGATCTCTGTATCGCTATAACGATCCCTGGACCTTATAAGCGACCTAGATAATCAGAACAAATGATCTGTGGATCATGCTAAACGATCTTGAGATCTTAAAAGTTACCTTGGTGGTCACTCATGGCTTAGTCATGATAAACTCTTTGGAGAGGACCTCCTCTCTTTTATTTATTTGGACATCGTATGTCGCTCAGGTTCATAATTGACTACGTTTGGCACACCTTTTCTTTGACATCGCTATTGGTTTAGTAATCATCAAGGTTATTGCCCATTACTTTGTAATGTCGTATTGTTTGGAGGTATTATGAGATGACCCAACCCGAGATTCTCACCCGCGGTTAAGTCTCACAGCGAACCAGATACTTAGCCAGATTTCTCAGTTCGTTTTACTTAGCCATTTTCGCGTTTTAATTCAATTGACAAGTCCTTTTTAAAGCATAAGATTGATTAGGTTGAATCAGGTGATTTTAAATACAATGATCAGTTTGCTAACAAGCTTATTACATTGAAATAAACCTATCTACCCAATCCAACCATCCATTCCTTCCTGCCTTCGTCTCATGATCAGCCACTTTCACGGCCAGACTCAATACCTGCATCCATAAAGGAGGCATAAGCAACAAAATTGCTTAGTGATGCGGTCATCCCGTCTCACTAGGCCACAGAACAGAATCGCAATCATACAATCGATTTAATACAGTCAATATTACTTATCATGAACAGAATTAAGCCTTGGCGAGAACACTCGACTCCCAAGCGTCTTAACCAGACAAACAGATAACACGGTCATGACAAGCAAAACAGTCGGAATCACCCAAGCAATCTATGACAGTAAGAAATCTAGCAATCAAACGATCCTAGAACAGTAACCACGGTCACGCACTCACCTTAGTCGGTCAGGCTCGTTTTGCCTCGATCCGGTTCGGTTCTGACACCTCCTGTCGCCGATCACCCAGAATCTACCCAGACCCACGTGCTGTTACCCACAGACTCGATCGTCGCAACCCAGAACTCGCGTTTTTCTCCGAATTCTCTCCGAACTCTTCCTAAATCTCTTATGCGTTTCTTTTGGGCGTCCAAAAGGAAGTCAATGGGCAAGTCTGGTGCTTAAATAGACGTTTTTACTGCTCCCAGCCGCCCAGAATATACCCAGAATATACTGCAGAATATCCTGCAGAATATGCTCTAAAGGAATATGCTTCTGGATATTCCAAAAGTCAAGTCAACTAAAGTCAACTCGAAGTCAACAAGTCAAACCGTGTTTTTGACCCAACACTTAGATTATTTCCCATTCGATCCAGTTCGGCTCAGTCAGTCCCAGCACGTACTATCCCATCCGGACTGTCCAGAAGGACCGCGTACTGTCCCATCCGGACTGTCCAGACTAACCGCGTACTGTCCCATCCCAGTTTACCACTTCACTCGGTCAAAACTGCCTAAACCGTTCGGATCCAACATGACCCAATGATCGGTCAAATCATCCTAAGGTCCGTTTCCCCGAACACGGGCGTTACAACTCTCCCCTACTTAGCTTAAGATTCGTCCTCGAATCTTCTTTCCTGTTTCCAGCAACCTCCTTTCGTTTTTACGAACAAAACTTAGGAAATTCGTTCTCGAATTCGTCCCAACCTCCTTTAGTTTTTCGAAAAACTTAGGAAATTCGTTCCAGCATTCTGATCTTCTGTAAGCTTTTCAAACCACTTAGGGAAATCTGCTTTCATCCTTGATTCCACTTCCCAAGTTACCTCTTCTTCTCCGTCACAATCCCAAATGACTTGGACTTTCTTAACCCATTTTCTCCTTTCCATATCCTCCTTTCTACCAATGATCCGAACAGGTCTACCTTCGACGGTCATATTCTCTTGTAAGTCTGGAGGTGGTGGGAAAATAACGTTTTCCCGATCTGTTATACATTTCCGCAACAAGGAAACATGGAACACATCATGAAATGAGTCCATAATAGATGGCAGATCTAGTTTGTAAGCTACTGCGCCAACCCTTCCCAGAATCTTGTACGGTCCCATGTACCTTGGACTTAACTTCGCGTTCTGAGTAGTCCGACTTTTACCTTTGTAAGTGACTGTTTTCAGGTAAACCATGTCACCCACACTGAACTCCAAGTCCTTTCTCCGCTTATCCACATAGCTCTTTTGACGGTCCTGAGCTTCCTTTAACTTAACCTTTAGGAAACGGATTTTCTCAGTGGTTTGCTCTACTATGTCTGGTCCTATTACACTCTTCTCCCCCACTTGAGTCCAACACAGCGGTGTTCTGCAAGGCCTCCCATACAACGCTTCGTATGGAGACATCTTAATGCTTGCTTGGTAACTGTTGTTATAAGCGAATTCAGCCAAAGGTAAATAGCTTTCCCAAGTGCCACCCCAATCCAGAACACATGCTCTCAACATATCTTCCAATGTCCGGATTGTTCTTTCTGATTGTCCATCTGTTTGCGGATGATAGGATGTACTCATGTGGACCTTAGTTCCGAACTTTCCTTGAAGCTCCTTCCAAAACTGAGACGCAAAACGTGGATCACGATCTGAAACTATACTAACCGGGACTCCATGAAGTTTCACGATCTGATCTATGTAAAGCTCTGCCAGTTTGGCTACTCCATCATTCTTCTTCATTGGTAAGAAATGCGCAGACTTGGTCAATCTGTCTACTATAACCCAAACTGCATCTCTTTTGTTTGGTGACTTTGGCAGTCCCATTACAAAGTCCATTGCGATCATGTCCCACTTCCACTCAGGCATGGGTAAAGTCTGCAATAACCCACTCGGCACTTGATTTTCTGCCTTCACCATCTGACAAGTCGAACATCCGGCTACCCACTTAGCCACGTCCCGCTTCATTCCAACCCAATGGTAGTACCGCTTTAAGTCCCGATACATTTTATTCATCCCCGGATGAACTGAAAATCTTGACTGATGGGCTTCTTTAAGAATCTCTTCCCGCAGTTCTTTATTGTTAGGAACGCACACTCGGCCATTTACCAGGATTGTTCCATTGGTGGAAGTCTGATATTCTGTCTTTTCGTTCATAGATACCTTGACAAGATTTTCATCATCTTCTTGAGCCAAACGAATTCGACTTAATAAGTCTGCTTGATCTGCTACACCCAAACCCAATGGTTCCAGATCCTCTGTCAAGACATTCAACCGTAATGTCCTTATCATGTTAACCATTCCCTCAACTTCTTTCTCAGAAGATACACTAGCTCTCCTTCGGCTTAGTGCATCAGCTACCAGATTTGCCTTTCCCGGGTGGTAGGCAATATTCAAGTCAAAATCAGCAACCAGTTCCATCCATCTTCTTTGCCTTAGGTTCAGTTCTGGCTGAGTGAAGATATACTTCAGACTCTTGTGATCCGTAAAAACTTGAACTTTCTCACCGTAAAGGTAGGATCGCCAAATCTTCAAAGCAAAGACTACGGCTGCCATCTCTAAATCATGGGTCGGATAATTCCCTTCATGCTTCCGTAACTGTCTCGATGCATAAGCAATCACCTTACCTTGCTGCATCAGAACGCATCCGAGTCCCCTTCTCGATGCATTAGTATAAACCACATAAGGTTCATTTGGTTCTGGTAAAGCCAACACTGGAGTACTTGTCAACATTTCCTTTAGCTTAGAAAAACTTTCCTCGCAGTCTGCTGTCCATACGTACTGAACATCCTTCCCAGTCAGCCGGGTCATAGGCTGAGCCATGCTTGCAAAACCCTTAACAAAACGTCGGTAATACCCAGCTAATCCCAGAAAGCTTCTTACCTCGGTGGCATTTCCAGGTCTAGGCCAATCCGCAATTGCCTTAATCTTTTCTGGGTCAACGGACACTCCCTTATCCGAGACCACATGACCCAAGAATCCGATTTCCCTTTGCCAAAAGCTACACTTGCTGAGTTTAGCAAACAGTTTATGTTCCCTCAGTCTACCCAAGACTGTCCTCAAATGAACTTCATGATCTTCCAAGTTTTTCGAGTAAACCAGAATATCATCTATGAATATGATCACAAACTCATCCAAGTAGTCCCTGAATACCCCATTCATGAGCTTCATGAACACAGCAGGTGCATTAGTCAACCCAAAAGGCATAACCACGAACTCATAATGCCTGTACCTTGTCCAAAAAGCCGTTTTTTGAACATCTGACTGCTCTATCGGAATTTGATGATAGCCCGAAGCTAAATCAATTTTTGAGAACCAAGTAGCACCTCTGAGTTGGTCCAACAACTCATCTATCCTCGGGAGAGGGTACTTATTCTTCACGGTTACTCTGTTAAGCCCACGATAGTCAATGCACAGTCTGAAACTCCCATCTTTCTTCTTTACAAACAACACCGGTGCACCCCACGGTGAAGTACTGGGTCTCACGAATCCTTTATCCATCAACTCGGTTAACTGCTTCTTTAATTCGGCCATCTCTGCCGGTGCCATCCGGTAAGGTGCCTTGGAAATCGGAGTTGTACCAGGCTCAAGTTCAATCATGAACGGATCTGAACGAGCTGGAGGCAACCCTGATAACATTTGGAACACATCTTCAAATTCATGTACCAACGGAATATCCTTAATTTCTGCACTTGATCCAAGATCCGTGGTTGTGATCACAGCCAAATAAGCTTCACATCCTTTCTCAATCAATCGTTCTGCTTGGATTGCCGAGACGATCAAACTCCCTGAAGTTGACCTGATCCCTTGATACTCCAGAAACTTTCCATCACTTCTCTCAAACCGCACCCTTCCTCGGTGGCAGTCTAAGTGAGCTTTAAACTTCCCAAGCCAGTCCATTCCCAAGATGGCATCGTAAGACTTGAGTTCGCAGATTATCAAATCAGTTGGCATATCAACATCTCCAATCCAAACTGAGATGTTTTTGACCACTCCCTGTGTAAACATGACTTGGCCACCAGCCATTCTCACTAGACCAAACTGTTCTGCGGGTTCCTTACGGTACCCACCCTTTTCAATCATGCCTAAACTTACAAATCAATGACTTGCTCCAGAATCAAACAGAACATGGGTTGCCACACCACCCATATTTAAGGTCCCTACACATTCGTCCTAGAATGCTAAGAGCCTAGCAGAAACATGCAATAAGCAGTTTTTAATTAAAAAGTGAGTGATAGGACTCACCAGTGATCGAACGGGAAGTACTTGGATCCGTATTCCCTTCCATAGTAGCATTGTACAGTCTGGGCATTACTTCTTGCCTCTTAGCTGGCGGTGGCAGTCCATCATTTCTCCGCTTCAGCTGACCAGCCACTTGCTGCGCCATCTCCAATTTTGGACAGTCCCTCTTGAAATGTCCAGGTTCATTGCAGTTGTAGCACACCCGAGTTACACCATTTTTCCCTGGGTTCTTCATCCTTAGATCCTCCTCTGGGCAGTCACGGACTTTGTGTGTCATGCTTCCACAGTGATGACAAGCACCTGATGGGGTTCTACACTCGCCCACATGCATCTTTCCACATGTCATACACACACTGCGCCTAGCAGGTGACTTTTCCGTGGAAACATTCTTTTCCCACTTTTTCTTGTTCTGTCCAGCATTATTCTGACCTTGCGGTCGAGTTGCAGTCTGTGATGCCCCACCCTTAAGCATCTTTTCTTCGGCAAAGCCTGCTTCTAAGATCGAAGCCTTCTCCACTAGTTCAGCAATCGTAGCATAGTTGCGGACACAGCAACCATTTTTCAGATCTAGTCTCAACCCACGTATGAACCGGCGGACTTGAACCAATTCATCCTCAAGTTCTCGACCATCATACTTTTTCAACTGGTTAAACTCGGCCTCATATTCCCTTACAGTCTTAGTCCCCTGATGCAGATCCAAGAAGGCTCCTTCCAGCCTGTCATACGCTTCTGGTGGAAAGTACTTAGTTTTAAACAGAGCACTAAATGTTTCCCAAGAACAGCGCGGGTTATCCAACCGCCCCTCCACACCCTTCCACCAGATATGCGCATCACTTTCCAGATAGTGTACAGCAATGTCTTTCTTGTATTCATCTGGACAACGAATGGATTCAAAGTTTCTCTCCAGCCTTGTCCTCCACTCATCTGCTTCAATCGGATCATATCCACCAGAAAAGTACTTCGTTCCCAATTTCAGCATGTGGTCCATCACTTTGAGGTAGGATGGAATCCTAACCACCGGATCCACTACTACAACAGCAGGTTCCTCCACAACCTGTGGTGGCACAACTTGCGGTGGTACTGCCGGAACAGGGGCAACAGCAGGCAACCTTTCCAACACTTGAGCCAGTAGCATCAATACTGCCTCCAATCCAACTGGAGCCGCAACAACATTCGCAGCATTCCCAGCAGCAGCAGCTACATTCTCATTCGCCTCGTTCTGGACTTCCTCATGGTCCACGGTCGTATTCCTTACCACAGTATTCCCAGAGTTTTCACCAGTTTCCCCAGCATTCGCTCTCTGGTTTCGGTCTCTTTTTGCCATCTACAGTGACCAAACCTAAGTAAGTTAGCCTAGCACTAACTTAAAGTTTCACACAGAAACAGACTTACCACGAGACGTTAGGCATTGGAAGGATGGATTAACCCACTAACCCGTTTATGCTAGACTGTCCTAGAATCGTTAACGCTCTGATACCAAACTTGAGATGACCCAACCCGAGATTCTCACCCGCGGTTAAGTCTCACAGCGAACCAGATACTTAGCCAGATTTCTCAGTTCGTTTTACTTAGCCATTTTCACGTTTTAATTCAATTGACAAGTCCTTTTTAAAGCATAAGATTGATTAGGTTGAATCAGGTGGTTTTAAATACAATGATCAGTTTGCTAACAAGCTTATTACATTGAAATAAACCTATCTACCCAATCCAACCATCCATTCCTTCCTACCTTCGTCTCACGATCAGCCACTTTCACGGCCAGACTCAATACCTGCATCCATAAAGGAGGCATAAGCAACAAAATTGCTTAGTGATGCGGTCATCCCGTCTCACTAGGCCACAGAACAGAATCGCAATCATACTATCGATTTAATACAGTCAATATTACTTATCATGAACAGAATTAAGCCTTGGCGAGAACACTCGACTCCCAAGCGTCTTAACCAGACAAACAGATAACACGGTCATGACAAGCAAAACAGTCGGAATCACCCAAGCAATCTATGACAGTAAGAAATCTAGCAATCAAACGATCCTAGAACAGTAACCACGGTCACGCACTCACCTTAGTCGGTCAGGCTCGTTTTGCCTCGATCCGGTTCGGTTCTGACACCTCCTGTCGCCGATCACCCAGAATCTACCCAGACCCACGTGCTGTTACCCACAGACTCGATCGTCGCAACCCAGAACTCGCGTTTTTCTCCGAATTCTCTCGGAACTCTTCCTAAATCTCTTCTGCATTTCTTTTGGGCGTCCAAAAGGAAGTCAATGGGCAAGTCTGGTGCTTAAATAGACGTTTTTACTGCTCCCAGCCACCCAGAATATACCCAGAATATACTGCAGAATATCCTGCAGAATATGCTCTAAAGGAATATGCTTCTGGATATTCCAAAAGTCAAGTCAACTAAAGTCAACACGAAGTCAACTAAAGTCAACTCGAAGTCAACAAGTCAAACCGTGTTTTTGACCCAACACTTAGATTATTTCCCATTCGATCCAGTTCGGCTCAGTCAGTCCCGGCGCGTACTATCCCATCCGGACTGTCGAGAATGACCGCGTACTGTCCCATCCGGACTGTCCAGACTGACCGCGTACTATCCCATCCAAGTTTACCACTTCACTCGGTCAAAACTGCCTAAACCGTTCGGATCCAACATGACCCAATGATCGGTCAAATCATCCTAAGGTCCGTTTCCCCGAACACGGGCGTTACATATTACCTCTAGTTTATCTCATAACTACCATTGTCATAACATATTGAGACTATGCCTCTTTATTTACTTGGTTATGACCGTAGTCAACAGATTTTGAGGTCGTACCTCGTGATTGATTTGGTAGTGATTATTCTGATCACTTTTTAGGGAGGTTTTACCTCTTAATTTATCAAGTCGTTGTGATTATGACAATCAGTTGTCTTTTGACTTGTCAGGTAATGACTTTGGTCACAACCTCCCAGAGGATGTACCTCTAAATTTACCATGTAGTAACTCTCGTTACAGCCTACTTTAAGGATGTACCTCGTGATTTATTAGATAATGACTGTGGTCACAACCTCATGAGGACGTACCTCTTTGTTTGTAAGGTATTGACATTTGTCACAACCTCATGAGGACGCACCTCTGGGTTTTTCAGGTATTGACTTTTGTCATAACCTTCTGAGGACGTACCTCTTGGTTTTTCAGGTATAGTATGTTGCCATAACCTGCCGAGGATGTACCTTTTGGCTTATCATGTATTGGCTATCGCAATAACCTGTCGAGGATGTACCTCTATGTTTGTCGAGTATTGGGTGTTCTTAATACCCATTGAGGTCATGCCTTTAAATTATTGATGACAGTTATCATAGTCAAGTTTGTCAACAACATAACCCGTGGTTTCTGCTTGTCATGCTTTCGGGAAGTGTTGCCCCCATTCAATTTGACACTGACCATGGTCATTGTAGATTAAGACGTTGCCTTTTATTTTTTATAAATGGATATGGTCGAAGCCTTGTCTAAGGAGGTCTTGCTCCTGAATAATTTTGACATGACCATTACTCGAATACTTATACTTAGAATCTCGTAAGATTCATATGTTTAAGCTCTTTTATTATAATGCTTGTTTGTAGACATGTTGCAAACCACTCAAATAAAAAAAATTAAAATGCAGCGACGTCTCGTGGATCGTCGAAGAACAACAAAAAACCAAAACTTGAAAGATTAAAAACTTCTAAAAGTAGTAGGTCGTTAGGTGCAAGGCATTCTAATTGTTAAGTAAGTTCTTGACTTTCCTATCATGCAAACTTTAAGCTCATGACTCACATACCTTAGTTATTTAGTGTATGTCATGTCGCTCTATATGTGATTCTGACCACAGAGATTGTTGGTAATGATGAGCTGGATCTTCTTCCCACTTGATTTGTGCCCATGCTCTAGAGAGTACGTCTTCCATAGTCTTGCACTGATACTTCGTTAGTTCCTTATACAGGTCACCATATGGAAGTAGACCTCGTTTAAACGTCGAGATGGCAGTAGACGTGACGCAGCTTGGGATGGATACTTTTTCCTTGTTGAAACGTCCTGCATAACTGCGTAGCGACTCTCTTTTCTTCTGTACCACCTCATAGAGGTCGTCGGCTGTCTTCTACAGGTTCCTGCTACTTGCAAATTGTTCAACAAAACGATCGGTTAGAGACGCAAAGGAGTCTATCGACGCGTTTGGCAGGTTCGTAAACCACTGGAGGGATGGTCCTGTGAGACTTGAACCAAATCCCTTGCACATGCTAGCTTCCCTATAATCTCTTTGAATTGCGGTTGTGAACATCCTCTGCTTGTATTGTGCTATTTGGTTGTCAGGATCTGTCACCCCGTCGTACATCTTCATCAAGGGGAATGTGAACTTCTTCGGCATCTCCACAAATGCGATCTCATCCGTGAACGGAGTATCTGCATAGCAGTTAGGAGTACTCTTAGTAATTGGGAGAGCTACTCCTGGAAGTCGCTTAATCATTGCTTCCATTGCTTCCATACGTTTGAAAACCGTCGCATCTATGCATGGATCGTCTGTTGATCGGTTTCGAGCGTCGACCTTGGTGCCTCTATTTTTGGCGACCAGAGAGGCATTCTCAGCTCTCAAGGAAGCGTTCTCCGCCTCGAGTAGTGCTAATCGTTCTTCGTTCTGCTTCATCTGAGCGGTGAGTACCACCAGTTGAGCAGCGGGATCTTGAAGGTTGTTACCTCCTGCATGGACCTCGTTGTTCTCTCCATTGGTCATATGTCACGTAGTTAAAACTGCCCCTCCTTCTAGCGCCAAACTGTTTGGGAAAATTTTAACCAGGTTCGCAAGTAAACAAATCTACTGAATGACGAAGAGAAGTATATCTTTATTAATCAACGAAGTCGGCTTGTAACTGAATGATATTACAACGTATAGGTATCTAAAGCGTTATAAAGAACTTCCTTGGACGTCGGAAACAAGGGCTAGATCTTCGATTGCTATCTCTGGGATGCTGCGAAGATGTAGCTCTCAAGTTTTCTGAGTGTTTTTGTGATTGTCTGTTGTGATGATCTTCTTCTCTCTGAGATGTCTCTATTTATAAGACTTGATAAAACCTTTTTGGATTAGGATGAGAATTGACGTATCAATCCGCCAGCTTATCTCCTTAGTAATCGGGATTCTTGATATATTTGAATCTTTTATCTCTTCATATTGTGAAGTCTAGATAATAAAAAACCTCACAATACCTTGGATTGCGAGGTCTCGGCGATGTTATCTTATTAGCCACGTCTATAAAATAATGTCAAATAAATTAACTAACCTTGTAATGACATCATAACGATATTAACGACTTGACTACGACGTAATAGCGATGTCTCACTTGATAATGACAAGTCATTTCCATGTCTTACATGATGTAGACGACGTATTATCAGGAAATAGCATGTTATTACCTCGTTTTACCTGACATGGACGATGTACCGCCAAGTTACATGACATAGACGATGTATTGTCAGGTAATAGCAGGTTATTACCTCGTTTTACCTGACGTGGACGATGTATCGCCAAGTCTTACATGACATAGACGATGTATTGTCAGGTAATAGCAGGTTATTACCTCGTTTTACCTAACGTGGACGATGTATCGCCAAGTCTTACTTCTTAACCGGGACATATCAAGATTAACCGAAATTAGCTAGGTAGTGAATTTATTTTCCCCAACAATGATGATGATGGTGTTGGACATATTCCATATGAACCGACCGGTGATAGAGCGATGGAAGCTTTGCGTGACACCATCACAAATAAATATGGTAGAGGACGTCGATTACCTTATTAAATATTTTAGTTTATGACTTGCTTTATTATTTTTTTGTTATATTTTATGACTTGGTGTATTACTTTTGTTTTATTTTAGTTAAATGATCTAGTTTATCATTTTTGTTTTCATTTGTTTTATTTTTATCACAAAATTATTATGTTATAATTATATTTAATTAAAAAAATTTATTACTGTGATTGTTAACTAAATAAAAAAATTCTTATGATTGTATAATATATTTTTATCAATGTATAATATATTATTTATTAAAAAATATAAATATACAAATTTATAAAAATTAAAATCTGAATTAAGTAAAAAATAATTGCAGCTGCAAATGGCAGTCAAACGAACAAACCTGCGACCAGACGCTGCGATCAGCCGCGCGGCTACCAAACGAACAAACTTCCGACCAGATAATGCGATCAGCCACGCAGCTGCCAAACGAATAAACCTGCGTCTAGACGCTGCAATCAGCCGCTCGACTGCCAAACGAACAACAACCACAACGTCTGGTCACAGCGTTTGACCGCAGATTTACAGTCGCAGCCGCATGCGGCATGCAAACGAACATACCCTTACTATAGTTTATTTAATATAACGGGTAAAATTTTTGGTTATATTAATAATTTTTGGTTTATCAGACTTCATTTAAATTTTTCTATATCTTAAACTCTAAATAGACTTCGCCCGAAGTCTACTAATCCTTAAATTGTAAAATAGACTTTATTTGAAATCTTCTATACCCTAAATTTTAAAAAGACTTCATTGGAAGACTGCCAACTCCTAAACTCTTAATAGACTTCACGTAAAGTGTCCAAAATTAAACAGACTTCACATGAAGTCTTTAAATTGGTATGCTAAACCTAAACTCTAAATTGAATATTTTCTATTTAATAGTCAAAAATTCTAAATAACACTTATATCAAAAATTTAAATCATTTAATATATTTACAATTTAACATTTATATGCAAATCTAACATTTTAAATAAATAAATTGTAAACCCTAAATCTAACCATAAATGTAAAGACATGATTTCCAACCTGTAATGTCAAACCCTTAGAGATATATCAAATTGATAATTCGGAGACATATGCACAAACAAATACATAATTCAAAATTTAATTGTTAACTGAACTCTAAACTATAATCCTTACAAATTTGTTTACCCTAAACAATAAACTCTTAAGTCCTAAACTCTAAACCCTAACCATAACCCATTAGAACCATAAACTTTTGAAACTTATAAATACGAAACAACAATAACTACCAACAAGTGATCACATGAATATCTAAACCTATGGTTAAAGACAAGACTTTTTGGTATGTATTATGTATTCATTTCATTATTAGTATGTATTTTGTTTAGGGAATAATGCAAAAAAAACCTCTAACCTACAAAAAAATGCAAGATCAACCTCAAAATAAAATAAATGCAAAAAAATTCTCTATCATATTAAAAACCAGCAACGTGAACCTCGGAGTAAGCATTGTTTATTTTTTTGACGGAATTAAAAGCACAATCATTTTATCTAAATAAAAACGACATGACAAGGAAATGTAATGTCCTTTGAGGCTGGATAACACTGTTTTACCGAGCTTGCTCTATAAGGCAAGAGAACGCAAGAAGCTTGCTGTTCTTCGTGGACGTGGCTATGGCCGTGGAAAATGTTTTCCACCATGTTTTTTTTTCTATCTTTCCCATAATAATATTTTGGCTTTTTTCCTTCGTAGTACTCTTTTATTTTGGATTTTTATGTGCCAAAAACTAGGCAAAAGTTATTTTCCTTTAAATTGCAATGTAATGATTTCAACGTTTGGTATACATTGTTTTCTCAATTATAAGTTGTTACATTTGAACTGCAAATAGTATGAGATCGTGTTGGTGGGTGTTTCTTTCTAGAGTGTAATACCGTAAAAGATGATGATTTTTAATGATCTTACTTGTCGTTTGGTCTTCATTTTAATATATACCCATATGGAATTTATGAAGTGTTGAGTTTGATAATGCAGTGAATATTTGCCGTTTTCACAGAGCAAAACGACATTACATTTTGTTTTCATGTCGTTTTTATTTAGATAAAACGACTGTGCTTTTAATTACGTCAAAAAAATAAACACTGTTTACTCCGAGGTTCACGTTACTGATTTTTAATCTTATAGAGAGTTTTTTGCATTTATTTTACTTTGAGGTTGATCTTGCATTTTTTTGTAACTTGGAGGTTTTTTTTGCATTATTCCCTTTTGTTTATAACCTAATTTATTTTTGTTGGTTTAATTTGATTCAATTGTATTGTATGAAATTTCAATTTATATATTTCACAATGTTTATACTTTGGTTATGTATACGAATTTTTAATCAAATTAATTTTTATTATTTTTAAAATTTAAATATAGGATGTCATTATGGAGTCTATTTGAAGTCTATTTTGTAGATTTCTTTATGAAGTCTAAAGAGTAGACTTCTTTAATAATTTCAGACTTGGCAAGCTTTTAAGCGTCATTGTAATTTCTATCTTTTTTGATTGATTATAAGAGGCTAATTGTAATTTCTCAACCCTTTTGAATTACTTTTGCATTTGATTTGAATAAAAGGTCTACTTTTGCATTCAAAATCAAATTTCAGGTCATTTTCGGCAATTCTCCTTATATATATATATTTATTTATTTATTTTTTACTATTTTAAAATGTAGAGAGAAACTTATTTATACTATTTACTAATTACTGTAAATGAAACCTTTATTATATCTCTCTTACATTTGACTTCTTCTTTAGTAATATACATATGATAAATTAACATAAAATACATATGATAAATTAACATAAAAAATACCTAAACTACTGAGCAATGCGGAAAATGTGAAAACAATTGTTAGATTTATATTTTATATAGTTGTTGGAGAACATGATATCTTTATAAATATATAAAATAAGGTAAGCATTCTCACGGGTTTTGCTTCTGTGAAAGATTTATCACAATATTTAAATTGTGAAACTATTCTCAAAATAGCGGAATTGTATTCCCAAATTTCAGAATCTTGAAATTTGAAGTTTTTTTTTTTTTTGAAGTGAATGTAAAATTGTATTCAAACCAAAAAAAGTTGTTTACAATGAATGCAACTTGTTGTTTATGCTATTCTAAGAATACATTTGAGTGTTTGAGGTTAAGTAGAGAGTGAGTCCAAAGCTTTCTTCTTGGTGATCTTAGACTTGGCTCGTGTTGAACCACATTTCCAATCCTCCATAGTAACTTCAATCATTGTTTGCTCTGATCGCAAGTAGTGTATTAAGGATGTTCTTATCAATCATCTTTGCTAGACATGTGCTTGATTGAGGTGAGTCCCCATGGTGTCGATTGTTTCTTTCCCTCCATAGGTAATAGATTGTTGTTTGAAAACAATAGCAGAAGAGGAAGGTCTTGAGGCGGGAGTACCCTGCCTCGTGGAGCAGCGATGTTAGTTTATCCCAATCCATAGTGTAATCACTCGCAAGTAACCTGTGACATATTTTCTTCCAAATGTCTGAAGTATAGCCACATGAGAAAAGAGGTGATTGCAAGTTTCTTCTGCATTGTTGCAGAGTACGCAATTCACTTGTTGGCCACCTGTCCAGTTCTTCATTATGTCTCCAGTTGATAACCTGTTAAGTGCAGCTAACCATGTGATAAACGAGTATTTAGGCGTAACGTAAGAGAACCATACACCTTTATAACATCCAACATTTGTGCGAAACTTCTTCTTGTATTTGCCTCCCAGACTACTCCATAATTTAATGTCTGACTCTGTTTGCTAAATGTTCTGCGCAATGTTTGCAACTTCCTCTTCTATTTTATTCAGCACTTGAGATATATGATTTCTCCTTTTCCTAGGTCCCAAAGCTGAAGCCACTGTCCCACTTGAAAATATCCCCATATCTATAAATCCTCGAGCTCCCGTGATGACAATCAGTCTTTCCACAGTGGCCCAATTATCGAACCAAAATGATATTGTTTCTCCATTTTTCACTTCCATTTTATGGAAAAAACTTGTAATCTCTCTGTATTTAAGAATTTTTCTCCACATGCATGATCCACTGTTCGATGAATCTTTTACCCTCCAAAAAGAGTCTCAGAAGAGATGAGTACTCTGTATCCATCTGACTCAGAGCGTCGGCTGTGATGATACTATACGCCAAATAAGCTTTAAACAGCTAACCACATTCACTTCCTTCAACGATTTGACCCCCAGTCCGCCTTCTTGTAGTAGTTTACAACTTCAATCCATGCTAGCTTTGCTTTCCTTGGGTTTAAGTCAGGACCCGACCAAAGGAAAGCATAGTACATCTTATCTATTCCTTAATACATCGACTCGGTAGACAAAAGGCCGCTATCCAAAAGTTTGTGAAGCTTGCAATCACCGATTTTATCAATTGTAGTAGCCCGACGTAAGAGAGATATCTTGATTTCCAGGAACTGATTTTAGCTTTTATCTTTTCCAGAAGAGGAGTGTAGTCCGTTGTGGTCATTTTCTTCATTGATAGAGGAAGACCTAGGTATCTGACTGGTAGTTGGCCTACTTCAAATGGGAACGTGGATATGATTTCATCCCTAGTCTGATTAGAAACTCCTGCTAGGTATAACGAAGAATTCTTAACATTTATTACTTGCAAACTCCTCAAATATCTTCAGCGTCCCCTCTACTGAACTTTTCTTTCCATCAATAAACACCATTAGATCATCAGCAAAACATAAATGAGTGAGTTGGATTTTCTTACAGCTGGGATGGTAGGCGATTCTGTGTTCCCTTGCCGCCTGATCGATTAGGTTATAAAGCACGTTCATACAAATAACGAACATGTACGGTGAAAACCCTTGTCGCAACCCTCTTTTACTTTGAAAAAAACAAGCAAGCTCTCCATTAACTTGGACCGAGAAAGAAGTTTAGGGCCAATAAGGTATTTAATAAGAATGGCCATTATACAGAATCAAAAGCCTTGGATATTTCTATTTTCATAGCACATCTCGAGGATATGGACTCCTTATGATAATCTTTCACCAACTCAGTCGCTAGAAGGAAATTTTCCATTAACACTCTTTCTTTCACAAAAGCTTACTGATTTTGAGCAATAAACTTGGGAAGGATGCTCTTCAATCTGTTTGCTAGAATCTTCGAAATCATCTTATAAAGGACGTTACAACAGGATATCGGACGATAGTCCTTCATCTCTATTTCTTCCTCTTTATTTGGGATGTGAGCCAAGATTGTAGAGTTTAGGCCTTCTGGTAGAAAGCCTTTTATGAAGAAAGACTTAATGGCTACAGTAACATCATTACCCACAACATTCCAGGAGGCTTTAAAGAATTCGCTGGTGAACCCGTCTGGCCCCGAGGATTTGTCATTATGCATAGCAAATAGAGACTTCTTAATTTCATCACTCGTTACTTCCCTCATTAGTTGAGTATTGTCAGCATTAGAACATCTATACGACATTACTTCCTGAAGTTGTTCGACTGAGACTCCTTGAAAATCCATAGGGCTATGATTGAGAATATTTTCAAAAAACCTTTCTGCTTCGTTCTTTATATCTTCACTACTTGTCAGCACTGCACCACTGGGATCTTTTATCTCCTTTATTGAATTCTTCATTCTTCTTGTTTGAGTCAATTTGGGAAAAAATAATTGTTCTCATCCCCAACATTCAGCCAATGCTGCTTGGATCTTTGCTTGAGAAACCCCTCTTCTAAGCCTGCTAAATTCTACCATTTATTTTACGCTTCTGCTTCTTCTTCCATTGCTTGCTTTGTTGGATTCTGCAGAGTTTCAGCTTGTTTAATACATAGTGCATCCTAAGCTTCTCTGGTACGTGTTGTGAGGTCCGCCAGTCTTTCTTTAGCCAGTATCCAAAGTTCTGGCTTTAGAGCTTTAAAAAATTTTGAAAGGCAATAGAGGGCAGAAGTTGATGTGAAGATAGGATTTGTTGTCTCCCAAAAGCTTGTTACAATCAGTAGAAATTGTGGGAGTTTTGTTGTAACATTCACAAACTTAAACAGCTTCCTTTTTCTTACTATATCGGCCTCTAATCGGAATTGACATCTAGTGGGATCCGAGCAACCTCCAATCTTAAACATACTATAAGAATCTGGGTATTTATTCAACCAAGCCCCATTGATCAACACCCTATCCAGCTTTTTTCAAATCAGACATTCTCTACGCTTATTGCACAATGTTAAACGAGGACCATGATACCCTAAGTCTTGGAGAGAGCAGTATCGAGCAGCATCCTGGAAGTCTTGGTACCTTGCAAAATTTGAGGAGAAACAGAGTAGTTTGAGTGCTCGTCTCTCTCAAGTATCTCATTGAAGTCACTACATATCAACCAAGCTTTGTTATGAAATAGGGGAGACTCGTGATGATGTCTCAAATCTTCCCAAAGTTCTTTTCTCTCCTCCATGAAATTTGATGCATAAACAAAGCTACAGAAAAACTCATCCTCTTGTTCTTCCAATAGGACAGAGCAATTTATCATGTGTCCACTCTTGAAAACAGGAGCCAATCGCACATTTGACTTCCAAACAACCCAAATACATCCCAGCCTGTTGAACTCATAATTTGAAATAAACGTCCAATCCTTGAAAATTGAAGGTAGAATATGTGGTGATTTATTTTCTTTGACTCACGTCTCGAACAAACCACCAAACTGTATTTGACAGAATGCTTAGTGGATTTATTGATGCCTCTCACATTCCAAAAAACCCTCGACATTAGTTTCTTTTTCTGTCGTTTCTTCTACTCAATACATTAGGAAGCGTAGGATGAATGAAAAAAGATAATGAATTCTTGAATAACTAAAAAAAAGTAAGGTGTCAAACAGACTTTGTGGGGGAGTAGAGTTGGGGATAGAGGGACTTGAACCCTCACGATTTTAAAGTCAACGGATTTTCATCTTACTATAAATTTCATTGTTGTCAGTATTGACATGTAGAATGGGACTCTATCTTTATTCTCGTCCAATTAATAAGTTCCACCAAGGATCTGTACCTAGCGAGTTGAGTATTTGATTCCAGTATACTCTTCTGAGTAGCCCTCATAGCTTGGGGGATTGATGGAAAAATTCCAGTCTCTTTAAGATTCTCGGACTCTTCTCTATGTTCAGAAATTTTTGTCTCTTCTGATGCAACTTCGTCTTCACACACTTCACTCTGTTTTAGTTTTTCTGCATTTCCAAGATTTTTGATTTCTCCTTCTTCTGTTTCCTCTTCTTGATTTGTAGTTTCGTTTGTTTCCTCTTCTTCTTCATCAACTAGAATAGAGAATTGAGATGGAGATATCACTTCCTTTTCTGTTTCTATCGCAACGCTTACTTGTCTCCCCGCCTTGGCTGGGGATACTGTGCTCCAAACTTCTTCTCCATTGTCATAATTTCCTTCCTCCCTACTTTCCTCTGTTGCCTTCCCCTTTTTTTGATCCATCTGGTCATGATTCTTCATGATCTCCATATTTTCCTATACATAATCCTCTGTTTCTGCACCATGATTCTGATTTCTAGTGTTTGCAACTCCATTCTCTATTACTTCTCCTGCAACTACCTTATGTGTTCTTGCTCCGACCAAATAGCTAGCACTAAGGTGACCCTATTTAGAGCAAGTCGACCACCTTTTTGGAAGCCAAGGACATTTGAATTCCACCAAGGTGTCAACTCCTTTCTTCGACTTGAATCTATAAGAACTTGGGAATCCCTTTTGTAGATCCGCTTCTACAAAAACTTTTGCCTCTTCAAAACTCTTCCACAGCTCTGTGTTTGGATGTAATTGTTTCGGATGGCCAACTGCACTCGCGATAAAACCAATGCCTTCCCATGAGAACATCAAGTGGGGAACATTCTTTAAGGTTTCCCACATTGGAATTGTCTTGATTTCCGATTGAACTTCATCCACCACTGGTTCCCATTTAGAGACAATCATCGGTACGTCAGCTATGTTCCACATTCCTCAACCAAGAACACGTGCTTGGATTGCACTATCTCTTATTCGAAATTTCACCATATTCTCATTTTCCTCAAATGCATATATCTTCACAGATTAGTCCCCTAAAGTCCAGATCTTGTTAACAATCACATGGATCTTTGCGATATGGGGTGCCTATTGCAGAAACTTTCCGACCAAGATATCCTCCCATAGAGGAACCAAACCATCAATAACCTCATATGAAATCTCCACCGTAAGAGCCTTGTCGATCGTTCAAACGCTGAGATCGTGCTTTGAAAGTGTTGGTTTATTTTGAACCAGATAAATTCATGATGCATTCTTTGAGTTTGAGGAGAGGCTAGTTTCTCCATTGATTCCGCCACCGCCCCTAGCATCAACATCAGAGACTTCACAGGAGAATGGTCTTACCTTAATAGGTCATCTCACAAACCCACAAGCTTAAAGACTTGAAGGGCAAGGCTTTTTGCTCATATATGGGCCATAGATGCTTCCAGTTCCGTTTTAAGCTTGAGGAGGATCTCTAAAAGTTCTAGCAAATTAACCATATAATTTCGCTCACTGGATGGTCATTCTCCAAAGGTGGGAACCAATAATCTCCTATTCATTCCCATCCTAGATACTTTGGCCTCTCCCATGAAATAAATCTTTGCCCAGAGAAAAGCCGTATCAGAGAAATGAAGCAAAGATCTCCCCCCCCCCCCCCCCAAATTAGAGGGAGTCACGACAACCTTTAAAGAGTAATAATACCTTCAGTACAAGGCATGACCGCCAAGGCAGATCTTTTGGGGATCGAGTATCATGCAAACCAAGGGCAACATGACTTTCTGACCTCAAAATTGTTAGACCTCCCTCACCTTTTCACTAACACCACCAACAATCGATAAGAAACTACCCTGACACATTCATGGGACCTAGAGAAAAGTCTCAAATTAGTCAACAAAAGAGAACCTCAGGTGCAAATGCGGGCATGGATCTGAGAGAAACTTTGAGAATCAAAGCTGACCCACTTAAGAGAAACCGCTCACCGATATACCAGTGGAGGGAGAAGACACCTTCGAGGACTAACTGAGAACGGGAAGGCTCTGAGTCGTCAAGAAACGCACGCTTACCCCTAGAGAAAAAATTGGATGAATTGAGCTTCCCACCACCTGAAACCGTTACCCCAGCCACATAAGAAATGCTAGAAGAACACAGAGAGGTGACCAAACAGTTACCAATTGTGCTGGCCCCATTGAAAGTGCTGCACAAATACAATATGTTATACATGATGAAGAGCATTGTATGATGGCTGAAACCGCAGCCTTCATGATTGCTGCTGTGTTGTCTTCCTGCCAAAGCCGGGTGCTGGGGACTGGCGATGAACACACTATTGCTTAACTACCACTGTTGGAACCTCCCCCCAGAGAGCTTAGCTCAAGTCACAGAAACAGTATCAGAGAAACAAAGGAGAGGTAGGCTCCCAAACTACAAGGGCAACTCAAGCCCCAAAATTATGACCGGATCCTGCTCAAGAAAACAAAAAATGAACCTGATTCAAAGCTCTCTGTGAGTTAAACCATCTGCACATCATATAATACATTACCAGGAGGAGAACCGTGCCAGCAGAGACCATGTAATCCCTCCCCATCGTTGTACTCCGTCCCAATTGATGCACCAAGCTGGATCAAGTAGACCTCGATATGTAACATCATACTAGCAATCTCGAAAGAGAGGGTGAATTTTCACAATCCACCAGATCGTCTTCCTTAAAAGTGGCAACCTGGAACTATTGTGAGCTGGGAAACTCCATGACAGCCTGACGCTTAAAGGAGATACGATCAAGTATTCTGATGAATTTGTACTCCGAGAACTAAAAATAAACAAAACAAACCAAACCAAGCACAAAAGCAAGTAGAACAAATGACAAAAGCAAATAAAAAGTAAATTTAAGTAGACAAGTAAGCAAAGAGAGAAAATGATAGATAACTCAAGCAATTAATAGAGAGACAAGCCTTTGGGTCAAGGCTATTAACTTTAGGTGATCAAGTGCTAACCTATGGTGCTAATTCAATCATTCAAATGCTAATCATTAGGCCTAAGATCACTAATTTAAGCTAATCCACTTCCATGGTATTAACCCTATGCTAATCAAGTAACTAACATCAATTCCCATTGGTAATCACAAGTATAACATGCATTTAAACAAGTCCTAATAGCCAATAAGCACCTTAAACATCAATTTCTATTGGCTAAGTATGCAAAGCACTTAAAGATTTCATTCAAATATTTCATCAAACACCTTCTACACATGAGAAAGCCTAAGTTCTAGATTTTGATTAGCTAAGTCAAATCTAGCAATGAGCACAACCAATAAGCAAGGATTCATCTAGATTAAGTCCTAAGCACCATTAATCAATACTTAATCACTCTAATCTTCCTAACCCAAAAGCTTAAAAGTAAACTACTCACTAATCATCTTGTTAACACAAATACCATAATGATATTGTGCATAAATAAGAGATAAAGTCAGATTAAGAAAAAGAACAAAAGAAATCAAAGACAAATTGTATAAAACAAGAGAAATTTCCAAAAATGAGTTTTTGTTTACAAAAGAGGCCAGAAATTAAGATAAGATAAGAAATGATAAGATATCCCCTAAAAATTAGGTCTAAAGCGTATTTATAAGCCTAATAAAAAAAGCTGGGCCAAACTAACAAATTTGGGCCCAAAAAAAAAAACTAGAAAAAGAGAGAGTCAACGCGGGTCAAAGGCAGAGTTTTGCTGGGTTTTAAAATGGTGGCGATTTGCTTTTGGTCGCCATGGTTGGTCGCCATTTCCCCTGTCAGCAGCCACTCTCGGGCCGCCATGGTTGGCCGCTGTGCTTCCATTCATCCTGGCGGCTTCTTCTTCTAGATTTGTTCCTCCTTGATCCGCTTCCACCTTTGATTGAATCTTTAAGTTCCTGAGCTCTAAACCGGTCCAAAACCTCCCAAAACTCTAAAGTAGCAACTCCATGACCTGTTTTGGATAAATGCAAGTATATACACCCTAATGATGCCTAAATGCGATTTAAGACTAAAATATGTTACATATAAGAGCTTAAAACCATTAAAATCACAATATATCAACTCCCCCAAACTTATCTTTTGCTTGTCCACAAGCAAACAACAAGGAAAAGTAAGAAGAAGAGGTTTGAAGGTGGGATATCAAACCCTAGAACATCAACAAAAGAATTCAATCCAATGCCCTTAATAGTAGTTATAAGATGCCCAAACAACCTCTGCTTCAAAACAGTTAGACATGCCCATCACAACATAAATTGCTCTAGAGCCAAACCTTCAAAGCATCTACAAGTGACCAATGCAACTCAACTCTTTAACATTCTTTTAAGTGTTTGGTGAACTCTCTACTTGTGACTTGAACCACAAAGCAATGGGTTAGGTGTCAAAGAGGCTCATTTTGATTTCAAGATGAGGTTTACAAGTGTTTAATGGGTTTATCTCAAGTAAAAGGAACACAAAAATTTATGAAAAAGTAAGAAGAAGGAGAACAATTCATGCATACAAGTATTCACTTCCATGTTCTATCCACCCCTTAGTTTTAGTCCTATGATATAATGCATAAACCTAACTCTATTCCCAACTCTTCATCATTAATCCCAAGCCATTTTTGGTTATCAAACCCCATACTCTTTTTTCACCACTTTTCACTACTAAGGAAGCTTCTTTTTCAACACTTAGCTCTTTTTTTCCTTCTTGATATCCTCTCTTTCACTTTCTTTTTCCTTTTTGTTTTTTTTTCTAGAGGACTTTTTACTTATGATCTTTGAGCCTTTCACTTATTGCTTTATACTTCCCAAGTCTCTTTCTCCTTGAACACCCAAGCCTTTGGCCTTTCATAATCTTTTCTTACTCCCATTCTACTCTTTTCTTTTCTTTCTCATCACCAAAACATGATCTCACACCCACAAACCAATATTACTTAAGCACAAACCCATCCCAAGTCCTAACCTATTTGCTAGCCAATCAATGTAATTGGCATATGGATGTTTAGTCCTTGTCATTCTCCTATCTTTTCAAAATTTTCCCCAAGTATGCATTATCAACAAGAGGCCTCACTCAACAAACAACATGGGGAAAACAAATGGGCTAAGGTACTAGGTGTGGTACCATTCAAATGATGCAAAGAATGTAAAAATTGGATAAGCAAACTTGAATGTTTTAGAGTTACCAATGTGTGAGCAATCCTAGTTCTAAGAGAAAGTAATTAATTATCCAAATTAAGTCCAAGTTCATAGAGTTAAGTTACAAGGAAAGCATGCATCTACAATGGGATCTAACTTTCAAGCTATGAGATCTAAGCATGGTGCATCCTTAACGTCAAGATCATTCAAATGCATCAAACAACTCATTAAAAGGGTATTCAATCAAGCTCTTAAGTTGACATTCAACAGAAAATTTAATTATTGTTTCCTATGCATATGCAATGCAAATCCTATAATGCAACTAGACTTAATCATAGAAAACAAAAACAAGTATGAAACTACATGAATTCCTTTTTGGATTTTTCAAAATTTTCAATTTTTTTTTGTTTTTCTAAAAACATAATTATTAACAATGCAAGACAAAAATAAAGAAAATAAAACATAACACATGGTGAGATAGTAGGTCACTCCCCCAAACTTACTTCACAAAGTCCCTCGTGTGAGAGTAAAATCGAGAAAGAAGACCTAAAGATAAGAGAAAATGCATAAATGAAGTAAAACTAATAAAGATAAGAGTTTAGTTGTACTTGGAGTGTTGGCTGAGGTGGGAGGAGTGAGAGAGAGATGTCGAGACTGGAAGGTGTGGCATAGGCATTTTCAGTGTGCAGCGGGTGGTACATGTCACCATGAGAAGTCTTTGGAAGAAGCCGGTGTGTGGCGGTGGTGTTTTGCCTCCAGAACAAACTGCTATATCCCCTAGAGCTGTCGGCCTTTGCGATTTCATTTTGCAGCATTTTGTTGAAGCCGCTAGTCCCCACCATCGGTACTTTAAAATCCCCCCGGTCTTTGTAAGTCGCCAGATCGTCCTGCTGAATCTCCTGGAAAGTGCGGGTCATTTTTTGAAGCTCATGGCAGGCGGCAGAAGCCACTGCATCATCCCGCCAGGTCGTTCCCCACCCATGGCGGTCTCGTTAACCCGATACAAGAACCCACCGGATCCCCAGGAATGTGCTCGTTGCCTCTGTAACTTCACGGCAACCATCTTTAAACCGCTGCATTTAACCGCTGCTTCATTGTTCTGCAAAGGGGGCTCTCCAAGACCGCCCTTTTGACCCATTTTCCCTGAAGACTCAACTTCCATGTTTTATGCTTGTCGCAGTCTCCGGTGAATGTTGCATCTTCCCAATGGCAGCTCATCTTCGCGTTTTCACATCTTAGCGATTTGTGGAAGCCGATGGCTTCAACCACTAGAATTCCTAGACATCCCCAAAAATTTTTCCTTGCTCCTTCTTGTCTCAATTCAATGACATGGGCTTCCCAAAGCATACAAAACATGATAAAATAAATATAGAAATATATACAAAGAATACCATGGGACTTCCTCCCAAGTGAGCTTGTTTTAAGTCTCTAACTTGACTTTCTTCACTTGCTAGTGAGGGTTGGGATATGGCCTGCCTTCTAGAGTGATGGTCATGACTTGAGAGAGTAGCTCTTGAAACTTGGTTTGATCTTCTTGGAGCTGAGGATTGAGTATGGCCTTGGCACTTGAAAATGGTTTAGACTTTCCCTTGCACTTGACCTTGTACTCAATTGCTCTATCCTTAAGCCTCAATGGGTGTAAGCTTATGGTGTTGGAAGGTGGAGCAAGGGTAGGAGGCTATTTCATCTCCTTCTTGTTCTCATGATGATCTCTTGTGGCTCTACCCAACCCCTCCTTTTGAGCACTTCCCAAGTGCTCACCAAAAAAACCATTTAGACTCTCTCCATCCAAGATTTCCTCTTCACATTCTTCAACCTTTGAATACTGATCTTGCACCACATTTACAACCTGAACTTTTTCAGCTATATCCTCTTTGATGCTCAGCTTCCCCAAAAGCTATTGTTCCACAATATTCAGTAGTGGAAGTTTGTATGGGTAGGAAACCTTGTTGTTGACATGATGAAGGGTCACTCTCTTGTTGGGGAAGTCAATGGAGGCTCCAACTATTGTGAGGAATGGTCTACCAAGAATCAAAGGAACTTGTCTGTTACCAACCATGTCCAAAATAGTGAGATCTATTGGAATTGTGCATTCTCCAACCTTCGTAGGATAGTCCTTGATCAGACCAAGTGGAGACTTAGAAGAAGCATCCCCAAACATGATAGAAGAAGTGTGAGCCTTAATGACCTTGACCTTTAGACTCTTCGCCATCTCAAGTGAGATAACATTCACACTTGCACCAGAATCAACAAGAGCATCATCAAGCTTTAAGTCACCAAGAGAGGAAGGAAGTTTGAACTTCCATGGATCATCAAGCTTGGTAAGGGATTGTGGTTGGACTTAGGGCTCAGCTTGTGATGCCAATAGTCCCATGAGCTTAGCTACTTTCTCCTTGTTTGCTAGAATGTCTTTAATGAGCATCATTTGGAGATGAGCTTCATGCATATTCCCCCATATTAGGCAGCTCAACACCAATCTCACTATATCTTTCTTGAACTTAGAGATGACTTTCTTTTGAGCCATAATGAGGAATCTACCTGGAAATAGAAGCTTGGACTCATAAGGAGGATGTTCAAATTCAGAGGTTACTTCCCTTTGAATGCTCTTTGAGATCTCTTCCTTCTCCCTAATCCTCTTTTCCATTTTCACAACCTCATCGCCATTATGAGAGAATACATCATTGCAAAACTCCTTGGGATTAACTTCTGCTTTCTCTGGTAAATTTCCACTTGGACCCTTGGAGCTAGAGGCAACTTGAGCAACTTTGAGGTCAATGGTTTTCACATGGGAAGCCAAGCTTGAGATCTTTCCATTAAGATCATTATACATCCCGTTCTTGAGCTTATATATGACTTTCTTTTGAGCCTTAATGAGGAATCTACCTGGAAATGGAAGCTTGGACTCATAAGGAGGATGTTCAAATTCAGAGGTTACTTCCCTTTGAATGCTCTTTGAGATCTCTTCCTTCTCCCTAATCCTCTTCTCCATTTTCACAACCTCATCACCATTATGAGAGAATACATCATTGCAAAACTCTTTGGGATTAACTTCTGCTTTCCCTGGTAGATTTCCACTTGGACCGTTGGAGCTAGAGGCAACTTGAGCAACTTTGAGGTCAATCGTTTTCACATGGGAAGCCAAGCTTGAGATCTTTCCATTAAGATCATTATACATCCCTTTCTTGAACTTAGAGATAACTTTCTTTTGAGCCTTAATGAGGA
Organism: Pseudoturritis turrita; assembly: GCA_900406555.1. Classification (NCBI taxonomy): domain Eukaryota; kingdom Viridiplantae; phylum Streptophyta; class Magnoliopsida; order Brassicales; family Brassicaceae; genus Pseudoturritis; species Pseudoturritis turrita. Next base: position 176,842 of record OVBL01000732.1, read on the forward strand.
ATCTACCTGGAAGTGGAAGCTTGGACTCATAAGGAGGATGTTCAAATTCAGAGGTTACTTCCCTTTGAATGCTCTTTGAGATCTCTTCCTTCTCCCTAATCCTCTTTTCCATTTTCACAACCTCATCACCATTATGAGAGAATACATCATTGCAAAACTCATTGGGATTAACTTCTGCTTTCTCTGGTAGATTTCCACTTGGACCCTTGGAGCTAGAGGCAACTTGAGCAACTTTGAGGTCAATGGTTTTCACATGGGAAGCCAAGCTTGAGATCTTTCCATTAAGATCATTATACATCCCTTTCTTGAACTTAGAGATGACTTTCTTTTGAGCCTTAATGAGGAATCTACCTGGAAATGGAAGCTTGGACTCATAAGGAGGATATTCAAATTCAGAGGTTACTTCCCTTTGAATGCTCTTTGAGATCTCTTCCTTCTCCCTAATCCTCTTTTCCTTTTTCACAACCTCATCACCATTATGAGAGAATACATCATTGCAAAACTCCTTGGGATTAACTTCTTCTTTCCCTGGTAGATTTCCACTTGGACCCTTGGAGCTAGAGGCAACTTGAGCAACTTTGAGGTCAATGGTTTTCACATGGGAAGCCAAGCTTGAGATCTTTCCATTAAGATCATTATACATCCCATCCATCTTTGTGTGAACCTCAACTAGTCTCTTAACAATTTCAGCAAAGTGATAGTTTTTCCCATCTAGAACTCTTTTGAGAAGAGCATTAGTCTCAGTGTCTTGGGCTGTAGGTTGAACAAACGAGTTACCTTGGTTGAGTTGTAGTCTTGGTTGGAACCCTTGTGGTTGGAAGTTGCCTTTAAGAGTGTTTTGACCTTGAACCTTGAAAGGAGGGTAGGTTTGATCTTGGGGATTCTCCACATTTGTGCTTCTATTGAAAAGATTGTTGTTATTCCTATAGTTGAAGTTGAAACCTCTTTGATAGCCCTGTCCACCAATGAAGTTAACCTCTTCTTGAATTCTTGAACAAGCTCAATACCAACCTCTTTGTAGCTTTGATTCTGCTCATATTCTCCAACAAAGTTGATGGTTTTTTTGTTGGCTTGTAAGTACTTATCCAATTTCTCATGAAGAGCTTTGATCTCCTTCCTTTGATCATCTCTTTCTCCACTCTTTTTAGATGTTCTGTCATAGTCTTCTCCATAGTTAGAATCACTTTGGGCAAAATTCTCAACTAACAACATGCCTTCTCCTCAGCTTTCCCCAAGAAGTTCTATTGCTGGTTGTGTCTAACATCATCCTAAACTTTGGCAAGACTCCTCTATAGAGAGTGCTTAAAAGGCTCCCCTTTGTGAAACCATGATGAGGACATTGCATGGTATATGCCTTGAATCTTTCCCATGCTTCTCCAAAGCTCTCATTCCCTCTTTGAGCAAAGCTAGAGATCTCATTACTCAATCTAGTTGGCTTTGTAGTGGAGAATAATTTAGACAAGAAAGCTTTCTTACATTGGTCCCAAGAAGTGATGGAACCTTGAGGCAGATTCTTCTCCCATTGATGAGCTTTATCTCCAAGTGAGAATGGGAACAACCTTAGCCTGAAAGCATCTTCAGAGATGCCATTGATCTTGACTGTCCCACACAACATATCAAACTGATCCAAGTGATCCAAAGGGTCTTCCATAGCCATCCCATGAAACTTGTGTGCTTGCACCATGTTGATTAGACTAACTTTTATCTCAAAGTTGTTGTTCTCAATAGGTGGAGCTCTGATTCCATTCCTATTGCCATGTATGTTTGGCTAATCAAAGGTCCCAATGACCCTAGCTGGTCTGGGTGGGTGGTGTGGGTGATGTACTTGAGCTCCATGCTCAGCTTGATCTTGAGGTTGATGCTCCATGTTGTAGCCTAACCTTTCCAAGTGAGCCAACCTCTCTTGCTCTCTTCTTTCCCTAACAAGTTCCCTTTCCAAGGCTGCAATATCTTGAACTCTTTCCACTAGATTTGTTGAACCTTTGCTTCTCAAGTTCATGTACCTATCAAAGAAAAAGTATATGAAGAAGAGAAATTAGTAACCAAATAAAGAAAAATGCTTAGTCTCAATCAAACACAAAATCCTAATGGCTAGTTCTAATCCCAAGATGGCAACGGTGCCAAACCTTGATATGGTATAAGTTTGCTCTTACTACTCAGCTGCAAGTTCCAGCTATGTCATTGTAGAATGAGAGGTGTCAAATCCAAGCTTGGCTTAAATAACACACTAAGAAAGTATTCACCTAATCTAAGCCAAATGATTAAGATTCAAGGATTCTACAACCTAATTAAAGACAATATGAAACTAGAAATGAATAAAACGAACCAAACCAAGCACCAAAAAAAAGTAGAACAAATAACAAAAGCAAATAAAAAGTAAATTTAAGTAGACATGTAAGCAAAGAGAGAAAATGATAGATAACTAAAGCAATTAATAGAGAAACAAGCCTTTGGGTCAAGGTTATTGACTTTAGGTGATCAAGTGCTAACCTATGGTGATAATTCAATCGTTAAAATGCTAATCATTAGGCTTAAGATCACTAATTTAAGCTAATCCACATCCATGGTATTAACTCTATGCTAATCAAGCAACTAACATCAATTCCCATTGGTAATCACAAGAATAACATACATTTAAACAAGTCTTAATAGCCACTAAGCACCTTAAACATCAATTTTCATTGGTTAAGTATGCAAAGCACTAAAAGGTTTCATTCAAGCATTACATCAACCACCTTCTATGCATGAGAAAGCCTAAGATCTAGATTTTGATTATCTAAGTCAAATCTAGCAATGAGCACAACCAATAAGCAAGGATTCATCTATATTAAGTCCTAAGCACCATTAATCAAAACTTAATCACCCTAATCTACCTAAGCCAAAAGCTTAAAAGTAAACTACTCACTAATCATCTTGTTAACACAAATACACATAATGATAGTGTGCATAAACAAGAGATAAAAGTGAGATTAAGAAGAAGAACAAAAGAAATCAAAGACAAATTGCATAAAACAAGAGAAATCTCCAAAAAGAGGTAAGAAATTAAGATAAGATAAGGAATGATAAGACATCCTCCTAAAAATTAGGTCTAAATAGTATTTATAGGCCTATGAAAAGAAGCTAGGCCAAATTAACAAATTTGGGCCCAAAAAAAGAAAAACTGGGAAAAAGAGAAAGTCAACGCGGGTCAAAGGCGGATTTTTGCTGGGTTTTAAAATGGTGGCGATTTGCATTTGGTCGCCACGGTTGATCGCCATTTCCCCAGTCAAAATTTGGCCATCTTCAAATCTCTCTCAGCTAGAATGCTGATGGGAAAGTACTGTTACAGAGCTGACTTCTTAAAAGTGACTACAACCTCCTCAGCTTCGCATGGCTGGAGAGGGATATTGATAGGGAGAGACCTCCTGATATCAAAACTTGGAAAGGCCATTGGTGATGGCAACTCAAAAAAGGTATGGGATGATCCTTGGCTCTCCTTTATATCTCCAATGCAACATGTGGGACCTCTAACTGAAGACACGATGAAGCTTTTAGTGTCGGACTTGATGCAGAATCCGAGCAAAGATTGCAACACAGTAAAAGTAGAGAAATGGTTCCCTGAGCTAGCAAAGGATATCCTATGCATCAAACCAAGTCATTTGGGAGCAGAAGACAAGCTGATTTGGCTAGTAAACAGTTCTGGCTCTTACTCAACAAAATCAGGCTACCGTACTGCTTTAACCCAAATAAAATTTAGCTACCTTTGTTCCTCCTCGATCATCAACTGGCAAACTGACATATGGTCTGGGTTTTTCTCCCCCAAAGTTGAAGGACATCCTGTGGAAGATTGGTCAGGGAGCTCTCGCTATTGGGGAGAATCTCCTCAGCCGAGGTCCAACAACAGCCTCAACATATGCCAGATGTGGAGAATTTGAATCTACTACCCACATATTATTCCAATGCAACTATGCGAAACAAACCTGGCAACCTGCTCCCCTTACCAACAATGTTGATTCTTCCATTTTCCAGATCTTCCACGCAGGGCTTAGTGCATCAAGAAACTGGATATGTTTACCTCCGACGGGAATATGCGCTAGCAACATATTCCCTTGAATCTGCTGGACTGTTTAGAATAGTAGAAACTACCTGGTCTTTGACAAAAAGGCTATCTTTTCCATGGGAGATAATCACACACACGTGCGCCTCAGCTAGAGAATAAAAAAAAGGCTCAAGAATCAGAATTCCAAAAAACTTCAATCCGAGCAACTAGACTAACCTAGACAGCGAAACATGATCAAATCAGGTGCGCTACTGATGCAGCATGGAGAAATGATTCAAAATCGGCTGGAATTGGATAGATCTTACAAGATAAAACCTTCAAAACAATCGCCCATGGATCTAGGGCATAACCTTTTGTTAATTCACTTTTGGTGGCAGAGATCCTTGCAGTCAGAGAAGCACTACATCAAGCCACGATGCAAGGGTTGAATGCGGTCTGCCTGCAATCCGATAGTCAAACACCTTGGGAGAATAAATCTCAGAGCTACACGGCTTTCTCCATGATATTCATCGTGCGACAGCCCTCTTTGCTTTGATCTCCTTTGTTTACATTTCGAGATCGGCCAATATGCTGGCGGATACTCTAGCAAAACAAACTCTCCATAAGTTTGAATTGCATGTAACCTAAACTATTTTGTGTATTTAAGGAAAGTTAAGTTATAGTTCTAGCAATTTTTCATATTTTTATTATAATTTTCCTTTTTCTGAATAATTTATTTTTTTAATAATTATAAATATATATATATATATATATATATATATATATATATATATATATATATATATAATTAGGGATTTTTTCTCAATTTAGAATGTCTATATGAGTTTTAAAATCCTCAATTAATAGGTTCCACATATGAATAAAAAACCAAAAAACAATTACCCATTATCTCCTATACTCATCTTAAAGCAATAAACATTCTTAATCTTTTAATAAAAATCCAAATCAGTCTAACTAAAATATATGTCCATTTTTCACAATAGGAAGATTTTTTCACTATGAAACTAGAAACCAATATCCACTTACAAAATCAAAAAGAAACCATATTTAAAATATAAAACATAAGTTATTATAATTTGGGTAAAGAGCAAAATATCATTGTTCTTAATACAGACATTAACAAATATTCAAATACAATTAACAAAATGAAATATAATATTAGGAAAAACTAAAAATCATCAAAAATTATTAAAATATAGTGTTCATTTAATTTTTTTTTTTGGCAAATTTAGTGTTCAATTAACCAACTATTATTGTGCTATTAATATGACCGTTTACATTCTACGAGAGACCAAACCCAATTCAAAACAAAACAAAAAATTGGTACGCAAATATAGAATATAATATTCACAACCAAAAGGCCTAACAAAATCTCTAAAACACCATCTGAAACTATAATAGCATGAATGGAGACATTGACGGAAAATATTTGCACAAACTGAATGCCAATCCAGGAGCAAAAAGTAAAATAAAAATAAAACCCAAGCAAATATACATTCTACGAGAAACACTAAAATTATTAACGCTTACAAAACATACATTTTGAATACATGTATTACAGTCTCCGCCCCAAATTATGCATCCTAAATTATCAAAGGTCAAGATAAATATAGCCAATCAAATCAATACAAATTCAATATCATGCAAGTTAACATATTAGAAAAAGAATATATCTATGGAACAAGAATAATATTGTCAAATTGTAAAGAAACAAGGAAGGCTAGAAAAATGCATCGAGAAATTATAGTAGCTAAAAGAGCAACAAAAAAACGGGAAATTAAGTTTCTACTTAAACATTTTAGATGCTAAACTCACATTTACTAATAAAGTATCACATGATTCTTCTTTTAAATGTAACCATATAATCATAGGCAACAACAAGGAAGAGACACCCACATCATCAACAAGTTATTCTCAGAGAATAAATGGAATGTTACAATGTCTACTTTGTGATGCATTTGGGTGGAATCAAGAAAAAATTGGACAACAAAGGCCCTAACAAAATACCACTATTATGGAATGTTACAATGTCTACTTTGTGTTGCAACAATGACAAGTCAATTATGGCCAGAGCCATAATCACCATCGATACTGAAGAAAATGCAAACTGATTCGGCTGACTGCCAACAAAATATTCGGATAAATAATTCTATACTAGCGTTCACATTAATAGGTGCAAAGCTAAATAATACTGTCATAAAAAAAATTGGAGGACCATGCACTTACAGAATTGATGATATAAGTTACCATAGAATAGATGCAATGGATATATCATATATGTTGGTGATATGCAAAAACCAAAAATCTAAAACACAAATGGCAAATAACTCCGCGCGTGCACGGGGATCGATCTCTAGTTTTTAAAAATAACAAGCAAAGATAATATTATATTATACTAATATCTAAATTAAAAAAAAAAAACTTTTCTAACTATTTTCTGGTGAAACAAAATAGATATATATATATATATATATATATATCATATTTTAATATATTTTCTGATTTGTTATAATTAATTTCCAATTAATTTAATTCCTGAAACGAATATTACTATGATTTAATTTTTAATTAAAATAAATGCTGAAAATAAATTCAAATATATATTAGAAAATAAATGGAGTCATACTGAAATTTATACAAATCAATTAAAGAAAAAGAAAAAAATATTAAAATGTTTTTATATATACTTATACACTTTTATGAGAGAACATGATATTTATGTAGCATTATGATTCAAACCTAATCAATTCTTTTAGGTAAAAGAATTCTAATTTATGTTTAATAATGCAGGATTAAATTATAATGGTAAATAAAAAATTTGCATTCGGATTTAATCACAGAAGAGTACCTTGACCTAACAATTCACAGTCACTTAGAGGATTGGACTAATAAATAAATTATAACTTATTTTTAATCGGTTTAAAGTATTTTAAAAAAAATAAACTAAAGAAACCAAAATTTTCTATATATAGTTATATACACATATTGAAAAAATATAATCATCGAATATAGATATAATGTAAACTAAATTCGTTATTTTATATATTTTGATGTTATTTTTGAGTAAAACCTAACTAAATCCAAATCAAATTAATTTTAAAATTTTTTAAACCAAATGGCAACAAAACCAAATTATAAATAAATTTTTATGCTTTTAATTTTTAATAATCGACAAAGCTAATGATTTTTTTTTGTCAACAGATTTTATGAAAATTAACGCGGTTCAGAAGTCCAAACCGGTAGTTCAGAGTGTACAAAAATAATATCATGCGATTTAGTACGAACGTTTCGAGCCAACGAATCTGCTTTTGTGTTGCTTTGTCTCGGGATGAGGGACATAGAGAAAGACGAGAAGACTTCCTTGCAGCGCTCTAATTCCTCCAGGTAGACGGCGAAAGCTGGCCACTCCATCAGGTTTGCCACCATGTTACTCAGCTCCGAACAGTCCGTTGCAAATGCTACAGACAGCTTCTGCTGGTCCATCATACAATGCATCGAACAAAGTAGTGCTTCGAACTCGGTGTGGAGTGGAGATAAGCTTGGACGCAGGTTCCGTGATCCCATCAAGTCATCTGCTTCGTCATCCTGAAAATAATACAATCCTAGACCTGAAAAACGGTCTCCCGCTTTTCAGGACCCATCAATGAAGCACCGAAGACCTGCGACCGCCTGTAATAGAGGGGAGGATTAGTCCTCCACCAGGACATTAGCTTGCGAAGATAACCAGAATTGTGCCTCAGCATCCGCTGCCTGTAAGACCTCTCGGGGATCTCGGTCCATATTTTTAAACACCATGTCATTCCTAGCTTTCCAAATATACCATATGATCCAAGGGATTTCCTGTAGTGCTCTAGGTAATCGCCAGAAAACATAATCCATGTTTGAGTAAAGAGACACTACAAGAAAAAAGCCATTTTCGGACGGACGAAATGGTAGGAAATCCGTGGGAAATAGCCATTTCCAACGGATTTTGGACCGAATCGTCCGTCGGATCTAGATCGTCGGAAATCGAAAATTCGTCGGAAATCCGTCGGAAATTCGGACGGATTTCCAACCGTTCTCATCCATCGGAAAATCCGTCGGAATTTTCGACCGCCGTGATCCGTCGGAAAACCGTGGAAAATATATCTGTCGGTAATTCGTAGGCAATAATTTCCAACGGATTTCCAACGGGTATATTTCCCACGGATTTCGGACGGGCATATTTCCCACGGATTTCCGACGGGTCAAGTTTCCCACGGATTTGTGACGGACCTATTTGTCCACGGATTTCTGACGGGCCTATTTTCCCACGGATTTCCAACGGGTATATTTCCCACGGATTTCTGACGGGCCTATTTCCCACGGATTTCCGACGGACCTATTTCCCACGGATTTCCGACGGAAATGATGTTATTTTATTATAATAAATTATATATAATAAATTAAATATAATAAATAAATAAATATATGAAAAATAATAATTTCAGTTCGAAAATTTAATATTAAAATATAAAATTGTTTAAACATTTTTTTAAAATAGTTTGAAAAGAAAATAAAACATAAATAAAAGCGACTGAATCATCATTGCGGAAAATCCGGGTATTTCATGTGCATGAAAGCCTTCAATTGGCCGAGGGTATCTTGGGTTTCGGCGAGGGTCTCTTGGGTTATGGCGTTCTGAACCTTCAATGCTTGAACCTCAATGTCTTTCTGCCCGAGCGCTTCTTTTAGCGTCTGAACTTCTTGGACGAGTTCAGGATCCCTCGGAAACGAAGAAGTGGACCCGGTAGTGGAGATTAGATTACCTAATCCGGGACGACGACCCTTGCGCAAAGGCGTTTCCTGTGGAAAATAAAAAAAATTATTAGTAAATGAGAAAAATATGATAAATGTATATATTATGAAAAAGAAACATACCTGAAGGACCATGTCGTTGATTTCCTCTCGGGGCACCTCCAAGTCGTTCGACGACGACGAACCATCCAAACTTTGAGAGAGAGAGAGTTGCGTAAGCCGGTCTGCCTTCCTCTTTTCCACCTTCTCGAGGACTTGAGCAATGTCCGGATAGTCAATGGTGCCGGTGTTTTTGTTGGTGTGCGTCCGTCTAACTAAAGCAGTTAAATCCGGACGCACACCTCCGGCTTCTTCAATCTGCAAAAATAAATAAAAATATTACGTATGTAAAATATAATGAAAAAGATAATTAAAAATATTACAAGTAAACTTACCATCTCGACTTCGCGAGCTCTGAAACTTGTTGCCCCGGAGTTGTGAGTACCTCGAGGATTTTTCTTCCGATTCTGGGAGTTTGTCTTCGAAATGGCTTGCGTCTCCGGCATAGCCCAATATTGCTGCAATCCGAGCCAAACAGTCTCGTCCAAGCATGTAGGCTTTTCTTTGCCTTTTTGCCACTTCTGCTTCCATTCGTACATGTGGCCGGAGTAGTTTTCGGCCGCCATCTTCTTGAACTCTTTCCGGACTTGTCCCGTTAACTGGGGGTGCCAGTCAAAATCTTGCTACGAATTTGAAAAAAAAACATTAGTGATTTAAAAATAATAACAAACAATTTGATAATTAAATTATTTGTTGATAACTTACCGTGAATGTGCGGAACCATGTCTCTTGCTCCTCGGCCGGGAGATCACTCCATTGCCGATACGGACGCTTAAGGTGTGAACGTAACATCTTCAAAAATGACTTCGAAATATTATTTTTGTAACCGAACCTACAAACATGAAAATTATTTGTTTGTTAAAAATATAATTATTAATAACGTAAATACAAAAATACAAAATTTAAACATTTTACCATGTTGCATTTCCTTCGCACCGAGGGTGGAGCTTTCTGATAAGCTCTCGGCCTGGTTGCTGCACCAACTCTTCAACCATCAATTGCTGACGCGATGCAGAGCTCTGAGAGTCCGGAATATGAGATGGGCTAGGTGATACATCATCTTGGCTCGCCGTACGTCCACGACCCATACCGGCAGCACGAAAACCCGTTAGCGACCTACAAATTATAGTATAAAAATATAATCAATATATAATATATTTCGTAACTGTAAATAAATGGAATAATATGGAGCTTATAAAAATTGGTAACTCTAACAAAAAATAAAAACGTAAATATTTTTGTTTAAGAAAATCTTGACTACTTTATAAACATATAAAAATGTTTTTACTTACAAATATATAAAAACGTTTTTATATTATAAATATATAAATGTGTATATTATAAATTTTTATATTAAAATATATTATAAATATATATAATTTTTAATTTTAAAATATATAACTTTTGTATCTTTTTAAAAATCATTTTTGAATTATAAATAAATAAAAACGTTTTTTATATAATAAACCTATAAAAATGTTTATGTATAAATAAAGAAAAATCGTTTTTATTTATAAATAAATAAAAAGCATTTTTATTTATAAATTAAAATAAAAACGTTTATTTAAGTGTATAAATAAAGTGTATAAATTTTGCTAACAAATTTTTTTTTAAAAAAAATTAAAAAAATATAAAAACGTGTATATATATATATATTTATAATTACATATATATAATTCCACACTAAAATCATCATATACCTATCTAAACCACCTAATCTAACAAAATATCATTCCAAATCCCTAAATATAACAATATATATTATAAAAACAAGAAATTTGAAAAGAAAAAAACTTACATGGGGTGGTGTTGGGTTAGAGAGAAGGAGGAGAAGAGGAGGTGTAGAGGAGGTGAAGAGTTTAGAGAGAGAAAGTGAAATGGGAGAATGAGGAGAAAAGATGGGTTTGTGTTGTACATATAAAGATTTTCGGACGGATTTCGGACGGAAATAGCCGTTGGAAACAGTTTCCGTCGGAAATCCGTCCGAAACTATTTAATTTACCGCTACCAAAATATTTCGTTCGCGCCGTTTCCAAAATTTTGGCGGTGAAAATTATATTTCCGTGGGAAATTTCCCACGGAATTCCCACCGCTTATATAGATATTTTCAAAAATCATTCCCGTGGGAAATCCGTGGGAAATTTCCCACGGAATTCCCACCGCTTATATAGATATTTTCAAAAATCATTCCCGTGGGAAATCCGTGGGAAATTTCCCACGGAATTCCCACCGCTTATATAGATATTTTCAAAAATCATTCCCGTCGGAAATCCGTGGGAAATTTCCCACGGAATTCCCACCGCTTATATAGATATTTTCAAAAATCATTCCCGTCGGAAATCCGTGGGAAATTTCCCACGGAATTCCCACCGCTTATATAGATATTTTCAAAAATCATTCCCGTCGGAAATCAGTGGGAAATTTCCCACGGAATTCCGACGACTTAAGGTATACGGTTTAGATTTGTTGTGTAAATGATGGACCTACACCTTCTAATGAACGGAGAAGATTATCACAACAATTATACATCGAAAAATATATGTATGTGTAACATACTTAACATATCTACACAAACCGGAATACCTCTTATACCATATCTATAACTTATACTTTAAATTACGAAACTCTTATACGTAAAGTTCTGAAACTTCAAAATGTAAGAATGTGAAAGGTTTACTTGAATTTATTTGATCAACGATATCTTATATGTAACTCACCATGTATTTTTTTGGCTTTTTGGATATTTTGATTAAATTTCGTAACTATAAACCACAATCCCTAGGGAATCCGTGGGAAATTTCCCACGGATTTCCTAGGGATTGCTTAAGCCGTGGGAAATCGGTGGGAAATTTCCCACGGATTTCCCACGGATTGCTTATCCGTGGGAAATCCGTGGGAAATTTCCCACCGATTTCCCAGGGATTGCTTATCCGTGAGAAATCCGTGGGAAATTTCCCACCGATTTCCCAGGGATTGCTTATCCGTGGGAAATCCGTGGGAAAAATCCGTGGGAAATTTCCCACTGATTTCCCAGGGATTGCTTAATCCATCATAAATCTGTGGGAAATCCGTCATAAAATTACATGGTGAGTTACAAAAATATTTCATACACACACATATATTACAAAACAATTCATATACACATATTATAAAAACATTTCATAAACATACATGGTTATAAACTAATCTGAATCCGATGAATAATCTGAAGGCGCTGACTCTGAATCTTCCTCAAACTCTCCAAGCTCTTGCTCTGAATCCTCAAATAAAACATCATCTGCATCTTCGGTGAAGTCAACGACAAGGTCAACCTCTAGTGAATGATCAATCGGAGCAGTATGTCCAATTGTGTTATGTTGCAGAGGTTCGTCATCTGAAATCCCGTCTACCCTTCCTCTCGGGTTAATTGATGTCACTGTGATCCATGGGTCTTGTTTGTTCCTAACTCGAGGATATCGAATGTAGGAAACTTGGTCTGCCTGGGAAGCAAGTATGAACGGATCGTATTTTTGAAGTCTTTTCCTCGAATGAACTGATGTAACACCGAACTCGTCATGTCGTACACCGGTAACAGGATCATACCAATCACAATAAAACACAATGCACCTCAAGTCGAGTAACCCCGGGTAATGAACCTCCAATATTTCACGCAGGACACCATAGTATACAACATCACCGGAATGTGAAGAAATACCAGAATTAGAAGTTGACCTTGTGTTGCCCTCCTTATGAATCTTAAAAGTATATCCCCGGGTGCAGTACATCGGATATGACTTGGCAACAGACGTTGGCCCGTTCGCCAACTCCACTAACCATGTCGGAAATTCTTGGCCTAGGGTTTTCCAATGCGACATCTGTATGAAGGGAGAAAAAATGATTAGAACGTATTGAATTAAAATCACTAATTAAACTTATTAATGATGAATTTTATTACGCTTACGTAATATGGCAACCACCGGTCAAATTCACAATTTTTAAGCACACCAAGTTCATCTTCTGTGTAAAGCGGATTTTCATTGCGTATTTGGTCCATGTAAATGCTGCAATAAAATCATATGGTCAATATTTGCCAATTTTTATTAAGAAAGTTAAAAATATAAATCGTGAATACTTAAAAAATAATAATAATATATAGATATATATATATATATATATATATATACCTCTCGTATGCCATGACTTCTTCGCAGTTCGTGAGAATATACATATGCAAGTGTCTCTGCTCCTCCGGTGTAAGCCTTCTTGATTTTGCTTTCCCACTTAGTCGTCCGATTTGTGCAAACATATTAGGGACATAGGCTGGGTACAATGGTTTTTACCCTCGGTCATCGTATCTAGCAGGTTTTCGACTCTTCATTTGGACTGTTGAGGGAAAGAAGTTAACCGCAAAGTAAGATGTTTCTTCGTTGATGCTCTGAGCAACAATGGAACCCTCAACCTTACTTAAATTTTTGACTTTCTTCTTGAGATGGAACATATAACGCTCGAATGGATACATCCACCGATATTGAACTGGGCCACCAAGAGCTGCTTCTCGAGGGAGATGAATCGGAAGATGTTCCATAACATCAAAGAAAGACGGTGGAAATATCTTCTCAAGATTGCAGAGGATCACTGGTATCTTTTCCTCCAAATTTCGTATCCCGTCTATTGTAAGAGATCTCGTGCATATATCCCGGAAAAATGCGCCTACCGCTGCATAGTTCACAAAACAAATATGAATATCAGATTATACATGGACATGTGGAGATTTGTAATAACATAAAACACTCGGAATTAACCTGCAATTGCTCCATGGACGTTTCTTGGTAGAAGATCGGCAAAGGCAAATGGAAGGAGGCGTTGCATGATAACATGACAGTCATGACTCTTCAGCCCAGTAAACTTCCCTTCCCCACTATCAACACAATTACGAAGATTAGACGCATATCCGTCTGGGAATTTAACACTATGCATAATCCAGTCGAAGAACTCTTTCTTTCTTAAACCATCCAGCCTGAAAATCGGGATAGGACCTTTCCCGTTTGCCATTAGATGTAGTTCCTTACGAGAACAAATTTCTGGCAAATCAAATCTAGACTTCAAATTATCTTTCGTCTTCCCTTGCACATTGAAAACGGTATTGATGATGTTGTCGAAAAAGTTCTTCTCAATGTGCATGACATCAAGATTATGGCGCAAGAGATGATCCTTCCAATATGGCAAATCCCAGAAAATACTCTTCTTGTGCCAATTATGTTGCTCCCCACATCCGTCAACAGGAACATGCCCATTACCACCACAGTAAACCGTCTTCTCAGCACCAAAATCTCTTAACTGAGTCATAAGATAATCACCTTTTAACTCGGGAGGTGGACCTTCGAGCACTTTCTTTTTCTTCCTAAACAGTGTGGTGCTCCGACGATACGAATGATCACTCGGTAGAAATCGTCTATGACAATCAAACCAACAAATCTTTCTTCCGTGCTTTAATTGGAATGCATCGGTGTTATCTTGACAATACGGGCATGACAACCTTCCGTGCGTTGTCCATCCAGATAGCATTCCATATGCTGGAAAATCGCTTATGGTCCACATAAGCACGGCTTTCATCGTGAAATCCTGATGGCATGACTTATCGTATGTTCGAACACCATGATCCCATAACTCTTGTAACTCATGAATCAATGGTTGCAAGAAGACATCAAGGGAACGCTTCGGGTGTTCTGGACCGGGAACAAGGATACTGAGGAACAGAAACTCTCGTTTCATGCACAAAGATGGAGGCAGATTGTAAGGTGTGACAATGACAGGCCACAATGAATATTGCCTTCCATGCTTTCCAAAAGGATTGAAACCATCCGTAGATAACCCAAGGTATACATTTCGTCGCTCCTCCGCAAAAGTGGGATACAATGATTGGAAATGTTTCCATGCTTCTGCATCAGAGGGATGCGCAATTTCTCCATTAGATGTATGCTCTGCATGCCATCTCATAAGACCTGATGTGCGCTCTGATTTATATAACCTCTTCAACCTCTCTGTTAACGGCAAATACCACATCCTCTTATACGGAACTCGCACTCTTCCACTTGTGTCCTTAAATCGCAGCTGCCGACAAAAGCGACATGCCAAGCGGTCTGCATCCTCTCTCCAGTATATCATACAATTGTTTATGCACACATCTATCATTTGATACGACAAACCAAGACCAGCTACAAGTTTCTGTATCTCATAGTATGAAGCCGGTGCGAGATTATCTTCTGGCAGAATATCTTTCACATAATCAGCTATTGCATCCATACAATCTTCTGACAAATTCCAATCCGTCTTTATACTCATCATCCTATATGCAGAGTATAAAGGCGAATGACCATCTTTACAACCAGCATATAACGGATCATTTGATGAATCTACCATATCAAAGAACCTCCGGGTTTCTAAATTAGGTTCCTCTAATCTATCTCCATCCTGAAAGAATGACGGTATATTTTCGCAAACCGCTTCGTTAACCATCTCCTCCATACCTACATTTTCATCTACTTCCGTTCTTGGTTCCTCTAACCTATCCGCACTAGTACTAGCATAATTCACCATTGAATCATCTTCTCCATGCGAATACCATATCTTGTACCCCGGCATAAATCCTTCCCTATACAGGTGATCCCATACTCTACGCACAATGATCGTTCTACGATTCTGACATTTAGAACAAGGACATAACATTTTACCTTCTTCCATGGTTTTCGGTTGGTTTAATGCAAGACCCATAAATTGTTGAATTCCGTCGTAGAACTCATCCGTAAGTAGACCCGTCGCTGGATCATGCGGAGGTCTGTCCATCCACGCTCGAAAATATTGATCATTTTTTGAAGGTGCCATTTTAATGTTTTGTTTTTACCCTTTTTTGTGAATGAAGGTGTAAGAGTATTTATAGAAGAATTCAGCAATTTTTCCCACGGATTTCCCACGGATTTCCCACGGAAATTCAAATATTCAAACGGCTATATAACGGTTATACCAACGGCTATTTTTTTCCTTCCGATTTCCGACAGAAAACAATTCCCACGGATTTCCGACCATTTTTCCGACGGATTTCCCACGGTTTTTGTGTCCGTCGGAAAATTCCTACCGATTACCGACGGTTTATTAGCCGTGGGAAATCGGTCCGAAATCCGTCCGAATTCCGTCTGAATTTTCCGACGGCTAAAAGTCCGTCTGAAATTCCATCTGAAATTGCCATGTTTTCTTGTAGTGAGAAGTCATTGGCAAAACCCCTTGCGCTGATGGCACATGCGATAGATTGTTTCCTCCGCCCCACATCTAGCACATTGTATATCACAATTGACTCCTCTTTTCCGTAGATTTGATGTTACCGAAACGCAGCCTGATAACGCTTGCCATATGAAATGTTTCAATCTTGGAGGGCATTTTAGCTTCCATACATGAGCTTGTAGGGGCCGATAATCGGGTCCAAAAGTCCTAAAACTTGAAACCCTTTCATTATGTTCTCGTTTCGTTCGGTAGCCCGATTTAACCGTGTATTTTCCTGACTTTGTAAAGTACCACCCAAGGGTGTCAGGCCTATAATTACTGCTTAGTGCAATACTCCAAATAATAGCAACGTCCTCAGGAATTATAATCGCATTGAGCAGATTCCAATTCCAGTTTTTTGTAAGCGGGTCTACTAGATGATTAACCATGAAGGAAGGGTAATAATTAGTACCCTTACAAGTAGCTGTTCTCGGGCATAGGGCCGGTATCCATGGATCATTCCACACAGAAATGGTTGATCCTCAACCGACCCATTTAATTCGTCATTTGTTTACCAGAGATCGAGCCGATGTAATACTCTTCCATCTATAGGAAGGAGAGTATGATTTAATTGGGTCTAAAGGGTTTGAATTCTGATAGTACCGTCCCTTAAACACCCGAGCAAAAAGCGAGTTTGGGTTATCTAATAACCGCCACAACTGCTTAGCTAATAGAGCTATATTAAAATCATCAATCGTTCGGTATCCTAGACCACATGTCGCCTTTGAGTGGCAAAATGTTTTCCACGCCATCCAGTACATACCTCGTTGGGTCCCGTTTGTACTCCACCAAAAATGTGCAACCACACTAGTAAGTTTAGCTGTCAATATTTTTGGTAGCCGAAAACATGACATAATGTATGTTGGCAGTGCGGATGCCACCGATTTAATCAAAACCTCTTTTTTCCCCTTGGATAGAAACTTGGATGTCCAACCATTGATCCGATCTTGGAGCCTCTCTTTGATTAAACAAAAGATTTTTGTTTTTGTCCTACCCAAACTTTCCGGGATACCCAAATAGGTGCCCATTCTCCTATTGTTGTGATGCCCAAAGTAGGCTTAATCTCCTCCTTGACCGTGTCATCTACTAGATGCCAAAATTGGACCGAAGATTTTGAATAGTTTATTTGTTGTCGTGACGCCGTTTCATACTGTTTGAGAATACTCTGGAGTGTTTGACACTCCTCCTTGTTTGCATTGCAGAAGAAAAAGCTATCATATGCAAAAAGTAGATGCGATACCGCCGGACTTCCCCGCTACCTTTAACCCCGTTAATTTCTTTTCCCGTTCTACCTTCCGTACATTGGCAATCAATGCTTCTGTGCATAAAATGAATAAATACGGGGATAAAGGATCCCCTTGGCGTAGTCCCCTTTCTGGGCGTATATGTCCCTTTGGTTGTCCGTTAATAAGAACCTTGTATTGGACCGATTTTATGCACCACATCATCAATGTAGTCCATTTTTCCACAAAGCCCATTTTCCGAAGGAGGTTCTCGATAAATGACCATTCCAGCCTATCGTAGGCCTTGCTCATATCTGTTTTAACTGCCATAAATTTATCTTTGCATGCCTTTTTTGTTCTCAACCCGTGAAACATTTCATGGGCAATCAAAATATTGTTCGTAATTAGCTGACCAACAACGAACGCTGATTGAGTTTACGATATTAGATCCGGTAACACTCTTCTCAGCCGTTGACACAAAACCTTCAAAATAATTTTGTATCTGACATTGCAAAGGCTTATTGGTCTCAATTCGATCATCCTATTGGCCGAGAAAATCAAAATTTAAACTAGAATTTTCTCTTTAAATAAAAAATATCAATATTTTAATAATTTTTATTACTGTATATGGCCGAGGAAACTATCTAAATATACCATCTATAGTCATAACTAAAAGTAATCGTATATTTATATTATAATAGAAAATATAATGTATTATAAAAAAAAAAAAAATATATATATATATATATATATATATATATATATATATATAAAGATGAAATTTTGTATACCTAAAAAAGAATGAGATACTAAAAATAGAAAGAGTGACAACATATATTATTACTTTATGAAGTTGTGAATGTAAGAGTGAAATATAATAAATGTTCATTTGTTTATTTTCGAAAAATTATTCTATAATTTTTGTTTTTATAGATTCAATCCTATAATTATTACTGTAATTTATAGTATTTGTAGTGTTAGTTTAGCATAAAACTCTGAGTTATTAAGGTATTATTATTTGAAGAAATAGTTCAGAATGGTTCGTTTTTTAATTTTAATGTCGAGCGGGGTACCCTTGTAGGGAAAATTGTAGAACTGATACACTTTTTTGGATAAGCCAGCGCTACCCCTTAAGACCAGCAGAGTTAACGCGGACCGGTTGCACACTTTCTGCAGTTTGACATTGGCAATGTAAGTAGTTGTAGACTACGTAGAGTACAAGTAGAGAGCGAATATAGTATGCGCAGTCTCTCCTTTTACTCGCAGAAGAAAAACAAAGCGTTCTCAATCTTTGTCGTTGGAAGCAGAGTATACGCAAACACTGTTTAGATTCTACTTGTATTATGCAAAATTTTGGTAAACACTGCTGTGCTTTTTTACAATTAGGGTTTCGCAGACCAAACCACCTAACGGTAGACCAAACGGAGACTGATATCAGACTTTAGGATAATTCATTACAAAAAAGAAGCTGAACATTGACTTCTTCCAATTAGCTTTGCTATGTTTCTTCATAAAACAAATATAAACTCCCTACAAAAAAAGACAAACAAACATAAACTCATAAACAGTTTTATTAGAAGTGATCAGAGTTGTAATCTTGAGGCGATGGAAGAGAGAAGGTTAGCTGGTGTGGTATTCAGAACTTGAGGTCTTCGAAGCAACTAGTGTTGCAATATCGAGCGTTTTGAAAGAAACAACACAAAGGCATCTCGTCCTCGTCTATGAAGCGCTATTCGAGCGTGTTGTTAGGGAAACGGGCCGAAAGTGAGTGAGTATTGGGTTGGCCCAACCATGAAGTAGACATATCCATGTCCATTCGTTTCGTCCTCAATGAACTTCACTGTGGCAAAGAAATGCCTGGTTGGCGCGGGGTAGGTCAAGTAGTCCATATATCCTCCAACTCCTTCAAGTGCTTGAACTCTTCTTGTGTCCACTCCTCAAACACGAAGGTGCCTTGAAAAGAATGGTGACTGATTCTTGTTGAAGTGCTTATGGTTGTGTGTTCTTAGTGGTTGTGTCTACAAAAACATTTCCCAAATGAGAACAAGCGCATAGTTGAGAACAAAATGCTACTATCCATCATTTAAAGAGCACAAATGGAACGAAAACCAAAAAGTCGATGAAATCAAAGATTGAGCTTTAACCATACATTTTGCTTGGTAAATGATGCAGTTGTTAATGGAAAAAGAGATTGTGATTTTGGAAATCCTCTTTGAAAAATAATAGTTGTGTGCAAATGAGAAATAAGAGATCTGAGAGGAAACAGAGAGCTTGAGGGTGAATTTGTGATTCCAGGGATAAAAAAAGGTTTTGTAAGCAACAGACCTTCGACTTCCTAGAGATTTTGAAACCCTAGTTTTCCTCGAGATTTTGAAAATACTAGCGCTACTCCTTAATGTATATCACCAACAGCAGAAGACAATCACCAATAGTGCATTAACCGGTATAAGCCAAAATGAGAAAACTTGAGAAACTCGGTGAAAAACGAGTGGTTAGGGTATCGCAGACTGACTGAATATCACCAACGGCAGATCGAAGGCAGATCGCAATCGGAGAATTCGTTTGTAGAGAGTTTTTGTTGATGTATATTTTTATATACTTCCACTTCCTTTATACATTATTTCTTTAATTTGTAACTATTGTCAAAGTACAACTTATGTTAAAAAGAAAAACTCCACAGTGAAAACCGAGTGGTTAGGGTATCGCAGACTGAATGAATATCACCAACAGCAAACCGAATGCAGATTGATATAGGAGAATTCGTTTGTAGTGATTTTTTGTTGTTGTATATTTGTATATACTTCCACTATCTTTATACATTATTTCTTACTGGTTTCAAAGTAAAACTTATGTTAAAAAGAACAACTCAGAAAAAAAAATTCGTTATCATATGTTTCTTTGTTCAACACGACACTATGTGAAATATTTCCTTGGTATTTACCATGGTTATTGATTTTTCTTCCATTCTGTGTTTTCAATGTAAATAAGCTTTTAAACACTTAGATTGAAGATCACTTTGGAGTTATGACGTCTAAAAAAATGTTAATCGAAGTTTTTCATTCGTTTTGAATGGTTTAGGGTTTCGCAGACTATATGCCGACTTAGTGCAGCATTTTTGAAGAGTTTCTACTAAAAAAAAAGGTGGCGCTGACTTAACTGTACAAAAAGGGGGCGCCGTCTTTAATTTGGTAATATTAGATTTAAAATTTTTCCACAATATATATTCGGGGCTCAAATCAGTTGTTTCAGGCCCATGCCGAAACCCAGAAAGCCTAAAAAACACAACATTGACTCTTCTTCTACTTCCCGTCAGCAATCCTAGAGCAGAGGAGCGTATCTTCAATTTTGTCGATCTCTTTCTTCATTTTCTTCATTTCTCCGATAATTCTCCGATCTCTTCATTTCTCCGATATTTCTCCTTCGAATATATCATGTATATGAATGATTACGAGATGATATGAATGATTACGAGATGGAATTTCCTGCCATGATTTTTTCCAAAGGAAACGAGACAGATCCAAATACCAGAATAAACTACAGTTCGAAGTTCAATCATCTTTCACTAGTGGAAGGTGTAGTGGGTGAGGAAGTGTGGGATTATGTCCGCAAGTCAGCGCTAGGAGTTATTTGTAAGTTTGAGAAGTTGGGTATCGGATGGAGTGCAAAATTTGTGCATCACCATCTTATTTGCAAACAATTGGAGTGTGAAAGCCTATTTGAGTTGTGGTTTTTGATCGCGGGGCAGCCAGCACGGTTCTCGCTCTTCGAGTTTGAAGAGATCACAGGTCTTAACTGTAATAAAATTACGCAGTTGGATGGGTTGTTATCTTCTCAAGCTAATCACCAAAGCTGGAATCGCTTTCGGGGTCTTCTCAAAATACGCCGTCCTAGCCCTTGTATTGAGGACAGAGTGAAATTGTGTATGAAGCATGGTGGAGATATAAGCAAATCTTGGTCCAGGGAAGATAAAATTAGGCTTAGTTACCTAGCTATTCTGTCTAACGGTCTGTTGGGTGTTGATCGGCGTACCAAAATTCCCCTTAACCTAGCTAGGTTGGTGATAGATTTGGAAACTTTCGAAGGGTATCCTTGGGGGAGGGTTGCTTACAAAGATCTTGTTGAGCAGGTTAAGTTAGTAACTAAAGAGAAGATATGGCAAGACTCTTATGTTTTGAAGGGGTTCGTGCAACTTCTACAGGTCTGGGCGTATGCGTATGTGCCCAAAGTGGGAAAATTTTGGGAACACCTATAGCGTTTGAAGGTACACATCTGCTAAGATACAAGGGAAAAGTTGGCAGACCCGATATGGAGAAGATCTTCTCGAGTGAAGAGGTATGTATATATTTGGCATAGTTTGTTGAAGTGAAAATGTAGACTTTTGGCAGAGTAAGCCACCGTGGCAGCGTCTGTAAAAAGACTCTGCCACAAGTTTACATATTCCCGTCGCTAGACTTCTGGCAGAGTTACGCAAACTTTTGGCTGACTTCTGGCTGACATTTATGTAACCATATAACTGTTTTGCAGGTAACTGTAGAAATCTATCCACGTTGGAAAGGTAACAACGTAATAGATGTCAAGCTGATAATCTCATCAAATACATTATCTCTGGCCACCCGTGGGTGGACATCAAATGGAGCGTCTCAAAAATGCCGCCAGTCCCAGAAAACCGCACTGGAAAAAAAGGAAAGTAGATAATGAAGGAAAGAGAGAAAAAGGGGAAAAAGAGGAAGGAAATTGAAGAGCGAGATGGAGAAAAGAGGAAGAGGAAGAGGAAGCGGAAGGGAATTAAAGAATATGATAAAAAAATCGTAGAAGAAGAAGAAGAAGATGACGGACTGTATGTCATGAAACCGAAGTTCTCTGTAGCTAAAATCCCATCTACTGGTTCAACAGATATCGTCGACATCATTGAATTTATCCTGGATAAACAGCAGACCAAGTTTGATGCAGTTGTAACTAGAATTGAAAACGCCAGACTTGATCAGCAACGAGTAAATCTAGAACAGCAACGAACCAGCATGGAACAGCAGAATGTTTTGAGTGAAACCTTAAACAACTTGGCACAGGTCATTGGAAAGCTGATGGAGAGGATGACTTGTTTCGATCAAGATACCCGCTTCTCTAACAACAAACTAAAACCTGACAATCGCATGGTATGTCCAACTCAGCAATTGTTGAAATAAAAGAGCTGGCATGATCTGCGATATCATGATCTATCAGATGTGGTAAAACAATAGAGGGGCATGGCATACCCTGCTTGCCTACGTTGTATCATTCATTTATGTGAGACATGTAATTGTTATGGCAGACTAATAATGGTATTCAATACTATTCATCATTAGCATCCTTTAATATCCTATACGACAGAGTATGCCCTTAAGGTGTAAGAGGTTGAAGCTGAGTTCATGTAACAGTCATTACTTTGAAATTTTGCAGAATGACAAAGAAGAGACGACGGTGGATAACAAAGAAGATGGCAAAGACAACGAAGGAGAAGGAATCAAGGTTGTTGCCTCTGGCTCCTTTTCAAATGATAAAGGAAGAGATGGCAAAGAAAAAGTAATTGATAATGGCATAGAGGCATAGGATGCCAAACAAGAACAAGTAGGAGATGATGCAAAAATATATTGGAGTGAAAAGGCAGAGGATGTCAAACAAGAACAAGTAGGAGATGATGCAAAAATAGATTGGAGTGAAAAGGCAGATGGCATCGAGGCAGAGGATGCCAAACAAGAACATCTTCAAGATATGTTCCATGGAGAAAAAATATACAAATGTGAAAAGGCAGAGGATGCCAAAGAAGAACATCTTCAAGATGATAGTAATGATGGAGATGGGAGTGAAAAGGAAAAGGATGCCAAAGAAGAAAAAGGAGAAAATGATGCCAACGTCTGCCTTTAGGAAGAGGATGCCACTGCAGCTGATGGTGGTAAAGAAAATGTTATATCTGATAAGGCAGCTGTTTCCAACGATGCAACCGATGGTGAAAAATTGATGCTCCTGAAGAACATCTTCTTGCTGATGGTGGAGTTGGAGATTTTGAAAAAATTGATGGGAGTGAAAAGGCAGACGATGCCAAAGATGAACATCTTCTTGCTGATGGTGGAGTTGGATATGTTGAAAAGGCAGAGAATGCCAAAGAAGAACATCTTCAAGATGATGGTAGAGTTGGAGATGTTGAAAAATTGATGGGAGTGAAAAGGCAGAGGATGCCAAAGAAGAATATCTTCAAGATGATGGTAGAGTTGGAGATGTTGAAAAAATTGATGGGATTGAAAAGGCAGAGAATGCCAAAGAAGAACATCTTCAAGATGATGGTTGAGTTGGAGATGTTGAAAAAATTGATGGGAGTGAAAAGGCAGAGAATGCCAAAGAAGAACATCTTCAAGAGGATGGTAGAGTTGGAGATGTTAAAAAATGATGGGAGTGAAAAGGCAGAAAATGCCAAAGAAGAACATCTTCAAGATGATGGTAGAGTTGGAGATGTTGAAAAAATAGATTGAAGTGAAAAGGCAGCTGATGGTAGTAAAGAAAATGTTATATCTAATAAGGCAGCTGTTTCCAACGAAGCAACTGATGGTGAAAAAATTGATGGGAGTGAAAAGGCAGAGGATGCGAAAGAAGAAAAATGAGATAATGTTCCCAAAGTATGCATTTAGGCAGAGGATGCCAAAGAAGAAGAAGGAGATAATGTTCCCAAAGTATGCCTTCAGACAGAGGATGCCAAAGAAGAAAAAGGAGATAATGTTCCCAAAGTATGCCTTCAGGCAGAGGATGCCACTGCCGCATATGAAACTAATGTCTGCATTAAGGATGCCGCTTCAGAGGATGAAACTAATGTATGCATTAAGGATCCCATTACGGTAGTGATAGCCAACGTTTGCATGGAGACAGTTGCTTCCACTGCAGAAGATGGTAAAGGCTCAGTGATTGACACTGAAATCATTGAAGAAAGAGGAAGAGGAAGAGGAAGAGTTAGATGTAGAGGAAGAGGAAACTCCCAGCCAGTGAATGTCATTGAACCATTAGTGGATTCAGTCCATCCAACTACATCTCAAATCGAAATATACGAAAGTTCCAGAAATCTTCGCCAGACCAGCAAGCTAACAACAAGGAGGAGTGAAAGGTTAAGCAAATCGACTGCGCTTCCTGTTGTACCTAGCGAAAACGCAAACCCACTGGCCCAGAAACCTGCTTACGAAATTGTATTTGGAGATGTTGACAAAACACTGGTGGACAAGATGAACGTATTCAGAGCCGATGAGTAAGTACACACAGCCTATAAGATCGTCTATTTTATCTTGCAGTCTAACTTGAATGTTGATTTTCTTCGACAGAACAAATATTTATCCATTTGGAGGGAAAACAAAGGCCCATCGATTCTTCTACTTACTTTTGAAGCCGAGAAAGTGGTTACACAATATGGTAAGTACATTCTTCCTCGTCAACAGTGATATGGCAAAAATATTTATTTCATGTTTAGTTGGCAGACCGTTGTTGTTGTGTATTGGGCAGACTCAGCTTTTTGTTGTTGTTGTGTGTCTAGTAAACTCTTCTTTGGAACCTAACATTTGTCCTTCTTTTATTACCAGCACCTTGACGCAGCACTGAACTTGTATAGACTAAGGCTAAAGAGAAATCCTAGTTCTTCCGAGAGTCCGCGGATTGCTATATTGGATGCAGCATTTCAAATGCTTTGGAAGAATAGGTACGACGAGTGGCGTAAGCTTGAAAGATGGCCTGGTGGTACTTACGAGAATGTACACTGTATTCTTCCGGCTTATGCCGCAACAAAGTTGGCCTGGGGCAAAGACGTTGATACGTTATACTTCGTTCTACACGTGAGCTCGAATCATTGGGTTGGGACGGTCATATCATTGGTTGACCGGGTTGTCTACATATATGATTACTTAAATACTCCACAAGCATATATTGTGGCAGCAGTGAGGCCTTTTACTCAAATGGTTCCAATTGCAATTAATATGTGGTTTCCTCAAGACTACGATCAAGCAGAGTTTACAATCATAATTGTAAAAGACATTCCCAAAATGCGTCCAGAAGTAGGTGATTGTGGAGTATACGCACTCAAATACATTGAGTGTCACATGTTAGGATTACCGCTATCAGCAAGAGAACTATGTAATGCCAAATGATGACCTGGAGGATGAAGCTCGATGCGGAGGTGTTGGAATGTAAACCGAGAAGACGCAGCACCTGCTCATACTCTTCATCTGCTTTGCTTACACTCAGCATAAACATGGGCGCATAACTATTATAAGAGTATGCGTTTGCGTTCCATTTAGTATAATAAAAATCAGCAGAGTTTCATTGAAATTGGAATATCAAGCGTCATCACTCTTGTATTTTTAAGTGGATTTCGCCAACCACTCTTGTATTTATGAAGTGGGTCCACTCTTGTATTTTGTAACTGGGTCCACTCTTGTATTTATGACGTGGGTTATCTTCAACACTTCTTCTTTATTTGCAGAACACATATAGCCGACTTTTAATGGAGCCATCTGTAGCCCCTGTCTTCAATCCGATGAACGGTAATGAATCTTCCGCGAGTTCAACAAATTTTATTTGAACGATCTGGATTGAAGATTCCTTCAGTTTTACTCATGAACCATAACCCGAGATATTTTCAGCAATCCACAGAGTTCATAACTAAGGTAAAGGTGTTGCATGTTTTTCAAGAGTTTTCCATTGTTGTTCCTTATGTATCTACAATTTATTTTATGCAGCTTAACGAGAAGTACTGGCGAGCAATCAAGACTCACGAGAACATCTTGAAGAAAAAGGCTAAACTTCACAAGAAACAGAAGAAAATCGAAAAGATTATAAAACGGCTCGAGGCCCATCCTTCAGAATGGAAACAGCTTGGATTTGACAAAATATCCCCTATCTCGGAAATTATCCGCCAAGTATTTCACCATGATCAAGACGAATAAGAACATCTACCAGTTTTTGCTCGAATTTTTTGTAATAAATTTAGAAAATGAATATGAAGAATCATCCCATTTTCCAGCATTGAAGTTGATGTTTATTATAAATACAGAGAAGAAGCAGTACTAAATGCAGAATCTGCAGAAACATACATTGTACGTATATAAACATAAGTTCAAAATCTGCCTAAAATATGCTCCAAAACTAGGTCCTCTGCTTCGCATACTTTTTCGGTACTCTGCTTCTATATCCAAGTCTATTTGTACTCTGCACCAAAATATGCCCGTAGTTTGCTTCCAAAAGATGTAGGTTGAAAGATTTGAATACACACAGAAACACAAATCCAAGATAAGAGTACAAACAACAAATCCAAGAAAAGATAAACAACATCAAATAAATTAAATGTTGTGGAAATTTTAAGAAAAGTAAAATAATTAGGATCAATTCGTAAATTTTAAAAATATGGATAACAAGAGTTCTACATAACTTTAGTCCTCCATAAACGAAAGATCAAGTTTTAACCAATCAATATGAAGAACTGTAATTCCTCTCAGCTCCTCCTCAACAATCATTTCTTTCTCTGCTAACTGCTGCCACCTAGCATCCATGACCACTTGTTCTTCATGCATCATCTTCTCCAACATAGAGCGTTTACCGGTTATTCTTTCCAACTTGAGTTTGACGCGGTGAACTTCGTCTTTCGCTCTCATTTGAGATCGCACCAGCAGAAGAATTGCCCTTAGGCGATCCTTTCCTTCCTTTTCCGCCTCCATAACTGCATTATTCCGCTTCTCTACTGCTTCCAACTCCAGGTTTGACATTGGTGCTTTTCTTTTCTTCGAATGATCTGCGACCATGATGTTTTGAATATGTGCCTGTAAAAGAGTAAAATGCAGAGAATGTGCCCATTAAAAATAGGAATCAACTGCGCAGACTAAAAAAAAGATTGAGTAGAATGTAAGCCGCAAGTTATTTTGAGGGTTCTTCTTTCTTTTATAGACCAGAGGGATAAAGCAAAATCACATACGTTAGTTTTTTCGCTTAGCTGTCATTTCAACGGTCCACCTTCCCATCATTTCTCTCAAGATATAAAACAAAACAACGTACGATAGTATTTTTTTCCACAATAACTTTGTTAAATCTAAAAAAATTCCAAATCTGGGACACGGTTAAAGCATGAGACCATTTTTCTCTCAAGATATCATATTCAATCGCTCCATTTGCGTTGATGTTTGGGTGGTAAATCTTTGTTTTGAAAGCCACCTGCATGCAAAGAGAAAGAGAATATCAATTAAAAGCAAGATGATCAAGAGTGAAGTTTCATCCTGCAACAAATAACAAGTAACTGAAAAAGCAAAATGCAAACCTTTGGTGCCTTTAACGGATAATCCGGAGGAAAATGGATGGTAAGCAAGAAAATCCCTCCGGTATAGGGACTGTCGAAGGGTCCATTGATAGCAGCTTCCCATTCGTAAACTCAATCACCAAGGGGACCTAAAGCATATAAGACTCAACTCAGACATTTAATCTAAATAATACTACATCCGTAAAGTTCCTATTATCATCCGTAAATAATACTACCTCTAACTGCATAAAAGACTTGGGAGTTCTAGATTTTATACCTGCCCTGATGAACTATGTAGGAACATCCTTCTGGATTCGCTTAAGTTCCATGGTCACAAAATTGGTGAGAGAGACGAAGAAGATGAATGTTGTTCTTTGGTAAACAAATAGATATAGAGACAAATAGACACGACTTTCTCCACAAGCAAAACACGAAGCGTTACTGTTTTTGATAAACTCTAGGGTTTTCGCATACTAGGGAATGTGTTTTCAACTACTGCAATAAAAACATGTTCATTGCTTTTTTTACCCTTTCCCAAATTTCGGTCAAATGCGACGGGATGTATATTTTTTAAATGAGTTGTCATTCATCTCCTTATGTGTAAAAAATGACTTGTCCTTTATTCTTATGGGTGTTCGCGCCATTTAACGTCATGGTAAATTTATGCGCCGTCTCTGCCATTTCTTATTAAATTGAGTTGTCTTTTCGAAGGCAGAGTATCTTATGTTATGATAGTTAAGCGGTTGCACAGTAATCATCCCGCATGCCTCTCATGTCGAGCCATTAAATGAGGCGCATGCAATGACTATACTAGATGTTTGACCGATATCCCTGTAAATTGAGTTTTCTTTTCCAAGATAATTTAAAGGAAGATCGACCCCTTTCATTTATTTTCTTATCGATAAAAATAGTAGATTGTTTATGAACAGAGTGTCTGTTAATTATTTTCAAAATCCAAATACCGCATCACATCGTAGGTTAACATGGAAATACCAGAGCTCCCTTCGGACATTATCTCTGTCATTGCACGAAAACTTGGCCGCCTCACATTGTGGAGACTCGGACACATCCTCCGAATAGGGCGGATCGGTAGAGATGTAGTGTACAGTGATGAAGTCTTCAAGGAACTTAGTCTCGACGATCTATGTGAGGACACAGATAAATTTCTTCTAGACGGGGCGAATCGCAGCTTTTTTGTAAGATGCTTAAACGCCGAAAACCCAACTGGTATTTATTATGAGGCTACAAGACTCGTGACCGCAGAACAAGACATCAGCGCAGCCATGGAGCTTTTGGAACGGCTTGTCCCTTTCAGTTCTAACGCAACTTATCTCTATAGAATGCTGTGTGTATGTGCTGGACGTACGAAAAGGGCTGCACAACTTCTCAAATTATGTGTCGAGGTACACGCTGAAGGTAATTTTGATAAACTCACCAGGCTTGGGGATGAGGTTCTTGATACGGTTGTAGCTTTCTATCCACCCATGAACCATTCTTTTGCATCAACGTGGCAATACCCTGACTGTCCAGATTTTCCTTTTCCAAATTGTGCCACTGAGCACGAATATCAACCTGGTTGCGAAAATTGCTACATGTATTGGTTCGCAAGACAGCTTTGCCGCATTACATAGGATATTTGAACTATCTCTTATAATTTTATTTGTTTCTGTATTTAGAAATCCTTGAAAAATTATGATTCCGTAATTGAAGATGTTGATTTTAATTGAATAACATGTTTTACCCTCGGATTTGTTGAGCATATATATTTTTTAAATGAAAATAAAAGCAAAATCTATAGTAGAGCACAAGAAGATTAATAGTAGATTAATGGATGATTAATGGCAGATATCAGACGCAGACTTTTCGATACGTGATGCAGATGCAGACTCTGCGATACCAGATGCAGACTCTGCGATACCAGATGCAGACTCTGCGATACTGACTATTTTATGATACCCACATCAAACTAAAGACTAACATAAAACAACGGAGCACCATAATAAGGATAAATAAATAAAGTTATAAACCAAGATTTGTTTCCTTGTTTAAATAAACTTGAAACCGGAGATTTGTCTATCTTGGCAGAGTTACAGCAGAGTGAAGCCAGAGTCAAGAAAATGGGCATGTTTTTCGATTGTGTCCTGCATTATGGCATTTTGAGCACCTGTGATGAATTTTTGGGCTACTCTGGAAAAGACTCTTTTTCATCTTTGGGGGTGGAGTACACTACAAAAGTTTAGCTTTCTTATTTGGTGTTTGAGTAGTCGGAGAATTACGAGATCGTTTCCTTCTCACCTTTGGGGATGGAGTAGTGGGTGAAATATTATCGCTGAATGGAGTACTCTGCTTCATTTTCTTCATAACGGATGGAGTCCTCTGCTTTATTTTCTTCATTGTGGATTGAGTCCTCTGCTTCGTTTTTTGTTTTGTGGATGGAGTACTCTGCGAAGGTTCTATTTTTTTCTTCTTCCATTGATTACGCTTGAACCGCTTAGCCTTTTCAATAGCAGAAAGGTATCTCTTTGTCTTTGGTCTACCGGAAGGTACTTTTATGACTGGTGGCAGACATTGTTCACTAATTACGTATGGTGGTAGAATCAAATCTTCGTCTACAGGTTTTATAGGTTCTGAGTACGTTGAATACATGTAGCCCTTTGTGAAATGATCATCCACCAGGGTAGCTTCATTAGTTTTCCGACTTAATGCTGCTTTAATCGCGTGCTCGCAGAGAATCTTCTCGACATCAAATTGTTTACAAGTACAAAGTCTCTGCAATCATAAATTTTAAAAAGGAATCGAACTCAGAACAGATAAACAAGGCAAACGTTTTCTGAAACTGGCAGACTTTCTCAGGATACGTTTCCTGAAACTGGCAGTGTGATAAATAGCAAAAAAAAACGTACATACCTTCTGTAGATCAACCACACAATCATAATCTCCACCTGTAACATGGGTACAATTTGAATCAGTATGATGAACATTTAAAATTTCCAAACTACCGAGTCTTTCATGCAGTAAGTTTTCAATATTTGGGGGGAAATTTGTTTTTAATGAGGCAGCTTTGTCTCGCCTTTCCATAAATCACCTTGACAACAACTTTCTAATACTCTCCATAAAATGTTTAACAGGAAATGATCTGTCTTCCTTAACCGCGGCATTAATGGATTTTGCTATGTTGCTCGTCATTATACCAAATCTATCTCCTCGAAAATGTGCACAAGCCCATAATCGAAATTCCGCCTCTTCCAAGTAAACTGCTAATTCACTATTCTGACGACAAATCACACCAAACAATGTTTCAAAATCTACCGGTCGATATGCATATGCAGCACGACACACCAAACTGAGCATTGCGTTCTTTTTGAACTTTAAGATGAGGTTATTTTTGAGGTGATAGTAATATACTCCTCTATCAGCTGCGGGGAAAACCTTCTCAATGGCCTTTGAGATTATTAGATGATGGTCAGAAATAATGGCCAAATTTTTATCATCAAGTATCACACCACGGAACTGTGTAAAAACCATTCCCATGAAGCATCATTCTCTGAGTCTATAATCCCAAAAGCTATAAAAAATATACTCGAATCTGCATCTTGACCTGTAGCTACTAGCATAACACCTCTGTACTTTCCAGTTAGATGTGCTCCATCTACCACAACAACCCTCCTCAAGAACTCAAATCCTTTGATGGAAGCACCAAAAGCAATGAACAAATACTTAAACCTTTGTTGAGCATCACGTTCAAGCTTTGTAATCGTAACAAGATTGGCCTGCTCTATTTTGTATAGATAGGAAGGTAAGTCCTGGTAACCCCTCTCAAAAGTACCTCTGACCAGCTCTCGTGCATATGCCAACACTTTATGCGCCTTCGTATAGTCTATGTCAAGACAATGTAGTGACTTAATACAGTTCATTACATGCTTAGGCATGATTCCTTTAAGATCATTACCACCACAAAACCTATCAACATACATCTTTCCAATACATTTTGCATTAGCCTGTCGAAGACGAGAATACCTATAGACAGCAGAGCATGTATGAGCTTCTTTATATATCCGAACGAGAAATTCTGGAGATTTAGATGAAACTGACAGAGTCGACGCACGAATCCTCCAAGAACAATTAGGAACAAAACATTTCGCGATAAATAGTTTCTTCCTTGATGTGTCGATTTTGAAATCAAACTTCTCGATGACTGAAATCTTGCGTAATTGCATAATTAATGCTTCTTTGTCATCAAATATTTCGCCAACCTTAATAGTTCCAGATTTCTTCATTGGTAATGGCTTCGTAGGCGTGTCATCGAATATATCGCAGAATAAATGCGGCATCTGTTGTTTCTTCGCAGATTGTCGGCAGTCTCTGCTTTTGTTCGTTGATGGCATCATATGCTCGTCTTTAACATTACCAACATCATCAAAATCCACACCACCATCCTCTTTGACATCACAAGCTTCATCTTTACCCGCAACTTCTGCTTTAATTCCATCATTTTTTTTCCATGACACGCAAAGCCGGATAACCTCTTTTCCGCCATTGTGATAAAGTTTGCAAGTTGCCTATCGTTATTCAAGAAGATAGGAGGTGTGTCGCTAGGGATTTGCTCCATGATATGTGTAGGCAACTTATAAGTAATCTCGACTGCATTCATCTGCGTTTCCATGTTGTAATCTTCACAAACAATGCGGAGAAATTCCTCATACTTGATTTGTTCTTCAACCTCAAACAACTTGCTTCCTTTGCTTGAATCAACGTCGAAATCCTAACCCATTTTTACCTTCCATTTTCCAAAAACAGTCAACAAATGCAACATTATCTGCAAAAAAGAGAATGTTCAAAAGATCTACAACACACTATCTTAGAAGATTTTTCGCAGAGCTCTAAACTTTGGCAGGGTCTTTTAGAAATAGCTCTGCCAAAGACGTACTAGAGCTCTAGACGCAGTTTAGAAGATGGTGGTTTAGATAACTAATGTAATGTTTTGAAGTGTTACCTGTGTTCGTTCTTCCCAAAAATATGCTCGTCTTCAACCGCTAGATTATCTTTGACCAGCAGATATTGTTAGATGTAAACGAAGATCGTCTTTCCGAAGAATGTACGTACTTTTGTTCAAAATCGAAGTCTGTAAACAATCTTATACTTAGATTTCGCTTCCGTCTCTTGGAAAATATGAAATCTCCCTTTGAGGGTGAAATCGAAATAGTAGATCTAGGTTAAAGGTGGAGAAGTTGAAAAGGTTTATAGCAAACTCAAAAAAGTAAGAAGTAATGGCATTGACTGCAAGGCTATCAATGAAGATGGGGTAACAGTTTTGAAAGGGTTCAGATCGGGAAAAAACTGCTGTTGGGGTTGGTTTTCACCCCATTGAGATCAACGGTTAAAACTACCAAGTATGGGTGTCTGGTTTAGCCGAATGGGAGAAAGCCTAGCCAAATAAGCCATAGTAGTGAAGAGAGTGACGAGCCGTAACCCCTGGCTCGGTGATGGGGAGAAACGGTGACGAGCAACCATGTTGGTGAACCAACAAACGGTGACGAGCCAACATGGTTGCGAACCAGCAAATAGTAACAAGCCAAAATACTGGTAAACCAACTCCCTGGCTCGGCAACAGGAAGAAGCAGCGACAAACCAACTCCCTGGCTCGGCATCAGGAAGAAGCAGCGACGAGCCAACACTTGGCTCGGCATCAGGAAGAAGCAGCGATGAGCCAAGACTTGGCTCGGCATCAGGAAGAAGTAGCGGCAAGCCAAACACACGGCTCGACATCATGGAGAGGCAGCGGCAAACACATGGCTCAGCATCAAGGAAAAATAGCGACAAGCCAAATCCCTGGTTCGGCATCAACCAACGAGCCAACATGTTGGCGAACCAACAAACGGTGACGAGTCAACATGTTGGTGAACCAACAAACGGTCACAAGCCAACATGTTGGCAAACCAACAAATGGTGACGAGCCAACATGTTTGGTGGTGCGCCAAGACAAAGGCGACAAGCCAATATGATTGTTGGCAACGAACCAACAAGAATGGTGGCGAGCCAAAATGTTGTCAACGATCCAAATAGGTGACGGGTTTAACACAGATCCAGACGAGGCAAAGAGATGACGAGCTGGATCCCCGGCGACCCAGCAAAGCAGCGAGCCCAATATCTTGTTGGGCCAAGGAAACAAGCCACAAAAGGCCAGTGAGCCGAGTTAGCAAGTCAAAAGCCCACACCCAAACAGACTTAGTCAAGCCAGAGAGGAGAGAAAATCCCGGAGAATAAGAAAGTTTTCCTCTCTCGTTCAGTAAAAGGCCTAGCCGACTTTTTCAAAGGGATCCGCAATTTTGACCTAGCAAACACTTGTTACTTTCTCTCCAAACAGCTTTCTAAACAGCTTGAATAAAATCACCATCTTTGGATATATGTTTTTGGTTTCTTTTCATAGAAGTTTTTCGAATCCCTAAATATTCGTAACCAAGTTTAGTTGTGCGAGTTTTGACTCCCACAACTGCTACATGTGAGAAGAAATGGTTAAATGTTTCAGTGCAAGAGATGATCTGAACTTGTGGCACCAGCGCCTTGGGAATATGAATGGCCGGAACTACTCTTATCAATCAAGAGATAGTGCGAGGAGTGCCTCAGCTCAAGGGAGGAGATAAAATTGTGTGTGGACCATGCAACAAAGGGAAGCAAGTCAAGGTTCAACACAAGAAAGTGGCTGATGTCCATACAGAATAACATTAGATCTTGTGCACATGGATCTAATGGGCCAATGCAGGTGGAAAGTGTTGCCGGGAAGAAATATGGCTTTGTACTTGTGGACGACTACACTAGGTTCACCTGGGTCAGATTCATTCGTGAAAAATCTGAGACAGCAGACAGCTTCAGAATCTGGGCTCTTCAACTGATAAATGAACGAGGCGGGATCAAGAGGGTTCGCAATGACCTTGGTGGTGAATTTCAGAATGAATCCATGAAAATATTTTGTGAGAATCATGGTATTGCTCACCAATTCTCAGCTCCTAGAACGCCGCAATAGAACGGGGTCGTGGAACGGAACAACAGAACCCTCCAAGAAATGGCGAGAGCCATGATACATGGTAACAACGTACCACTCAAGTACTGGGCAGAAGCATTGAACACCGCATGTTACATCGTCAATATAGTGTTTGTCAGGAAAGGGTTGACGAAGACACCATATGAGCTGTGGAAAGGAAAGAAGCCTAACCTGAGCTACTTCCATGTATTTGGCTCAAAATGCTACATTCTGTACGACAAAAATTATTTCGAGAAATTCGGCTCAAGGAGTGATGAAGGGATGTTTTTGGGTTACTCAGGAAGTAGTACAACATTCAGAGTACTCAATGATTGATCAGGAGTGATCATGGAGTCGGTGAATGTAGTTCTGATGATTATTCATTCACACAGCGGAATGGTAATAGTTCAGACAGTGAATCAGAACAGCCTGGCATTGGAAGCACAGAGAAGAACACTGTTTCAGAGGAGCAATCTGGTTCAGATGAACAGTCGGATTCAGAATAAATGGTGTTACAGTAGGTACATCGGAATCATTAAGCATCTGATCTCATCGGTGATGTGAATGAAGGGAGGAAAACTAGGGGGGTCAAAAAGAATTACCGCGAGATAGTTCAGTTTGCGTGCTTCCTGTCAATCATTGAGCCAAGGAATCACGTACAAGCTCTTGAAGATGAATTTTGGATTCTTGCAATGGAGCAGGAGCTGGAATAGTTTGTACGAAATGATGTGTGGGAGCTGGTTCCTCGACCAAAAGGAGGGAATATTTATGGGAACCAAGTGGATATTCAAGAACAAGATCGATGATAATGGGATTGTGGTTCGAACCAAAGCAAGACTGGTGGCACAAGGTTATTCTCAGATTGAAGGTGTTGACTTTGAAGAAACTTTACACCTGTAGCAAGACTTTAGTCGGTTCTTCTTAGGAATTGCGTGTATTCTGAATTTCAAAGTGTATCAGATTGATGTCAAGAGCGCCTTCTTAAATGGATTCTTGCAAGAAGAAGTCCATTTTGTACAGCCTAAAGGATTTGAGGATTCAGTGAACCCTGAATATGTGTACAAGCTGAAGAAAGCACTATATGGACTGAAGCAAGCTTCACGAGCATGGTTTGAGAGGCTGACTGGATTCTTGGTTGAGAAGGATACACAAGAGGGAGTGTAGACAAGACTCTCTTCATTCTTTAGCAACACAGAGAGATTATGATGTTGCAAATCTATGTAGACGACATCATCTTTGGTAGTACGTCTCAGTTGCTGGTGGACAACTTTGTGAAGAGTATGACTCAAGAATTTGAGATGAGCATGGTAGGAGAATTGAAGTACTTTTTTGGTCTGTAGATAACACAGTTAGAAGAAGGAGTGTTTATTTCCCATAGTACGTATACAAAGAACCTCCTGACAAGGTTCAAGATGGATCACTGCAAGGATTCAAATACTCACATGAGTACTATAGCAAAGCTGTCACGTGACAGTGAGGGAACAGATGTTGATGTCAAGCTGTACAGAGGCATGATTGGTAGCATTTTGTATTTGACAGCAAGTAGATCAGATCTGTGTCTAAGTGTTGGAATCTGGGAAAGAGACCAGGCAAAACCAAAACAGTCTCACCTTGAAGCAGTGAAGAGAATTCTCAGGTATATCAAGGGATCTGTCAATCTCGAAATTTGGTACTCCAAAGGATCGAACAAGAGCTTGGTTGGCTACTATGACGCCGACTGGGCAGGCAGTATGGATGACAGGAAGAGCACGAGTGGTGGTTGCTTTTTCCTGGGCAACAACCTGATCTCATGGATGAGCAAGAAGCAGAACTCTGTATCACTTTCTACAGCTGAAGCAGAGTATATTGCCATGGGCAGTTGTTGTACCCAACTTCTCTGGATGAAACAAATGTCGGCTGACTATGGAATGGATTCCGGATCACTCTTGGTTCATTGCGACAACAAGAGCGCTATAAGTACATCAAAGCATCTGGTGCAGCACTCAAGGACAAAGCACATTGACATAAGACACCATTTTATTCGAGAATTGGTTGAGGAAAAACAGGTAGTGGTCGAATTTATTGTCACTGACTTAGAAGTGGCCGATTTATTCACAAAACCTTTGGACTTTAATCGTTTTGTCATCTTAAGAAACTCGATTGGTATTTGTGGAATATGATGGTTTGTGAAGTGTGCAGGACTAATACATGTACTGACTCAGGGTATATAAGACTCAGATTTTGTTTGGAGTCAGGAACATTAGTGGGAAAGAGCTGCCTATCATGTCATCTTGTCTGGACATCAGTACAGGTTTCACATAGAAAAGAGATTCACCATGAGTTAATTTCTGAGAAGTCAAGTGATGGAACTTACTCATCTGCAAATCAAAAAAAAAAAAAGGAAAAGAAAAGGAAGATTACAAGCAAAGGCAACCTTGTACCTGAGAAGTCATGTGATGGTACAAGGAGATTGATCAATCAAAGTTTAAAACCTAACTTGCGCCAGCTGCTCTCTCATGATGAATAAATATTGAAAACTGGCTAAGGACAGGATAAAGACATGATAGTATGAAAGCTAACCACTGAAGTCGAAGATAACCAGATGCTATGAATCATGTCGAGCTGAGTATGTACCCTTGTGTCAAGTGCTGTGTCAGTTTCTATCACATCTCAGCAGAAAAAGATAAAATAAAATAGGTATCAAAATGTTTTCAAAGCCAGTTTAAAGAATGACATATGGAGTATCACTGCAAGTTTAATTCCCATTATATTTTTGATTAAATGTGGTTGTTTTGATCCTGTTCTAAGTGTTGTGCTAATATTTTTGTTTAAAGAAACTGTTGCAGTGAATTAAAGATGGTTTGGATCCTATTCATGGATAAGTTTAATCTTGGCTGGATATTTATTTTCAAATGGGCCTAAGGAGAAGAAAAGTTGGGCCAAAGAAAAATAATAAAAAGGGAATTTTGGTTTTTATTGTCGCGGCAAAAGAAAAGGAAGCTAGAAAGGCTTTTCTTCTTCTCAAAAACACTAAAAACGAAAAAGAGGAGAAAAGCTTCAACTGCAACAATGGCGGGTGCTACTCGACGAGGAAGAATCGGCCGGAAATTTGCAGCCCAAAAACAACTGGAGATGAGGATCGGCCGCATCTGATTGATGAGTTGAGCGATGGAGAGGAGAATCCAAACACCAAAATCGCTCACGAACCAACCTTCTCCGAGTTTATCAGAAACGGCGGTAACTCGTTCCCCTCTGCAAAGAACGACGAAGTCTCAGATGGTGCTGCCTCCATGAATTCCGGTCAAAACAGTAACCCTAATGACGAGAAGGACGAATCCGGTGAAGAAAAAAGGGTCACGAGTGAGAAACCCGGTGAAATCAAGGAAGATGAGGAAGAATAGTCTGAATCTGAAGCAGAAGAGACGTCTCTGGGCAAGAGGAAAAGAAAAGGAGATTTAGGAGGAGAACTTTGAATCAGATAGCGGTGAATCTTCAACTAGAGTCTCGGTCCATAAACAAGTCGACCTTGGAAACCGAAAAAGAAGGGTTCGCAACCAGTTGGGACTTCCACCATCCAAGAAGCGTTTGAGGGTAGAATCATCTTCACGAGCAGCTGGCTCGACAATTACATTGAATTCAAAGATCCGGTCAAAGATCTTCTAAACAAGCTGAAAAGAGGTATGAAAATTTCTATTCCATAAAGGTCATTTCTGAAAGATTGATTGATTTTGAACAAG
Source organism: Pseudoturritis turrita (assembly GCA_900406555.1). Taxonomy (NCBI): domain Eukaryota; kingdom Viridiplantae; phylum Streptophyta; class Magnoliopsida; order Brassicales; family Brassicaceae; genus Pseudoturritis; species Pseudoturritis turrita. The sequence continues at coordinate 215,297 of OVBL01000732.1, forward strand.
AAGATAAGTGTGGTTATGTGGCTATAATTGAAAACGGGCATTTCAAGTCAACTGTGTCAAATTTGCATAGCTACCTTCATGAAGTGATTTTGGAATTCTATGCAAATTTCCCTGAAGAAAAACATGCAGTGGGAAAAGGAGTACAAGTGTTTGTTCGGGGTCATATGTGTGGCTTCTCTCCATCTGTGATCAACAAGTTTTTGGTTTTTAATAAGTTGACTGAGGCTGAAGTCAAATTTGATGCAGAGGCTGCTTCAGTTAGCCATGACAAGCTTGCAAGATTTCTAATGGAGAAGGGAAAACGGTCGTGGTCTGAGCTCAATTCCACTGCGTTACCTCCAAAATTTGCAGCTCTGTTTGTTCTTGCCGCTTATAGCTGGATTCCTTCGACCCATAAGAATCATATTTCAACCGAGAGAGCACGACTGATCTACAAACTAGCACATTGGTATTCGTCTTGATTATGGGATGATGGTGTATAAGCAAGTGCTGGGACTGAGTGTCCTGCAGAAAAGTGATAGCCGTTGGCTGCTGTTTCCTCATCTAATCTTTGGTTTCCTTTATCCTTTAGGAAGAAGCCTAACCGACTTATTTTTTGTATAAATAGACATGTCCCCCTTTGAAAAAAGGGATCCAAAAATTGACCTAACTGAACACTTGTTATTTGCAACAACTTTCAAAACAGCTGAGATAATAAAAACCATCTTTGGATCTCTGTTCTTGGTTTCTTTTCATAGAAGTTTGTCGAATCTCTAAATTTCCCTTAACAAATTTAGTTGTGCGAGTTTCGACTCCCACAATTTGGCGCCGTCTGAGGGGAGTCTCAAACTTTCTGACACCTAAGAACCACCGAATACGAGATCTGAAACGATGACTACTGACGGATGTTGGGGTCAGATTTCACCCCTTGAGAATCAACGATTGAAAATGACTAAGTATGAAAATGTGCTAGCAGCTAGATCCCTAACCATAAAGTTGGATCGGGTACCCCGAGCTGTGAGTGGGATCGGGATCCCTAGCCGCGAGAAGTTGGATCGGGATCCCTAACCATGAAGTTGGATTGGGTACCCTGAGCTGTGAGTGGGTTCGGGATCCCTAACCGTGAGAAGTTGGATCGGGATCCCTAACCAAGAAATTGGATCGGGTACCCCGAGCTGTGAGTGGGTTCGGGATCCCTAACCAAGAAGTTGGATCGGGTACCCCGAGCTGTGAGTGGGATCGGGATCCCTAACCGTGAGAAGTTGGATCGGGATCCCTAACCAAGAAGTTGGATCGGGTACCCCGAGCTGTGAGTGGGATCGGGATTCTTAACCGCGAGAAGTTGGATCGGGATCCCTAACCATGAAGTTGGATCGGGTACCCCGAGCCGTGAACAAAGGAGTTGGACTAGGGATCCCGAACCATGACGAGATAGGTTGGGTCGTGTACCACGATCCATGACACGACAGACGGATCGGGGGTCACGATCCACGGTGAAGGAACTGGGTCGTGTATCCCGATCCATGGCACGACGAACGGATCGGGGGTCACGACCCACGACGAAGAAGTTGGGACGTATACCCCGATCCATGGTACGACAGACGGATCGGGGGTCACGACCCATAGTACTTCACCCGAACCGTCAATCATGGTGTCACCCGAGCCGTGAGCCATGGTGTCACCCGAGCCGTGAACTATGGTGTCACCCGAGCCATGAACCATGGCGTCACCCGAGCCGTGAGCCATGGTGTCACCCGAGCCGTGAACCATGGTGTCACCCGAGCCGTGAACCATGGCGTCACCCGAGCCGTGAGCCATGGTGTCACCCGAACCACAAACCATGGTTAGAGAATGGGCCGAGACAACGAGCCCACAAGTTTAAGCCCACGAAAGAGATGACAAAGATAGCCCATGAATCGAAGCCCATGACGATGACATGCTTTGCTAAAAGGAAATCCCGATGAATTAGGATATCTTCCTTATCTCTTTAGACATTAACTTAGCCGACTTAAACATATATATATACTCATGTAAACCCTCTGAAAGGGGGATCCGGAATTTACCTAGCAGAACTCTGTACTTTTGCTCTTATACGAAAAAGCTTTCTAAACAGCTTAATAAAGAAAACCATCTTTGGATCTTCGTTTGTGTGTTTTGGTGGTTTTTACTCAGAAGTTTCAGATCTCGCTAAAAGACGTAACGAATTCAATTGGCGTGGATTTATACTCCCACAATTTGGCGCTAGAGAGAGGGGTTGAAATTTTCTTACACCGAAGAACCACCACAAAACCGATTTGAGGACGATGACCAATGACGGAGACGATAGCGCTGCTGACACCAGAAACGCCGGCGTGGAGGATCAGGCGAACCGATCCACAGACGCTGGGGAGACTTCGACAACGCTCACGGAGATGAAAGCCATGCTGGAGACTCAAAAAGGCGGAGGAGCAAGATAAGCTGAACAACACGATGACGGACGAGCTGAGGGCCCTCACAATGGCGAGTCATACCCGAGGCACGGGATCAGGTCTGGATCCAGCAAGACGAGTCGGGAGGCGTCTCAACCCAACGGCCCTGGACTTCACAACTCCGCTCAACCCACCAAGGACCCGAGGAAGACTGCCACCACTACACCAAAGCTCAGCAAACCTAGCCTCAAGAGTCCAAGGGGCAGACGACACGCCAATCGAAGAGGAGCCTGCACCAATCATCAATCTGGAGGAGGAGAACTGAATGGAGCAAAACATGGAGAGCCATGACAATCCTGAACACCTAGCAACTGGTCAAACCTGAACCGAAAGATACGAGGCCATCCCTGAAGGAGATCAAGAGCTGACCGAGGAAGAGGAAAACATACTCTGGGCTGAGCAAGCACAGATGAACGAAGAGCGCCGAGCAGGAGTCAGAGCCCAGAAAGACGAGTTGGCTAGGATGCGAGCATATATGGATTGAGCGGCTGCCGACATCAGAGCTGTCCGATCCATGATGCACAAAGCAACTAGCAAGGTGCCAGAGATAGATCGTGTACTGGAGGAAGCACATAACACCCCGTTCACAGCACGGATAACTAGCACGAGAATTCCAGACCCTGGAAAGATGAAAATCCCGATCTATGAAGGAAAGACCGATCCGAAGGAGCATCTGACGGCCTTCGCTATTGCCATGGGACGCTCTAATTTCAAGGAAAACGAGAGAGACGCCGGACAATGCCTTCTCTTCGTGGAGCATCTTAAGGGACCGGCGCTCCATTGGTTCTCAAGACTCGAGCGAAATTCCATCGACAGCTATAACCAGCTGTCTGCGGCATTCTTGAAACATTACTCCATCTTCATGGATCCCGGAACGTCTGACGCCGACCTGTGGACCTTAGCTCAAGGACAGAACGAAACACTCCGGAGTTTCATTGGAAGGTTCAAGGCAATTATGTCAAAAGTGGAAGGCCTGAGCGACAAAGCATCCCTACTAGCCCTGAAGCGTGCACTCTGGTTCAATTCCGATTTTCGCAAAGAAATCGCGCTAAACACCCCCCTTACGATACAGGACGCTATGCATCGAGCCGCAGACTTCATCACCGAAGAAGAAGAGATGAAAATCCTGACTGAGAATTACGGGAAGGCCAAGACAACGAACCATTCTCCCCAAGTTTCAGCCCCTTCCAACACTAGGAAGAACAATCAAGGCTCCAGCTATATCCAGCACGAAGGAGGTTTTCGAGGAGCTCATAACTATCAAATCGACGCTCCTGGATTCGGTCGCGGGAGAGGCCGAGGCCGTGGAAGAAACTCATGGAGCACATGGACCAAAGGCGACAGCTCCTATGACGAGATGGCCTACTGCGAACACCACCATATCTACGGACATTCTACCGCGAACTGCCAAATTCTAGGCTTGAAGCTTGCTAAAAAATTAGCAGCCGGCGAGCTTGGGGGAAATGTCAGCCTCAAGGATTTCGAGATGGACGTAAACACATACAAACCCGACCTGACAAAAGAAGATCACACCAAGCGTGACAGAAGGGATGACGAAACGCCACCCTCTGGATCAAGCAGAAGAAGGATTAGCATGATAATGGGAGGATCCCACTATTGCTCAGATACCGTCTCGTCAATCAAAGGCTTCCAGCGAAGGGCAGACGTCAGCATCAACTGGTCTAAACCATCTAAGTTTCCAAACGACGTGATATCATTCGAGGAAAGAGAAATGATCGGAATCGACAGACCTCATGATGACCCTCTCGTAATCGAGTTGATCATCAACGACTGCGATATAGCACGCGTATTGGTAGACACTGGGAGCACCGTGGACGTAATCTTCCTCGAAACTCTCAGAAGGATGAATGTGGACCTGTTCGAAGTGATATCTACTCCCAAACCTTTAACAGGATTCTCTGGAGAAACCACCATGACCACCGGAACAATCAAACTGCTTGTCTAAGCTGGCGAGGTGACGAAGATAGTTGAGTTCTCTGTAGCTGACCATCCGGCCATCTACAACGTCATCGTGGGGACCCCCTGGTTAAATTCGATGCGCGCAGCCGTTTCGACCTACCATCTTTGCCTCAAGTTCCCCACACCAAACGGCGTGAAAACTATTCGAGGAAACCAAAAAGAGTCTCGCGTCTGCTTTCTCGCGGCACACAAGCTCAGAAACCCGGTGACTGATCCAACAGCAAATTCAAAGCGCAAGAAGATGAAGACCGACAGAGAACCGATGAAAGAGCTTTCCAAACTGTTATAGCAGTTACAGATCACGGTGGATCGCGAAGAAGAAGCGTCTGAACCAACCTGCGACCCCATCATATCAGTTTGCATCGACAACAAACATCCCGAACGCTGTGTAGAAATTGGAGCAGAGTTAGATGGAAAGATCAAAGAAGAGATCGTGGCATTCTTGAAGAAAAATATCAACACCTTCGCATGGGAAGCAGAAGATATGCCTGGCATCGATATCAGTATAACAAGCCACGAACTGAACGTCGACCCGACTTTCAAACCGGTAAAGCAAAAAAGAAGAAAACTTGGGCCAGACAGAGCTAAAGCGGTAAATGACGAGGTGGAGAGACTACTGCGCGTCGGATCAATAACTGAGGTGAAGTACCCGGACTGGCTAGCTAACCCAGTGGTGGTCAAGAAGAAGAATGGCAAATGGCGCGTGTGAGTGGACTTCACCGACCTGAACAAAGCCTGTCCAAAAGACAGCTTCCCCCTTCCACATATCGATCGCTTAGTCGAAGCGACGGCAGGAAACGCACTCCTATCCTTCATGGATGCCTTCTCAGGTTACAACCAGATCTTGATGAACTCCGACGATCGCGAGAAGACCGCTTTCATAACGGATCGTGGAATATATTGTTACAAGGTGATGCCATTCGGTTTGAAAAATGCAGGCGCGACATACCAGCGACTGGTGAACAAGATGTTTGCGGACCAACTCGGTAAAACAATGGAGGTTTACATAGACGACATGCTGGTGAAATCACTAAAGGAACAGGATCACGTCACTCATCTCAAGGAATGTTTCTCGCAGCTGAACCTTTACAACATGAAGTTAAATCCGACCAAGTGCAGATTCGCAGTTACTTCGGGAGAGTTCCTTGGATATCTTGTAACTCACCGCGGCATTGAGGCAAACCCTAAGCAGATCGACGCACTCATCAATATGACGTCACCAAAGATGAAAAGAGAAGTCCAACGTCTTACTGGGAGAGTAGCTGCGCTTAACCGGTTCATCTCACGATCCACCGACAAATGCTTGCCATTCTACGATACTTTGCGAGGGAACAAGAAGTTCGAGTGGACGGACAACTGCGAGGAACCATTTCAGCAACTCAAGAACTACCTAGCCACTCCCCCAGTTCTCACAAAACCAGAAGCAGGGGAACCATTTTTCCTGTACACCGCAATTTCTGCCACAGCGGTAAGTGGCGTATTGATTCGAGACGAACGCGGTGAACAGAAGCCGATATTTTACGTAAGTAAAACCCTTACAGACGCGGAAACAAGGTACTCACAAATGGAGAAATTGGCACTATCCATAGTCATGTCGGCAAGAAAACTAAGGCCATACTTTCAGTCTCACTCAATCGTCGTTCTGAGCACCTTTCCGATAAGGTCTGTTCTGCACAGTCCAAGTCAGTCAGGAAGGCTAGCAAATTGGGCTATCGAACTGAGCAAATACGACATTGAGTATCGCGGACGCACATGCGCTAAATCCCAAGTTCTTGCAGATTTCCTTATCGAGCTACCCGAAGAAGGCATTGACGACGAAATGCAAGGACAGCTCTGGAAACTCCATGTTGATGGCTCATCCTCCAAAAACGGTTCAGGAGTCGGGATACGGCTAACCTCTCCAACTGGCGAACTACTGGAACAGTCTTTCCGCCTGGGGTTTCATGCATCTAACAACGAAGCAGAGTACGAAGCCTTGATTGCCGGGATGAAACTTGCTAATGGCCTAAAGATCAAGAAACTCCATGCATTTTGCGATTCCCAACTAGTCGCGAATCAGTTTACCGGTGAATATGCAGCAAAGGATGATCGCATGGAGGCTTACTTGAAGATCGTCAAAGAATTAGCTACCCAGTTCAAGCAATTCATCCTAACACGCATTTCGCGAGGGGAGAACACCCCAGCCGACGCACTTGCAGCCCTCGCATCAACTTCCGATCCAGATCTAAAGCGAGTGATCCCGGTAGAATTCATCCAACACCCGAGCATCAGTTCCGGTGGTTCAGTGAATGCCATAACTCGTTCACAAGCGGCTAGACGAGCGACAGACGTTTCGACCAGGCAAGAGGCGATGGACGAAATGCAGAAAGAATTGGCCGACCAATCACCGGCAGAGCCGGATATTGCCCCAATGGAAGAAGACAATCTCTTTGAGTCACCAACTACGACAAGCAGCAATGACCCTGTCATTGAACCCAACGGAGAAACAAATGAAGTCAACAATGATCCAGAATATGGTTGTGACAAGGAATGGCTCGGCGCAATCAGAGGATATATATGCGACGGCGTCCTACCAACCGAAAATGGGCAGCTCGCAAGCTTAGAGCCCAGGCAGCACGTTACGTGTTACTTGATGGAAATGTCTTCAAGTGGAGATTCTCGGGACCGTTGCTAAACTGCGTGGAAGGAAAGGACGCCAGGAAAGTTATGGAGGAAATTCACAACGGTTCATGTGGAAATCACTCTGGAGGGAGAGCACTAGCCATAAAAGTCAAACGTCACGGCTACTATTGGCCAACAATGATCAAAGATTGCAAGGTGTTTTCAGCCAAATGCGAAAAATGCCAACGCCATGCGCCAATGATCCACCAACCTACAGAAGTACTTTCCTCAATCTCTTCGCCATATCCATTCATGCGATGGTCTATGGACATTGTCGGACCACTCCATCCGTCAAAACAGAAACGCTTCCTTTTAGTTTTGACCGACTATTTCTCAAAATGGGTCGAAGCCGACTCCTATGCTAACATTAAAGATGCGCAAGTGGAGGCCTTCGTCTGGAAAAATATCATATGCCGACATGGAGTACCGTACGAGATCGTGACAGATAACGGCTCGCAGTTCATCTCAAATCGTTTTGAAAGTTTCTGCGAAAAATGGAAAATCAGACTCAGCAAATCTACTCCAAGATATCCACAAGGGAACGGACAGGCCGAAGCAATCAACAAAACAATACTTGACGGCCTAAAGAAACACCTTGACGAGAAGAAGGGACGTTGGGCTGAAGAACTAGAGGGGGTACTTTGGTCTCACCGCACCACCCCACGACGAGCGACAGGAGAAACCCCGTTCGCCCTCGTCTACGGAACAGAGTGTGTCATCCCACCGGAGATACATTTTCCAGGGATTCGCCGGAGGCTATTACCAGAACAAGAGGGGCTCAATCACCTGTTAATGCTTGACGAACTGGACTTGATCAACGAAAGAAGGGACCAAGCCTTGATCAGGATCCAGAACTATCAACACGCGGCCTCAAAGTACTACAATTCCAACGTTCGAGAACGAAGATTCTATGAAGGCGATTTAGTTTTGCGGAAGGTTTTTCAGAACACCGCGGAAACAAATTCTGGCAAACTAGGAGCAAATTGGGAAGGACCCTACAAGATCACCGAAGTTGTCAAACCTGGCGTTTACAAACTTGCTAACATGACGAACGTTCCAGTACCGAGATCATGGAACGCAATGCATCTCAAAAATTACTATCACTAAGCTACTTTACATGAACTACGGGGCGACTTGATCCCTGCAAAGGGTACGTAGGCAGCTCATCTTCGGACGGGTTCAGTTGCCCCCCTCCTTTCAAAAGGGGGGGAGTGGGTACGTATACGCATACTCGTATACTCCCATCTTTGTAACAGTTTCTACTACCTATCAAAGCTTTGCTTCTAACAAGCAGTTTCTATCTAAAACATCCTTCAAGGATCACTAAGTCTTAACAAAACAGACATATTTGAGCAAATCAGACTACAACGGGCATCTCGCCACATCTTCACTATTGCTGGCCAACAATAGAGAACTTCCACATCCGTCTCAGGATTAAAAGCGCGCTATACAAGTATTCGTTCATTATCGGGGCGGATACGTTTATGGTAACATATCCGTAAACCGAAATGCTCGTCCTAGACTATGCAAACAAATGTTCATTATCGGAGCAGATAAGTTTATGGTAATCTATCTGTAAACCGAAATGATCATCTCGAGACTGATCATCTCGTAACTACGCAAACAAACGCAAATGCAGACAAGGCATTCAAGAATCTATCGTTAAACGAAAACACATATATTCAAAGACAAGGGTTATCAGCAACCGAGTGATAAAAGAAGTTCACAGCTATTTGGATAAAGCCGTCTAGGCGTTAACAAAAAAAAATGAGAAAAGAGTTGTAAAATTAGACAAAGAAAAGAGGATCGTAATCCTCCACTATCTCAGGAGTCATGACCGACTTCTGCTCTGCCTCCACCGTCTGCTCAGCTATTTCACCTTCGGGGGCTTTGTCCTCCACAAGCAACGCCTCAGCAAACTCTGCAACCTTTTTCTCCAAGGCAGCATCGAGAGCTTTGGCAGAAACGGGATCGGGGACTATCTCTTTAGCAACCTCCACCGGACCAAGATCGACCAGACCAGGCGTTCCCTTGTTAGACCCGGAAAATTCCTGGATCCCGACACTCGCAGCAGCAGTCTCCATGGGCTCACCATCGTTAAGCTCCTTGAGAATATCAGATCGGACTGGAGATAATCTCAGGATCTCTCTCATTTCGGCCACGAGCTGAGCGAATGCTTCGTGAGATCCCATCAAGACCTCTTTCTGCTCAGCTAAATTCTTCGCCTCGGCATCGAGAGATGGCGGATCGTCGCTTTGAAGAAGCCCAACGAACTGGAGATTGCCTTCAATCTGGGCAAGGTCGAGCATATTCTCCTTTGGCTCGCCGTCAATTTGGCTGAGAATCTTTTTGACTCGGGAAACTTTGCCTTCGAGCATCATCATGGTCTCGCGTTTGGCCTCCAGAACGGCTCGCTCGACCTTACTCTCGAGAAGCTCATTAGCAGCTTCAAGCTGCCTCGTCAGGCTAGCTATATGAGCATCCCACCTTGCCTTTCCTGACTCTAGCCGCATGATCCGCTCGTCAGTTTCTTTGATGTGCTTTTTGTGCCCCTCCGCATCAGCTTCAAGATCTTTGATCCGTTTGACTGCTTTTTCCCGTTCGGCAACCTGAGCCGCCTCGACTTCTTTGAGCTTCCCATCCAGCTCAATGGCTTTCCGCCTAGCATCTTGTTGGGGTAAAAACCCGCCCAGCTGTGATCAATGGGAAAATGGCTAAGTATGAAAATACGAAGAATCGGACAAGGCCGAAATTGTGCCTAAGTCATTTCTGTACGAGTCCACTTAAGCACAAGAGAGGCCATTCTGGCTAAAGCAGCTCCATTTCCGGCCGAGGAAGCTTCACTTCGGCAGAGAGACTTCGACAAAGAAAAGAGAGACTTAGGCAAGCCTTGTCTCCGCTTAGGCAAGCCTTGTCTTCACTTAGGCAAGCCTTGTCTACACTTAGGCAAGCTTTGTCTCCACTTCGGCAAGCCTAGCTTACTTCGGCAAGGGAGACTTCGGCAAGCCTAGCTCACTTCGGCAAGCCTAGCTTACTTCGGTAAGGGAGACTTCGGCAAGCCTAGCTTACTTCGGTAAGGGGGACTTCGGCAAGCCTAGCTCACTTCGGCAAGGGAGACTTCGGCAAGCCTAGCTCACTTCGGCAAGGGAGACTTCGGCAAGCCCAGTCACTTCGGCAAAGGAGACTTCGGCAAGCCTAGCTCACTTCGGCAAGGGAGACTTCGGCAAGCCTAGCTCACTTCGGCAGGGAGACTTCGGCAAAGAAAAGAGAGACTTAGGCAAGCCTTGTCTCCGCTTAGGCAAGCCTTGTCTTCACTTAGGCAAGTTTTGTCTCCACTTAGGCAAGCTTTAGCTCACTTCGGCAGGGAGACTTCGGCAAAGAAAGGAGAGACTTAGGCAAGCCTTGTCTCCGCTTAGGCAAGCCTTGTCTTCACTTAGGCAAACTTTGTCTCCACTTAGGCAAGCTTTAGCTCACTTCGGCAGGGAGACTTCGGCAAAGAAAGGAGAGACTTAGGCAAGCCTTGTCTCCGCTTAGGCAAGCCTTGTCTTCACTTAGGCAAGCTTTGTCTCCACTTAGGCAAGCTTTGGCTCGTATCGGCAAGAGCCTTGTCTTCACTTAGGCAAGCCTTGAAGGAAGCAACACTTCGGCGGCCCACTTCGGCAGCCTGACTTCGGCAGCTCACTTCGGCAGCCTAGTCACTTCGGCAGCCCACTTCGGCAGCCTGACTTCGGCAGCTCACTTCGGCAGCCTAGTCACTTCGGCAGCCCACTTCGGCAGCCTGACTTCGGCAGCTCACTTCGGCAGCCTAGTCACTTCGGCAGCCCAGTTCGGCAGCCCACTTCGGCAGCCTGACTTCGGCAGCTCACTTCGGCTGCTCACTTCGGCAGCCCACTTCGGCAGCCTGACTTCGGCAGCTCACTTCGGCAGCCTAGTCACTTCGGCAGCCTAGTCACTTCGGCAGCCCACTTCGGCAGCTCACTTCGGCTGCTCACTTCGGCAGCCCACTTCGGCAGCCTGACTTCGGCAGCTCACTTCGGCAGCCTAGTCACTTCGGCAGCCTAGTCACTTCGGCAGCCCAATTCGGCAGCCTGACTTCGGCAGCTCACTTCGGCAGCTTAGTCACTTCGGCAGCCCACTTCGGCAGCCTCACTTCGGCAGCTCACTTCAGCAGCCCACTTCGGCAGCTCACTTCGGCAGCCTAGTCACTTCGGCAGCCCACTTCGGCAGCCTCACTTCGGCAGCTCACTTCGGCAGCCCACTTCGGCAGCCTGACTTCGGCAGCCCACTTCGGCAGCTCACTTCGGCAGCCTCACTTCGGCAGCCCACTTCGGCAGCCTCACTTCGGCAGCCCACTTCGGCAGCCTCACTTCGGCAGCCCACTTCAGCAGCCTCACTTCGGCAGCTTCATTTCGGCAGCTCACTTCGGCAGCTAACTTCGGCAGCCCACGTCGGCAGCTTCGCTTCGACAGCTCCGCTTTGGCCACGATCTACTTCGGCCGCGATCCACTTCGGCCACGATCCTCTTCGGCCAAGCTCCACTTCGGCCATGCTCCACTTCGGCCAACGAGCTCGCTTCGACTATGATACGAATCCATTTAGGCACGATACGAACTCGTTTTGGCCGAAGTCATTTTTATACGAAACTGCTTGGCCGAAGTCAAAATCATACGAGATTACTTGGCCGAAGTCAAAATCATACGAGATTGCTTGGCCGAAGTCAAAATCATACGAGACTGCTTGGCCGAAGTTAAAATCGTACGAAACTCTCCGGCCGAAGTCATACGAAACTGTCTGGCCGAAGTCATACGAAGCTGTCTGGCCGAATTGATACGAAACTGTCTGGCCGAAGTCGATTCTATACAAAACCTGAAGACAACGCGGCCGAAGTCATTTTTATACGGAGCTGGAAGACGACGCGGCCGAAGTCATTTCTATGCAAGGACGACAAGCCCATCTCCGGCCCGCGCTGGGACAAAAGCCCACGAAGTCAAACCGACTCACGAGAACAGAAATCCCGAAGGATTGGGAAGTTTTCCTAATCCCTTTAGGATTGACCTGAACGACTCAAACTAGTATATATATCGATGTACATCTCTTGATAAAGGGATCCGCAATTTACTTAGCAAAAAACCCTAGACTTTTTTTGCTCTCAAACTCTTGTACGAAAGCTTTTCGACACAGCTTAATAAAAACCATCTTTGGATCTCTTCGTTTGTGGTTCATCCGCAGAAATTTCATCCCCCTTAACAAACCTCCGACAAATTCTAATTGTGTTGATTTTGACTCCCACAATTTGGCGCTAGAAGGAGGGGGTTTTGAAATTTTCTTACTCCAAGGAACCACCACACGAACGATTCGAAGAAGATGACTAGCGACGGACGAACCGACGACCCGCAGGACACAGGGATCGATGGATCTGGAGCAACAGATACACCAACGCCTGCAGTCGTGGAGACGAGCCCAGAGGCCCTATCACAGATCAAGACGATGCTGGAAACGCTGCTCAAGAAGGCGGAGGAGCAGGATAAGCTAAACACATCGATGACCGATAAACTCGAAGTCCTTGCGACGGCAAGCCAAGCCCGTGGTAGAGGCTCAGGAGTTGACCTAATGAGGTGCCCTCTTCGACGTCTCAACCCAACCGCCCTCGATTTCTTAACACCCCACCATACGACGAGAACCCAGAGCGGATTGCTCCCTACAAACCAACCAATCACGACCGCAGAGCTGAACGCAACACCACAGGAGGCAAACACGCTGCACACAAGCTCAGGAATCCTGTCACCGATCCAATAGCCAAGTCGGAACGCAAGAAAATGAAGACAGATAGGGAGCCAGTAAAAGAGCTCTCCAAGCTCTTATAGCAATTACAGATTGCGGAGGATCGCGAGGAAGAACCGGTCGAACAGCCCTGCGACCCCGTAATATCAGTTTGCATCGACGACGAACACCCGGAACGTTGCGTAGAGATCGGATCCGCCCTCGACGAAAAAATCAAGGACGAACTGGTTTCTTTCTTAAAAGAAAACGTGGACACTTTTGCGTGGGCAGCAGAGGATATGCCCGGAATTGATATCGGCGTAACCAGTCACGAATTGAACATCGACCCAACCTTCAAACCAGTCAAGCAAAAACGGAGAAAGTTGGGTCCTGACAGGGCGAAAGCAGTGAACGACGAAGTCGAAAGACTGTTACGAGTCGGGTCGATAATAGAAGTCAAATACCCGGATTGGCTGGCGAATCCTGTTGTAGTCAAAAAGAAGAACGGAAAATGGCGGGTGTGTGTCGATTTCACCGATTTAAACAAGGCATGCCCGAAGGACAGCTTCCCACTACCGCACATTGACCGACTGGTCGAAGCAACGGCCGGTAACAAGCTCTTATCGTTCATGGACGCATTCTCAGGATACAACCAGATTCTAATGAACCCCGACGACCGTGAGAAGACAGCCTTCATTACGGACCGTGGAATCTATTGTTACAAGGTGATGCCTTTCGGCCTCAAGAACGCCGGAGCCACATATCAGCGCTTAGTAAACAAGATGTTTGCCGATCAACTCGGAAGAACGATGGAAGTATACATAGACGACATGCTGGTAAAATCACTAGAGGCAAAGGATCACGTGTTACATTTGGAGGAATGTTTCCAACAGCTCAACTCCCACAACATGAAGCTCAACCCGACAAAGTGTAGATTCGCAGTCACGTCCGGAGAGTTTCTTGGTTACTTAGTTACTCATCGCGGAATCGAAGCGAATCCAAAGCAGATCGATGCCCTCATCCAGATGGCTTCCCCAAAATCAAAACGTGAAGTACAGAGACTGACTGGCAGGGTGGCTGCACTCAACAGGTTTATTTCGCGGTCCACCGATAAGTGCTTACCGTTCTACGACACTTTACGAGGAAACAAGAAATTCGAATGGACAGAGAAGTGTGAAGAGGCTTTCCAGCAATTGAAGAAATATCTCGCCAGTCCCCCGGTGCTGGCAAAGCCAGTCGAGGGAGAGCCGCTCTTCCTGTACACCGCAATCTCCACCACGGCAGTAAGCGGAGTACTCATTCGCGATGACCGGGGCGAGCAGAAACCAATTTTTTACGTCAGTAAGACCCTCACCGACGCAGAGACAAGATATCCGCAGATGGAGAAATTGGCCCTATCGGTAGTCATGTCTGCCAGGAAACTAAGGCCGTACTTCCAGTCACACTCCATTGTGTTCCTTAGTCCTCTGCCCCTACGATCGATTTTGCATAGCCCAAGCCAATCCGGGCGATTGGCCAAGTGGGCTATCGAGCTCAGCGAATACGACATCGAGTATCGCGGACGAACCTGCGTAAAATTGCAAGTACTTGCCGACTTTCTAATCGAGCTTCCAGAGGAAAGCCTCGCCAAAGGAAACCCGAATTCGACTTGGCAACTTCACGTTGACGGCTCATCATCCAAAAACGGTTCAGGGGTAGGGATACGTCTGACGTCGCCAATGGGCGAAATACTTGAACAATCCTTCCGCCTAGGTTTTCACGCCTCCAACAACGAAGCAGAATACGAAGCCCTCATTGCCGGATTAAAGCTTGCGCAGGGACTCAAGATTGACTGCATTCACGCGTTCTGCGATTCACAGTTGGTCGCAAACCAGTTCAGCGGAGAATACGCAGCTAAAGACGATCGTATGGAGGCATATCTGAAAGTCATCAGAGATTTGACTGCTCAATTCAAAGAGTTCACACTCACGCGGATTCCACGTGGAGAGAACACTTCGGCTGACGCACTGGCCGCCCTCGCATCCACTTCTGATCCAGCCTTGAAACGAGTTATTCCGGTGGAATTCATCGAGCGCCCAAGCATCACTCTCACGGAAACAGTGAGCGTAGTTACTCGATCCCAAGCCGCCAGGACGGCGCGGGAAAAAGCCTGTGCACCAGCCAATGCTGGAGATGACGCTGACGAACAAGAAGCTGTAACCAACGGCTCGATAGTCCAGAATGAGACATACGCGACAGACGAAGGACAGGCCTCTCGAATGGAAATAGATGCAATCATCGAAGACGAAGATCCTGCGACTGCTGCGGAGGAAGCAACATCTATGGAAGAGGACTTTACGACCCTCCCCTCCAACGTCGACCCCTGCCACGAAATTGGAGTCGTCGAGACGAATGAAGCGTATACGGACATACAGTATGGCTGCGACAAAGGGTGGCTCGACGACATCCGCGGATACATCTGCGATGGTCTCTTACCTTCAGACAAATGGGTGGCCCGAAAACTTCGGGCGCAAGCAGCGCGCTACATCTTGCTCGACGGTAATGTTTTGAAATGGAGATTCTCAGGGCCATTACTCGCCTGCATCGAAGGAAAGGAGGCAAGGGCAATCATGGAGGAGGTCCACGGCGGCTCCTGCGGTAACCACTCGGGAGGACGAGCTTTGGCAATAAAGATCAAACGGCATGGTTATTACTGGCCGACCATGATACAAGATTGCGAGAAATACTCGTCCAGGTGCGAGAAATGTCAATGTCACGCACCGATGATTCATCAGCCGACCGAGATGCTCTCTTCGATATCATCACCCTATCCTTTCATGCGATGGTCCATGGATATTGTTGGACCTTTACATCCGTCAAAGCATAAACGATTCTTGTTGGTCCTGGCTGACTACTTTTCAAAGTGGGTGGAGGCAGATTCGTATGCCAGCATCAAGGACGCACAAGTCGAGAGTTTCGTATGGAGGAACATCATATGCCATCATGGAGTCCCATACGAGATCGTCACCGATAATGGGTCACAGTTCATTTCCACAAGGTTCGAAGCTTTCTGCGAAAAATGGAAGATCCGGCTAAGCAAATCAACCCCACGATATCCACAGGGCAACGGCCAGGCTGAAGCAATAAATAAAACGATTCTCGACGGTCTCAAGAAATGCCTCGACCAGAAGAAAGGCCGATGGGCTGACGAACTGGAAGGTGTATTGTGGTCTCATAGAACGACACCGCGGCGAGCAACCAATGAAACTCCATTCGCCCTCGTCTATGGGACAGAATGCGTCATTCCACCAGAGATAAATTTTCCTGGAGTCCGCCGAAGACTACTCCCAGAACAAGAAGGACTCAATCACTTGTTGCTGCTTGACGAGCTGGACTTGATCGACGAAAGACGGGACCAAGCCTTGATCCGAATTCAGAATTACCAGAACGCAGCGGCAAAATACTACAACTCTCACGTACGAAATCGACCGTTCTACGAAGGAGACCTCGTCCTACGGAAAGTCTTCCAGAATACTGCTGAGCTGAATGCTGGCAAACTCGGAGCGAACTAGGAAGGACCTTACAAAATCACGAAAGTAGTCCGACCAGGAGTGTACGAACTCGCCAACACGTCTGACGTTCCAATACCACGATCGTGGAACGCAATGCACCTCAAGAAGTACTATACTTAGGATACTTCACATGAACTACGGGGCGGCTTGATCCCTGCAAAGGGTACGTAGGCAGCTCATCTTCGGATGGGTTCAGCTGCCCCCTCCTAATAAAAAGGGGGGGAGTGGGTACGTATACTCGTATACTCCCACCTTTGTAATAGACTCCGCGTCTACTTAATGCAAGCTTCTCGAAGCAATTTCCTTCATATCACACCCTCCACGGGTTACTAAAGCCTTAACGAAAACAGGCATCACATATGCACCTTTCATGAATCATCTAAAGTCCTAACTAAGACAGGCACCTCTCCTCACCTTCGTTGCTGCTGGCCACAGCAACGAACTACTACATCCTTTACGGATCTAACTACTACATCCTAGCGGATTAATAGCGCGCGATACATAAATAACTGTGTCCATTGTCGGAGTGGGTATACTTGCGGTAGCGTACCCGTAAACCGAAATGTTCATCCTAAACCCAACAAGCGAATCGTTGGTCCTAACAGTACTACACGTTCATTGACGGAGCGGATATGCTTACGGTAGCGTATCCGTGAACCGAAATGCTCATCCTAAACCCAACAACAAATCGTTGGTCGCGACAGTACTACGTGTCCATTGTCGGAGCGGATACGCCTACGGTAGCATATCCGCAAACCGAAATGTTCATCTGAAAACCCAACAAACGAATCGTTGGTCAAAAACGCCTGTGTTTATAATCGAAGCAAGTGAGCTTACGCTAGCATAAACATTCAGAACGAAACAAGCGAACCATCGGTATTAATACTAGCAAAACGGATCAGTCCTCCTTGGATAATAAAAAGCAACATTCGAGCAACAAGTTTTCGACAACAACAAAACGACACAACTAAAACCAAAGCCACAACGCAAACATAACAAGTCAATATGGATAAAGCCATCCAGGCACCATGTCCGAATAACGTCAAAGCATAATTAAAACGACGACTTGGGCAGTTCCCCGTCATCCTCATACCTTACCCCTCGAAGACGCACCCTAATCATCGTCGGAGGATTCGGCCGTCGTCTCGGATTCAGAGGCTTCGTTCGAACCAAGTTTACCCCTGTTGGATCCGGAGAATACACGAACGCCGACATCCGCCGCCAACGCCTCAACAGACTCATCACCAAGCGCGACGTCAGCCGAGTCTTCAGAGATCGGCGAGACCACTAGGTCATGCCCCAACGAAGCGACCAACTTATCCAACTCGTCATCGGCACCAGCGTACCTCGCTCTCCATCCCTCAAGTTTCTCCGTTTCGGCATCCAGCGAAGGCGGTTCGTCACCACGGAGCAGCGCAAGGAGTTCAAGGTTCCCGTCGACTTGGGCGAGATCGACGACGCTGTTCTTCGAAGTTTCGCCCAAGATCTTGATCTTCTCCTTGGCTCGGTTGACTTTGGATTGAAACTTCTCGGCCAGACCGCGCATCGCCCCCTTCTTGGCCCGTTCGACTTTCTTCTCGGTCATAGCCCTCTCCGAGCTCAGCATCCGCTGGAGTTCGGCCACACGAGCCTCTTGCTGGACCCGATAGGACTCTAAGTCTTCATTCTGTTTTGACGCTGCCTCCATTGCAGCGTCGCGTTCACGCTCGGCTTCGGTAAGCTTTGATCGAA
The DNA here is from genome assembly GCA_900406555.1 of Pseudoturritis turrita. Lineage (NCBI taxonomy): Eukaryota > Viridiplantae > Streptophyta > Magnoliopsida > Brassicales > Brassicaceae > Pseudoturritis > Pseudoturritis turrita. Next base: position 233,427 of record OVBL01000732.1, read on the forward strand.
GCCCTTCGGCCACTTTTCGTGCACGTTCGGCCCTCCTCGCATTCTTACGAACGTCCGCCTCGTAACCGGACGTCATCTTGTTGATAGAGGCCACGAACTGAATGAAAAAAAAAAAAGAGATCAGGCATCGCAGTTTAAACGAAGTACAAAAATGAGGGGGGTTCCACTCGAACTACCTTAGCACCACGGCGAGACATTTCAGCATATGGCTTGCTCTGGGACAAAGTATCGGGAGGAGGAAAACAATCCCCCTTGGAAAGAATCTTGGAGAAGAGAGTGGCCGAGGCCGACGCGTCGTCACAAAACATTTCGGCAGCAGACAGCTGAGATTCGGGCTGCGAAGGCAGCTCGTGCTCGGCAGCACCACGAGCCGATGCGTTGCGCCTTTTTCGTCCAGGAGCATCATCTATTTGAGGATTTTTTCCTGTGTCAACCTTCGCCGGGACACGTCTACGGACTGGCCTCACCCGATCGGCATCCTTACTTGTAACCGCAGCCTTGCCCTTTCCGCGGTGAAACGGGGGCAAGCCCAACACGATCTCTCTCACAATGGGGATCGACGGAGCCAGCATGGACGGTTCAACAGACGAGTCGCCCGAGGGGAAAGCTAGGGCAGCACTCAGCTGCTCCGCAGAGATCTCAGTTCGGCCGACCTCTGCCTGCTCCATCGCAGCAAGGCTCTCGGTCTCCATCCTTTCGCGAACGGATGGTCTTTTTCCCATAGCTCTCTTCGTACTGCTAGAAGAACACGAAGGAGATGAACTTGGAGAATAATACCCAAAGTATCGTGCCCGCGCTCTTTCCACTCTTTGAAGAGTAAAATCTCCTTGCCAGTCGCACTCACCGGAAGCTAGAGTCTCACGAAATGTAATTATGTCCGGAGGACACGTCGGGAGCGGATTAGGAACTGCAAAACCAACAAATAAGACTGAGGGTCATGACATGTTCAAAAGGGCAGAAAATCTCGTAAAGCTATGGATCGGCTACCGATTTTTCTCCATGTGGTCCTAATTTTGTTAACCCAATCTGCACCGACCGAAGCCTCGGAGATGGGCACGAAGAAGAAATAATCCTCCCAATATCTGTCTTTACTTGGGAATTCTCCGATAATTTTGCGGTGAGTTTTGTTCGAAAGGGAGTAAAGAAGCGAATCCTTGGAGCGAAACGTCCGGAAGGATAGCAGGTTCAACAAGTGATCCACGGTGACTTCTTCGCCACACTCGAAGCTGCGAACCACGATCCCAACCAGGTGTCGAATTCCCCGCGGAGTTATTTGCGCCAGAGCCAGTCTATGCTTCCACAGATACCCTAGGATGACCCCTGGTATCGGGAACCATATGAAGCACATGTAGAAACAACTCTCGTACAGAGTAAAGAACCCTTTTGGGGGCTCACTGGTACAGAGTAAAGAACCCTTTTGGGGGCTCACTGGCCCGATCCGAGGGCGATGGAAGGATAAAGTCAATTTCTTCAGAGATGTTGAAACGGTGCCGGAGGGACTCCAAAGATTCAGCAGTGGAGAGCGTAGAGCCTGGTGGATCAGGCGCCTCGTGCTTGTATGTGCCCTTAGAAATTCGCCGTGTTGAAGAACACGCCTGAAGGCTCGCGTCTTGCCTGAGCCTAACACAATCGGAACTCCAATTCTCCATCTCGATTTTTACATTGAACGGACTCTCCATCTCGCCCAGCAAAGAGAATCGCTTCGGCAACAGATTACTTCGGCAGAGAAGACTTCGGCCGAAAACAATTTCAGGGACAACAAAAAAAAAATAGCTAGACAACCTAAAACAAAAAAAATATCTTCAAGAGGAGGAGAGAGAAGAGAGAGAGAAGTTACCTTGAGATTTTTGAGAAGTGAGGAAGTGAAGAGGAAATGAGGAGAAGGGGGAGTATATATAGGCTCATAAAGCAAAAGATGATGTCATCATACATTGGAAGCTGTGCCAAAACACAGTTGAAGGAGGAAATTTCTACTGGAAAGAAGATTATCAGTCTGAAGACAGAGAACCTGGTGGACATCAGAAACAGCGGACCCAGCGTCATGTCAGCTCAGCTCATATCGATTGACACGGCACATTGATCCCAGCTTGGACTTCCTCTACCTCGGCACTATCATCACTGAAACTACCGAGCTGGGGGGCTAACTGTTGGGGTCAAAACCCGCCCAGCTGTGATCAATGGGAAAATGGCTAAGTATGAAAATACGAAGAATCGGACAAGGCCGAAATTGTGCCTAAGTCGTTTCTGTACGAGTCCACTTAAGCACAAGAGAGGCCATTCTGGCTAAAGCAGCTCCATTTCCGGCCGAGGAAGCTTCACTTCGGCAGAGAGACTTCGACAAAGAAAAGAGAGACTTAGGCAAGCCTTGTCTCCGCTTAGGCAAGCCTTGTCTTCACTTAGGCAAGCCTTGTCTACACTTAGGCAAGCTTTGTCTCCACTTCGGCAAGCCTAGCTTACTTCGGCAAGGGAGACTTCGGCAAGCCTAGCTCACTTCGGCAAGCCTAGCTTACTTCGGTAAGGGAGACTTCGGCAAGCCTAGCTTACTTCGGTAAGGGGGACTTCGGCAAGCCTAGCTCACTTCGGCAAGGGAGACTTCGGCAAGCCTAGCTCACTTCGGCAAGGGAGACTTCGGCAAGCCCAGTCACTTCGGCAAAGGAGACTTCGGCAAGCCTAGCTCACTTCGGCAAGGGAGACTTCAGCAAGCCTAGCTCACTTCGGCAGGGAGACTTCGGCAAAGAAAAGAGAGACTTAGGCAAGCCTTGTCTCCGCTTAGGCAAGCCTTGTCTTCACTCAGGCAAGCTTTGTCTCCACTTAGGCAAGCTTTAGCTCACTTCGGCAGGGAGACTTCGGCAAAGAAAGGAGAGACTTAGGCAAGCCTTGTCTCCGCTTAGGCAAGCCTTGTCTTCACTTAGGCAAACTTTGTCTCCACTTAGGCAAGCTTTAGCTCACTTCGGCAGGGAGACTTCGGCAAAGAAAGGAGAGACTTAGGCAAGCCTTGTCTCCGCTTAGGCAAGCCTTGTCTTCACTTAGGCAAGCTTTGTCTCCACTTAGGCAAGCTTTGGCTCGTATCGGCAAGAGCCTTGTCTTCACTTAGGCAAGCCTTGAAGGAAGCATCACTTCGGCGGCCCACTTCGGCAGCCTGACTTCGGCAGCTCACTTCGGCAGCCTAGTCACTTCGGCAGCCCACTTCGGCAGCCTGACTTCGGCAGCTCACTTCGGCAGCCCAGTCACTTCGGCAGCCCACTTCGGCAGCTCACTTCGGCAGCCTAGTCACTTCGGCAGCCCACTTCGGCAGCCCACTTCGGCAGCCTAGTCACTTCGGCAGCCCACTTCGGCAGCCCACTTCGGCAGCCTGACTTCGGCAGCTCACTTCGGCTGCTCACTTCGGCAGCCCACTTCGGCAGCCTGACTTCGGCAGCTCACTTCGGCAGCCTAGTCACTTCGGCAGCCTAGTCACTTCGGCAGCCCACTTCGGTAGCCTGACTTCGGCAGCTCACTTCGGCTGCTCACTTCGGCAGCCCACTTCGGCAGCCTGACTTCGGCAGCCTAGTCACTTCGGCAGCCTAGTCACTTCGACAGCCCACTTCGGCAGCTCACTTCGGCAGCTTAGTCACTTCGGCAGTCCACTTCGGCAGCCTCACTTCGGCAGCTCACTTCGGCAGCCCACTTCGGCAGCCTGACTTCGGCAGCTCACTTCGGCAGCCTAGTCACTTCGGCAGCCCACTTCGGCAGCCTCACTTCGGCAACTCACTTCGGCAGCCCACTTCGGCAGCCTGACTTCGGCAGCCCACTTCGGCAGCTCACTTCGGCAGCCTCACTTCGGCAGCCCACTTCGGCAGCCTCACTTCGGGAGCCCACTTCGGCAGCCTGACTTCGGCAGCCCACTTCGGCAGCCTCACTTCGGCAGCCCACTTCAGCAGCCTCACTTCGGCAGCTTCATTTCGGCAGCTCACTTCGGCAGCTCACTTCGGCAGCCCACGTCGGCAGCTTCGCTTCGACAGCTCCACTTCGGCCATGCTCCACTTCGGCCAACGAGCTCGCTTCGACTATGATACGAATCCACTTAGGCACGATACGAACTCGTTTCGGCCGAAGTCATTTTTATACGAAACTGCTTGGCCGAAGTCAAAATCATACGAGATTACTTGGCCGAAGTCAAAATCATACGAGACTGCTTGGCCGAAGTCAAAATCATACGAGACTGCTTGGCCGAAGTTAAAATCGTACGAAACTCTCCGGCCGAAGTCATACGAAACTGTTTGGCCGAAGTCATACGAAGCTGTCTGGCCGAAGTGATACGAAACTGTCTGGCCGAAGTCGATTCTATACAAAACCTGAAGACAACGCGGCCGAAGTCATTTTTATACGGAGCTGGAAGACGACGCGGCCGAAGTCATTTCTATGCAAGGACGACAAGCCCATCTCCGGCCCGCGCTGGGACAAAAGCCCACGAAGTCAAACCGACTCACGAGAACAGAAATCCCGAAGGATTGGGAAGTTTTCCTAATCCCTTTAGGATTGACCTGAACGACTCAAACTAGTATATATATCGATGTACATCTCTTGATAAAGGGATCCGCAATTTACTTAGCAAAAAACCCTAGACTTTTTTTGCTCTCAAACTCTTGTACGAAAGCTTTTCGACACAGCTTAATAAAAACCATCTTTGGATCTCTTCGTTTGTGGTTCATCCGCAGAAATTTCATCCCCCTTAACAAACCTCCGACAAATTCTAATTGTGTTGATTTCGACTCCCACACATCTTCGACCCTCTCGCGGTCCTTACGAGAGTCAGACTCGTATCCCATTACCATCCTGTTAAGATGGGATATGAACTGCACGGTAACGAGAAAATACGTTTAACTAAGTTTAGACGGATCGGGTAATGAAAACAAAACAAGTATACATCACATACCTTGACACCCCTAAGCGACATCTCGTTGTATGTATTATCCCTAAGCAAAGTGTCGGGCGGCGAAAAGCGATCACCCGGACAGGTGATTTTCGAGAAGATGGCCGCGGATGCTAGGGCATCACTGTATGCCCCTTCAGCATTTATCGGAGCGGCGGAAAGGGGGATTGCTTCGAGAATCGCCTTCGACGATTCAGTATGTCGCAGGCGCTTCGGGGCATCCCCCTTGTCATCTACTGACTGGCATTTTTTGTTTGGGTTTTTCTTTTCCTTTGCCTTCCCTTTGCCCTTATCCTGGTGTGGCAGCAGTCGAGAATTGGTTGGACGAAGCCCTACAATGACTCCTCCAGAAGCCAATGAGGGAGTCGGTTCGGGGTGATTACCAGCGACTTTTGGTTCGGGGACAGCGGCAGGGGTAGATTCATGGGTCGGGGGACGAGATTGGGCCAGCGCCTTGGCTTGTTGCACTCTTTCCCCGGCTTCTGCCTCTGCCTTGGCTTTCGCGGCAGCTCGGTCTCTGAAAGTTGGTCTTCCCATCGTATCTCTTGAAGAATGAGAAGGGGACGATTGCTCAACTGATTGTCCTTCTGAAAGGGCTCGTGCTCTCTCAACTCGGTGAAGGTTGAAATCTCTAGACCAATTGCACTTGCGAGCTGAAAGCGCTTCGTGAACCTCAGACAGATCGGCAGGCAATGAAAGACGAAGATGACGAACTGCAAAACAATAAAATTTACGCAAGATCAAAAAGAAACCTAAAAAAAGGGGAAAAAGGGAACTGCTAAATAATGGAGACCCGAGCCGTGGCCCAAGTCGAGCAACGGATCGGCTACCAATTTCTCCCCAGCCAGACTTGACAGACTGAAGGCACCTCCGACCCACCGATGCTTCAGAAATAGGGACGAAAAAGAAGTAGTCTTCCCAATTGTCGTCTTTCGACGGGAAGCCTCTTATGATATTTCTCCTAGCCTTGCCCGACACATAATATTTCAGCTCCCGCTTATTTCGACGCCTGAACTCCAGCAAGTGTGTCAGGTGTTCGACGCCGACTTCTAGATCGCACTCATAACTCCTGACCAGAATACCGACCATATGCCTGATTCCTCAAAGGTTGATTTGAGAAATAGCTAAGTTGTATTTCCAGATAAACTGGAGGATGGCTTCGGGGATCGGGAACCACAACAGGCAGCGGTAGAAGAAGCTTTCGTAAAGAGTGAAATTGTTAGGAGGGGGATTATTGGCTCGGTATTATGGAGAAGGAAGCACAAACTCGATTTCCTCTGAAATACCAAACCTATGCCTAAGGGCCGATAGCGAATCCACGGTTGAAAGGGTTGAACCAGGTGGATTGGGTCGCTTCTTGTTTTTCTTCTTCCTTGGGGTTTGATGGTTAAGATGCATCAGACGCTTCAACTCCTGTCTGGCCACGATTGGATCGAAAAACCAATCCTCCGGTTCAATTTTTGGTAGATCGGGGTCCATTGCATCAGTAAAAGGGTTCGCCGCCTCGACGAATGGAGAATCGTGGAGTTGAGGCACTTCAAATCGCAAAGGATCCCCAGAATTGCTGCCCACTCTAGAGGATTCAGAAAGCACCATTTTTCTGCCAAGAAGGGAAGGTCCAACCCCCGAATCACTTGGATCATCCAGGTTTTCTGAAACGTGTGCGCCAGAAGAATCTTCCCGACCACAGCTTCAGGTGAGAAACGGATCGGGAGAGAAGGATGGTTCAGGAAGCGAAGACTGCCCCGAAATGCCGAACAAGCGGGTATACGGATCGGGAGATGCAGAAACAGATGAATGAGACATTCCGTTGAATTCGAAGATGGATCGGGGTCCTTAGAAAATATGAACAGATCGGGATCCCTAACAGCTCGCGAAAGAGAATCTAGGGTTTCTAAGATTCAAAGGATGGATCGGGGCTTTCAGCGGCCTATCAAAATAGATCAAAACCTTTTAAACGTGGAAGAACAAGTTGAAGATCTTTTAAGAACAGCAAGTCAATCCAGATCTTCAAAACAAACTGCGACGGAGTTAGTTGAAGATGGATCGGGAAATTCAAGCGGATCGGCGGCGAAGGAAAAGCAACGGAGTTTCGGCTGAAAACTTAAGCAAAAAAAAAATTAGAGAGAGAAGGAAGAGAGAAGTTACCTGCTTTGAAGAAATTTTCGGAGAAATGAAGTGAAGAAAAAATGAGAAGTATCACGGATTATATAGGCAAATGGTGACGTCATTCGCCTCGGGAACCAGCAAAAACGTTTGCACTCCCTGATAAAGGTATCAAGGCAACAGAATCCCAAACTGAGTTTGCCTAGGAACTGAACCAGCAATACTACAAAGGAATGGTTCGGGATCGTCATCAAAAAGGACAGTTCGGGACGACCACGAGAATCGTTGATCTCACTCGACCACTTACAGCTCGGCACTAACATTAATGATACTGCCAAGCTGGGGGACTAACTGTTGGGGTCAGATTTCATCCCTTGAGAATCAACGATTGAAAATGACTAAGTATGAAAAGGTGCTAGCAGCTAGATCCCTAACCATGAAGTTGGATCGGGTACCCCGAGCTGTGAGTGGGATCGGGATCCCTAACCGCGAGAAGTTGGATCGGGATCCCTAACCATGAAGTTGGATTGGGTACCCCGAGCTGTGAGTGGGTTCGGGATCCCTAACCGTGAGAAGTTGGATCGGGATCCCTAACCAAGAAATTGGATCGGGTACCCCGAGCTGTGAGTGGGTTCGGGATCCCTAACCAAGAAGTTGGATCGGGTACCCCGAGCTGTGAGTGGGATCGGGATCCCTAACCGTGAGAAGTTGGATCGAGATCCCTAACCAAGAAGTTGGATCGGGTACCCCGAGCTGTGAGTGGGATCGGGATCCCTAACCGCGAGAAGTTGGATCGGGATCCCTAACCATGAAGTTGGATTGGGTACCCCGAGCCGTGAACAAAGGAGTTGGACTAGGGATCCCGAACCATGACGAGATAGGTTGGGTCGTGTACCACGATCCATGACACGACAGACGGATCGGGGGTCACGACCCACGGTGAAGGAACTGGGTCGTGTATCCCGATCCATGGCACGACGAACGGATCGGGGGTCACGACCCACGGTGAAGAAGTTGGGACGTATACCCCGATCCATGGCACGACAGACGGATCGGGGGTAACGACCCATAGTACGTCACCCGAACCGTCAACCGTGGTGTCACCCAAGCCGTGAGCCATGGTGTCACCCGAGCCGTGAACCATGGTGTCACCCAAGCCGTGAACCATGGCGTCACCCGAGCCGTGAGCCATGGTGTCACCCGAGCCGTGAACCATGGTGTCACCCGAGCCGTGAACCATGGCGTCACCCGAGCCGTGAGCCATGGTGTCACCCGAACCGCGAACCATGGTTAGAGAATGGGCCGAGACAACGAGCCCACAAGTTTAAGCCCACGAAAGAGATGACAAAGATAGCCCATGAATCGAAGCCCATGACGATGACATGCTTTGCTAAAAGGAAATCCCGAGGAATTAGGATATCTTCCTTATCTCTTTAGACATTAACTTAGCCGACTTAAACATATATATATACTCATGTAAACCCTCTGAAAGGGGGATCCGGAATTTACCTAGCAGAACTCTGTACTTTTGCTCTTATACGAAAAAGCTTTCTAAACAGCTTAATAAAGAAAACCATCTTTGGATCTTCGTTTGTGTGTTTTGGTGGTTTTTACTCAGAAGTTTCAGATCTCGCTAAAAGACGTAACGAATTCAATTGGCGTGGATTTATACTCCCACAACGGAGATCGAAGCGGTGACGTGTCTTCCTAGGACAGGAACCAATCTGCCTCCGGCAAACACGGAAGGCCCCTCAGAAGTGCTGACAGAGTTGAAGAACATAATGAACATGTTGCTCAAGAAGGCAGAGGAGCAAGACAAGCTGAATAGCACGCTGACGGAGAAAATCGAGACACTGGCAACGGAGAGCCGAGCCAGAATCACACGATTCGGAGGCATGGGTTCGGCGGTGAACCCACTTGTCAGCAGAATCACCAGACAGCTTGGCTTAAACCCGACGGCCCTGGATTTTTCAACACCACGCGATGCACCAAGGACTTTGGGAGGATTACTGCCGCCACATCCAACCAACGAGCAAACACCCGCGGTGACAAGATCGAATATCACCGAGATACCTCGGCTGATCCGAAGAGCAAGAGGAACCAGTGATGGATATGACCTATGCACCGACTTTGGGTCGGCTGCAGCAATCGTTCTTGACGAAGAAAGAGACCACAACGCAGAAAATCTTGCTGACGAGGGATTTGTACCAGCAATAACGGGAGCCAGAGCCGGCGAAGGGGACATTAACCTAAACCGAGCCTCCTGGGATCGTGTCACTGCTGAGATGAAAGCCGTCAAATCCCAGGTGCACAAGGCAAAGTCCCGGAGATTGATCGCGTACTAGAAAAAGCACATAACACGCCGTTTACAGCTCGGATTACCAAAGCCAGAATTTCCGACCCAGGAAAGATCAAGGTTCCAGTTTACGAAGGAAACACCGACCAAAAGGAGCACATAACGGCGTTCATCATAGCAATGGGCCGAGCCAATTTCAGGGAAAAGGAGAGAGATGCCGGTTTCTGTCTGCTGTTTGTGGAGCATCTGAAAGACGCAGCACTCCAATGGTTTTCCAGGCTTGAGCGGAACTCTATTGACGATTTCCAGCAACTGTCTGCTGCCTTCCTTAAGCATTACTCCATGTTTATGGATCGAGGAGCCTCTGATGCTGACCTCAGGACATTAACTCAAGGCCCTACGGAAACACTACAGAGCTTCATGGGAAGATTCAAAGCAGTCATGTCAAAGGTTGAGGGCGTAATTGACAAGGCTGCCGTGTTCGCATTAAAAAGATCATTGTGGTACGAATCGGATTTCCGAAAAGAGATCGCTCTAAATACACCACTGTCAATCCAAGACGCAGTACACCGAGCCTCAGACTTCATAGTCAACGAAGAAGAGATGAAGGTTTTGTCTCAAAAATATGGAGTGGCCAAAACGATGAATCGTTCCTTCCAAACTCCAAACCAACCGCCTCATAAGAAGAGTATTCAAGGAAACGGATATGTACACCACGAGAAACCCAATTTCGGAAGAGCCAACAACTATCAGGTGGGAGCAGGCCGAGGTAAAATGCCATGGAATACATGGACGTGAAATCAGAGTTCGTACGACGAAAAAGCTTACTGCGAGTATCATCACATGCACGGTCACTCAACTGCTAACTACCGAACCCTAGGAATAAAGCTTGCGGTGAAGCTAGTAGCCGGAGAACTCGGTAACCCTTTTAGCCTCAAGGACTTCGAGCGAGAAGATGATAAAGATCAGCCGAACCAGACAAATCAAAACAGTGATACCCCCAAGTGAGGAAGGCGAGCTGACGAGCCGACGCAGTCAGGCTCTCGAAGAAGAATAAATATGATAATGGGAGGATCACAATATTCAGACACGGTATCTTCAATCAAAGCATTCCAGAGGCGAGCCGATGCCAGTGTCAACTGGTCAACACCTTCCAAACTTCCCAACAACGTGATCTCGTTCGAAGAAAGGGACACCACCGGCATCGACCGACCACATAATGTCCCCCTCGTGATAGAATTGATCGTAGACGATTGCGACGTCCCCCGAGTTCTGATAGTCATGGGAAGCTCTGTAGATGTGATCTTCCGCGAAACTCTTAGAAGGATGAACATAGACCTATCCAAAATCACGGCCGCACCGAATCCTTTAACCGGATTCTCAAGAGAAACAACCATGACCCTTGGAATAATAAAACTTCCTGTCCGAGCTGAAGAAGTGACCAAGATAGTGGAGTTTTCGGTTGTAGATCATCCTGCGATCTACAATGTGATTATGGGTACCCCCGGATAAACTCCATGCGAGCCGTACCATCGACCTATCACCTCTGCATCAAATTTCCGACCCCCGGAGGAGTCAAGACAATTTGGGGAAACCAAAAAGAGTACCGTATTTGTTTCCTAGCCGAGCACAGACTCAGAAACCCCGTCACAGATACCACTACTAAGCGAAAGAAGATGAAGACTGACAGGGAACCCGAGAAGGAGTTGGCAAAACTCTTATAGCAATTACAGATTGCGGAGGATCGTGAGGGGAAGAGCAAACCCACCTGCGACCCCGTTGTTTCAGTAAACATTGATGGCAATCACCCAGAGCGATGCGTTGAGATAGGGGCCGAGCTGAAAGATCCGATAAGGGGATAGCTGATTTTTTTTCTTGAGAAGAACGTAAACACCTTCGCATGGGAAGCAGAAGACATGCCCGGCATCAACATCAACGTGACATGCCACGAGCTAAACGTGGACCCGACCTTCAAACCAGTCAAAAAGAAAAGATGAAAACTTGGGCCGGAAAGAGCACAAGCAGTGAATGACGAGGTGGAAAGATTACTACGCGTGGGATCAATAGTCGAAGCAAAGTACCCAGACTGGCTTGCTAACCTTGTAGTGGTTAAGAAGAAGAATGGAAAGTGGCATGTATGCGTGGATTTCACCGACCTGAACAAGGCATGCCCCAAGGATAGCTTCTCGCTTCCACATATCGATCGATTAGTAGAAGCCACAGCGGGCAACAAACTCCTTTTGTTTATGGATGCTTTTTCCGGATACAACCAGATCCTAATGAATCCAGACGATCAAGAGAAGACAATATTCATTACGGACCGCAGAATATATTGCTACAAAGTGATGCCATTCGGGCTCAAAAACGCCGGAGCAACTTACCAGCGGTTGGTCAATCGAATGTTCGCCGACCAACTCGGAAAGACGATGGAAGTTTACATAGACGACATGCTGGTGAAATCTTTGGAAGAAAAAGACCATGTAGTTCATCTAGAAGAATATTTCGAGCAACTAAATTGGCATAACATGAAGCTCAACCCAACCAAGTGCAGATTTGCAGTGACGTCCGGAGAGTTCCTTGGATATCTGGTCACTCACCGCAGAATCGAAGCCAATCCGAAGCAGATTGATGCGCTCATACAAATGGCGTCACCGAAAACAAAGCACGAAGTCCAGAGGCTGACAGGACAGGTCGCCGCACTGAATCGGTTCGTCTCTCGATCAACAGATAAGTGTTTGCCTTTCTACGACACACTGCGTGGGAACAAAAAGTTTGAATGGACAGAGACATGCGAACAGGTTTTTCAACAGCTGAAAGAGTACCTAGCCAGTCCTCGAGTACTTAGAAAAGCAGTGGAAGGCGAACCATTATTCCTTTACACGGCCATTTCAGCAACATCAGTAAGTGGAGTACTCATCCGGGAAGAGCGCAGTGAGCAGAAACCTATCTTCTATGTCAGCCAGCGACTCTCACCGACGCTAAAACCCGGTATCTGCTGATGGGAAAGCTGGCGCTGTCTGTGATAATGTCCACCTGGAAGTTGAGAACATACTTCCAATCACATTCAATTGTGGTTTTAACTTCCTTCCCCCTGCGATCCATCCTGCATAGTCCTAGCCAGTCTGGGAGATTGGCGAAGTGGGTAATAGAGCAGAGCGAATACGACATCGAGTATCAGAGCCGAACCTGCCCGAAATCTCAAGTCCTTGCAGATTTCCTGATAGAACTCCCAGAAGAAAGGATAGAAGAGCCAGCTCCGAGCCCGATTTGGAAGCTCCACGCAGATGGATCATCATCAAAACAAGGATCTGGACTGGGAATACGGTTAACATCTCCAACAGGCGAAATCGTCGAACAGTCATTCCGCTTGGGTTTTCGCGCATCCAATAACGAAGCAGAGTACAAAGCTTTGATCGCAGGAATGAGACTCGCTCTTGGACTCAAGGTTTCGCATGTCCAGGCCTACTGTGATTCGCAGTTGGTGGTCAACCAAGTCAGCGGCGAGTACACAACCAGAGACGACCGAATGGAAGCTTATCTAAAGATAGTCAAAGAACTTGCTGCGCGGTTCAAAGAATTCACATTGACACGGATACCACGCGGGGAAAACACTTCGGCAGACGCACTAGCAGCACTCGCATCCACCTCCGATCCAGACCTGAAAAGTAAAATCTAGTGGAATTCATCAAACATCCAAGCATCAACCTCTCTGATTCCGTAAACGCAATCACCCACTCCCAAATAGCCAACCAGGCCGAAGATACATCCGGGGGTGCTGATTCCACCACCTTAGAGGAAGACAAGACAATCAAGATAGAGGAAGAGCCCAAAGCAGATCCTCTGGCCGAAGGTGAAGCAGTCGAGATGGAGGAAGATCCACAACCGATGGAAACAGAATACGGATGTGACAAAGAATGGATGGGAGCAATCCGCGTTTACATCATGGACGGCGAAGTACCATCAGATAAGTGGGCCGCTCGAAAACTCAGAGCTCAAGCTGCTCGATACGTTATATTAGACGGAAACATCTTCAAGTGGAGATTCTCAGGACCACTGATGGCCTGTGTCGAAGGCGTCGAAGCTAGAAAAATCATGGCAGAAGTCCACAGCGGCTCGTGTGTCAACCACTCCGGCGGAAGAGCTTTGGCAATCAAGATCTAGCGTCATGGTTACTATTGGCCGACTATGGTAAAGGACTGCGAGAAGTTCTTGACCAGGTGCGAAAAATGCCAACGACATGCCCCAATGATTCACCAATCCACGGAGTTGCCGTCGTCAATCTCAGCGCCCTACCCTTTCATGCGCTGGTCAATGGATATTGTCGGGCCTCTACATAGGTCCAAGCAGAAGAGGTTTATGCTAGTTTTGACACATTACTTCTCCAAATGGGTCGAGACAGATTTTTACGCCAACATAAAGACGCCCAAGTCGAAAACTTCGTCTGGAAAAATATCTTATGCCGACATGGAGTTCCATATGAAATTGTCACCGACAACGGCTCACAGTTTATCTCTATAAGATTTGAAGCTTTCTGTGAAAAATGGAAGATACGACTCAGCAAGTCTATGCCACGCTATCCACAAGGGAACGGACAAGCAGAAGCAGTGAACAAGACTATCCTGGACGGCCTGAAAAAGCGTTTTGATGCAAAGAAGGGACGCTAGGCAGATGAACTTCAAGGGGTGCTATGATCACACAGGACAACTCCGCGATGAGCAACCGGTGAAACACCTTTCGCCCTTGTCTACGGTGCAGAATGTGTCATCCCAGCAGAAGTCCAATTTCCTGGAGTCCGCCGCAAACTTCTTTCAGGGCAGGAAGGGCTGAATCATCTCATGTTACTCGACGAGTTGGATTTAGTCAACGAATGACGAGATCAAGCGCTGCTTCGGATTCAAAATTACCAGCAGGCAACGGCTAAGTATTACAACACCAACATCAGAAGCCGCAAGTTCAAAGAAGGTGATCTGGTTCTCCGCAAAATTTTCCAGAACACAGCCGAAACAAACGCTGGTAAACTAGGAGCAAACTGGGAAGGACCCTACAAAATCACCAAAACAGTCCGATCAAGAGTGTACGAGCTCTCAAACATGTATGACGTTCCGATACCAAGATCTTGGAACGCAATGCACCTAAAGAGGTATTACCACTGACACATTTCACATGAACTGCGGGACGACTTGATCCCTGAAAAGGGTACGTAGGTAACTCGTCTTCAGGACGGGTTCAGTTGTCCCCTCCTTAAAAAAAGGAGGGAGTGGGTACGTATACATGTATACTCTCATATCTCGAACACGCGATCTTTCGCATTACACCTATCAAAGAGAACAATTTCAAACTTTTTCAAACACAAACTTGTGTCACTCGACCTACGCAAATCACAAACTTTACATCCTTCACGGATATCCTATCACCTCGTCTGTTGCTGGCCACAATAGATGGACTACCACATCCTTTACGGATTTTTAACATGTATCCCTATATGGGATAGGGCTCTCAACACCCTCTTACGGGTATAAAAGCGCGCTATACAAATTCTGATTGGGTATATCCTGGTCTAATATCCGAAAGGTATATCCTGGACAATATTCTTACAAGTTTATCTTCGAGAGGGACCCGTATGTCGAAAACTCGCAAGTCTTAAAACTCAAAGTAAACTCTTAAACCAAGTAAACACCTCTTGGTACACTGGACGTAAACATCTCTGAAACATGATACTAAACCTACCAGTTAGTATGAGATTCTACACATGTTTCATTGTCAAAAGAATGGGAATGTAAATCGGAACACCGCAAACCCTAAACTGACAACAAAACACTCAATACAAAGAAAACCCTACGTTTTCTAAACAAGATGGTTTGCAACATATGACACCAACAAAAAGATAAAGCCGAATCATGCCAACAGACGGCAACTAGTACATAACTTAGTGGATAAAGCCATCCAGGCATTTTTGTTTTCAAAAATAGAAAATAAAAGGAGAGTTCGGAGTTAAAGAAGCGTTAAGAAAGAGATTAGTTGCGAGGGTCCAGCTCGGTGGTCATTTCTAGCTTGGCAGTCGTTTCATAGACGAGTTTGGCAACTCCAGGCGTGCCGACATTGGAGCCTGCAAAATCTACAACTCCAACCTTTGCTGCTGCATTTTCCATCGACCCGGCGTCTGTCCTTCCTCACATCCTTTTTGAAGGTAGCAACGATTTTGTTGATAGACGCGATGAACTGATTAAAGGGAGAAATAATCAGTACTTAGTCTTTCTACCTAGCAAAATAGGCTAAGAACATACCTTGGTGCCTCGGAGAGACATATCAGTGTACATGTCGCCATGAGATAGCACATCAAGAGGCGGCAGTCTGTCCCCTGAACAGCAAACCTGCGAGAAGAGAGATGCCGAGGCGGCCCCATCATTACAGATTGGCTCAGATCCTTCATGCCTAAATGACGTTAGCGCCGGCTCGGTAGAAGTTGGGTCAGCAGGCTTATGACGTTTCCTTTTTTCTTGATTTTCTTTGGTCTTCTCCTTGTCAGGCTCGGAGATGGGGCGTTTACCGAGCTAGAAGGCCTAGCAACTGGAACAAGAGCTGAAACCACTTCCCTGGCCTCGGCATCAAGAGTTATAGGCTCGGGAATAGTTTGATGCTTTATCTCGGCGTTGATCTCACCGGTCATCTCAGGATTTGGCTCGGTGACTTGTTCAGCCCCATCAGCAGCTCGGCTAGCTGCTTCCTTTTCCTTCTTCTCCTTCAAAGCCTGTTTATCGCGGATCGTCAGTCTTTTCCCCATAGTTTTTCTTGGAAGGTTTTGTGATGGAGATTCAGATTCCGAGCTGTCAGATACTTCAACACCGACGAGAATGGCTCGGCTTTTTCAACTCTCCTTAGGGAAAAATGATTTTCCCAATGGCACTTCCTGGCAGCAAGCGTGTTCCGAAGCGTAAGCGTATCTTCCGGGTAACATGGGAGAATCTGCCAAACTGAAAAAACAGAGAGAAAGCATTGGCCAGCTCGCTACAAAATAAAACTTTAGTAAATCTCCTGAAAAGTCTACGGCTCGCCCACCAATAGTTCCCCACTCCGACTTGACGTAATGAACGCTTTCGGCTTCTACTGGAGCATCATTAATAGGAACTAAGAAAAAATAATGCCCCCAATCACTGTCCTTGCTTCGGAAGCCTTCAATGATCTTTCTTTACTTCTTATTAGAGATATAGTAGGCTTTGGAGTTTTTGATCTTTCGAAATTCAATGAACTGCCGAATATGGGAGATGCGAACAGTCACATCACATTCGTAGCTCCGAACCAGAATCCCAACGAAGTGATGCATACCCCGAGGGGTAATTTGGCTCGGTACTAACCCATATTTGGATAGGAAATGGATGATCAATCCGGAAATCAGAAACCAAAGCAGACATTGGTAAAAGAAACTCTCATAGAGAGTAAAATGCCCAGGCGGTGGAGATTCAGCTCGGTCTGTCAAGGCAGGAACAACCAAATTAACATCCTCTGAAATATTGAATTGATGACTCAATGCTTCCAAGGATTCAGCTGTGCACAAGGACCAACCAGGTGGGCCATGTCGTCTCTTAGGAGCTTTCCTCTTAGGCTTTCGCCTCGTCGATTTTCTAGCTTGGTGGCTCGCGAACAGCCTCTCCAACCGCATCCTTTCTGCCTCGTCAAGAGTATATTCTTCTGGATCGGCTTTGATTTCTTCAAGAGCCTTTTGTATCAAACTCGCCTCGGCATCTTGTGGGAGTATAAATCCACGACAATTGAATCCGTCACGTTTTTTAGAGAGATCCAAAACTTCTGAGTAAAAACCACTAAAAACACAAACAGAGATCCAAAGATGGTATTTTATTAAGCTGCTTAGAAAGCTTTTTGTATGAGAGTAAAAGTACAGAGTTTTGCTAGGTCAATTGCGGATCCCCTTTTCAGAGGGTTTACATGAGTATATATATAAGTTTAAGTCGACTAAGTTAATGTCTAAAGAGATAAGGAAGATTTCCCAATTCCTTGGGATTTCCTTTTAGCGAAGTCGGCTACCACAATGGACTTTGATTCATGGGCTTTAACTTTGTCATCTCTTTTGTGGGCTTAAATCCGTGGGCTCGTCACCTCAGCCCAATCTCCTACCATTGAACTTTGGCTCGGTTGACACCATGGTTCACGGCTCGGGTAACACCGTGGTTCACGGCTCGGGTGACACCGTGGTTCACGGCTCGGGTGACACCGTGGTTCACGGCTCGGGTGACACCGTGGTTCACGGCTCGGGTACCACCGTGGTTCACGGCTCGGGTGACACCGTGCTTCACGGCTCGGGTGACACCGTGGTTCACGGCTCGGGTGACACCGTGGTTCACGGCTAGGGTGACACCGTGGTTCACGGCTCGGGTGACACCATGGTTCACGGCTCGGGTGACACCGTGGTTCACGGTTCGGGTGACACCGTGGTTCACGGTTCGGGTGACACCGTGGTTCACGGCTCTGGGTCGCTTTGTATCAATGTTTGGGTGGCGACAACTTTGATCTCCTTGCCTTGACCTTGATCCGTTTCGCTTGACCCCGATCCAACTGTTCCTTCATGGTTAGGGATCTTGATCCAACTCTTCCTTCATGGTTAGGGATCCCAATCCAACTCTTCCTTCACGGTTAGGGATCCCGATCCAACCCTTCCTTCACAGTTAGGGATCTCGATCCAACTCTTCCTTCAAGGTAGGGATCCCGATCCAACTCCTTCATGGTTAGGGATCCCGATCCAACTCTTTCACGGTTAGGGATCCCGATCCAACTCCTTCACGGTTAGGGATCCCGATCCAACTCCTTCATGGTTAGGAATCTCGATCCAACTCCTTCACGGTTAGGGATCCCGATCCAACTCCTTCACGGTTAGGGATCTCGATCCAATTCTTCTTTCACAGTTAGGGATCCCGATCCAACTCCTTCACGGTTAGGGATCCCGATCCAACTCCTTCACGGTTAGGGATCCCGATCCAACTCCTTCACGGTTAGGGATCTCGATCCAACTCCTTCACGGTTAGGGATCCCGATCCAACTCCTTCACGGTTAGGGATCCCGATCCAACTCCTTCACGGTTAGGGATCTCGATCCAATTCTTCCTTCACAGTTAGGGATCCCGATCCAACTCCTTCACGGTTACGGATCCCGATCCAACTCCTTCACTGTTAGGGATCCCGATCCAACTCCTCCACGGTTAGGGATCTCGATCCAACTCCTTCACGGTTAGGGATCCCGATCCAACTCTTTCACGGTTAGGGATCCAGTTGCCAATGTTATTCTATACTTAGCTATTTTTCAATCGTTGATTCTCAAGAGGTAGCATCTGACCCTAACAGTCGCGACACTCGATCCATTTTGCCTTGTTACGGATAGGGGATGCGCGGGCTGAAATGGATACATCTCCACGATAATTCGTGTAACGTTCTGATCATTGATCCAAATGACTTCAAACTTCTTTTGGATGAAAGCTAACTCAATCATCTATCTTCTGACCAAATTTCGGCTCGGGTTTCCTTCTTCTCTGGTGACACCGAGCCCTTTTTGGATCGAAGATGCGCGGGCCAAAATTGATACATCTCCACGATAATTGGTGTAACTTTCTGATCGCTGATCCAAATGACTTGAAACTTCTTTTGGATGAAAGCTAACTCAATCATCTATTTTCTGACCAAATTTCGGCTTGGTTTGCCTTCTGTTCGGGTGACACCGAGCCCCTTCTTCAACAGCTCGGGTATGATGAGCACATATTGATATGTCTTCAGTAAATCGGGTGTATCTTGCCAACCTCAGCTCCAAATGATATGATTCCAACTCTATTGGAAATCTGATTCAAAGATCTTGATTTTCATCACCAAACCGATCTCTTTAGTATGTTGCCAAACCGATCCGAGCTCTTTAGCTCAACGGCTCTGTTTTCCAAAGGCTTCTTGGGTTCGGTTCGTGATAAGTTGAGCTTGTCATGGTCGTCCATTTTCTATACTTCGTTAAATTTCTGTTGATCTCAGTGGGGTGAAAACCAACTCCAACAGTTAGCCCCCCAGCTCGACAGTATCAGTGATGGTAATGTCGAGGTGAAAGTAGTCGTTACTGAGATCAACATGCCGAACTGAAATTGGCATTTATGACGTGCTGAACCGTTTCTTTGATCACTTTACCGAGTTGTATCTTCGATAAAATCATCGAGCTGTGTCTTCGATCAAATCGTCGAGTTGTTTTTTCGTAAGAGTACTTGACGAGGCGTTTAGGCTGGGGAAAACATGACGAGCCATTTTGCCGAGGAAAAAATGACGTGGCATTTTTCCAAGGAAAACATGACGTGCCGAGATTATCATGAGAATGCGATGCACCATAACTATTTTGTTGCTTTGTGAGACTTTTTCAAGGGCCAAGTTCCAGCGGGCACCTCTGCGGAGAGTGGCTAAGTTCCAGTGTGCTATGAAGCGATGTCTACTGGGTTTTAAGAAGTTAAAGACTAGCGTGTGATATCTTGGTTTAGACGAAACATGTTTATGTCTCACGCTAGTCATATACGTTTAGTGTTCTGTTTCTAAGATGTTGCGACCAGTGATCAGTTGCTGGGTTTAGACGAAACATATTTAGGTATCTCACACTAACGATATACGTTTAGCGCTATGTTTTCGAGATGTTGTGACAAGCGATCAGTTGCTGGGTTTTAGATGAACATTTCGGCTTACAGATACGTTACCATAAATATATCTGCTCCGATAATGAACATATGTTTGCATAGTTTAGTTTGAACATTTCGGTTTACGGATGTTACGATAAACATATCCGCTCTGGCAATGGACATATGCTTGTATAGTTTATGATGAACATTTCAGTTTACAGATACATTACCGTAAACATATCCGCTCCGACAATGAACAAATATTTGTATAGCGCACTTTTAATCCTGAGAAGGATGTAATGTCCCATTGCTGTGGCCAATAGCAATGAGGTGATATGAAATGTCTGTTTAGTTGAGACTGGTAATCCGTAGAGGATGTGAGTGGGATGTCTGTTTTGTTAAGGCTGTAATAATCCGTAAAGGATGTGATTTGAAGATCTTAGCTTCAAAAAGTTTGCTTTAATTAGACATAGAGTCTATTATAAAGATGGGAGTATACGAGTATACGTACCCACTCCCCCCCCTTTTTAAGGAAGGGGGCAGCTGAACTCATCCGAAGACGAGCTGCCTACGTACCCTTTGCAGGGATCAAGCCGCCTCGTAGTTCATGTAAAATACCTTAGTGGTAGTATTTCTTGAAATGCATTGCATTCGGAGATCCTGGTACTGGAATGTCGGTAATGTTCGCGAGCTCGTACACTCCCGGTAGTATTTCTTGAAGTTAGATAGCTCGTTTTTAGGTTGCCGGTTTGGCTTGGCTTTCTTCTACTTCGTCTTCGTGTTAAGTTCTACTATAGGAATCTTGAGCTTATGCTCAGCCATAACACAACTTTGGGACTTCTTCTGATTTCCACGAATGGAACTTTATGCACATGTGGTATGTTGATGGGACAGCTCTCATAGAATTTATCCAAGGGGTTCCCATGATAACGTTGTATATCGCAGGATGATCTGCCACCGAATATTCTACGATCTTTGTTATTCCTTCGGCTCGAACGGGTAGCATGATCGTTCCAACTGTCATCGTTGATTCTCCTGATAATCCGGTTAGTGGCTCCGGCATTTTTGTAACTTCGGATAGATTGATCTCCATATGCCTTAACGTTTCTCGAAAAATAACATCGACAGAACTTCCCGTATCAATCAGCACTTTGACAATGTCGTGGTCTCCTATGATCAACTCGATGACGAGAGGATCGCTATGAGGCTGATCAATGCTGACTGTTTCACTTTACTCGAACGAAATCACGTCATTTGACAAATTAGCGGGCGCCGACCAGTTGGTGCTAACATCCGCCTTGCGCTGGAATGCTTTGATTGCGGACACCGTATCTATGCAGTACTGGGATCCTCCCATTATCATGTTAATTCTTCTTTGGGAATCCTACTGTGTTGCCTCGTTAGTTTGCCTCCCTCTCTTAATAGCGTCTCTAGTTTAGACAGTCTTATCAGGTTGGTCTTCTTCGTCTTCTCGTTCGAGATCTTTGAGGCTGATAGTGTCACCGAGCTCTCCCGCCATTAGTTTGGCCGTGAGTTTTTCGCCAAGGCTCTGACAATTCCCTGTTGAGTGTCCGTAGTAATGATGGTATTCGCAGTAGGCCATTTCATCATAAGGACTGTCGCTTTTGGTCCACGTGCTCCATGAACTTCTGCCACGGCCTCGGCCTCTTTCTCGACCGAATCCAGGGGCGTTAATTTGATAGTTATGAGCTCCTCAAAAGCCTCCCTCGTGCTGGACGTAGCCGGAAATTTGGTTGTTTCTCTTATTGTTTGAAGAATTTGAAGCCTTGGGAGAGTGGTTCATTGTCTTTGTCTTCCCATACTTCTCGGTTAGGATCTTCATCTCTTCTTCTTCAGTGATGAAATATGCAGCTCGATGCATCGCATCTGTATCGTCATGGGGTCGTTCAGCGCGATTTCTTTACGAAAATCGGAGTTGAACCAGAGTGCTCGCTTCAGGGCCAGTAGGGCTGCTTTGTCGTTCTGCCCTTGAGCTAGGCTCCATAGGTCGGCGTCACACATTCCGGGATCCATGAATATGGAGTAATGCTTCAGGAATGCCGCAGACAGTTGGTTGTAGCTGTTGATGGAGTTTCGCTCGAGCCTGGAAAACCACTGGAGCACCGGTTCCTTGAGATGTTCCACGAAGAGAAGGCACTGTCCGGCGTCTCTTTCATTTTCCTTGAAGTTAGAGCGTCCCATGGCTATAGCGAAAGCCGTTATATGCTCTTTTGGATCGGTCTTTCCTTCGTAGATCAGGACTTTCATCTTTCCAGGGTCTGGAATTCTTGTGCTAGTAATCCGTGCTATGAACGGGGTGTTCTGCGCTTCCTCCAGTACACGATCTATCTCCGGCACCTTGCTAGTCCCTTTGTTCATCATGGATCGGACAACTTTTATGTCGGCAGCTGCTCGGTCCATATCTGCTCGCATCATAGCCATCTCTTCTTTCTGGGCTCAGACTCCTGCTCTGCGCTCTTCGTTGACCCGTGCTTGCTCGGCCCAGAGTATGTTCTCCTCCTCCTCGGTTAGCTCTTGATCTCCTTCCAGGATGGCCTCGCATCTTTCAGTTCGGGTCTGGGCAGCTGCTAAGGGTTTAGGGTTATCACGGCTCTCCACGTTTTGCTCCATTCGATTCTCCTCCTCCAGATTGATGATTGGGGCGAGCTCCTCTTCCATCGGTGAGTTGCTTGCTCCTTGCATTCCGGAAGCTAGGTTTGTTGAGCTTTGATGGAGTGGTGGCGATCTTCCACGGGTTCTTGGTGGGTTGAGCGGGGTTGAGAAGTCCAAGGCTGTTGGATTGAGGTGCCTTCCGATTCGTCTTGCTGGATCCAGACCTAATCCCACGCCTCGGGTTCGACTCGCCATTGCCAGGGTGTTAAGCTCGCCCGTCATCGTGTTGTTGAGTTTGTCCTGCTCCTCCGCCTTTTTGAGTAGTGTCTCCAGCATGGCTTTCATCTCTGTGAGCATTGTCGAAGTCTCCGCAGCGTCCTTGGATTGGTTCATCTGATCCTCCACGCCGGTGTTTCTGGTGTCAGCAGCGTTACCGTCTCCGTCGTTGATCATTGCCTTCGGATCGGTTTCGTGGTGGTTCTTCTGAGTAAGAAAATTTCAGCCCCCCTCCTTCTAGCGCCAAATTGTGGGAGTATAAGTCCATGACAATTGAATTCGTCACGTCTTTTAGAGAGATCCAAAACTTCTGAGTAAAAATCACTAAAAACACAAACAGAGATCCAAAGATGGTATTTTATTAAGCTGCTTAGAAAGCTTTTTGTATGAGAGCAAAAGTACAGAGTTTTGCTAGGTCAATTGCGGATCCCCTTTTCAAAGGATTTACATGAGTATATATATATAAGTTTAAGTCGGCTAAGTTAATGTCTAAAGAGATAAGGAAGATTTCCCAATTCCTTGGGATTTCCTTTTAGCGAAGTCGGCTACCACTAGGGACTTTGATTCATGGGCTTTAACTTTGTCATCTCTTTTGTGGGCTTGAATCCGTGGGCTCGTCGCCTCGGTCCAATCTCCTACCATCGAACTTTGGCTCGGGTGACACCATGGTTCACGGCTCGGGTGACACCATGGTTCACGGTTCGGGTGACACAATGGTTCACGGCTCGGGTGACACCATGGTTCACGGCTCGGGTGACACCATAGTTCACGGCTCGGGTGACACCATGGTTCACGGCTCGAGTGACACCATGGTTCACGGTTCGGGTGACACCATGGTTCACGGCTCGGGGTAGCTTTGTATCAAGGTTCGGGTGGCGACAACTTCGATCTCCTTGCCCTGACCTTGATCCGTTTGGCTTGACCCCGATCCAACTTTTCCTTCATGGTTAGGGATCTTGATCCAACTCTTCCTTCATGGTTAGGGATCCCGATCCAACTCTTCCTTCATGGTTAGGGATCCCGATCCAACCCTTCCTTCACAGTTAGGGATCTCGATCCAACTCTTCCTTTAGGGTTAGGGATCCCGATCCAACTCCTTCACGGTTAGGGATCACGGTCCAACTCCTTCACGGTTAGGGATCCCGATCCAACTCCTTCATGGTTAGGGATCCCGATCCAACTCCTTCATTGTAAGGAATCTCGATCCAACTCCTTCACGGTTAGGGATCCCGATCCAACTCCTTCACGGTTAGGGATCTCGATCCAATTCTTCTTTCACAGTTAGGGATCCCTATCCAACTCCTTCACGGTTAGGGATTCCGATCCAACTGCTTCACGGTTTGGGATCCCGATCCAACTCCTTTGCGGTTAGGGATCCCGATCCAACTCCTTCACGGTTAGGGATCCCGATCCAAATCTTTCGCGGTTAGGGATCCCGATCCAACTCCTTCACGGTTAGGGATCTCAATCCAACTCCTTCACGGTTAGGGATCCCGATCCAACTCCTTCACGGTTAGGAATCCCGATCCAACTCCTTCACGGTTAGGGATCCAGTTGCCAATGTTCTTCTATACTTAGCCATTTTTCAATCGTTGTTCTCAAGAGGTGGAATCTGACCCCAACAGTCGCGACACTCGCTCCATTTTGCCTTGTTACGGATAGGGGATGCGCGGGCCGAAATGGATACATCTCCACGATAATTTGTGTAACTTTCTGATCGTTGATCCAAATGACTTCAAACTTCTTTTGGATAAAAGATAACTAAATTATCTATGTTGTGACAAAATTTTGGCTCGGGTTGCCTTCTTCTCGGGTGACAGCGAGCCCTCTTTGAATCGGGGACGCGCGGGCCAAAATTGATACATCTCCACTATAATTGGTATAACTTTCTGATCGCTGATCCAAATGACTTCAAACTTCTTTTGGATGAAAGCTAACTCAATCATCTATCTTCTGACCAAATTTCGGCTCGGGTTTCCTTCTTCTCTGGTGACACGGAGCCCTTTTTGGATCGAAGATGCGCAGGCCAAAATTGATACATCCCCACGATAATTGGTGTAACTTTCTGATCGCTGATCCAAATGACTTGAAACTTCTTTTGGATGAAAGCTAACTCAATCATCTATTTTCTGACCAAAGCGTACCGTGTGACGCCGTGATAATTGGTTGCCTTCTTCTCGGGTGACACCGAGCCCCTTCTTCTACGGCTCGGGTACGACAAGCACATATTGTTATGTCTTCAGTAAATCGGGTGTATCTTGCCAACCTCAGCTCCAAATGATATGATTCCAACTCCATTGGAAAGCAGATTCAAAGATCTTGTTTTTCATCACTGAACCGATCTCTTTTGTATGTTGCCAAACCGATCCGAGCTCTTTATCTCAACGGCTCTGTTTTCCAAAGGCTTCTTGGGTTCGGTTCGTGATAAGTTGAGCTTGTCATGGTCGTCCATTTTCTATACTTAGTTAAATTTATGTTGATCTCAGTGGGGTGAAAACCAACCCCAACACATCTGCCTCTGCATCAAAAGCTTCGTCAACCAGAGACGGGACAATAATCTGCAACTGACCCTGCGGAGAATTGGGTTAAACATGTTCGGTAACCTGTGGAGACAACACCATCTTGAGTCCAAGCAACGTGGCAGAATTTGCCGAGCCCACAGAATCTTCCAGCTCGGCGATGTGAGACATTGGGGATTTTGGCTCCGGAATACACTGATACTTGGCAGAAAATGGAGAGATCTTGGCTCGGAAACACACTTGATATGAATTTCGGCTCGGAGACATAGAAGATCAAGGCAGCAGCGCGATCTGGATGATGAAGGATCAGAAAATTCAAACACTCACCGCAGATGTATGAAGACGGATCGGAAAATACAAGAGGTCGCCGGATGAGTTTGAAGATGGATCGGATAATTTAAAGAACCGCCGAGCCACGCATGAAGATGGGTCGGAGAATTCAAAGGTTCGGCGGTGGAAGGGAGGAAATAATGAAGACCTAGCCAAAAACTTAAACAAAAAAAGAGAGAAAATAAGAGAGAGAAGAGAGCTACCTGTTTTTTCGGAAATGTGGAGAAATGAGTTATGAGGAGTGAGACGAGGATCTGAACTTATAGATATAAAAAAAAATCGTACCGCGTGACGCCACGCGACCTTGGAAACACGCAAAAATGGTTGCATTTCCCAATAAAGTTATGGTTGTGACAAGAACACTCTGTCACCGAGCCAATACTATATCCAAGCTAAAAAAAAAATCAAACTCAGCAAAATGGCTCGGCAGCATACTGCAATGGTTTGGCAGTAAGACAACTCAAGTTATGGCAATGATAGTTGCCGAGGAAACTCAAAATAACATCGACCAAATACAGCTCGACAACATGACAGCCTGAAGTAACATCGCGAGCCAACATGGCTCGGTAACGCAAGTGACAAGATGGATCGGCAGCATGTCAAGGAATTGGCTCGGCAACACGATACTCCAGTGTTGGCTCGGTAATAAACACCTCTGCATGTGTTGTCCCACATTCGGTAAAATCAAGCAGAATACCGAGCCAAGAAAGCATGCCTCGGCCACATGAATATACGGCTTCGGTAACACTATCAGTCTGGCTCGGCATATATCAACGCCCGAATGACAACTTCACCGCAAATTTGGCTCGGTAGCTCGATGATAGTATATCTCGATCTCGACTTTTTACCTCGTCACTATTACCAATAATACTACCGAGCTGGGGGGGCTAACTATTGGGGTCGGTTTTCACCCCATCATGATCAACGGTTAAAAGCACTAAGTATGGGTGTTAGAACTAGCCAAATGGAGAGAAAGCCTAGCCAAACAAGGAGACGAGCCAAACCTTGGTTCGGCGACAGAGGCAAGATGGAGACGAGCCAAACCGTGGTTCGGCGACAGAGGCAAGGTGGAGACGTGCCAACTGTGGTTCGGCGACAGAGGCAAGGTGGAGATAAGCCAAACCTTGGTTCGGCGACAGAAGCAAGGTGGAGACGAGCCAAACCTTGGTTCAGCGACTGAGGCAAGGTGGAGACGAGCCAAACCATGGTTCAGCGACAGAGGCGAGGTGGAGACGAGCCAAACCTTGGTTCGGCGACAGAGGTAAGGTGGAGACGAGCCAAACACTTAGCTCGGCGACAGAGGTAAGGCGGAGATGAGCCAAACATTGGCTTGGCGACAGAGGCAAGATGGAGACGAGCCAACACGGAGATGAGCCAACACTTGGCTAGGAATCACGAAGAAGTAGCGATGAGCCAACACTTGGCTAGTCATCATGAAGTAGCGACGAACCAACACTTGGCTCAGCGGCAGGAAGAAGCAGTGATGAGCCAACACTTGGCTCGGCGGCAGGGAGAGACAGTGACGAACCAACATGTTGGCAAACCAACAAACGGTGACAGGACAACATGCTGGCGAAGCAACAAATGGTGACGAGCCAACATGTTGGCGAACCACAATTTGGTCACGGAACAACACTCCTCTGGCTCGGCATTAGAGAGAAGCATCTACGAGCCGAAACATCATCCTAGTGCGCCAAGAAGAACAGGACAAATGAAAAGGAGATGATGAGCCAGATCTCTGGAGACCCAGCGAAGCAGCAAGCCCAACCTATTGTTGGGCCGAGGTAACAAGCCGCAAGAGGTTGGTGGGCCAAGTTAGCAAGTCGCCCACATCCGAACAAACCAGAGAAGAAAGGAAATCCCGAAGAATAAGGAAGGTTTCCTTTATCCTTTAGGAAGAGGCCTAGCCGGCTTATTTTTTGTATAAATAGACATGTCCTCCTTTGAAAAAAGGGATCCAAAAATTGATCTAGCTGAACACTTGTTATTCTTTGCAACAGCTTTCAAAACAGCTGAGATAATAAAAAGCATCTTTGGATCTCTGTTCTTGGTTTCTTTTCATAGAAGTTTGTCGAATCCCTAAATTTCCCTTACCAAATTTAGCTATGCGAGTTTCGACTCCCACATCTAAGATAGTGAATGGTGTATCACACACCCAAAGCAAAGGTTTATAAATCCAGAATAATACACAAGACACTAAAATTGTATGCAACATCGCCCGCATCAACATTGATGAAGTTGAGGTTATAGGCAATGTTTCTTATATTTCCACTGATGGCAAAGATACACTCCCCTGGTACTTTGATAATGGGTGCTCAATGCACATGACTAGGATCCAAGACTGCTTTGATAAATTCTCACAACTCAAAGGTGGTAAAGTAACTTTTGGTGATGGTGGCCAAGAGAATATCCATGGATTGTCAAGGTTAATCAAAGCTGAGGTTGTTCGGGGAGTTTCGTCCCTTAAGAAACAGACAAACACGGTATGTGCAGCTTGCAATAAGGGGAAACAGATTAAGATTCAACACAAGCAGATGGCTGAAATAAGTTCAAAGAAGATTCTCAAGCTGGTATATATGGATCTAATGGGTCCGATTCATCCTGAGAGTATTGCTGGAAAAAGGTACATTTTATCCTTGTCGATGATTTTCCGAGGTTTACCTGGGTAAGGTTTCTTCATGATAAGTCTGATGCGGTTGAGAGCTTCAAAATCTTGGCCTTGCAACTCAAAAAAGAAAAGGTAGGTATTGTTCAGATCATAAGTGATCATGGTGGGGAATTCCAAAATGATCGATTTGAAAATTTCTGTCAAAGCCAAGGAATACATCATTAATACTCTTCTCCTAGAACTCCACAGCAAAATGGGATTGTTGAAAGGAAGAGCATGACATTGCAGGAAATGGCTAGAGCCATGCTTCTTGGAAACAACGTCTCCACAGGTTTTTGGGCTGAAGCTGTCAACATTGCATGTTACATCATTAATAGAGTGTACGTGAAACCAGGAACAAAGACTTCCCCATACGAGATCTAGGAGGGGAAAATGCCAAACTTAAGCTATTTTCATGTCTTCAGGTGTCATTGTTACATTCTAAATGATAAACACAACCTAGAAAAATTTGACTCCAAGAGTGATGTTGGGATGTTCCTTGGGTATTCCACGAATAGTATGGCTTACCGAGTCTACAATAAGCACACAAAGATGATCAAGGACCCAGTAAATATTGTGTTTGACGACAAAATGAGTTTCAATCAGGAGGAGGTAACTGTGGGGGTCGAAATCAACATAATTAGATTTGTCGGAGGTTTGTTAAGGGGGATGAAATTTCTGCGTATGAACCACGAAAGCGAAGATCCGAAGATGGTTTTTATTAAGCGGTTAAGAAAGCTGTTTGCGTACAAGAGTTTGTAGAGAAAAAGTCTAGGGTTTTTGCTAAGTAAATTGCGGATCCCTTTTTCAAGAGATGTACATCGATATATATACTAGCCTGAGTCGGCCAGGTCAATCCCAAAGTCATAAGGAAAACTTCCTAATCCTTCCGGATTTCCTTTTCAGCTAAGTCGGCTTGACTTCGTGGGCCTTTGCATCGTTGCAGGCCAAAGATGGACTTGTTGTCTTCGTATAGAAATAACCTCGGCCGCGTCGTCTTCTGGCATCGTATAGAAATGGCTTCGGCCGGACAGCTCCGTATTGAAGTGACTTCGGCCAGGATCGTCTTCGGCAGCTCTGACTTCGGCCAGACAGTTTCGTATGGAAATGTCTTCGGCCAGGCAGTTTCGTATGGTTTTGACTTCGGCCAGGCAGTTTCGTATGGTTTTGACTTCGGCCAGGCAGTTTCGTATGGAAATGACTTCGGCCAGGCAGTTTCGTATGGTTTTGACTTCGGCCAGGCAGTTTCGTATGGTTTCGACTTTGGCCAAATTATCTTCGTATAGAATTGACTTCGGCAAGACAGCTACGTATGGTTTTGACTTCGGCAAGACAGCTATAGTTTCGACTTCGGCCAGACAGTTCCGTATGGTTTTGACTTCGGCCAGACAGTTTCGTATGGTTTTGACTTCGGCCAGACAGTTTCGTATGGTTTCGACTTCGGCCAAATTATCTTCGTATAGAAATGATTTCGGCCGAGACGAGCTCGTATCGCGCCTAAGTGGATTCGTATCACGGCCGAAGTGAGCTCGTTCGCCGAAGTGAAGCAAGTTGGCCAAAGTGCTTTTGGCCGTGCCGAAGTCGTGGCCGTGCTGAAGTGGGGCTGCGCATTGTCTTGCCGATGTCCCCATGTTGATGTCTCCAGTTTGCCAATGTCTCCGTTTTGCCGAAGTGGGAACGCTTGCCTAAGTGGCCTCTAGGGCCGATGTCTCCATCCCGATGTGGAGCCATCGCCGTGCCAAAGTGCCTTGTCTCCGCCGAAGTGCTTCTCCGTGCTGATGTGGCTTGACGCCGCCGAAGTGCTTCTCCGTGCTGATGTGGCTTGTCGCCGAAGTGGGCTGGCTTGGCCGAAGTAGCCTGGCTTGGCCGATGTGGGTCATTTGCCGATGTGGACTAATCGCCGAAATGGAGTTACCTTGGCCGAAGTGATCCCATGTTGTGCCTAAGTGGATTCGTACAGGAACGACTTAGGCACAAAGTCTAGCCGAAGTGGGCCCATCTTATGCCTAAGTGGACTCGTATAGAAACGACTTAGGCACAAAGTCTGGCCAAAGTGAGCCCATCTTGTGCCTAAGTGGATTCGTACAGAAACGACTTAGGCACAAAGTCTGGCCAAAGTGAGCCCATCTTGTGCCTAAGTGGACTCGTATAGAAACGACTTAGGCACAAAGTCTGGCCAAAGTGAGCCCATCTTGTGCCTAAGTGGATTCGTACAGAAACGACTTAGGCACAAAGTCTGGCCAAAGTGAGCCCATCTTGTGCCTAAGTGGATTCGTACAGAAACGACTTAGGCACAAAGTCTGGCCAAAGTGAGCCCATCTTGTGCCTAAGTGGATTCGTACAGAAACGACTTAGGCACAATGTCTGGCGGAAGTGAGCCCATCTTGTGCCTAAGTGGATTCGTACAGAAACGACTTAGGCACAATGTCTGGCGGAAGTGAGCCCATCTTGTGCCTAAGTGGATTCGTACAGAAACGACTTAGGCACAATGTCTTGCCGAAGTGGAGCTACCTCTGCGCCCAAGCAGGTTGTGCCGATGTGGAGCTCCTGGCCGAAGCAGGCTGTGCCGATGTGGGCTTCCTTGCCTAAGTCTCCATGCTTGGCCGATGTTGAGGCTTGCCGAAGTAGACATATGCCAAAGCGAACCCCATGCCAAAGTGGAGCTGCCGAAGCCAGGGCTGTGCCGAAGTGGAGATGCCAAAGCCAGGGCTGTGCCGAAGTGGGCTATTGCCGATGTGGGCTATGCCGAAGTGAAGGCGGAGCTGTGCCGAAGTCTCCTCGCCGAAGTGAAGGCCCTGCCGAAGTCTCCTCTTGCTAAAGTGAGCTTCCTTGGCCGAAGTCTCCCCTTGCCGAAGTGAGCTCGTATCGTGCCAAAGTGGATTCGTATGGAAACGACTTAGGCCACGATTTCGGCCTTGTCCGATTCTTCGTACTTCCATACTTAGCCATTTTCCCATTGATCGCGGCTGAGTGGATTTTGACCCCAACAGTTAGCCCCCCAGCTCGGTAGTTTCAGTGATGATAGTGCCGAGGTCGTAGAAGTCTAAGCCGGGATCAATGTGCTGAAGTCGTGGCCGTGCCGAAGTGGGGCTGGCATTGTCTTGCCGATGTCCCCATGCCGATGTCTCCAGTTTGCCGATGTCTCTGTTTCGCTGAAGTGGGAACGCTTGCCTAAGTGGCCTCTAGGGCCGATGTCTCAATGCCGATGTGGAGCCATCGCCGTGCCGAAGTGCCTTGTCTCCGCCAAAGTGCTTCTCCGTGCCGATGTGGCTTGACACCACCGAAGTGCTTCTCCGTGCCGATGTGGCTTGTCGCCGAAGTGGGTTGGCTTGGCCGAAGTAGCCTGGCTTGGCCGAAGTAGCCTGGCTTGGCCGATGTGGGTCATTTGCCGATGTGGACTCGTCGCTGAAATGGAGTTACCTTGGTCGAAGTGATCCCATCTTGTGCCTAAGTTGATTCGTACAGGAACGACTTAGGCACAAAGTCTAGCCGAAGTGAGCCCATCTTGTGCCTAAGTGGACTCGTACAGAAACGACTTAGGCACAAAGTCTGGCTAAAGTGAGCCCATCTTGTGCCTAAGTGGATTCGTACAGAAACGACTTAGGCACAAAGTTTGGCCAAAGTGAGCCCATCTTGTGCCTAAGTGGATTCGTACAGAAACGACTTAGGCACAAAATCGGCAGCTCCACTTTCGTCCTCGTCGATTGCGTCTATTTCCATTTGAGGTTCGGGTCCTTTATCTGGTGTGTTCGCCTCGTCTTGGACCATTGAATCGTTGGGTATGGCATCTTGTTTTTCGGCGTCGTCTGCAGCCGTGGTCGATATACTGAGTTTCTCCTTTGCTTCTCTGGCGGCTTGAGATCGAGTAACTTCACTCACTGTTTCCATAATAGTGATGCTTGGGCGCTCGATGAACTCTACCGGGATAACCTGCTTCCGGTCTGGATCGAAAGTAGATGCGAGAGCCGCCAGTGCATCGGCTGAAGTGTTTTCTCCTCGTGGAATACGCGTCAGTGTAAACTCTTTAAACTGCGCAGTCAAGTCTTTGATGACTTTCGGATATGCTTCCATACGATCGTCTTTAGTTGCGTATTCCCCGCTGAACTGGTTCGCAACTAACTGCGAGTCACAGAACACGCGAATGCAATCAATCTTGAGTCCTTGTGCAAGCTTTAATCCGGCAATGAGGGCTTCGTATTCTGCTTCATTGTTGGAGGCATGAAAGCCTAGACGGAAGGACTGCTCAAGTATATCGCCCATTGGTGATGTCAGACGTATCCCAACTCCTGAGCCATTTCTGGATGACGAGCCGTCAACGTGGAGTTGCCAAGTCGAACTCGAGTTTCCTTCGGCAAAGCTCTCTTCTGGAAGTTCGATCAAAAATTCAGCTAGGACTTGCGATTTTGCGCAAGTTTTCCCGCGATACTCGATGTCGTACTCGCTCAGCTCGATAGCCCACTTGGCCAATCTCCCGGATTGGCTTGGACTGTGCAAAACGAACCGCAGGGGGAAAGTACTAAGGACCACAATAGAGTGTGATTGGAAGTACGG
Source organism: Pseudoturritis turrita (assembly GCA_900406555.1). Classification (NCBI taxonomy): domain Eukaryota; kingdom Viridiplantae; phylum Streptophyta; class Magnoliopsida; order Brassicales; family Brassicaceae; genus Pseudoturritis; species Pseudoturritis turrita. The sequence continues at coordinate 266,319 of OVBL01000732.1, forward strand.
CCTTAGTTTTCTGGCAGACATGACGACTGATAAGGCCAACTTCTCCATCTGCGGGTATCTTGTCTCTGCGCCGGTAAGTGTCTTGCTGACATAAAAAATTGGTTTCTGCTCTCCCCATTCGTCTCTAATAAGTACTCCCCTTACTGTTGTGGTGGAGATTGCGGTGTACAAGAAGAGCGGCTCTCCCTCGACTGGCTTTGCAAGCACTAGGGGACTGGCAAGGTATTTCTTTAACTGCTGGAAAGCTTCTTCGCACTTCTCTGTCCATTCGAATTTCTTGTTTCCTCGTAAAGTGTCATAGAATGGCAAGCATTTATCGGTGGAGAGCAAAATAAATCTGTTGAGCGCGGCCACTCTTCTCGTCAGTCTCTGCACTTCGCATTTCGATTTCGGGGAAGCCAGCTGGATAAGCGCATCGATCTGCTTGGGATTTACTTCGATACCTCGATGAGTAACCAAGTAACCCAGAAACTCTCCGGATGTGACTGCGAACCTACACTGCGTCGGGTTCAACTTCATGTTGTGTGAGTTGAGCTGTTGGAAACACTCCTCCAAGTGTGCTACGTGGTCCTTTGCTTCCAGCGATTTTACCAACATGTCGTCTATGTAGACCTCCATCGTAATAGTCTTTCGACTTCGTCGTTCATCGCTTTTGCTCTGTCGGGACCCAACTTTCTCCTTTTCTGTTTTACTGGCTTGAAGGTTGGGTCGACGTTCAACTCGTGACTGGTTACATTGATATCAATTCCAGGCATATCCTCTACTGCCCAAGCAAAAGTGTCCATGTTTTGCTTTAAGAATGAAACCAGCCCTTCCTTGATCTCTTCGTTGAGGTTGGATCCAATCTCTACGCATCGTTCTGGGTGTTCGTCTATACAAACTGATATTACGGGGTCGCAGGTCAGTTCAGCCGATTCTTCTTCGCGATCCTCCACAATATGTAATTGCTATAAGAGTTTGGAGAGTTCTTTCACTGGCTCTCTGTCCGTCTTCAACTTCTTACGTTCTGACTTTGCTATCGGATCGGTGACAGGACTCCTGAGTTTATGTGCGGCTAGGAAGCATACGCGGGACTCCTATTGACTTTCCAAAATTGTTTGGACTCCGCTGGTGTTGGGAACTTCACGCAGAGGTGGTAGGTTGAGGCTACGGCGCGCATTGAATTCAGCCAAGGTGTTCCGACGATGACATTATAGATTGCCGGGTGATCGGCCACAGAAAACTCCACGATCTTGACTACTCCTCCAGCTTGTACAGGTAGTTTGATTGTTCCAATTGTCATCGTTGTTTCTCCGGAGAAACCATTCAACGGTTTTGGGGTAGCCACTATGTCGGTCAGATTGATGTCCATTCTTTTGAGAGTCTCTTTGAAGATTATGTCCACCGTGCTACCCGTATCAACCAACACCCTGGCCACATCATAACCACTGATGATCAGCTCGATCACGAGAGGATCGTCATGCGGTTTATCGATTCCGGCTATTTCTCTTTCTTCGAATGAAATTACATCGTCTGGAAACTTGGATGGCGTGGACCAGTTAACGCTGACGTCAGCTCGTCGTTGAAAATCTTTAATCGATGAGACGGTATCCGAGCAATAGTGAGACCCACCCATTATCATGTTGATCCGTCGTCTTGGTCCAGGCTGTGGGGCTTCGTCGTTCTGTCTCCCTCGTTTAGGAAGGTCTTCAGTCGCCTGCTCGGGGCGGTTTGCGTTGGTGTCCAGGTCGAAGTCCTTGAGGCTAATGTCTCCTTTGAATTTGCCAGCCGCCAGTCTTGCAGCGAGTTTCAAACCTAGGATGCGGCAATTTGCAGTTGAGTGTCCGAAGATATGGTGATGTTCACAATAAGCCGTTTCGTCGTAAGTTCCTTGGCCCCTGGTCCACGTGCTACTCCATGTACCTCTTCCTCGGCCTTGACCTCGTCCTTGCCCATATCCTGAAGAGTCAACTTGGTAGTTGTGGGCTCCTTTGAATCCTCCTTTGTGCTGGGTATATCTGGAACCTTGGCTGCCCTTCCTGTTATTCGGTGGGTTCGGAGCAGGGTAGGATAGTTCGTGGACTTTGCCCTTCCGTGTTTCTGGGCTAGGATCTTCACTTCTTCTTCGTTGGAGGCGAAGTCCATTGCTCGATGCAATGATCCTGGATCGTGGTTGGTGCGTTCAGCGCAATCTCCTTCCGAAAATCTGAGTCGAACCACAGGGCTTTCTTTAATGCTTGCAGCGCGGCTTCATCGCTTATCCCTTCTACCTTCGACAGTACTGACTTGAATCGTTCGATGAAGGCGCGCAATGTCTCGTTCTGTCCTTGCCCCCATGGTCCACAGATCCGCATCGGATGTTCGGTGTTCCATGAATATAGCATAATGTTTGAGGAATACCGATGACAGCTGATTGAAATTGTCGATCGGATTTCTTCCCAGCCTGGAGAACCATTGGAGAGCTGGGCCTTTAAGGTGCTCAACGAACAAGAGACACTGACCAGCGTCTTCTTCTCCTTCTCTGAAGTTTGCTCGTCCCATTGCTATCGCGAAGGCGGTCAGGTGCTTCTTTGGATCAGTTTTGCCTTCGTACATTGGTATCTTCATCTTCCCCGGATCAGAAACCCTAGCCTTAGTGATTCGAGTCGTGAATGGGATGTTCTGTGCCTTTTCGAGCACTCAGTCGAGTTCGGGAGCCTTGCTAGTAGCCCTATCCATCTGAGATCGAACAAATTTCATCTCGGCGGCAGCTCGCTCCATGCCTGCCCGGATTTCGGCCATCTCCTCCTTTTGGGCTCGGATTACCGCTTTGCGCTCTTCCTCAATCTGTGCTCGTTGGGCCCAGAGGATATTCTCCTCCTCCTCGGTGAAGTCCTGATCATGGCCGAGGTTGGCACTGCTTCATTCGTTTCGAGTTTGGGTTGCACCCGCGAGTTCAGCTTCGCGGTGGTGTTCCAAGTCGTGTTCACCCTCTGGGTTGTCCTCCAGGTTGATTACCGGATTTTTTCCGTCTACGGTCTGCGTGTTCGTCCCCTGCGGTGCCGCGTTTAGTTCGGCGATTGTTGTTGGTTGGTTGGGAGGTGGCAGTCCGCCTTGGGTTCTCGGCACGTGATGAGGCGTTGAGAAATCGAGGGCTGTTGGATTGAGACATCGAAGGGGGCGCCTTGCTAGGTCAACTCCTGAGCCTCTACCCCGGGCTCAGCTTACCATCGCAAGGACTTCCAGCTTATCGGTCATTGTTGTGTTTAGCTTATCCTGCTCCTCCGCCTTTTTGAGCAGCATCTCTAGCATCGTTTTTATCTTGGTTAGTGCCTCTGGGCTCGTCTCCACGACTGTAGGCGTTGGTGTATCTGTCGCTCCAGATCCATCGATCCCGGTGTCCTGCGTGTCGGCAGTTCGTCTTTCTCTGTGGTTGGTCATCTTCTTCGAATCGTTTGTACGGTGGTTCCCTGGAGTAACAAAATTTCAAATCCCCCTCCTTCTAGCGCCAAATTGTGGGGGTCGAAATCAACACAATTAGATTTTTCGGAGGTTTGTTAAGGGGGATGAAATTTCTGCGTATGAACCACGAAAGCGAAGATCCGAAGATGGTTTTTATTAAGCTGTTAAGAAAGCTGTTTGTGTACAAGAGTTTGTAGAGCAAAAGTCTAGAGTTTTTGCTAAGTAAATTGCGGATCCCTTTTTCAAGAGATGTACATCGATATATATACTAGCCTGAGTCGGCCAGGTCAATCCCAAAGTCATAAGGAAAACTTCTTAATCCTTCCGAATTTCCTTTTCAGCTAAGTCGGCTTGACTTCGTGGGCCTTTGCATCGTTGCAGGCCAAAGATGGACTTGTTGTCTTCGTATAGAAATAACCTCGGCCGTGTCTTCTTCTGGCATCGTATAGAAATGGCTTCGGCCGGACAGCTCCGTATTGAAGTGACTTCGGCCAGGATCGTCTTCGGCAGCTCTGACTTCGGCCAGACAGTTTCGTATGGAAATGTCTTCGGCCAGGCAGTTTTGTATGGTTTTGACTTCGGCCAGGCAGTTTCGTATGGTTTTGACTTCGGCCAGGCAGTTTCGTATGGAAATGACTTCGGCCAGGCAATTTCGTATGGTTTTGACTTCGGCCAGGCAGTTTCGTATGGTTTCGACTTCGGCCAAATTATCTTCGTATAGAATTGACTTCATCAAGACAGCTACGTATGGTTTTGACTTCGGCAAGACAGCTATAGTTTCGACTTCGGCCAGACAGTTCCGTATGGTTTTGACTTCGGCCAGACAGTTTCGTATGGTTTTGACTTCGGCCAGACATTTTGGAAGGTTTCGACTTCGGCCAAATTATCTTCGTATAGAAATGATTTCGGCCGAAACGAGCTCGTATCGCGCCTAAGTGGATTCGTATCACGGCCAAAGTAAGCTCGTTCGCCGAAGTGGAGCTCGTTGGCCGAAGTGCTTTTGGCCATGCCGAAGTGGGACTGTGCCGAAGTCGTGGCCGTGCCGAAGTGGGGCTGCGTGTTGTCTTGCCGATGTCCCCATGCCGATGTCTCCAGTTTGCCGATGTGGAGCCGTCGCCGTGCCGAAGTGCCTTGTCTCCGCCGAAGTGCTTCTCCGTGCCGATGTGGCTTGTCGCCGAAGTGGGCTGGCTTGTCGCCGAAGTGGGCTGGCTTGGCCAAAGTAGCCTGGCTTGGCCGATGTGGGTCATTTGCCGATGTGGACTCGTCGCCGAAGTGGAGTTACCTTGGCCGAAGTGATCCCATCTTGTGCCTAAGTGGATTCGTACATGAACGACTTAGGCACAAAGTCTAGCAGAAGTGAGCCCATCTTGTGCCTAAGTGGACTCGTACAGAAACGACTTAGGCACAAAGTCTGGCCAAAGTGAGCCCATCTTGTGCCTAAGTGGATTCGTACAGAAACGACTTAGGCATAAAGTCTGGCTAAAGTGAGCCCATCTTGTGCCTAAGTGGATTCGTACAGAAACGACTTAGGCACAAAGTCTGGCCAAAGTGAGCCCATCTTGTTCCTAAGTGGATTCGTACAGAAACGACTTAGGCACAATGTCTTGCCGAAGTGAGTCCATCTTGTGCCTAAGTGGATTCGTACAGAAACGACTTAGGCACAATGTCTTGCCGAAGTGGAGCTACCTCTGCGCCGAAGCAGGTTGTGCCGATGTGGAGCTCCTGGCCGAAGCAGGCTGTGCCGATGTGGGCTTCCTTGCCTAAGTCTCCATGCTTGGCCGACGTGGAGGCTTGCCGAAGTGGACCTATGCCAAAGCGAAGCCCATGCCGAAGTGGAGCTGCCGAAGCCAGGGCTGTGCCGAAGTGGGCTATTGCCGATGTGGGCTGTGCCGAAGTGAAGGCGGAGCTGTGCCAAAGTCTCATTGCCGAAGTGAAGGCCCTGCCGAAGTCTCCTCTTGCTAAAGTGGAGCTTCATTGGCTGAAGTCTCCCCTTGCCAAAGTGAGCTCGTATCGTGCCTAAGTGGATTCGTATGGAAACGACTTAGGCCACGATTTCGGCCTTGTCCGATTCTTCGTACTTCCATACTTAGCCATTTTCCCATTGATCGCGGCTGAGTGGATTTTGACCCCAACAGTAACACACAAGAATGAGAGTGTTACACATCAAAGACTAATTTTTTAGAACACCGAGCTGAGTGATGATGAGGAAGAAGAAGAAAGCGCGGATTATCAAGTCATTCCTACTAAGCCAAAGATGCCCAGAAATCATCTACTTGAAGATGTCATAGGAGATAAGATGTCATAGGAGATGTATTTGATGAGAGGGTCACGCAAAAGAAGAAAATTAACTTTAAGGAGATAGCAAAACTTGCGTGCTTCATCTCTTTTATTAAGCTGAAAACTGTTCAAGAGGCTTTGAATGATGATTTCTGGACTGAAGCAATGCATGAGAAGATGGAACAGTTGATAAGACTGTAGGTGTGGGATCTGGTTCCAGAACCTAATAACATAAACGTGGTAGGGACAAAATGGATCTACAAAAATAAGACTGATGAAGAAGGAAATGTGATCAGAAACAAAGCAAGGCTGGTTGCTTAGGGGTATTCACAGATTTAGGGCATTGACTTTGATGAAATGTTTGCTCCAGTAGCAATGCTGGAGTCAATTTGGTTGTTGGTTGGTATTCCTTGCAAACTTCGGACAAAGCTTTATCAAATGAATGTAAAGAGTGTGTTTCTTAATGGCCTTCTTCAAGAAAAAGTTTATGTGGCTCAACCAAAGGGATTTGAAGATCATCACTTCCCTAATCATGTATACAAACTCAAGAGAGCTTTATATGGGTTGAAACAAGCCCCAAGGGGATGGTACAAGAGACTTACCCAGTTTCTTCTCAAAGCTAGTTTCAACCGAGGGGGGGGGTGACAAAGAGATTGTGAAGACAATGACAAGAGAGTTCGAAATGAGTATGGTAGGGGAGTTAAGTTACTTTTTGGCGTTGCAATTGAAAAAAATGGATGATGGAATTTTTGTTTCTCAAAGTACGTATGCCAAAAATCTTGTAACCAGGTTTGGGATGAAAACTATCAAGGTCGCTAAAACCCCTATGAGCACAACGAGTAAACTCTCACGAGATGACGATGGAAAAAGGTTGATGAGAAGCTCTACAGGGCTATGATTGGGAGCTTACTTTACCACACGGCCAGTCGACCAGATCTATGACTCAGTGTTGGCATCAGCTCCAGATATCAGGCTAGTCCACGAGAATCACACCTGTTGGTGATCAAACGTATAATAAAATACGTGAAAGGTACTCTCGAATTTGGATTACATTACACCTTTGAGACTAACATGAATCTGGCAAGTTTTGTGATGTTGATTGGGCTGGATGCTTATATGATAGAAGGAGCTGAGGGTTGTTTTTTCCTTGGAAACAACATGGTGTCGTGGCACAGTAAAAACATAACTTTGTGTCATTCTCTACTGCTAAAGCTGAATACATAGCTTTGGGAAGCTGTTGCACTCAATTTTTGTGGATGAGACAGATGCTTGTTGATTATGGTATCATTTCTGAACCTTTACTAGTCCATTGTGATAACATGAGTGCCATTAATTTGTCTAAAAACTATGTGCAACATTCACGCACCAAGCATGTTGACATTATGCATCATTTTGTTAGAGAATTGGTTGAGGAAAAACTTTTTGTCATTGAACATGTTGCATCTGAGAATCAACTAGCTGATATCTTTACCAAACCACTTGATTTGAATAGCTTTCTGGGTCTACGGAAAGCTCTTGGAATATGTGATCTCTAATCATTTTGGTTATGAAAAAGGTTGTTGTGCGGAAATAAAACTTTTTGAGTCATGTCACACACTCAAAAACCTCTCATCAGAAAATCATCTTGTGGAAAGGACTACTACTCCCATGCCTCTCAAAATCAGTCGTATCAGTTCAATAAGAAAGACACTCGTCTTGGGACAGGATGCAACACATTTTTGTTGTGGGTTCGATCACTATTTGGATTGAATGGAGAAACACAGAAGGAGCTTAGTGTAACACAAAAGCAAAAAAAAAAAAAGGTGAAGGAGTGTATTACACAAGAAAAAGTGTGTGTTATACAAGGCCTAACATGATGGATATTCGATTCGGAAGAAGTTGGGAACACACCTTTTTTATGGCATCGATCACTGTCCGGATTATACATAAGTATATTGTGATTGATAACAATCCTTACGGTATCAAACTCATGACTGAATGAGTAAGATCACTGTTTGATGTCACATTGAACTTCTGAAGATCATTCTTAAAAGATTTCCCATAGTGAAGATGGAGAATTAAGGGCACAAGATGCTCAATTGTGTTTTAGAAAAGATTGGATCTAGTTCTTGAGGTATGATGTGGTATGTAGTTCCTCCTTTGATGGTCAATGCTATGACAGCTACTCAGCTGAGAAATAGCTATAATATTGTACGGGTGAGTTGATTTCAATCAAAATTTATGTGATATGATGCTAAGCTAAGTATGTGTGGTGATTCTCTCAGACTAGTGTGAGGTATGGTGATTTGCGTATTTGTGTTCATATCTTAAAACTAACGGAATTTGCAATCCAAAAAGGTTTATCTCAGGCGCACATGTTCACTTGTTTATTATGGGGTCCTTCATCCTTCTCTACAATTGTGTTGTACAATGTCTTTTCTGTGTCACACACTTAATGTTTTCAAGAATTTGGATATTTGGCATGTTATTATGGATAATGGAGGTTTGGGTCCTTCTTTAGGCCCATTGTGTGGTTGCTAGCGAGATCTGTTAAGTGGTGCTATGGATTATTTATTTTTTTCTTTTCTCGCGAGAGACATTCACAACCCTAATTTGTGTAGCACACCAAATCGCGACGCCGCTCTTCTAGTCTTCATAACATGCACAGCCAACTCGCCGAATCATTCGATGTTACGGGAAGTTTAGATTGATAGATCCTTATCTAGGGATTCACTGAGAATCCTAAAAAGAGGCAAATCAAAGCCTAGGAAAAGATCATTGAGGAAGAAGGATCGACTCTAGAACAGAGATTCAATGGTGGAGGATGATGATGATGATGATCAGAGAGTAAAAGATTGAAGAAGATAATATTTGTGTTTGATTGATTTTTCAGAATGGCCAAAGAACCTTACAAATACGTTCAGAGTTTTGCATAATTAAACTCGGTCTCAATTGAGATAACTAAACCAAAGCAAAGAAGATAAACCAAAGGACATGAATAAACCGAAAGATTGTAATTCCTATAACAATATTTCCCTCTTCAGAACATTCCAGTCCTCAAGGATGAAAATTTGGATGCTCCTAGGTGAAATCTTGGTAGAATTCCCCATATAGCTTGCTCAGGAGGATGCACTTTCCAATGAACAAAGATCTTGGTGACAGCTTTGATGTGGCAGTTAACCCTCTTCAAGTTCATGTCTTTAATTGCATATGGACCTTCTCTTGTAAGATAAGGTAACATCTTACCCACTGTATACTCCATTACGTGGATTGAAGTAGCAGATGTCGTCTGTAAAAGGTGTTGAAATCTTTTCCATTGAGTGTAGAAGCTCATGTGATGCAGCAGCAACTTTTCAACCTTAACAAAAGCACAACTGTTACCGTTTTTATTTTTCCACCGGTGCCATATCAAAGATGAGCCTTTCCTATGTTTACACCAAGTTTCCAAATCCACAATCTGTACTCTCCTTCTTATGTCGTTGTACCTGAGCTCCAAGTTGCTAATTTCAGCTTCTGTTTTTGTTGTACCTTGAACTAGTGACAGATTTTTGTTGATATGAATCAGTAGATTATTCAAGTCGTTTAGCCAAAGATGATCCAAATCTGTTGTAGCTCTATATAAGAACAACAACTTCCCTGTTTCTTGTTTGCTCTGTTGAAACACAACTTGCAAAAATCATTGCTCCAACATAGTTACACAACTGTGATGTGTATAACTCTCTTGAAAAACTAGTTGTAACCCTTGCACACTCTCCCAGTAATTGTCCTTGTGAATTGTTGTAGTTACATGGATAATAAACAACCATGAAATGGCAGAAGTAATGTCATGCGCCCATTTAAACACCCCATCAACATGCTTTGAAGAAAGTGATTCCACACGAAATTTCAGCCATGGAAATGAGCGTGATAACCTAGATCTCCATTTGTGCTTCAAGTGGAATTTCACATCACCACATATTAAGCCACATGTAATGTTCACATAATAAAACCTACTTCTAGATGTCTTTATTACCAATAGAAGTTTCTGTTTAATGGTGCCATAATCATTTTCTTGAAGACGACTAACTGCTTGCATCACCACAGCCTTGTTGACACCACCTTCAGTGACCGTTAACCTTTTGTTTTCTGCATCACCAACAGTCCCAGTACACCAACTTCTCACTTGATGTCTTAACTCCTTTTGTGCCCATCGATACATCAAAGTCACATATTCCTTTGTGTTGTGGTCTGAGACGTATCTCCGATATACAATAGATCTTATATTTTCTTCCAGCTTCTTGTTATTGACAACCAAACAGACTAGTAACCTTAACCATGAATTCAAAAACCGGTTTAATACCCTTTTATCATTCAAACCCAGGTAGACAAGTAACATCCACACATCATCTACTATAGCTTGACTCGAATCAGATTTTGTGATCGTTTCCTTGGACTGCATCAATTCAATCTTATGAACCAACATTGATTGCATGAAAAATGGAGTTGGATTATGTGTCCTCCAACTCATTTGACGCAGTGATGTATCCCATCCTATCAACATTGTTTTTAGTACCAAATCCGCAATTTTAGAAGGATGGTTTGTCCTGAAGTCTGAAACTGTTTGTAAGTGCTTAGACCTCCAATTATGCTTCCTGTGAGACTTCATATCCGCAATAACAAGCTGTCTCAGGCTCCTTGAATTATGCATCATCCTCATTTTGCACAACACCCTGGATATGTGTGGTTTTCTCACCATTCCCCAATGATGCCATGTGATTCTTGTCCTCATTGATTCAACCAGAATATTGGAAGAAGAGTTGATGTACATCCTCCTTGTTCTTTTCATGATTTTATATTGTCCAATTTGTGGCTTAACTGTAATCGAATCAATGTTTTTGAACCTGAATTTCCAAGCCTTAGGAGACTTCCTCGGTTTCTCCTTACTTATTACTCTTATTTTGTGTGATACGTTTCTGAAATTAACACTTGTTGACTGCTGAAGCAATACTTCATCTTCTTTGACATGTAAACCCATTTTTGGATCAAGCAAGATATCAACATCTTGAAGTTCTCTGATACGAGTGATTTCCAAGACACATTTTATTGTGACACATTCAATATCAGATGAAAAATCATCAACATTAACCAGTGATTCGTTGTCTAGTGTAAGCCATCGATTCTGGTCCGAAGAGCTCGAATGCTCTAATACCAATGATACGGGAAGTTTAGATTGATAGATCCTTATTTAGGGATTCACTGAGAATCCTAAGAAGAGGCAAATCAAAGCACAGGAGAAGATCAATGAGGAAGAAGGATCGACTCTGGAAAAGAGATTCAATGGTGGAGGATGATGATGAGAGAGTAAAAGATTGAAGAAGATAATAGTTGTGTTTGATTGATTTTTCAGAATGGCCAAAGAGCCTTACAAATACGTTCAGAGTTTTGCATAATTAAACCGGGTCTCAATTGAGATAACTAAACCAAAGCAAAGAAGATAAACCAAAGGACATGAATAAACCGAAAGATTGTAATTCCTATAACACTCGATCTCTCACACCGAGAAACAGATGGCGTCCTCCATTCCGCCTCCGATTATCAATCTCGCCGAGTCCAGCAGCCGCAAGAGAGCACGTCGTGAAGGAAAAAGTCCAATTCGAGTTCCCCATCTTGTGGATGAAGCAGATGACCAAATTGAGGATGAAAACAAAATCGACACCGCAATGGAGGTCAATGAGGCCGAAGATAAAGAGGTTCTGGATTCTCAACGCTGTCAACCTCACCACAAAGGACATGGAGATCGTGTTGGTCATCCTATTGCGGTAGTAAAAGATGTCAAGGCAGGAAGTGATGACAAGGCACCCAATCTTGTTGATGATCTGCAACAGCTCATCGATGGTCTGAAAGCTGTTCAGCTGCATGCTAAAAGTAAGTAATTACTCTCTTTTTTTCAGTTTTTTTTATTTGAATATGCAATCAAGCAGGGGGAGAATACGGAGGCGTCAACAGTGATGGAGAAAACGAGGGAGATGAGTAATGAAGTGTAAGCACTGAAAACAGTTGGCGTGTGGTAGTTTTTTCTCGGAACCTTGAGTTAAGTTAAGATGTGTTAGTTCTTGCTTGTAGACGTCATGTCTTGTAACTCAGCTTAAGACTCTGGTTTTTGTGGCTTTGATTCATGAACTATGTCCCTAACTTTTGTGTCTAAATAAATTAGTGTCTTGAGCATCATATGGAGCCAATTTAGTATTGTCCTTGCTTGTTCTTGCTGGTTGCTGTTGTGACTTGTTCTGCAGGGTGCTTGAGTTGACACATTCAGATAAAAAAAGGGGAGATTGTACGCTCAAGAAATTGGAACTTGTCATGTAGCTGCAGTGTTACATAGGGAGGATGCTGTGTAACACACCTCGCTGGAGGTTGGTTTGTGTTTGCAGTGTTACACAGATAGGATGATGTGTAACATACTGAAGTTAAGGAGAATCCGTCAAGACGCAGGTGACATGGCGGGTTCTCATTGGTGATCCTTACTTAGACGTGATAAGCAAGTTGAAAGATTTGGAGTCACAAATTGGAGATTTGGTGACGCTGAAAGTTAGGAAAGAATATATCGCACAAATAGATGAGATGAGGAGGATATATACGTTGCTTAAGCCTAAGTGTAGGTTAAGCTTTTTATTGTTGTCATCTTCACATTCAAACACAAGGTTTTGGGGTTTCATAGGTGAGTGAGCAAAGAGTGCAGCTCAACTGTTGTTGGGTCATCTCGAGTTGTGTGTAATATCGAATAATTCAGATTAAACAAGTATGTAAGAGATTGTTTAAGAGGTTTCTAATAATACGATACGCATTCGTAGAATTGCTCTGTGTTCTTATTAGTTCCATCAAGTCTTGACTTTTCAACCGCCAGGGTCAATGGATTTTCCGATCATCAGCGAGAGACAATTGAATTCTTTAAGCCTTGTGGATTGCTCGAGATCCCACCCTTTTTCAGAATAGGATACTAAGGTCAGATGTCAATCCCTCTTTAGATACATATATATGTGGATTTTTTTCTTAGCCGAGAGGAAATGTGGTTTATATCTACGTTTGTTGTGTTTGTATGAATGTTTTCAGGTACGGGTAGTTGTCTCAGACCAACATTATGGGTTCCAAAACTGTGATTTCGACGGACTCAGATGTTATCTTCGAGATTTTCCGGCAAGAACCAGTGTTTTGTGCTTAGCTATCCGGATGTTTTTGTCAGGGTTCTTGGAAAAGATAATTTGTTCTTCAAGACAGGGAACATCCACAAGCATATAAAAAATATCACTATGCATCTTATTGGCTCTGAAGGTTTGAAGCGAAAGATGATAGGAAACATGAACCAGGTGACCCACGATCATCTTAGATGGAAGCCTAGCGAAGGCACATTCGACCTTAGGGATACAGTTTCAAGCGTAAGGTTTTACACATCTTACATTTTTTCTTTGAACCAATATTCAATTTGAATCGAATTAAACTCTTCCATTTTGTAGCGGATAGCATCGTACATGACACCACAGCTGATAAGTAACCTCAAACCAGAGACTCAAGCAAAACTTATAGATAATTTCAAGGCCTTCAATGTCGATTGGTTTCGGTCACCCTATGCTCCCTCCACCTGGAAGAATATCTACAAAGTCCTTAAGGTGACATCATCTCTCTGAATTTCCTATGTTAGCAAGTAGTAAGTTAAATCGCCAAGTTATCGTTCTATCGTTGCATCTAGGCACACAGAGAAGCAACGCAGGTGATAAAAGAAACTCTCAAGAAGAGTCAAGAGTCAAGAGAAAAACACGGAGACTTCCTAGACACGTTACTAGAGGAGCTGGAGAAAGAAAGCAGCATTTATGATCAAGCGTCTGTTATAAACCTTCTCTTGATTATTGGAGTCGTCTCTAAAGATACTACCTCTATCAGTACTGCCTTGATGGTGAACTTGCTATCCAAAAACCCAAAAGTGCTTGCAGAGCTGAAGGTATTATTAGTTAAATTGAGAAGATTCACTGAGGCCATATGAATGTTTGTAGTTTTTGTTTTTAATCAGAGGAGAGTTGCGTTTTAGGAGAAACCATACATTAATGTTTTTGGGGTTTTCACCGTAAATTGGTGATAGCTTAAAAAAAAAAAAACTAGTTCTCTAATTCTTAAGTACAACTATTTTTTTTCTAAATCCTTGAATGGGTGAAAAAATGGATTTTGTTTTTTCAAAAATTAAAACCAAAAACCAATCTAAAAACTACAAACATTCAAGGCGTGACTCTGATTGAATTGATACGCTCATATCTTATTATATAAAGGAGAATGCGCTCACAATTATAACTCATCAGATCATGACATGTATCATTTTAATTGAGATGATGACAAGTGTTAATAAAAGGAAAATTTGTAAACAAAATGTCACTAAAAAGGTAAAAGGAAAATTTGTAAAAAATGTCACTAAAAAAAGGTAAAAGAGAAAATTTGTAAAAAACGTCATTAAAAAAGGTAAAAGAGAAAATTTGTAAAAAAATATCATTAAAATCTTATTATATAAAGGAGAATGCGTTCACAATTATAACTCATCAGATCGTGACATGTATCATTTTAATTGAGATGATGACACGTGTTAATAAAAGGAAAATTTGTAAACAAAATGTCACTAAAAAGGTAAAAGGAAAATTTGTAAAAAATGTCACTAAAAAAAGGTAAAAGAGAAAATTTGTAAAAAAAGAAAAATTTGTAAAAAATGTCATTAAAAAAGGTAAAAGAGAAAATTTGTAAAAAATATCATTAAAAAAGAGGAAAAATTTGTTTCATGTCAATACGTTTTAAAAAAGAAAAAATGCCATAACTAATCGACAAAAAAAGGAAAAAAATACATCATCAGAAAAATTTGTAAAAAAAATGTCATTAAATAAAGGTAAATGGGAAAATTTGTAAAGAATGTTATTAAAAAAAAAGTAAAAGGGAAAATTTGTAAAACAAAAAAAACATTTAAAAAAGAAAATTTGTTTCATGTCAATACATTTAAAAACAAAAAAAAGGAAAAATGTCATAACTAATCGAGAAAGAAAAGAAAAAAATACATCATTCAAGCAAATCATGAATTCGAGAGTTTCACAAAAAAGAGAAAAATTTTGTTTCATGTCAATACGTTTAAAAAAAAAAAAAAAAATGTCATAACTAATCGAGAAAGAAAGGAAAAAAAATACATCAGTGGAAACATTTGTAAAAAAAAAAGTCATTAAATAAAGGTTAATGGAAAAATTTGTAAAAAATGTTATTAAAAAAAAAGTAAAAGATAAAATTTGTAAAAAAAAAAATCATTAAAAAGGAAAATTTGTTTCATGTCAATACGTTTAAAAACAAAAAAAGGAAAAATGTCATAACTAATCGAGAAAGAAAAGAAAAAAATACATCATTCAAGCAAATCATGAATTCGAAAGTTCCACAAATCGATCAAAGCTATTTTACTTTATATTTTACCCAACGTGAGTGTGACACGTAGGCAAAATTGTAACTCACCAGATCGTGACATGTATTAATTTTAATTGAGATTGTGACACGTGTCAATATATTAATATAAAAATATAATACATCATCGCCAAAAAACAAATGTCCTAACGTAACAAAAAAAGTCAATGTCCTTCTGTAAAAAAATTTGTCATTAAAAAAAGGGAAAATTTGTAAACAAAATGTCACTAAAAAGGTAAAAGAAAAATTTGTAAAAAATGTCATTAAAAAAATGTAAAAGAGAAAATTTGTAAAAAATATCATTAAAAAAGAGAAAAAATTTGTTTCATGTCAATACGTTTAAAACCCAAAAAAAAAAGAAAAATGACATAACTAATCGAGAAAAAAAGGAAAAAAAATACATCATTGGAAAAATTTGTAAAAAAAAATGTCATTAAATAAAGGTAAATGGGAAAATTCGTAAAAAATGTTATTAAAAAAAGGTAGAAGGGAAAATTTGTAAAAAAAAAATATCATTAAAAAAAAAAAATTGTTTCATGTCAATACGTTTAAAAACAAAAAAAAAAAAATGTCATAACTAATCGAGAAAGAAAAGAAAAAAAATACAGCATTCAAGCAAATCATGAATTCGAGAGTTCCACAAATCGATCAAAGCTATTTTACTTTAAATTTTGCTCAACGTGATTGTGACACGTATGCAAAATCGTAACTCACCAGATCGTGACATGTGTTAATTTTAAATGAGATTTTGACACGTGTCAATATATTAATATAAAAATATATATTTTCTTTCTCTACATTATTTATTTCTTAAATCAAAGTGTAGTGTAACTAAAAGGAAATAATAGTCTAAAAAAAATAAGACATGTTATTAAAAAAAATTAAAAGGAAATAGTAAATCAAAAAGACTAAAAAAATGAAGATAAGACAAATTATTTATAATTGTAGTGTAACTAAAATGAAATAATAGTCAAAAAAAGAAAATAAGATATATTATTAAAAAATTAAAAGGGAATACTAAATAAAAAAACTAAAAAAGGAAAATAAGACAAATTATTTTCAATTTCTAGAAGTACTAGTGCGGCATATAAAAATTGATATTCATGAGATTACGACATATTTTGTTAATACTTTTAAATTTATTTACTAATATATTTTGTTAATTTTCTTACTATTTGTTTAACACTAATGACATATATAGACATAAATTTGATAGAATGCATTATGCATATATTATTTTGATATGAAAATTTTGGATATTATTGATTGACAAAAAATGCATGGAGTAAAAATATAGTTTTAATATTATGAATGAAATACATGAGTTGTATTGCGAGATAAAATACGTGGAGTTGAAATTCAGTTTGAAACAAAGTTACTAATCAATATCTAAAATAAGTGTGCAAGTAACAATCAAAATCTAAATATTTACATCAACAAGATTTAACATATATTTCTTACATTTTCATAAATTTTATCTTTATTAAATTTAATCGATTACCGACACGTTTTATTTTATTTTTTATTATTTATAAATAAGTTATAATTAAAACCTCGCGTATTACGCGGATCCTAATCTAGTATATAATATTAGAAGATACTCAATTAAGATATGGAGATATGATTGCCTTCATCATCGGCTAATATAATTCTCTATTCAATTATAAATATTAGCTCATCTTAAATCGTAGATCAACCTCTGTATAAATGTAACAGTATCATGTTCAATGGATATACACAATTCATAATATTCTTTCTATCTCATATGATATCACAACAGAAAACAATACCTAACACCTAAATTTTTTTTCGCTTTCTTCTCTACAATTTTCCTCCCTAGTTTCTTTTCTCTACCATGTCTTCTTCTAAAAACACAACTCCAGTCAACGATGGGATCAATGATCCTACTCAAAACATACATGCTGCTCATGGGTCTTTTCTTCATGTTAACATGACCAATATTACTAAGTGAAATGCCACAAACTACATCATGTGGAGTCACCAAATTCATGCACTCTTTGATGGTTATGAACTCGCTCATTTTCTTGACGCCTCAAAGCCAACACCGGATCCGACCATCACCATTGACGGATCTCTCACTGCAAATCCAGCCCATACCCTCCACAAACGTTAAGATAAGTTGCTATACATGGCAATTCTCGGTGCCATCTCTCTCTCTATTCAACCCATTTAGTCCAAAGCAACAACCACGGCTGAGATCTGGGAAACACTGGCTTCCACATATGCAAAACCCAGCCGTGGACACATCAAGCAGCTAAAGCATAAGATCAAACAGTGGAAGAAAGGTACCAGGACAGTGGACGAGTACCTCCAAAGTCTCACAACACATTTTGACCAACTTGCTCTCCTCGGCAAAGTTATTGATCTCGAATATCAAATTGAGTTTGTCCTCAAAGGATTACCGGAAGAGTACAAATCGTTATAGATCAAATCAAAGGATGAGATTCTCCACCAACACTCACTGAGCTGCATGAAAAATACATCAATCACAAAGCAAAGATTGTCACCTCTGACTCTCCACAACATCTCCCTGTCTCTGCGAATGTCGCCACCAATCGCTTCAACAAGTGCAACGTCAATCTGCTGACAACAACAATACAACATGGCAGCGACCTTATCTTGGCAAGTGTCAAATTTGCGGAGTGCAGGGGCATAGTGCACGCTGGTGCTCGCAACTATCCCGTCACACCACAGGAATCCTTCCCTCTCCTTCCTCGTGGCAGCCAAGAGATAATTATGCGGCTGGTGGCTCTTAAACATCTCAGCCATGGCTGTTAGATTCCGGTGTTACACACCACATCACATCTGATCTTACCAACCTTGCCTTGCACCAGCCTTACACAGGAGGATAAGAAGTCATTGTTGGTGATGGAAATGGACTAAATATAACAAACATTGGTTCTACCTTCCTACCTTTTTCTAAACGTCCATTATCTCTAAGAAATGTGCAACATGTTCCTGCAATAAAGAAAAATCTTATATCAGTTTACAAGTTGTGCAATGCAAATCAAGTAACGGTACAATTTTATCCATCTCATTTTCAGGTGAGGGATCTCAGTACGAGGCCCCAATTACTCTAAAGACGCACCAAGGATGAGCTATATGAGTGGCCAATCTCCTCTCCCCAAACCTTCTTTACAGCTTCTACCCAAAATAAAACAACAGCTGCGGATTGGCATTCAAGATTAGGCCACCCTTCTCCATCTATTGTGGGAGTCAAAACTCGCACAACTAAATTTAGAAAGTATAAATTTAGGGATCCGAAATTTCTTAGGAAAAAACTTGAGAACAGAGATCGGAAGAGTTTTATTAATGCTATTTAGATAAGCTTTTCGTACAAGGTCGTAAGCAAAGGTATAAAGTCTAATGCCTAGTTGCAAGATACGAAATCTGAAATCTTCTTAAGTTCTAAATATGCTGGAGGTTTGGAGCTTCGGAGAAGACTTTTAGCCATGTAGAAGTTAGTTTTTTTGCACTTCTACCGACTTTGAGAAACTTCAGCTCGGCCCATGAAACATTCAATCTTTCGGCTCGGCCCATCTTGGTTTAATCGTGGTTTGGTTCGGCATGTCTGGTTTTGGCTAGGTTTGCGGGACGATCAAGATGGCTCGCGTATCTCGGCCAAGACGTCTCGATGGCTCACATGAGGGAGAGATGGCTCGTGTCTTCGTCCCGGCAAGGTGGCTCGCAACGATCACGGCTCGCGAGGCAAGGGTGAGGGCGAGGCGCAGTGAAGCCGTGCCCAGCGAGATGGCTCGCGTTCTTTGTCTCGGCAAGGCGAGGTCCGCGAGGTGCGAGGGCGAGGTGCAGTGAAGATGTGCACGGCGAGGGCAAAGTCAGCCTTGGCGGGAGGCAAGGTAGCTCGCGACGATCACGGCTTGCCATGCGAGGGCGAGGATGAAGTTGGATTGTGGGGTGATGGCGCGCGCGAGGCGAGGGCTGCACAAATTGATGTCGTGACGGTTGTCCGTGAGATCGAGGCGGCTAGCATTCTTTGTCCCGAGGAGTCGAGGTCCGCGAAGCGCGAAGGTGGTCCATGCAAGCGAGGGAGAAGTTGGCCTTGGCGCAAGGAGAGGTCGCTCGCGGCGATCATGGCTTGCGAGGTGAGGGCGAAGGCGAAGTTGGATAGCGAGGTGATGGTGCACGCGAGGCGAGCGCTGCGCAAAGGGACGGCGTGAAGGTTGTTCGTACGAGCGAGGCAGCTCTCATTCTTCGTCCTGGCGAGGTGAGGTCCGCGAGGCATGGCGTTGGCTCTCGTTGGCTCACATCGGCTCGCATGGCCTGACCGAGCGCGGTATGGCGTCGGCTCGCAGAGCGGTTGGGCGGCAAGGCGAAGCGCGGCGCCAACTCGTGTGGCTGGAGCGATCGGGGCAACCAGTTTAGACTTGCTTGGCTCATTCCGATCCTATTTTGTTCGTCTTCGGCTGATCCATCTGAGTTTAGGGGATTTGGCTAGGCATATTTTCTATACTTAGTCATTTTTAGCCGTTGATCTCAAATGTGTGGATTTTGACCCGAACATCTATAATGAAAACCACTATTCAAAAAATTTCTTTACCGCTTTCTGATTCTTGCTGATCGTTACATAATGCCTTTACTGGCTCTGCCCTTATATCAATAACAAACTCAAACAACACTCCAAACCATGCATTTTTCTATGGTACTTTTTAACCCAGAGCGCATATCTCTGTCTAGACCCAACACAAAATTGCTTGCACACCTCTTGACATGTTCATTTTGACGAAACCAAATTCCCCTTTCAATCACTCCTCCATTCTATCAGTAATTAATTACCAGAAAACAATCCTCCCTGGATACCGACAATAACACCAATTCCTCAGTCACACCCTCTACTCATAGATGCTCAACCCTCGGATAAGCCAGCGTCATCAGCCACGGCTCCCAGCTCAGTCACCACCGGACATCGCGACAACACAAACGCTAAATTCAGTGGCATCCTCCAGTTCCAATTCGGCAAATCACACAATCACGACGACTCACTCACCTCCGAACTAGTCGCCATCTCCAGTCTCATCGGCAACTCCATCGTCGACTCCAACATATCAGTCGCAAGGAGAAACCTCAAACCCGGATATCTCATTAACCACAACCGAAAGCCCAATATCAAACCAAGCCCAACAACAACCCACCAAAAATAATAACCAACAAAACAACCCAACCCAAATCGTAAACACTCAGCCAATGCAAACCCGATCCAAAAATCAAATCTCTAAACCAAAACAAAAATTATTCCTTCTTACCTCGCTCTCCACCTTCACCAATAAAGAACCCAGACCTTAAATCAAGCAATGAAAACAGAACACTGGAGAAACTCGATGTCCAAGGAGTATGACGCACAAATCGCACTTCGCACATGGGATTTGGTTCTTCCTTCACCAGCTCAGAACGTCATTGACACCAAATGGATTTAGCGCATCAAGCATCTACCGGATAGATCTCTCAAAAAATACAAGTCCAAACTTGTAGCAAGAGGATTCAATCAATGACAAGAAGTCAATTTTGATGAAATTTACAGTCCATACTCAAGTCTACCACCACAAGAATGATTCTCAAAATTGCTATAAGTAAAGATTGGTGTTTACAACAACTTGATGTGAATAACGCGTTTTTGCAAGGAACATTGGATGAGGATGTATACGTCACACATCCACCGGGATTTATTGATGCGGATAGACCAAATTATGTTTGCAAGTTGAGAAAAGCACTCTATGGTCTGAAACAGGCCCCAAAAGCATGGTATATGGAGCTGAAGTGGTATCTTGTTGCAGCAGGATTTAAGAACTCTTTAGCAGACACGTTGCTCTTCATTCTCCATCAACAATAGCTTCTAATCTACGTCCTTGTCTATGTCGACGATATTATCGTCACCGGCAACATTGAGAAGGCAGTAGAGCTGGTGGTTGCAAACCTGTCTACTATATTTTCAATTAAAGACTTAGGCAAACTCTCATACTTTCGGGGAATCTAATCCATTCGGACATCACAGGGACTTCATTTGAATTAGAGGAAATATATTCATGATTTTCTCGCCAAGATGAATATGCACAATGAAAAGCCAGTTGCAACTCCGATGGCAACAACCAAAACTCACAAAATCAAGTGCATTACATTCCAATCCAACTGAGTATCGTACATTGATTGGCATCTTACAATATTTGGCTTTCACTCGCTATCAACAAGTTATCACAGTATATGCAGTTTTCTACCTCCGAACATTGGCAAGCTGCAAAGAGAGTATTACTATACTTAGTCGAAACATGTACACATGGAGTTTTCATCAGTAAGTCTACCAATCTGAATGTTCACACCTTCACTGATGCAGATTGGACAGGTGATACTGATGATTTTATCTCCACAAATGCCTACATAGTCTCTCTTAGAGATCAACCCATATCATGGTCGTCAAAGAAGCAAAAGGGTGTGGCACATTTGTCGACAGAAGCGGAGTATCGAGCCGTCGCCAATACAGCTTCTGAAATCCGATGGGTATGTTCATTACTCTATGAACTTAGAATTCATGTGACAAGTCAACCAGTCATATATTGTGACAACATTAGCACAACATACTTATGTGCCAATCCCGTATTCCATTCTCGTATAAAATATATTGTTCTTTACTACCACTTTATACGAGAAAAAATCAGAATGGAATACTTCGAGTTGCTCATGTATCCACTCACGATCAACTTGGCAACGGTTTGACAAAACCGCTAATGCACTCACGGTTTAATCTTCTACGACGCAAGATTGGAGTTTCGCAGGCACCTCCATCTTAAAGAGGCATATTCGATGATACTCAATTAAGATAATTGAGATATGATTGCCTTTATCATCGGGAAATATAATTCTCTATTCAATTGTAAATATTAGCTTACCTTAAATCGCAGATCAACCTCTGTATAAATGTAACAGTATCGTGTTCAATGGAAATACACAATTCACTATATTCTTTCTATCTCATATATAATGTGTCAGAGAGAGTATGAGGCTATTTTACAGAAGAGAGAGGATAATGAAGCTGGAGTTAGCTGGGGAAAATACAAATACAACACGAGAATCACCATCATGGGAAAAAATTTCGTATCTACCTTGAAAATTTGGGATATATACGCATGATGTCTCAGGATCTATATTAATCTGTGTGTAGGTTATCAATGAGTCGCTTTGATTGTCAAACTTGGGTTCCATATTAGTACTCATACAACTACATATAAATTCTCCAATATCATTTATTATAAGTTGAGATATGGGGAAAATTTATGTGTTAACAGGATATACAATTCCAACGGGTTTATATACTTACTGTAACATTTTGATCGCACACCATTAGCAAAGAAGAATCATCTTTATACGACATGGGAAAGATTTCCAATCAGGGTCTAAAACTTTATGGTGTTTGGAGGAGGAATTAGACAGTGTGTAGGAGCACATTTTGCGAAGCTTCACATGAAAATCTTCCTTCACTATCTTGTGACAACTTTCAATTTCTCGGTGGTCCAAGAATGTGAGATAAATTGGACACCATTACCTTGCTTCACATCTCTAAAGTGAACCTTACAGTTCCGAATCTTAATAATTAGATCATATTATATTATATCCTTTCTTGCTTCTTGTCATTAATGCAATAACGTAAAATTCCGAGGAATGTGCGAGTATTTTATAAAGACGCATAGTTATTGTGATTTTAACTTTTAACATGTTTATATTAGCTACATGATTACGTAGTTTGGTACATGTGTTGGTGAGAAAATACGGGATCCATCCATTTAAGACTAAACGGAAAAACCAAGAACACAAGACTTAATATAAAGACAGTAATTGCAAAAGGATTTGCCTTTTTTTATTAGAAATCTTGAAAAATCTTACAATGATTGGTTCAATTCCGATTTACACGACATCACCACAGTGATTTGTCACTGACTAATCTCTATTCTACCCAAGACTTACTTACACAACAATTGTGCTATTCTCTTTATTCACTCACCAAGAAAATTGTGCTATTCTCTTTATTCACTCACCAAGAACATTCGTTTTTCTCTACTCTATGATATTACACTCAATGTTCTCAAGAATGGCCAACCCTAATTGTGATTAGCCTCACATATATATATTTCCCAACTCTCAAGTTGTCAATATTGCACTTTTCTTTCTTGTGATCTACAAGATGCTTATCGATACGATCTTAAATATCCACCTTGTTCTCCACTGCATGTTCTTTAGCTCCAATCATCTGATGCTATGTCAAGACCTGAATAAAAACTTCCCGCTCACAACTCTCTTTGTGTCAGACCAATGTCTTGTGTGCTGAGGCCAAATCTTTAAGCTTAAAATCTCCCTCCCCCCCCCCCTTCCCTTTTTTGAAAATTTGAATGTGACACCTCAAGCTGCTTCTTGTAACACTTAGAAATAACAAGACATTCCATTCCCACACAACATATATCAACACAGTTCAAGACAGGTGTCTGAATGTGAAATCCATTACAAGGAATTCAACTCCCAATGTTCCAAAACAGAGAAACTAAAACACCGAGATTGACTTAATAATCACAAGATTTTTTTTTAAAAAGTTGTAGAGGATTGGAATGAAATAACACAAGTTCAAGATAACACATACGATTGAAATCAAACAAAGTAATGACACTGCAACACAGTCACTCAGATCTTAATGATGTTCAATCAATCGCGTACTCCTCCTCCTCAAATTCCCCTTCTTCAGACTCAGCCTCTGATTCAGCTACAACATGATGGCGATGGGATATAGGAGACTATATCAGTGTAGAAAGCAGAAGACTTACCTTTGACTTGTTGATGTGTTTTGTTTTTTACAAACAAACATTCAAAGTTCAAATCTTTTGATCATTTTAAATCTTTACCAACTAATCAAAAGGTGAAAGTTAAAATATATTACGAAGGGAATGAATGTGTGTCTTGTGACTTGTTCTTTGTTGTATTGTGAAGGTGTGATGGCAAAAAATCATAGGCAAAGAGAATGGATGTGTGTGTCTTGTGACTTGTTTTATTAGAGTAGATAGATAAAACTCAGTCGTTTTTAACTTTAGACTTGTATAGTGGTTTGTTCAGTAGAATCCATCTTTATATGTACAATACTTGTACAATCAAATTAATCAATGAAGATATTTTCCATTTATCCCAATATGGTATTATAGCGTTAAACATTAACCGTTTTCTTCATCATCTTCTTCATTCGATTCACTCTTTCTCATTGATTCATCAGATTTTCTTCCAATCAATCCTCGATTGTCGATAATCTGACTTGTTTTCTGGCGATTGATTCTTGTTTTCTTCGACTTTTGGGAAATTTTTCCGTTTCCGCATTGCTTTCCTCGATTTCAGTTGCTTCTTCCACTTCTTTCCTCAAATTCTGATAAGATTTAGCTTCGATTCAATCATATATCTTCGAATTGAACTTACTTGATCATCCATGGGGAAACAGAAGTGCGCTTTGAAATATCAAGCTAAGACTTCAAATATATAAGCAAATGCTTCATTGATGCATTGCGATAACTCTCCTAGCATAAATTCACCTCATGAAGCTCCAAGATCTACTAATCGTGTTGTAAATCAAGGGATTCAGCAACCTCCACCTCTCAATCATGCTTCTCGTCCATTTGAGGTATCAGATTCTCCTGATAATTTGCATAGTCTTTACCATATCCGTAGTTCAGATCATCCATGCTTAGTATTAGCTTCAGAAATATTAGATGGTACAAATTATGGAATCTGGATAGTAGTTATGACCACTAGCCTTGAAGCAAAGAACAAAATATGCTTTTTAGATGGTTATCTTCCCAAACCTGATGTCACTGCAACAGCATGGTAAAATCTCAATTGCTTAATAGTGTGACGAAGAATATTTGTATAAGTATCTTGTATTTTCATGTTGCGGCTGATATTTGGAAGGATCTACACACAAGATTTCATAAGTCCAATCTTCCAAGACTTTATAAGCTTCGTCATCAATTGCATTCTCTTCGACAAGCCACCATGGATTTGTCTTCTTATATACTATGACTTAGTCTTACTGGGAGGTATTATCTAGTCTTCAAGTCACAGCTATAACAGTGGAAGATCTGCTAGCTCAACAAGAAAAAAAATCGTGTGTTTGGCGAGCCATTTTCTCAAACGAGAAGTTTGGCGAGCTCTTTTCTCGAAAGAAGTTTGGAGAGCCATTTTCTCTAAGAGAAGTTTGGTGAGCCATTTTTTTGGATAAAAAGTGGGCCATTTTCTCGAAGAGAAGTTTAGCGAGTCGAGTTTCCTTTTATGCCTTATAACTTTATAACCGATATGGCTCAGAAACCAAGGCAATCGTAATTGTACTGTCTTGGGAACAGTGTCCTAAGGCATATATATATCCTTCCTCCTCTTCTCTTATTCTTTACAATTCACTTCTCCAAAAGTTCTAAGGTAACCTTCTATCTCTTTTTTGTTTAAGTCTTGGCTAGGGTTCTTGAGTTTTTTCGGCGAGTTATTCAAGTTTTCCGGCAAGTTCTTCAAGTTTTCCGGCCAATTTTTGAATTTCTTCAGCGAGTTCTTGAATGTTCCAATCCATCTTCAAATATTTCAATCCATCTTCGATCCTCGCATTTCGTATCACCAAGCCCCCCCCCCCTTTTTGAAGCAAAATCCTAAGTTGAAACTCGTGAGATATCGTCTCCCTTCTAGCCGAGCAGTTCTGCCATCCCGGTTTCATGGTCCGGACATGAGACCGGTTCCTCTTCAGAGGAATCCGAGCCGTTTGGAGATGGGGCTATGCCTTCCTGCGCTGGCGAGCCGTTTGGAGAAGGGGCTATGTGTGATGACCCAACCCGAGATTCTCTCCTGCGGTTAAGTCTCACAGCGAACCAGATACTTAGCCAGATTTCTCAGTTCGTTTTACTTAGCCATTTTCGCGTTTTAATTCAATTGACAAGTCATTTTTAAAGCATACGATTGATTAGGTTGAATCAGGTGGTTTTAATTACAATGATCAGTTTGCTAACAAGCTTATTACATTGAAATAAACCTATCTACCCAATCCAACCATCCATTCCTTCCTGCCTTCGTCTCACGATCAGCCACTTTCACGGCCAGACTCAATACCTGCATCCATAAAGGAGGCATAAGCAACAGAATTGCTTAGTGATGCGGTCATCCCGTCTCACTAGGCCACAGAACAGAATCGCAATCATACTATCGATTTAATACAGTCAATATTACTTATCATGAACAGAATTAAGCCTTGGCGAGAACACTCGACTCCCAAGCATCTTAACCAGACAAACAGATAATACAATCATGACAAGCAAACAGTCGGAATCACCCAAGCAATCTATGACAGTAAGAAATCTAGCAATCAAACGATACTAGAACAGTAACCACGGTCACGCACTCACCTTAGTCAGTCAGGCTCGTTTTGCCTCGATCTGGTTCGGTTCTGACACCTTTTGTTGCCAATCACTCAGAATCTACCCAGACCCACGTGCTGTTACCCACAGACTCGATCGTCGCAACCCAGAACTTGCGTTTTGCTCCGAATTCTCTATGAACTCTCTCTAAATCTCTTCTGCGTTTCTTCAGCGTCAAAAATAAGTCAATGGGCAAGTCTGGTGCTTAAATAGGCATTTTACTGCTCCCAGCCGCCTCAGAATATACTGCAGAATATTCTTTTAGTCAAGTCAACTAAAGTCAACACGAAGTCAACTAAAGTCAACGCGCGTTTTTGACCCAACACCTAGATTATTTCTTCCATTCTCTCGGCCAAAACTGACCAATCAATTCGGATTTAGCCCGATCACTTTGATCGACACACACTCAGACTCCCAACAGCCAGTCTACCCGACCCCTTTCGATCCAACATGACCCAATGATCGGTTAAATCATCCCATGGTCCGTTTTCCCGAACACGGGCGTTACAACTCTCCCCTACTTAGCTTAAGATTCGTCCTCGAATCTTCTTTCTGTTTTCCAGCAACCTCCTTCAGTGTTTCGAAAGAAAACTTAGGAATTTCGTTCTCGAATTCGTCCCAACCTCCTTTATTTTTTTCGAAAACTTAGGAAATTCGTTCCAACATTCTGATCCTCCTTAAGCTTTTCAAACCACTTAGGGAAATCTGCTTTCATCCTTGATTCCACTTCCCAAGTTACCTCTTCTTCTCCGTCACAATCCCAAATGACTTGGACTTTCTTAACCCGTTTTCTCCTTTCCATATCTTCCTTTCTACCAATGATCCGAACAGGTCTACCTTCGACGGTCATATTCTCTTGTAAGTCCGGCGGTGGTTGGGAAATGACATTGTCTCGATCTGTTATACATTTTCGCAACAAGGAAACATGAAACACGTCGTGAAATGAATCCATAACAGAAGGCAGATCTAGTTTGTAAGCTACTGCGCCAACCCTTCCCAGAATCTTGTACGGTCCCATGTACCTTGGACTTAACTTTGCATTCTGAGTAGTCCGACTTTTACCTTTGTAAGTGACTGTTTTCAGGTAAACCATGTCACCCACACTAAACTCCAAGTCCTTTCTCCGCTTATCCGCATAGCTCTTTTGACGGTCCTGAGCTTCCTTTAACTTAACCTTTAGGAAACGGATTTTCTCAGTGGTTTGCTCTACTATGTCTGGTCCTATTACACTCCGCTCCCCCACTTGAGTCCAACACAGCGGTGTTCTGCAAGGCCTCCCATACAACGCTTCATATGGAGACATCTCAATGCTTGCTTGGTAACTGTTGTTATAAGCGAATTCAGCCAAAGGTAAATAGCTTTCCCAAGTGCCACCCCAATCCAGAACACATGCTCTTAACATATCTTCCAATGTCCGGATTGTTCTTTCTGATTGTCCATCTGTTTGCGGATGATAGGATGTACTCATATGGACCTTAGTTCCGAACGTCCCTTGAAGTTCCTTCCAGAACTGAGATGCAAAACGTGGATCACGATCTGAAACTATACTAACCGGGACTCCATGAAGTTTCACGATCTGATCTATGTAAAGCTCTGCCAGTTTGGCTACTCCATCATTCTTCTTCATCGGTAAGAAATGCGCAGACTTGGTCAATCTGTCTACTATAACCCAAACTGCATCTCTTTTGTTTGGTGACTTTGGCAGTCCCATTACAAAGTCCATTGCGATCATGTCCCACTTCCACTCAGGCATGGGTAAAGTCTGCAATAACCCACTCGGCACTTGATTTTCTGCCTTCACCATCTGACAAGTCGAACATCCGGCTACCCACTTAGCCACGTCTCGCTTCATTCCAACCCAATGATAGTACCGCTTCAAGTCCCGATACATTTTATTCATCCCCGGATGAACTGAAAATCTTGACTGATGGGCTTCTTTAAGAATCTCTTTCCGCAGTTCTTTATTGTTAGGAACGCACACTCGGCCATTTACCAGGATTGTTCCATTGGTGGAAGTCTGATATTCTGTCTTTTCGTTCATAGATACCTTGACAAGATTTTCATCATCTTCTTGAGCCAAACGAATTCGACTTAATAAGTCTGCTTGATCTACTACACCCAAACCCAATGGTTCCAGATCCTCTGTCAAGACATTCAACCGTAATGTCCTTATCATGTTAACCATTCCCTCAACTTCTTTCTCAGAAGATACACTAGCCCTCCTTCGACTTAGCGCATCAGCTACCAGATTTGCCTTTCCGGGATGGTAGGCAATATCCAAGTCATAATCAGCAATCAGTTCCATCCATCTTCTTTGTCTTAGATTCAGTTCTGGCTGAGTGAAGATATACTTCAGACTCTTGTGATCCGTAAAAACTTGAACTTTTTCACCATAAAGGTAGGATCGCCAAATCTTCAAAGCAAAGACTACGGCTGTCATCTCTAAATCATGGGTCGGATAATTCCCTTCATGCTTCCGTAACTGTCTCGATGCATAAGCAATCACCTTACCTTGCTGCATCAGAACGCATCCGAGTCCCCTTCTTGATGCATCAGTATAAACCACATAAGGTTCATTTGGTTCTGGTAAAGCCAACACTGGAGTACTTGTCAACATTTCCTTTAGCTTAGAAAAACTTTCCTCGCAGTCTGCTGTCCATACGTACCGAACATCCTTCCCAGTCAGCCGGGTCATAGGCTGAGCCATGCTTGCAAAACCCTTAACAAAACGTCGGTAATACCCAGCTAATCCCAGAAAGCTTCTTACCTCGGTGGCATTTCCAGGTCTAGGCCAATCCGCAATTGCCTTAATCTTTTCTGGGTCAACGGACACTCCCTTATCCGAGACCACATGACCCAAGAATCCGATTTCCCTTTGCCAAAAGCTACACTTGCTGAGTTTAGCAAACAGTTTATGTTCCCTCAGTCTACCCAAGACTGTCCTCAAATGAACTTCATGATCTTCCAAGTTTTTCGAGTAAACCAGAATATCATCTATGAATATGATCACAAACTCATCCAAGTAGTCCCTGAATACCCCATTCATGAGCTTCATGAACGCAGTAGGTGCATTAGTCAACCCAAAAGGCATAACCACGAACTCATAATGCCCGTACCTTGTCCGAAAAGCCGTTTTCCGAACATCTGACTCCTCTATCGGAATTTGATGATAGCCCGAAGCTAAATCAATTTTTGAGAACCAAGTAGCACCTCTGAGTTGGTCCAACAACTCATCTATCCTCGGAAGAGGGTACTTATTCTTCACGGTTACTCTGTTAAGCCCACGATAGTCAATGCACAGTCTGAAACTCCCATCTTTTTTCTTTACAAACAACACCGGTGCACCCCACGGTGAAGTACTGGGTCTCACGAATCCTTTATCCATTAACTCAGTTAACTGTTTCTTTAACTCGGCCATCTCTGCCAGTGCCATTCGGTAAGGTGCCTTGGAAATCGGAGTTGTACCAGGCTCAAGTTCAATCGTGAACGGATCTGAACGAGCTGGAGGCAACCCTGTTAACGTTTGGAACACGTCTTCAAATTCATGCACCAACGGAATATCCTTGATTTCTGCACTTGATCCAAGATCCGCGGTTGTGATCGCAGCCAAATAAGCTTCACATCCTTTCTCAATCAATCGTTCTGCTTGGATTGCCGAGACGATCAAACTCCCTGAAGTTGACCTGATCCCTTGATACTCCAGAAACTTTCCATCACTTCTCTCAAACCGCACCCTTCCTCGGTGGCAGTCTAAGTGAGCTTTAAACTTCCCAAGCCAGTCCATTCCCAAGATGGCATCGTAAGTCTTTAGTTCGCAGATTATCAAATCAGTTGGCATATCAACATCTCCAATCCAAACTGAGATGTTTTTGACCACTCCCTGTGTAAACATGACTTGGCCACCAGCCATTCTCACTAGACCAAACTGTTCTGCAGGTTCCTTACGAAACCCACCCTTTTCAATCATGTCTAAACTTACAAAGCAATGACTTGCTC
Source organism: Pseudoturritis turrita (assembly GCA_900406555.1). Lineage (NCBI taxonomy): Eukaryota > Viridiplantae > Streptophyta > Magnoliopsida > Brassicales > Brassicaceae > Pseudoturritis > Pseudoturritis turrita. The sequence continues at coordinate 296,888 of OVBL01000732.1, forward strand.
CTGAGTCAAACAGAACATGGGTTGCCACACCACCCATATTTAAGGTCCCTACACATTCGTCCTAGAATGCTAAGAGCCTAGCAGAAACATGCAATAAGCAGTTCTTAATTAAAAAGTGAGTGATAGGACTCACCAGTGATCGAACGGGAAGTACTTGGATCCGCATTCCCTTCCATAGTAGCATTGTACAGTCTGGGCATTACTTCTTGCCTCTTAGCGGGCGGTGGCAGTCCATCATTTCTCCGCTTCAGCGGACCAGCCACTTGCTGCGCCATCTCCAGTTTTGGACAGTCCCTCTTGAAATGTCCAGGTTCATTGCAGTGGTAGCACACCCGAGTTACACCATTTTTCCCCGGGTTCTTCATCCTTAGATCCTCTTCTGGGCAATCACGGACTTTGTGTGTCATGCTTGCACAGCGATGACAAGCACCTGATGCGGTTCTACACTCGCCCACATGCATCTTTCCACATGTCATACACACACTGCGCCTAGCAGGTGACTTTTCCGTGGAAACATTCTTTTCCCACTTTTTCTTGTTCTGTCCAGCATTATTCTGACCTTGCGGTCGAGTTGCAGTCTGTGATGCCCCACCCTTAAGCATCTTTTCTTCGGCAAAGCCTGCTTCTAAGATCGAAGCTTTCTCCACTAGTTCAGCAACCGTAGCATAGTTGCGGACACAGCAACCATTTTTCAGATCTAGTCTCAACCCACGCATGAACCGGCGGACTTGAACCAATTCATCCTCAAGTTCTCGACCAGCATACTTTTTCAACTGGTTAAACTCGGCCTCATATTCCCTTACAGTCTTAGTCCCCTGATGCAGATCCAAGAAGGCTCCTTCCAGCCTGTCATACGCTTCTGGTGGAAAGTACTTAGTTTTAAACAGAGCACTAAATGTTTCCCAAGAACAGCGCGGGTTATCCAACCGCCCCTCCACACCCTTCCACCAGATATGCGCATCACTTTCCAGATAGTGTACAGCAATGTCTTTCTTGTATTCATCTGGACAACGAATGGATTCAAAGTTTCTCTCCAGCCTTGTCCTCCACTCATCTGCTTCAATCGGATCATATCCACCAGAAAAGTACTTCGTTCCCAATTTCAGCATGTGGTCCATCACCTTGAGGTAGGATGGAATCCTAACCACCGGATCCACTATTACAACAGCAGGTTCCTCCACAACCTGTGGTGGCACAACTTGCGGTGGTACTGCCGGAACAGGCGCAACAGCAGGCAACCTTTCCAACACTTGAGCCAGTAGCATCAATACTGCCTCCAATCCAACTGGAGCCGCAGCAACATTCGCAGCATTCCCAGCAGCAGCAGCTACATTCTCATTCGCCTCGTTCTGGACTTCCTCATGGTCCACGGTCGTATTCCTTACCACAGTATTCCCAGAGTTTTCACCAGTTTCCCCAGCATTTGCTCTCTGGTTTCGGTCTCTTTTTGCCATCTACAGGGACCAAACCTAGGTAAGTTAGCCTAGCACTAACTTAAAGTTTCACACAGAAACATACTTACCGCGAGACATTAGGCATTGGAAGGATGGATTAACCCACTAACCCGTTTATGCTAGACTGTCCTAGAATCGTTAACGCTCTGATACCAAACTTGTGATGACCCAACCCGAGATTCTCTCCCGCGGTTAAGTCTCACAGCGAACCAGATACTTAGCCAGATTTCTCAGTTCGTTTTACTTAGCCATTTTCGCGTTTTAATTCAATTGACAAGTCATTTTTAAAGCATACGATTGATTAGGTTGAATCAGGTGGTTTTAATTACAATGATCAGTTTGCTAACAAGCTTATTACATTGAAATAAACCTATCTACCCAATCCAACCATCCATTCCTTCCTGCCTTCGTCTCACGATCAGCCACTTTCACGGCCAGACTCAATACCTGCATCCATAAAGGAGGCATAAGCAACAGAATTGCTTAGTGATGCGGTCATCCCGTCTCACTAGGCCACAGAACAGAATCGCAATCATACTATCGATTTAATACAGTCAATATTACTTATCATGAACAGAATTAAGCCTTGGCGAGAACACTCGACTCCCAAGCATCTTAACCAGACAAACAGATAATACAATCATGACAAGCAAACAGTCGGAATCACCCAAGCAATCTATGACAGTAAGAAATCTAGCAATCAAACGATACTAGAACAGTAACCACGGTCACGCACTCACCTTAGTCAGTCAGGCTCGTTTTGCCTCGATCTGGTTCGGTTCTGACACCTCTTGTCGCCAATCACTCAGAATCTACCCAGACCCACGTGCTGTTACCCACAGACTCGATCGTCGCAACCCAGAACTCGCGTTTTGCTCCGAATTCTCTATGAACTCTCTCTAAATCTCTTATGCGTTTCCTTCAGCGTCAAAAATAAGTCAATGGGCAAGTCTGGTGCTTAAATAGGCATTTTACTGCTCCCAGCCGCCTCAGAATATGCTGCAGAATATTCTTTTAGTCAAGTCAACTAAAGTCAACACGAAGTCAACTAAAGTCAACGCGCGTTTTTGACCCAACACCTAGATTATTTCTTCCATTCTCTCGGCCAAAACTGACCAATCAATTCGGATTTAGCCCGATCACTTTGATCGACACACACTCAGACTCCCAACAGCCAGTCTACCCGACCCCTTTCGATCCAACATGACCCAATGATCGGTTAAATCATCCCATGGTCCGTTTTCCCGAACACGGGCGTTACACTATGCCTCCCTTCGCTGGTGATCCATTTGGAAAGAGGAGCCAGAGTAAATCTTGGTAACTCTCGAGGAAGCATAGCGATATTGGGGAGGTTTGTTTGAAAGCCAAAAAGTGTGTTGTCCGAAGATGAAGAAGAGAAAGAAGAAGATTCGCGCCGATCCTCCTAATTCGACATTATCCCCTGAAGAAATATTGGATGAGTTGAGGAGCCATTTCGGGATATAGGAAGAAGTCGAATTTGTTCTTCTCACCTCATGCGACGATCCCGAGAATCCTCCACCGAATCACTTTACTATCTACGAGATATACTTCTACTTGTGCTACTTGTGGTTGATCCTTTGCTACCTTTGGAAGCATGGGCTGGACCTAGCGCAGATCACACCTCCCGAAATATGGTTGATCCTTTGCTACCTTTACTATGAACGTACCCGATGCTCTGACTTCTTTGTCTGTTAATCGCAGGGCTCGGATTTAGGGGAGCTTTCTGCTCAGCGGTTTTGTTGATCGGTACTTTTGGGACAGAATTTTCATTTTTCCCTCGTGGATTATAAAGCCTGAGGCTCGGTGCAAGGCGTCTTGGATTATCTGGGGTGTGTTCAACGAAATTTGCTTTCGGAAATCCGATTCCAACTACAACAATTTTTTCAATGCGTCGAGGGCGGCTTTATCGCTTAGGCCATCAGTATTTGAAACCACAGTTTTGAATCGTCCCATGAAGTTGTGCAAGCTTTCCGTCGGTCCTTGAGATAAAGTCCAGAGGTCTGCGTCAGAGGTTTCTCAATTTATGAACATCAAATAATGCTTCATAAATACAGCAGACAGTTGTTCGAAATTGTCAATGGAGTTCTTTTGAGCCATGAGAATCATTCGAGCGCTGCTCCTTTGAGGTGCTCCACGAACAGAAGACAAAACCGACATCTCTCTCATCTTCCTTAAATTTGGCTCGCCCCGTCTCTATGTGAAAGCCGTAATGTGAACGTTTGGATCAGTCGTTCCTTAACAGTAAGGAACTTTGATTTTTCTGGGATCAGAGACTCTTGCCTTTGTGATCCTATCCGTGAAGGGCGTCTTTTGGGTTTCTTCTAGCACACAATCTATCTCTGGTGTCGTGCTGATAGTCATGTGGACTTGAGATTGGACTGCCTTCATTTCGTCAGTGGCTTGAGCCAACGAAGCTTGGAGCTCGTCCAAGTCATCCTTTTGGCTCTTTGTGAGCGGTTCGCCATTTTCAATTCGGCTCGCCCTCTTTTGCTCCTCATCATATTGCTCTTACTACACCCATAGAAGATTCTCCTCTTCTTTGCTAAGCTCTCTGTCTTGGTCTGAGCCGTTTTGCTCTCCTCCTGCCCTCGGTGTTGTCTAATTTGGAATAAATTATCCTTCTTTGAGTAGATCTGTGTTACAGTTTTGAGTTGAAATGTGGTCTCCTTCTCTGCATTCTTCTTCATTGATAATGATAGTTGCGGCTGATCTATCAGAGCATCCATCGATAACACTTCTTGCTCTTTGGTTTAGCGGTGGCGGCTCCGTCAAAATTGTCCTTGTTATCATTCGGGTATGCTCGTCGGATCGTCGCAAGGGCGTCTTTCCCCCAAGGATTCTCATTGGGCCAGGAGGAATTGAAAAGTCAAGTCGCCTTACGCCTTCTCTTAGCTGGTTCACCGCCGAGACATTTCCTCCGAGGCAAAAACTTTGAGCTTGGTTTTCTGCTCGCATCGCCTCCATCTGCGCTGTCAGCGAGCCATTCAGCTTATCCTGCTCCTCCACCTTCTTGAGGATTGTGGCGAGCATCTCCTTCATCTCGATCGTGGATGCGATGTTTGCTTCTGTAGTGCCTGCATCATGTGTCTGCTCGCTGTCCCTATTAACTTCGTCGTTGTTCACTCTGCCAGAAGCCATCTCTCCGGGTCTCGTATTCCTTGGCTCTTAAGTGTCAGAAAACTTCAAGTCCCCACAGACGGCACTAAATTGTGAGATTTAGAACTCGCAAAACTAATGGATCCAAAGTTTCTAAGGGAAAAACTTTAAGAACAGAGATCGAAGTTGGTTTTTATTGCTGATTTGATAAGCTTTTTCGTACAATAACTATAAGCTTTTTAATTAAGCTTTTCGTAAAACCGACAAAAGCAAAAATGCTAAGTATTTATGCTAGATCCCAATTCTCTCGATTTCTAAATTCCTCTTCTCTTTATATATTGGTGGCATGACGCTTAAGAGAGAATATTCTCCGAGATTCGCGGAGATTTGTTTCCATCCTCGTGCCTTTGCTGACTTTCGAAAGATTCTTCTAGAAAATTTGGAAATCTTACTCGGCTCATAAAGTCAAGGATCCTTTGCCTCAGCCCAGAATGTTGTTCTGGATGGCCCAATTGATTCGGCTCGGGTTCATTTGGTTTTTTGGTTTGATGTCCCCTCATACCGGTCGAGAAATAGTTATGCTCGGTCAGTTCATTGCATGGCTCGGGATCTCAACCATTGTCGGGATTTTCGGTCACGAAATGGCCCGGGATCGCTGGTCGCTGAACGGCTCGGGACCGCCGGTAGCCGAACAGCTCGAGACCGCCGGTAGCCGAATAGCTCGGGACCGCCGGTCGCCGAACAGTTCGGGACCGCTGGTCGCTGAATGTCTCAAGACTGCCGATCGCCAAATTGCTTTGGATTACCGATCGCCAAATAGCTTAGTATCGCTAGTCGCCATATGGCTCGGGATCGCCGATCGCCAAACGGCTCGGGATCGCCGGTCGCCGAATGGCTCGGGATCGCTGGTCACCGAATGGCTTGGGATCACCGATGGCCGAACGGCTTGGGATCACCGGCCGGATCGCTCATCCCAACCGTTTGGCATAGTTAGATCGGTAACCCGATCAGTTATGCTTGGCCAAGTCATTTGGCTCAGTTGGATTGGTCGTCTGCATTTGACTTGGTCGGATCGATCGACTTATTTTGCCGGCTCGGGTTGATCCGTCCAAAATTGGGAATTTTGGCTAGACCCAATTTCCACACTTAATTATTTTTAACCGTTGATCTCGAAAGTGTGGATGTTGACCCCAACAATTGATTTTCTTATTGGATTATATGAGAGTTATGATCATATACAGAGTCAATTTCTCATGAAGAAAAGTCTTCCTAGTCTCTCTGAGGTTATAACATTATGGACAATGATGATTCTCAGTGTTTTGTTAGAGTTCAACCTACGAGTGGTGTTGAACCATCTGCTTTTCAAGCCTCTTCCGGATCTTATGGTAATCTGTTGTCTTAGAAAAATCAATATGTATGTTCTTGTTGTGGTGCTTTGGATCATATGTTGATCGTTGCTACAAGAAACATGGTTATCCTCCGAGACTAAACCAAAATCTAAGTTTCAGAGGAACTATGTACCACAACAGTCTTCTATCTCTACAATCATGGTCGATAATTCTGACTGTCCTGAGAATCACTCAAAGTCACAGCAATCCAGTAATCATAAGGTTTCTCATCCTCCTGCTTCTCTTACTACAGACCAGATGCAGCAGTTCATTGCCTACTTTAGTACTCAGCTTCATAACCATAGCATTACTTCATCATCTCCTGCATCAGAAGGACGTCCCTGCCTTGCCTTTAGCCGTACCATCCACTTCTAAAGTGTCTGGTACATTTCTCTCTCTTTATTACTTTTCAACTCTTAATTGCATGCCTTTTGTGGTCTGGTTCTTTAATTCCCGCATATTCATTCACAGGTGCTATCTTAGTATGTTCTAGTATTACGGATATTGATACTTGGCATGCTTCTCTAGGACATTATGCTTATCCTAAAATAGATTATTTTCTACAACTTTGAATTTACCTGCAAATAAAACTAAGGCTAGTCATCATTGTGATGTTTGTCATCTAGCCAAACAAAAATGTTTGTCATTTCCTCTTTCTAATAGAATCAGTGATGAACCTTTTGACTTGCTTCATATTGATGTATGGGGATCTTTTTATGTTCCAACGCATGAAGGTTTTATATATTTTTTAATAATTTTATATGATCATAGTCGTGCAACTTGGGTTTATCTCATGAAATTGAAATCAGATGTTTTTCATATCTTTCCCACTTTTCTCACTATGATTGAAAATCAATACAAAAAAAAGAGTGTCAAATCGGTTAGATCTGAGCGCATGAACTCTCTTTTGTAAATCCTTACAAAAACAAAGGTATCATTCTATTTCATTCATGTCCTGAAACCCCATAACAAAATTTTGTTGTCGAAAGAAAACACCAACACATCTTTAATGTTGCTCGTGCCTTAATGTTTCAATCACATATTCCCTTACCTTATTGGGGTGATTGCATTTTCATTGCATTTTTTCTCATTAACCGCCTTCCATCTCCAGTTATTCAAAACAAAACCCCTTATCAAATCCTCACTTCTAAGCTTCTTGAATACCATCAACTCAAAACCATTGGTTGCCTCTGTTACAAAATCACTTCGACATATTCTCATCATAAATTCTCTCCCAGAGCAAAGGTGTGCATCTATATTGGCTATACTGCAGACTTCAAACGATACAAACTGCTACATCTGGAAGCAAACAACATCTCCATTTCCATGCATGTCATTCTTCATGAAAACATCTTTCTGCTACATCTGGAAGCAAACAACATCTCCATTTCCATGCATGTCATTCGTCATGAAAACATCTTTCCTTTTGCCGGTTCCTCTATTTTTAATACAACAATAGCTTTCTTTTTTAGTGTTGTATTTGTTGGGATCAATTTCCATCCCAGCGAGATTGACCACCAAAAATGGCTAAGTAAAGATCCTGGACCTAACCGACCTGGTGGTACGAGACAGCCAACATGTTGGCAAACCGGCAAACGGTGACGAGCCAACATGTTGGCGATCCAAAACCCTTGGCTCGGCAGCAAGGAGCAGGGTGACAAACCAACATGCTGACAAACTACCATACGGTGACGAGCCAACATGTTGGCAGACCAACAAACGGTGACGAGCCAACGTGTTGGCGAACCAACAAACGGTGACGAGCCAACATGTTGGCAGACCAACAAACGGTGACGAGCCAACATGTTGGCAAACCAACAAACGGTGACGAGTTAACATGTTGGCGAACCAAAACCTTGGCTCGGCAGCAAGGAGAAGTAAGCGACGAGCCAACACTCCTCTGGCTCGGCGTCGGGAAGAAGTAACTTGGTGACGAGCCAACATGTTGGCAAACCAACAAATGATGACGAGTCAACATGTTGGCGAACCAAAATCCTTGGCTCGGCAGCAAGGAAAAGTAAGTGACGAGCCAACGCTTGGCTAGGCATCAGGAAGAAGCAACGACGAGCCAAACACATGGCTCGGCGTCGGGAGGAAATGGTGACGAACCAAACATGTTGGCGAACCAGCAAACGGTGACGAGCCAACATGTTGGCGAACCAGCAAACGGCGACGAACCAACTCCCTGGCTCGACATCAAGGAGAGGCAGGCGACGAGCCAGCCCACCGATGACCCAATAAAGCAACAAGCCCAACATCTTGATGGGACGAGGTGACGAGGCAAAGAAAGAAGCCCACGAATTTCCACCGCCTTAGAAGAAATCGGAAAGAAAGGAAATCCCGAAGGATAAGGAAATTTTTCTTTATCGTTTAGGAAGAAGCCTAGCCGAGTTAAACTTGTATATATACTCATGTACACCCTCAGAAAAGGGGATCCGAAAATTGACCTAGCTAAACACTTGTTATTCTCTGCAACAGCTTTCAAAACAGCTTAGATAATAAAAAACCATCTTTGGATCTCGGTTATTGCATTTCTTTTCATAGAAATTTGTCGAATCCCTAAATTTCTCTTACCAAATTTAGTTGTGCGAGTTTTGACTCCCACAGTATCCCCTGATGTTTGTTTACATACCCAAATTTTAAGAAAAATAAAAAGACATATTTTGGGTCAGATTGATCAAATAAAAGTTTTGAATATGTTTAATTTCATGGGTGTTTCTGATCATTTCAGAAGTTAGAAGCACGTTCCAGAGATAGAAATAAAACTAAGGACTAGATTGCAAAAAATATATAAAATCTGGACAGATTTTGGCTCTAACTGGACACCACTAGACTAATAAGATGAATGATGAAGAAAAAAAATGAAAAGGAACAAAATTTTAGGAATGAGAAGGAATATTTTATTCCTCTTGTTCCTTCTCAAATTTGACTGGAAATATTTTTGTTCTATAATTCTCTGCAGGAGGAGGAATGGAGAGGAATCATGGGTACCAAAAATTTCTTACGAATGGTGTAATTTTTAAAGAATGGAGAAAAATTCAATGTTCCTCTTCGTTTTTTTCCCTTTTAATGATCACAATTTGGAGCCTTTAGCGCTCCTCGTTGCTGGATATTTGGGTTTGATTTTGGCAACATATATCCTAGTTTTTCATCCCGATATATATACACGTTTTAAAGCCCCAAAACCTAGCTGCCATTTTGGTGTAGCGTGACCACTTGCTTCTTCCTCAAGTTTCCATTATATTTCCTTTGCTGCAGTTAGAAACTCTTTTGTTAGATTTCTATTTTCTTTACAGAATTATGTTTAATTCTCCTTTTTGGTTTTATCGTGCTTTTCCTTTTCTAGTAGGATTTGGTTCTATAAATATAGAGCTATGGTTGTAAGGGAAGACAGAATTTTGATTAATAATAGAGTCTTGAGTTCTTAAACTCTTCTTCTTCCTTAAGATTCGGTGTCCTCATTGAGATTCAACGAACTTGAGAAGCTTAGTTTCCGGGTATTCACAGAATTCAACGGATTTCTAAGATTATCGTTACAACCGTTGCGTCATTTGGTATCAGAGCCAGGCACTTTAATTTTTTTTAGTTAAAGTACGATCCGGAATCATGGCTCCACGACCTCAAAAACAATCTGTGGAAGATTGGTCTAATTTTCAACAGTTTTTAAAAGATTTTCAAGAAAGGTTTCAAGCGAATTTTCACCAAACCCTCTCTGAGTCAATTCAACAAGGAGTCCGGGCTGCTTTGGCCGCAAACAATGGTGCCATTGGTGAAAACGGAGCCGCACGAGCAAACCCACGAGAGCACCACCACCCTGTATTCGCTGATGACGATGAAGACATCGAAGACAACCCGTTTGCAGGTGCAGAATTCCAGCAAATTCAGAGACAACCCCAAAACAGAGCCCTTGCTAATCAACGCAACAATGAAGATACTCGGTGGGAAGCAGGCTTCAAGGTTGAATTACCTAATTTCCATGGAACATTAAGCCCTGAAGACCTTATTGATTGGATCACTAACGTTGAAGAATTGCTGGAATTCAAAAACGTCCCTGATCATCTTAGAGTGGCCTTGGTTGCGACGCGTTTTAAGCGTCGTGCTTCCGCTTGGTGGCAACAACTCAAACAAAAACGAGCAAGGGAAGGAAAGAACAAAATTTCTTCATGGGAAAAATTGAAGAAACAGATGCGTAAGTCGTTTTTACCATATAATTATACACGGACATTGTATAATCGACTTCAAAACCTTCGGCAAGGTAATCGTGGAGTGGGAGACTACGCAGAAGAATTTTTTCTTCTCCTAACACGTAATGACATCCACGAAACTGAAGACCAATTAGTATCTCGTTTTATTGGTGGCCTGCGCACCCAATTACAAAATTGGTTAAATCAGTTTGATCCTGTGACAGTTTCAGAGACAGACCAAAGAGCGTTATCATTTGAGCAACAAAACAAACAAGGTTCGTCTACCTGGAATTCGTATGGGAACAGAAACAGAGGCACATCATCTATATCAGACTTGGGAATTATGAATAGCTCAGCCACAATTCGATCAGCCGAAAACACCGATTCCAACCATCCTATTCCTCAAGATAGATCCACCCACAGTTCCGAAAATGCTGGAAATTCTCGTCCCTCTCGTCCTAATGTACTGAGATGTTATGCATGTGGCGAATCAGGTCATCGACAAACGGCTTGTCCGAATCAAAAGCGACGAGGTTTATTAACAGAGGGTCATCTACAAGATCAACCAGCTGTTTATGATGATTACAATGATGAGATTTCAGATTCTCAGCACCTGCAAGAAGAACAATTATACGCTGATATAGGACCACTGTTAGTTGTACGACGAAGCTGTTACAGTCCAATGGCCCCAATCGAATCAAGGCAAAGGACAAATTTATTTCAAACCTCATGCACAATTAATGGTAAAGTCTGCAAACTAATTGTTGATTAAGGAAGTTGCTCAAACTTTATTTCTGAGGAGGCAGTCCATAAGCTTGGACTTTGCTGTGAACAATCCAGCTCCTTATAAATTAGCATGGGTAAATCAACAAGCAGGTATCTCTGTTTCTCAACAAGCTCGTGTCCCTTTCTCAATTGGAAACTTTTATAAAGATGATATTCATTGTGACATCGTTCCAATGGACGCTTGTCATATATTATTGGGTCGTCCATGGCAATATGATCGAAGCACAATACATGATGGACGCTTCAACACTTATAGTTTTTTATTTGACAAACGTAAGATCAGGCTGATGCCCTCAACAAGTTCATCTGACCTGGCTACAGTTTCACCACCAATTATGACATCTGATCAACAGTTGAAACCTATTCTTCTGTTATCGAAAGCTGATTTCGTTGCTACGATGCACAAAGCGGGGTTTGTCTTAGCTCTTATTCCTTCATCAACAACAGAAGCAGTTCATGATATCCCTCACGAACTTAGAGGCATCGTCACTGAGTTTCATGATGTTTTTCCACCAGACCTACCACATGGCCTTCCTCCATTGCGTGATATTCAACACTACATTGACCTTGTGCCTGGATCGACACTCCCAAACAAGCCACACTATCGTATGAGCCCAACGGAACATGAAGAACTACGTCATCAGGTCGAAGACCTCGTGCGCAAAGGATATCTTCGTGAAAGTCTCAGCCCATGCGCCGTTCCTGCTCTTTTGGTCCCAAAAAAAGATGGCTCTTGGCGTATCTGTGTAGACAGTTGTGCAATTAATAAAATCACGGTACGCTACCGATTCCCAATTCCTCGCCTTGATGATCTTTTGGATCAGATTAGTGGGTCATCAATATTTACTAAACTAGATTTGAAGAGTGGATATCATCAAATTCGTATCAGCGGGTGATGAATGGAAAACGGCCTTTAAAACTCGTGAAGGCCTCTTTGAATGGATGGTAATGCCATTCGGTCTCTCGAATGCACCAAGTACATTTATGAGAGTTATGAACCAGATCTTGAGGCCATTTATTGACAAGTTTTTAGTTGTTTACTTTGATGACATCTTGATTTTTAGCGTCTCTTGGGACTTGCATATTCAACATCTGCGCGAAGTACTCTCTGTTTTGCGAAATAATAGGTTCTACACTGCTACTCAGAAGTGTGAATTTGGCACTCAACAAGTCATGTTTTTAGGCTACCTAATCTCTGCAAAAGGTATTGCCGTGGACTCTAGCAAAGTTGCAGCCATCACATCATGGCCAACGCCGCAAACAGTCTCTGAGATAAGTAGTTTCCATGGTCTTGCATCATTCTACCGTAGATTTGTTCCTCATTTTAGTGCTATCATGGCACTGATTACTAATTGCATTAAAGAAAGCAAGTTCTCATGGGGTACAGATGCCGACAAAGCTTTTAACCACATTAAAGAGAAGCTTACAACTGCACCAATTTTGGTTTTACCAGATTTTTCATGCGATTTTGAGCTCCATTTTGATGCTTCTAAACTCGGCATTGGAGCAATCCTTAGTCAAAAAGGAAAGCCAGTTGCTTATTTTAGCGAGAAATTGGCGGGATCTCGAAGTCGATATAGTACATATGACGTCGAATTTTATGCAATTGTGCAAGCGATTCGACATTGGCGACATTATCTTTTTCACAAAGAATTTATCTTGTACACAGATCACGATGCGTTGAAACATCTCGGGAGTCAAGAAAAGGTGTCTTCCAGACACGCCGGGTGGATCTCGTATTTGCAGCAGTTTACATTCGTCATTAAACACCAAGCTGGTACACTTAACCGTGTGGCAGATGCTTTGAGCCGTCGGCATAACCTCTTAGCATCTGTACGTGTATCTGTCCTAGGATTGGAAAATCTCAGAGAGCTGTACAAGACTGATGTTTTCTTTTCTCCTATCATAATTGCTTTACAAACTGAACAGAACACATATTTTGTGATACATGATGGCTTTTTGTTTTCGTGGCAACCAACTTTGCATTCCCGATTGCAGTTTGCGCCTTCAAATAATCCAGGAACTATATAATGAAGGGCATATTGGAAGAGATCGTACGTTACAACTTGTCTCCTCCTCATATTTTTGGCCAAGTTTGCGTAAAGATGTTACCCGCTTCGTTGAACGCTGCAAAATCTGTCATGTCTCAAAAGGTACTGCCTCTAATGCCGGCTTGTATTTGCCTCTGCCAATTCCAGATCAGCCATGGAGCGACATTAGTATGGACTTTGTCCTTGGACTTCCCCGCACACAAAGGGGACACGATTCAATCTTCGTCATTGTCGATCGTTTTTCGAAAATGGCACATTTTGTTCCATGTAAGAAGACGACGGATGCAAGTTCTGTGGCTCGGCTTTTCTTTCAAGAGGTGTATAGATTGCATGGGTTGCCTTCTTCAATTGTCTCCGATAGAGATTCACGATTTCTTAGTCATTTTTGGCGTTCTTTGTGGAAATTGGTGAATACAAAATTACATATGAGCTCGGCATTTCATCCTCAAACGGATGGACAAACAGAGGTTGTCAATCGTTCTTTGGGTAATTTACTACGCAGTCTTGTTGGAGATAACATTAAATCATGGGATTCAAAGCTAAGCCAAGCCGAATTTGCTCATAATCGTGTTGTTAATCGGAGTACCGGGTACAGTCCGTTCATGGTCGTTTATGGATTTTTGCCACGTTGTCCTTTAGATTTGGTCCCTGTTCCTGATATGACCCGCCTTCATGGTGATGCGGCTTCCTTCGTCTCTGAATTACAACATATCCATCAGATCACACATGACCGGCTTGTGGCTACAACATCTAAATTAAAGAACGCTAAAGACAATAAACGTCGGCATTTGGAGTTTGATGAAGGGGATTTAGTTTGGGCCATTTTAACCAAGGATCGTTTTCCACCGCATGAGTACAACAAATTAAAAGCCCGAAATATTGGTCCCTTGAAAATTCTCAAGAAAATCAATCCCAACGCTTATCGTCTGCAGTTGCCACCGTCCGTACGAACGTCTGATGTGTTTAATGTTAAACATTTGGTTCCTTTCATGGGTGATAATGAGTCTGATTCGGGGTCGAATCTTTTTGCGGAAGGGGGGGATGGTGTAGCGTGACCACTTGCTTCTTCCTCAAGTTTCCATTATATTTCCTTTGCTGCAGTTAGAAACTCTTTTCTTAGATTTCTATTTTCTTTACAGAATTATGTTTCATTCTCCTTTTTGGTTTTATCGTGCTTTTCCTTTTCTAGTAGGATTTGGTTTTATAAATATAGAGGTTGTAAGGGAAGACAGAATTTTGATTAATAATAGAGTCTTGAGTTCTTAAACTCTTCTTCTTCCTTAAGATTTGGTGTTCTCATTGAGATTCAACGAACTTGAGAAGCTTAGTTCCCGGGTATTCACAGAATTCAACGGATTTCTAAGATTATCGTTACAACCGCTGCGTCACATTTCCTCTACAAATTTGAGGAAATTTTGGTGAGTTTTGAGATTTTTATTCAATACATTTCAGATGGTATATTATAATTTTTGGACCTATGGCTGATATTAGGTGAATTATTTGGTCTTCGAAAGTATTTGTAAGAGTTTTAATTCGAGATCCAATGTCCCAATGTTCTGAAAATGATAATAGTAAGTGAGTTCTAACTCCTTTAGATTATTATACATTGGTATAAAACGTTAAGAAATTTGTTTATAATAGTAGAACGGTTAAATTATTCTGAATATGAATTGATTAAATTAATTAGACCGGAAACTAAAAATGGATAATTAAATATGTATTCTTGAAATTTATCTGATTCGATTATGGTGGTAATGGATTATATGATCTGTTTAGATTGGTATCAGCATGCTATTTTAATCTTAGTAGCTCCATTGGACAATCCATGGCAGCCGGCAACCCCATGGATGTATTATGTATTAGTATTTTGTTAGTGGTTTTGGAGTCGATTAGTGTCGTGGACCGTACTTCATTGCCACTTTGATAGCGGCTAGCATCCCTATCAAGTATATTAAGTATATATTATGTTAGTACTTGGCTGGATCGACTAATATTGGGATCATACCATTCCGCTTATGCTGTTGCATTGCTAGATACTTGATCGTGTTGTTCTGCTCTGATTATTCTGCTTTGAAAGTTATTATGTTCTGATGATATTATTATGATTTGTTAAACTAAGTTGTGTTTATATAAATTTGAATATTTGTTTATTTGTACCAATATGTGAACATTAACTGTGCGAGATTAGACCGTATTGATATTTGTTTATTGGGTTTGTAGTCTCACCGAACGATTTTTCGCTCACATATATTATGATTTCTATGCAGATAAGTTTCAGAAAAGAGGTGGTCTAGTGATTAACTACCTTGGTTTGGGATGTGGAGCGAGATTTGGTAGTTTTTTCATTGTAAAATCCATTAGTGTTTTTCTGATTTTGAATTTCAAGAGATTTTAGACTTTTATATTATGAAGTGTTGAATTAATGTTTATTTTTACTTTTAGTGATGTTGTGGAAATTTTTTTGGAATTTTCGGGGCGTTATAGTTGGTATTAGAGTATGGTTTTATGAAACCTTGGTGCTTAAAAACCTTTTGAGTTAAAAAAAATATAAAATTAGAAAATCTTTTGGGCCCAAATTTTGATATTTATGAAATATGATTTACGAGATCGTGAATTTTATGATGGAAAAAGTTATGCCACTTTCGCAGTTGGATTTATGGGAGTATGAGTTTGGGAGTTGTTAGATTCAGCTTAAGTAAAAGTAAGAGTATGTGTTTTGCCTATAGAAGAATTGTCAAATGATGGAGTTCTCAAGCTAGTTTGCTAATATTTAAACATCTTAAGAGAAAAATGTTGCTTATATTATGTGCTATGGAATCTAGATTTCATCTGAGGAAGATCACTCTTGCAGCTCGACGTTCACTAGATGTAAAGTTTTGGTGTCTTTTGAGGTGAACATTGAAAACAAAAACACCTAAAGAAAGAGAAGTTGAACGATGAGTGGAGCAAGTGTAAATTCAAGCTTTGGCAAATGGGATTTCTCAGACACTTGGTATTAATAGAAGGTGTGGTAGTTGATCTTACCAATGTCGATGCAGTCACGAGTGACGGTAGCAAATCATTATTTTATGAGATTCACAGTTTCTTAGGATTAGCAGAGTATCACTAAAGATTCATTGAGAGTTCTTGCCAGATCACTAGACCACTCGCTTAAATACTTTGCAACAGAGTTAAGTTTAATTGGAGTAATTCTTGTGAGGAGAGCTTTGGAGAACTAAAGAAAAATTTAGTGTATGCTCCTTTGATTAACTTTTCCTAAGACCTGATGTAGGATATGTATTGTAAATCGATGCTTCTTTTTTATGATTGGGTTGCGTGTTGGTGTGATTGGGTAAAGTGATCGTTTATGCATCTAGGCAGTCACGTAAGCATAAGGTTAACTACCCTAATCTGACCAAGCTAGTTGCATTAGTTTTGCCTTTAAGTTGTGGCGTCAATATTTGTATGGAGAGAAAGTGTAGAAGGAATTGAACCTAAGACAAAGAAAATGGATTGAGTTATTAAGCAACTATGACTGTGAGATTCTTTACCCCTCTGGAAATGCTAATTTAGTTGTAGATGTCTTTCGTAGAAAGAAAATTACAGTATCATGTTTGAAATCACAGTGGGACTTAGTAGAACAGATGATCAAGCTACATATTTTGGTTCAGGAGGATTAATCGCGATTTTTAGCTGCCATGGGAATTCAGTCGGACTATTTGACACACATTCGTGATCCACAAAGGCAAGATGGCAAATTATACCCTATTTGTGAGAAACTTGAGGATTTTGGCCAACTAGGGTACAAACTTAGGAGTGATGCGGTTTTATCATAGAAAGACAAAGTTTGTGTATCATGCAATAGTTGTTGGATGAAATTTTGAGAGAAGGACACCAATATGGATATACAGTTCATCCAGGTAACACTATGATATATCAAACACTTAAGCTATTATATCATTATAATGGTATGAAAGGTGATATTGCTAAGTTTGTATCTATGTGCTTTGTTTTCCAGCAAGTGAAAATAGAACATCAGAAGCCAAGTGGTATGCTTTAATCATTGCCAATTCAAGAGTGGAAATGGGATAAGGTTTTTATGGATTTTACAACTGGACTTCCAAAGTCTCATAAGGGAAATGACTTGATTTTTGTAATAGTAGATTGTTTAACAAAGTCAACACATTTCTTGCCAACGAAAAAGACATTATCATCATTTCGACTCGCAGATCTATGTGGAAGAAATTGTGAGGTTGCATGTTATCATTAGTACTATTGTTTCTAATTGTGACCCAAAGTTCACATCACATTTTTGGGATAGCTTAGATCAAGCTTTGGATACAAATATTTCAGTACTGCATGTTATCCTCAGATAGATGGATAGTTAGAGAGGACTATTCAAACACTTGAAGACATGTTAAGATCTTGTTTTTTAGATAGCCGACAGTAAGGGGAGAAGTTATTACTATTATTTGAGTTTTTTTATAATAATAGTTATCATGCGAGCATTGAAATGGCACCATTTGAAGTTTTTTTATGGTAGACCATGATGTACTATGTTATGTTGGGCAGAAGCTGGAGAGACCAAAGGTATTGGTTGTGAATTGATCTTAGAAACCACAGGAAAATTGAGATTGATTAGGGATATAATGAAAACTGCCTAAGACCATCAGAAGAGTTATGAAGATCGTTAGAGGCATTATTTGGAATTCCAAGAGGGTGATCAAGTATTTCAGTACTGCATGTTATCCTCAAATAGATGGACAGTTAGAGAGGACTATTCAAACACTTGCAGACATGTTAAGATCTTGTTTATTAGATAGCCGGCAGTAAGGGGAGAAGTTATTACCATTAGTTGAGTTTTCTTATAATAATAGTTATCATGCGAACATTGAAATAGCACCATTTGGAGTTTTTTATGGTAGACCATGATGTACTATGTATTTTGGGCAGAAGCTGGAGAGACCAAAGGTATTGGTTGTGAATTGATCATACAAACCACAGGAAAATTTAGATTGATTAGGGATCGAATGAAAACTGCCTAAGACCATCATAAGAGTTATGAAGATCGTCGGAGGCATTATTTGGAATTCCAAAAGGGTGATCAAGTATTTGTTAAGATTCAACCTATGAAACAAATTTTTTGATTTGGACTGTTAGAAAAGCCTAAGCCGCACTTTATTGGTCTTATCTATAATTATAAATTGTATAGAGAGTATGGCTTCCCAATTGGAATTATCTTCAGAGTAGAGACATGTGCATAGTATTTTTGATGTATCTAATAAAATGGCTCGATAACAGATTGCTTCTTCTAAAGCACGCCCCATTCGTTCTTCTCGTAACAATCCAATAAGTTCTCCAGGTAAAAAAATATTAGACATTCCTTCTTCTAAAACCAAAACTTTTGATGTTATTTGACGTACAATAATTTCGATATGCCTATTATGAATCTGCACCCCCGATATAGCTGAGAAAAATATCATCATGATCCTTCGCGTTAAAGAAGATCTCAAGTATGAAGAAAATCATATATACATAGCAGATAGTATGGTTGAGTAACTCGTGAGAAAAAACAATTCCTCTTATTAAATTCGTCGAGGAATTATATCGCATAAGATAAAAAATGGGATGTGGAGTCAGATATAAATATACGTACCTTTTTCAAGTAAATTTTTGAATTCGAAGACGAATTCTTTTTAAGATTGGTCTAATTGTAATACCCAAAATTTAAGAAAAAGGAAAGACATGTTTTGGATAAGATTGATCAAATAAAAAATTTGAATCTGTTTAATTGATTGGGTGTTTCTGATCATTTCAGAAGTTAGAAACAAGTTCCATAAATAGTTATAAAACTAAGGCCTGAATTGCAAAAAGGATATTAGTGCTCCTCGTTCCTGGATATTCGGGTTTGATTTTGGCAACATATATCCACATTTTTCATCCCGATATATATATATATACGTTTTAAAACCCCAAAACCAAGTTGTCGTTTCCTCTACAAATTTGAGGAAATTTTGGTGAGTTTTGAGATTTTTCTTGCCAATACATTTCAGATGGTATATTATAATTTTCAGACCTATAATTGATATTAGGTGAATTATTTGATCTTGGAAAGTATTTATATGAGTTTTAATTCGAAACTCAATGTCCCAATCGTTCTGAAATTGATAATAGCAAGTGAGTTCTAACTTCTTTAGATTATAATACGTTAAGAAATTTGTTTATAATAGTAGGGTCAAGTTATTCTGAATATGAATTGATTATATAAATTGGACTGTAAAATAAAAATGGATAATTAAATATGTATTTTTGAAATTTATATGATTCTATTATATTAAATTATTTTAAGTTATGATGGTGGTGATAGATTATATGATTTGTTTACAATGGTATCAGCATGCTATTTTTATCTTAATAGTCCTATTGGGCAATCCATGGCAGCCGACAACCCTATGGATGTATTATGTATTAGTATTATGTTAGTGATTTTGGAGTCGGTTAGTGTCGTGGACCGTACTTCAATGTCACCTCAATAGCGGTCAGCATCCCTATCAAGTATATTATTTATATATCCTGTTAGTACTTGGTTGGATCGACTAATGTTGGGGTCGTACCATTCCGTTTCTGCTGTTGCATTGCTAGATACCCGATCGTTTTGTTCTGCTCTGATTATTCTGCCTGAAAGTTATTATGTTCTGCTGATATTATTATGATTTGTTAAGTTAAGATATGTTTTTCTAAATCTGAATATTTGTTTATTTGTGCCAACACGTGAACATTAATTGTACAAGATTAGACAGTATTGGTATTTGTTTATCGGGTTTGTACTCTCACTAAGCGATTTTTCACTCACAGATATTATGATTTCCGTGTAGATAAGTTTCAAAAAAGAGGTGGTCGAGTTATTAAATACATTGGTTTGGGGATGTGGAGTGAGATTTGGTAGTGTTTCCTTTGTAAAATCCCGTTCGTGTTTTTCTGATTGTGAATTTCAAGAGATTTTAGACCTTTATATTATGAAATTTTGAATTAATATTTATTTTTAGTGATGTTCTAGAAATTCCTTTGGAATTTTCAGGACGTTATAGGTGGTATCAGAACACGGTTTTACGAAACCCTGGTGTTCAAAAACCTTTTGAGTTAAAAAAATATAGAAAAATAGAAAATATTTTGGGCCCAAATTTTGATATTTATGAAATCTGATTTACGAGATCGTGAATTTTATAATGAAAAAGGTTATGCCAATCGCGCAGTAGTATTTATGGGACTATGAGTTTGCGAGTTGTTAGATTCAACTTAAGTAAAAGTATGAGTATGAATTTTGCCTATAGAAGAATTGTCAAATGATGGAGTTCTCAAGCTAGTTTGCTAATATTTAAACATCTTAAGAGAAAAATGTTGCTTCTATTATGTGCTATGGAATCTAGATTTCATATGAGGAAGATCACTCTTGCAGCTCGACATTCACTAGATGTAAAGTTTTGGTGTCTTTTGAGGTGAACATTGAAAACAAAAACACCTAAAGAAAGAGAAGTTGAACGATGAGTGGAGCAAGTGTAAATTCAAGCTTTGGCAAATGGGATTTCTCAGACACTTGGTATTAATAGAAGGTGTGGTAGTTGATCTTACCAATGTCGATGCAGTCACGAGTGATGGTAGCAAATCATTATTTTATGAGATTCACAGTTTCTTGGGATTAGCAGAATATCACTAAAGATTCATTGAGAGTTCATGTCAGATCACTAGACCACTTGCTTAACTACTTTGGAATGGAGTTAAATTTAATTGGAGTAATTCTTATGAGGAGAGCTTTGGAGAACTAAATAAGAAGTTAAAGTCTGCTCCTTTGATTAACTCTTCATAGACCTGATGTAGGATATGTATTGTATACCAATGCTTCTTTTCAGGATTGGGTTTTGTGTTGGTATGGGAGGGTAAAGTGATCGCTTATGCATCTACGTAGTCGCGTAAGCATAAGGTTAACTACCCTAATCTGACCTCAAGCTGGCTGCATTAGTTTTACCCTTAAGTTGTGGCGTCAATATTTGTATGGATAGAAAGTGCAGAAGGAACTGACCCTAAGACAAAGTAAATGGATTGAGTTACTAAGCAACTATGACTATGAGATTCTTTACCCCTCCTGAAATGGTAATTTAGTTACAGATGTCATTCGTAGAAATAAAATTACAGTATCATGTTTGAAATCACAGTGGGACTTAGTAGAACAGATGATCAAGGTACATATTTTGGTTCAGGAGGATTAATCGCGATTTTTAGCCGCCTTGGGAATTCAGTCGGACTATTTGATACACATTCGTGGTCCACAAAAGCAAGATGCCAAACTATACTATTTGTGAGAAATTTGAGGAATTTTGCCAACTAGGGTTCAAACTTAGGAGTGATACGGTGCTATTATAGAAAGACTGAGTTTGTGTGTCATGCAAGAGTTGTTGGATGAAATTTTGAGAGAAGGACACCAATCTGATATATAGTTCATCCAGGTAACACTATGATATATCAAACACTTAAGTTGTTCTATCATTATAATGGTATGAAAGGTGTGCTGAGTTTGTATCTAAGTGTTTTGTTTGCCAGCAAGTGAAGATAGAACATCAGAAGCCAAGTGGTAAGCTTTAATCATTGCCAATTCAAGAGTGGAAATGGGATAAGGTTTTTATGAATTTTATAACTGGACTTCCAAAGTCTCGGAAGGGAAATGACTTGATTTGTGTAATAGTAGATTGGTTAACAAATTCAGCACATTTCTTGCCAATGAAAAAGACATTATCATCATTTTGACTCGCAGATCTATGTGGAAGTAATTGTGAGGTTGCATGGTATCATTAGTACTAGTGTCTCTCCTTGTGATCCAAAGTTCACTTCACATTTTTTGGATAGCTTAGATCAAGCTTTGGATACAAACATTTTAGTATTGTATATTATCCTCAGATAGATGGACAGTTAAAGAGGACTATTTAAACACTTGAAGACATGTTAAGATCTTGTGTTTTAGATAGTCGACAATAAGGGGAGAATTTATTACTATTGGTTTAGTTTTTTTATATAATAGTTATCATGCGAGCATTGAAATTGCACCATTTGAAACTTTGTATGGTAGACCATCCCGTACTCTGTTATGTTGGGCAGAAGCTAGAGAGACCAAAGGTATTGGTTGTGAATTAATCTTAGAAATCCCAGGAAAATTGAGATTGATTTAGGGATAGAATGAAAACTGCCTAAGCCCATCAGAAGAGTTATGAAGATCGTCGGAGGCATTATTTGGAATTCCAAGAGGGTGATCAAGTATTTGTTAAGATTAAACCTATGAAACGACAATTTTGATTTGGACTGTTAGAAAAGCCTAAGCCGCACTTTATTGGTCTTATCTATAATTATAAATCGTATAGAGAGTATGGCTTCCCAATTTGAATTATCTTCAGAGTATGTGCATAGTATTTTTTTATGTATCTATATAGCTGAGAAAAATATCATCATGATCCTTCGCATTAAAGAAGATCTCAAGTACGAAGAAAAACATATATGCATATTAGATAATATGGTGGAGTAACTCGTGAGAAACAAAATTTCTCTTATTAAAATCGTCGAGGAATTATATCGCACAAGAAGAAAAATGGAATGTGGAGTCAGATATGAATAAGAAATATTTGTACCTCTTTCAAGTAAATCTTTGAATTCGAGGATGAATTCTTTTTAAGATTGGTCGAATTTTAATACCCAAAATTTAAGAAAAAGAAAAGACATATTTTGGGTCAGATTGATCAAATAAAATTTTTGAATCTGTTTAATTTCATGGGTGTTTCTGATTATTTTCAGAAGTTAAAAGCAAGTTCCATAAATAGTAATACAACTAAGGCCTGAATTGCAAAAAGGATATAAAATCTGGACAGGTTTTAGCGCTCCTCGTTGCTGGATATTCTGGTTTGATTTTGGCAACATATATCCACGTTTTTCATCTTTGTATATATATGCGTTTTATAGCCCCGAAACGTAGCTGTCATTTCCTTTGCAAATTTGAGGAAATTTTGGTGAGGTTTGAGACCCGGTTACCTCTTTCCCGATTTGGACCTTTCGACCAAGTGGTAATCGGATTTTTAGTTGGTTTAGATTGGCCATTGTCCTGTGTTGGTTGATATAGAGAAATAATTTCATTGAAACTCTACACCTAACTATGAATTTATTCACACATGATTGCAGAGAACAAATAAAGAGGTATGAGAAAAAACATAATAAATTAAAATAAATAAAAGAGAGGGTTTAGAAATCTTTTCCAAATTTATCTGAACAGATTCATAGATCTTCTCCTTCAAAAGCCTTACAAAGAAAAATAGCTAGAAGTCTGAATAGAAATGAAAGCTTAGTCTAAAAGATGACTAAAAATAAGTATAAATAGGTCTAAGGTCGGCTGGGATTTGATTTGGGGTTATTTAGATCGAAATAGGAAATTCCAGAATTTCCCCTTTTTCTCGTCAGACTGGAGTGACCTTTCCCTCCTGGAACGGTCGTTCTTCACGTACTTTGGGCTTCTTACTTTTGATCGCACCGTTGGAATGATCTCAAACCACTTCCATATGAAAGCTAACTAAACTATATATATGTTTTCCAAAAATGAGCTCAATCAATCGGTGGAAAGTACTTCATCCAATATTAAACTTCTGACACTTTTGCACTATCCTACAACTTTATATGCTCGTTTGCATCCAAAATGATTTTTGGTCCTCCAAAATGACTTATAACCTGAAAAGACTCGATAAAAGACTCAAAGACTCTAAAACACACACTTTGACTCGATAAAAGACACAAAACAAGGGTTAGAAAATGGTAAAATACAGTTTATCAACTCCCCGAAACTTAGACTTTCGTTTGTCCCAAGAAAAAGGTTTGAAAACATATAAACTCACATATCCTTTAGGACGCCGTATTGACCATCACTCTTGTAAACCACATCGAACAACATCAACTTTAGGTAATACTTCCATGTACTTTGCCTTAAGCTTAACAACCATACCAATTCCAACCCACAATCCATATGAGTTATCCAAAATCACCATTCTTGACCTCTTTTAAATTTAAAGTGTGCAGTCTCATCGAGGGAATATTGATCAAAAAATATGTGGACTCTTATTCGTTCAAGTTTCTAATCACACATACAGTCTTACTTCCAGACTCTTTCCTCTCCCTTTTCTCACTTCCTTTGTCGATTTCTCCCTGCTTTTATAGGGTATCATTTTATTTTTCTATCGACTGCTTTTCTCTCATATTTTTACGGGATTCTTTTTTTTGGACAGGTTTCCATGAGATGCGAGAACTAACGGGACTAACCGCCAACTTTCTGATTCACTGCCTTACCACCTACATCCTTTTTCTTTTCTTTTTAATTGAAGGCAAGAGAGAGATAAACCGTACTCTCACAGACTAGTCTTTTCAGGTCTGAATGAGGAATCTGGTTTCATGTTTGCCAAGTCCCAAGATAAGAAAATTTAGATCATTAGGTGCGAAGCCAACTTTGGATCCTTCAATTACCCAAAGAGATATGGGGACATTGGTAGGTCAATCCACCTACGGGTTTTCCATTCAGTAAAATCTGCAGTTAATGGCTGAAAGAATGGTCATTAAAGTATTAGTTAAAATGGTTAGTTCCAAGAAAGGCTTATAGTTAAAACACCTAAAGAAAAACAAGAAAGAATAAATGGTTCAAAATGGTATATTTTCTAACTTCAATGTCAAGCGGGGTACCTTCGTAGGGAAAATTGTAGAACTGGTACACTTTTTTGGAAATACCAGCGCTACCCCTTAAGGCCAGCAGAGTTAAGGCGGACCGGTGGCACACTGTCTGCAGGTTGACATTTGCAACGCAAGTAAATGTAGACTACGCAGAGTACAAATAGAGATAGAAATGAGTATGCACAGTCTCTGCTTATACTCGCAGAAAAAAAACATAACGCTCTCAGTCTCTACCTTTGGAAGCAGAGTATACGCAAACACTGCTTAGATTCTGCTTGTATTATGCCAAAATTTGGCAAACACTGTTGTGCTTTTTACAATTAAGGTTTCGCAGAACACACCACCTAATGGTAGACTAAAGCCAGACTGGTATCAGACTTTGGTATAATTCTTTACAAAAAGGAGCTGAACATTGACTCCTTCCAATTAGATTTGCACTTATGATAAAACAAATATAAATTCCCGACAAAAAAAAAACAAACATAAACTCATAAACAGTTTTATTAGAAGTGATCAGAGTTGTAATCTTGAGGCGGTGCAAGAGCGAAGGTCAACCGGTGTGGTATTGAGAACTTGAGGTCTTTGAAGCAACTAGTGTTGTAATATCGAGCGTTTGGCAAGAAACAACACAAAGGCGTCTCGTCCTCGTCCATGAAGCGGTATGCGAGCGTGTTGTTAGGGAAACGGGCCGCCAAAGTGTGTATGAGTACCAAATATTTGAAGTCCATCTTAGGCCTCTCTGGAAGGGATCTGTAGAGGTCGAGGTTGACTCCAATGCAGTCGAAGAGTGGAGTGAGCATGCCTCCAATGTAGACTTTCAGATTATCCACCAAAGACACCTCATTTCGAATGTGCAAAAGGTTCCCAAGGAACATTGAAGCGGCATCAAGGTGGAAAATGGGATCATATTCAATGGATCGTCCATGATGGTTGTGAAGCCAATACTGGATTGCACAATATAATATCCTTAGTTCATTGGTGGTTGGAACACCCAGCTTGTGGCGAGCATAAACCGTTTTGGCCAAGAGGCGGAGAGCATAGCGGATAGTTGGATTTCGCACCTTGGACATGCGAGATACGGTGGAGAATGAACCATCCATTGTTATGTTTCTCCATACGGTGGATGCTTCACGAAACTCTTGAGTAGCGCTAAATGTGGAGGATGGGAAGCGGTATACTTCACAAAAATCAGAGAAAGTGAGTGAGTATTAGGTTTGGCCCAACCATAAAGTAGACATATCCATGTCCATTTGCTTCATCCTCAATGAACTTCACCGTGGCAAGGAAATGCTTGGTTGGCGCAGGGTAGGTCAAGTAGTCCATATATGTTAACCTCCCCAAATTCATCCGCTCTACTAGATCATCCACTTGGTCTTGTATCCCTCATTTCGAACACGATATCCCGACAAGCAAAACAAGTAGGAAAAAATGTGGTTCGCTCCAACTCCTTCAAGTGCTTGAACACTTCTTGTGTCCACTCCTCAAACTCGCAGGTGCCTTGAAAAGAATGGTGACTGATTCTTGTTGAAGTGCTCATGGTTGTGTGTTCTTAGTGGTTGTGTCTACAAAAACATTTCCCAAATGAGAACAAGGCATAGTTGAGAACAAAATGTTACTATCCATCATTTAAAAAGCACAAATGAAACGAAAACCAAAAACTCGATGAAATCAAAGATTCAGCTTTAACCATACATTTTGCTTGGTAAATGATGGAGCTGTTAATGGAAAAAGAGATTGTGATTTTCGAAATCCTCTTTGAAAAACAATTGTTGTGTGCAAATGAGAAATGAGAGATCTAAGAGGAAAAATAGAGTTTGAGGGTGAATTTGTGATTCCAAGGATAAAAAGAGGTTTTGTACGCAACATACCCTTCGACTTCCTCGAGATTTTGAAACCCTAGTCTTCCTCGAGATTTTGAAATAATTTTGAAAATACCAGCGCGCTACCCCTTAATGTATATCACCAACGGCAGAAGACAATCACCAGTAGTGCATTAACCGGTATAAGCCGAAACGAGAAATCTCGAGAAACTCGGTGAAAACC
Source organism: Pseudoturritis turrita (assembly GCA_900406555.1). Taxonomy (NCBI): domain Eukaryota; kingdom Viridiplantae; phylum Streptophyta; class Magnoliopsida; order Brassicales; family Brassicaceae; genus Pseudoturritis; species Pseudoturritis turrita. The sequence goes on from OVBL01000732.1 coordinate 323,632, forward strand.
GACTGGTTCGGATATCGCAGACTGAGTGAATATCACCAACGGCAGACCGAAGGAAGATTGAAATCGGAGAATTCTTTTGTAGAGAGTTTTTGTTGTTGTATATTTGTATATACTTCCACTTCCTTTATACATTATTTCTTTTATTTATTACTGTTGTCAAAGTACAACTTATGTTAAAAAGAAAAACTCCACAGTGAAAACTGAGTGGTTAGGGTATCGCAGACTGAATGAATATCACCAACGGCAGACCGAAGGCAGATTGATATAAGAGAATTCGTTTGTAGTGATTTTTTGTTGTTGTATATTTGTATATACTTCCACTTCCTTTATACATTATTTCTTACTCGTTTCAAACTAAAACTTATGTTAAAAAGAAAAACTCAAAAACAAAAATTTGTTATCATATGTTTCTTCGTGTTTCTTTGTTCAACACGACACTATGTGAAATATTCCCTTGGTATTTACCATGGTTATTGATTTTTCTTCCATTCTGTGTTTTCAATGTAAATAAGCTTTTAAACTATTAGATTGAAGATCACTTTGGAGTTATGACGTCTAAACAAATGTTAATCGAAGTTTTTAATTCGCTTTGAGTGGTTTAGGGTTTCGCAGACTGTATGCCGACGTAGCACAACATTTTTGAAGAGTTTCTACTAAAAGAAAAGGCGGCGCTGTCTTAACTGTACAACAAAAGGAGGGCACCGTCTTAATTAGGTAATATCATTCTAAAAAAATTTCCCCAATATATATTCGGGCCTCAAATCAGTTGTTTCAGGCCCATGCCGAAGCCCAGAAAGCTTAAAAAATACAACATTGAGTCTTCTTCTTCTTCCCCTCAGCAACCTAGAGCAGAGGATCGTATCTTTAATTTTGTCGATCTCTTTTTTCATTTCTCCGATAAATCTCCGATCTCTTCATTTCTCCGATATTTCTCCTTCGAATATATCATGGACATGAATGATTACGAGATGGATAGGAATGATTACGAGATGGATTTTCCTGCCATGATTTTTTGCAAAGGAAACGAGCCAGATCCAAATACCATAATAAACTACAGTTCGAAGTTCAATCATCTTTCACTGGTGGAACGTGTAGTGGGTGAGGAAGTGTGGGATTATGTCCGCAGGTCACCGCTAGGAGTTATTTGTAAGTTTGAGAAGTTGGGTTTCGGATGGAGTGTGAAATTTGTGCATCACCATCTTATTTTCAAACAATTGGAGTGTGAAAGCCCATTTGAGTTGTGGTTTTTGATCGCGGGGCAGCCAGCACGGTTCTCGCTCTACGAGTTTGAAGAGATCACAGGTCTCAACTGTAATGAAATTACGCAGTTGGATGGGTTGGTATCTTCTCAAGCTACTCACCAAAGCTGGAATCGCTTTCGGGGTCTTCTCAAAATACGCCGTGCTAGCCCTTGTATTGAGGACATAGTGAAATTGTGTATGAAGCATGGTGGAGATATAAGAAAATCTTGATCCAGGGAAGATAAAATTAGGCTTATTTATCTAGCTATTATGTCTAACGGTCTGTTGGGTGTTGATCGGCGTACCGAAATTCCACTTAACCTAGCTAGGTTGTGATAGATTTGGCAACTTTCAAAGGGCATCCCTGGGGGAGGGTTACTTACAAAGATCTTGTTGAGCAGGTTAAGTTAGTAACTAAAGAGAAGATATGGCAAGACTCTTATGTTTCGAAGGGGTTCGTGCAAGTTCTACAGGTCTGGACATATGTGTATGTGCCCAAAGTGGGAGAAAGTTTGGGAACACCTATAGCGTTTGAAGGTATACATCTGCTAAGATACAAGGGAAAAGTTGGCCGATCCGATATGGAGAAGATCTTCTCAAGTGAAGAGGGATGTATATCTTTGGCATAGTTTGTTGAAGTGAGAATGTAGACTTTTGGCAGAGTAAGCCACAGTGGCAGAGTCTGCAAAAAGACTCTGTCACAAGTTTACATTTTCCCGTCGCTAGACTTCTAGCAAAGTTACGCAGACTTCTGGCTGACATTTATGTAACCATATAACTGTGTTTTGCAGGTGACTGTAACTACTATGTGTGAGAGATCCCGGGCAGAAATCTATCCACGTTGGAAAGGTAACGATGTAATAGATGTCAAGCTTGATAATTTCATCAAATACATTCTCTCTGGCCAGCCGTAGGCGGACATCAAATGGAGCGTCTCAAAAATGTCGCCAGTCCTAGAAAACCGCACTGGAAAAAAAGGAAAGTAGATCATGAAGGAAGGAGAGGAAAAGGGAAAAAGAAGAAGGGAATTGAAGAGCGAGATGGAGAAAAGAGGAAGAGAAAGAAGAAGGGAATTGAAGAATATGATGAAAAAATCGAAGAAGAAGAAGATGACATATGGTATGTCATGAAACCGAAGTTCCCTGTAACTAAAATCCCATCTACTAGTTCAACAGACATCATCGACATCATTGAATTTATCCTAGATAAACAGCAGACCAAGTTTGATGCAGTTGTAACTAGAATTAAAAATGCCAGCCTTGATCAGCAACGTTTAAACTTGGAACAGCAACGAACCAACATGGAATAGCAGAAAGTTTTGAGTGAAATCTTAAACAACTTGGCATAGGTCGTTAAAAAGCTGATGGAGAGGATGACTTGTTTCGAGCAAGATACTCGCTTCTCTAATAACAAACTAAAACCTGACAATCGCATGGTATGTCCAACTCAGCAATTATTGAAATAAAAGAGCTGGCATGATCTGCGATATCATGCTCTATCAGATCTGGTAAAACAATAGAGGGGCATGGCATACTCTGCTTGCCTACATTGTATCATTCATTTATGTGAGACATGTAATTGTTACGACAGACTAATAATGGCATTCAATACTATTCATCAATTGCATCCCTTAATATCCTTTACGGCAGAGTATGCCCTTAAGGTGTAAGAGGTTGAAGCTGAGTTCATGTAACAGTCATTACTTTGAAATTTTGTAGAATGACAAAGAAGAGATGACGGTGGATAACAAAGGAGATGGCAAAGACAACGAAGGAGAAGGAATCAAGGTTGTTGCCTCTGGCTCCTTTTCAAATGATAAAGGAAGAGATGGCAAAGAAAAAGTAACTGATAATGGCATCGAGGCAGAGGATGCCAAAGAAGAACAAGTAGGAGATGATGCAAAAATAGATTGGAGTGAAAAGGCATATGACATCGAGGTAGAGGATGCCAAAGAAGGACAAGTAGGAGATTATGCAAAAATAGATTGGAGTGAAAAGGCAGAGGATGCCAAAGAAGAACAAGTAGGAGATTATGCAAAAATAGATTGTAGTGAAAAGGCAGATGGCATCGAGGCAGAGGATGCCAAACAAGAACAAGTAGGAGATGATGCAAAATAAGATTGGAGTGAAAAGGCAGAGGATGCCAGGGCAGAGGATGTCAAAGAAGAACAAGTAGGAGATGATGCAAAAAAAGATTGGAGTGAAAAGGCAGATGGCGTCGAGGCAGAGGATGTCAAACAAGAACAAGTAGGAGATGATGCAAAATAGATTGGAGTGAAAAGGCAGAGGATGCCAAAGAATAACAAGTAGGAAATGATGCAAAAATAGATTGGAGTGAAAAGGCAGATGGCATAGAGGCAGAGGATGTCAAAAAAGAACATCTTCAAGATATGTTCCACGGAGAAAATATAAAAATGTGAAAAGGCAGAGGATGCCAAAGAAGGACATCTTCAAGATGATAGTAATTGTTTGACGAATTGATCAATCCGACTCTTTTAACATGCATTTTCTCTCTGTTACGCTTCATCAGTTTTTACAACGCAGAACCGTCACACATATCCCGATTTTCCTAATGCCCATTTCTTGATTCCACTCCCTTACCGGCGCCCTGAGTTTCTTTTCTCCGACGCTGCAGTTGATGTGAGTTCTCTTCGGGCGAATATCGACGAAGTAGAGGTCCGTCCAGGTAGCCTGAATTGCCTTAGGCTTACTTGGTAAAATGTGTATCCATCTCGCATCACTAATGTTCATTGTCCTCGTTGCGAGGAGTTGGAGTTGGAGGGAGAAGCCCTACGTGCTAGGATATGTGGTTTGGAGACTCGTCTTCGGAATGTGGAGATGGCTGTGGATTCAGTTAGGATTGTGGCAACAACTTTGACCCACCAGTCAAGGTTCTTGGATCTTATTAGTCGCGAGTTTGGATCGGCCGACGTTGGCTGCGATGTTCCTGGGAGTTCTAGAGGGATGAAGCGCGACCGTTCCCCGGACATTTCATAGAATATCAACTGTTTTTTTTTATCTATTTAATTTTGTAATTGTAAGTCTCCAATGTTATAAGAGAAATGGCTGTTAATGTTATGGTACATTCATTTATTATTTATCTCTTAGTTATCGAATATACCACTTCTATGCAACCAAAATGCTATGATCTGCGTAAAACGTGCCATAATCTGCTTGTAAACATCACATCTAATACAATTGTTGCAGAGAAGCCGCGTAACATTTGTATTCTATAATAAGTTATATTCTACCATATTTGCATAACATTTGTAGTGAACATGCAAATAAGGCAAAGTTAAAAGAGAGAAATACACGTCGTGACTTTGGTTTGGTGCGTCGTACATGCCTTCCCTACTAAATAATGATGACATCGCGAGAAATGTCAAATGGATATAAATGTAATTAACACTACATCTATACATTGTCCTTTGATTCTTCTGTTAAATAACGATTCTACCCCTTTTACTGGGAAAATGCGTGCTTTTTATCGTTTATTTTTGACAGTACCATTTTGGATCAGTTCTATATATGGGTATGAACCCGTATTTGCCACGAGATTGATAATGTTTAAAAATTCAAAGAGATTTGAATTTTCAATTTTTCCCCTAAAACCTAAATTTCTTGTGTGTAATTAGATTAGGGGATTCGTGCTATTTTGACGTATATTATCAACAAAAAGGAACCTAAATATCTCATCGTCGTGGCTAAACACACATTGGAATTCCAAAAAGAGTTAATACTCGGGGTTATGGCTTTCGGTCCTTACGATTACGGCATGAACAACAGTGACACCACATCTCCGACATCCAGCGTGAGCTCTAAGGGTCGCCGTGACGGACACTACGGGATTCCTATACGCTGTTGCGTCCCCTGTTGTGGTGGTAAGATAGTGATTCAAACCGAAACAACCGGTTTGAATGCTGGAAGGATATTCTATACTTGTGACATGAACGAGGTAAGAAAATATTTGAATTATATGACTTTATAAATGTGGCAGATTAATGATTTCATTTACGTTTGTCCTGTATATTGTATGATTAGGATGGATGTCGCATCCGCCACACAAGGCGATGGTGGGATGACGCCATGATGGATGAGTTCCAGGACATTAAGGCTGAGATGGGTTTACTAGAGGATCGCATTGGGTACATTACATCTTATAGCAATGGCGACAATGTAGACCCTCGGATGATGTGGAACAATGTCTTGTACTCGCGGGACCAGATGTTGCCCTTGCTGCGGAGTTGTTACCAAGAGTTGAAGAAGCTCAAGGATACAGTTCTGAATCTTGAATTCGCGGATAATGATTTCAATACGCTTCAGGGGATGGTTATGAATCTTCATGATAGGGTGTTTGGACAAAAGAATATGATTGTGACGCTAATGATTGGAGTACTTGTTGGTGTTGTTTCGGTCGTCCTCTTCTTCTGTTTTCTACTTGTTTAAGTATTAGTAATTTCTTAACTTGATACTTTCTGTTTCGTTGAGGAGCTATAACTCAACGATTAAATATAGAACCCTGTAGATGATTGATTGGTAAGCTGATGTATCTCACCATCACTCATCCTGACATTATGTTTGCGGTCAACAAACTATGTTAGTATTCTTCAGCTCCAAGACAACCCCATCTTCAGGCTGCTTACAAAGTTCTGCATTATCTCAAAAGGACTATTGGTCATGGATTGTTTTATCCTGCTGATGATGATTTTTAGGTTAAAGCTTTCTGCGACTCTAATTAGGCTCAATGTCCTGACACTCGCCTCTCAATCACTGATTTTTGCATTTTTATTGGTCAATCCCTTGTCTCAATCAAAGAAATAGGAGGTTCTTTCTAAATCTTTGGTTGAAGCCAAGTACAGAGCTATGTCCTATACAGCTGATGAAATCGACAAAGCATATAGAGAGAGATTGCCATTCCATATGTGAGAAGATTCAAACAGATCGACTAAAAATGCTTCATGTTAGATCCAAAAATTAGTTGGCTGACCATTTCACCAAACCACTATATCCTACTATCTTTCATCGTATTATGTTCAAGATGGTCTTCACAATCTAATAACGTCATCTTGAGGAAGACTATTAGAGTTGATAGATAAAACTCAATCGTTTTTAACATTATACTTGTATAGTGGTTAGTTCAGTAGAATATATATGTATATATACAATATTTGTACATTTAGATTAATCAATGAAGATATTTTCCATTAATCTTAATATGTTCTTTGTTGTATAGTGAAGGTGTGATGGCAAAATTTCATAGGCGAAGAGAATGAATCTGTGTTGTGACTTGTTCTTTGTTGCATTGTGAAAATGTGATGGCAAAAAATCATAGGCGAAGAGAATGGATATGTATATCTTGTGATTCGATCGAATAAAAAAGTTTGGAGTAAAACCCAACAAAAAAAAAAAAAAATTCATACGCAAAGGACTAGTTTTCGTAGTTTGACACCTCATGCCCAATGTCGGCCAAATTAATCACGTGCTTTAAAATACTCTTCAGTCACACGGACCATAAAATGTCACGTCAACTTCACACTCTACTCCACAAAGTTAGTTTCTAAATTAACGTTGGCATATAAAATCTTCTTATGAAAACAAAAAAAAAACAAAAAAGATTCGTAGTTTTCGTAGCAAAATGTCACGTCAATTTCCTGATGGGCTGCGATTCATCACATCAAGAATGTGAGATAAATCGGATACCATTACCTTGCTTCGCCAAGGACCTGCTTGTAAACATCTTCCCAAGACTCCCAAGTGAACCTTAAGTTCCAAGTCTTAATAAATATATCTCCTTTCTTGCTTGTTGTCATTGATTCAATAAAGCAAAATTCCGAGAAATGTGCCAGTCTTTTATAAAAAAACGCATTTTTTTCATCAGAATAATAAATTGTTTTACCACGATTCGGTTATCTAAATTAGTGGTGATGAGTTTACATAAAATACATCAGAACTAGCTACTCGTGCACCATTCGCAAATCTGTCGGCCTTGGAATTAAGCGGGCGAGGAATATGAGATAAAGACAAAATAAGAGAACTTCTCCTTTAACTTCAGTAATTCTTCAATATGGATTCCAAATGCCGGCCACTCCATCGGTGTAGACACCATCTTCACCAAGTCAGAGCAGTCTGTTGCGAAAGCTGCCTCTATCTGCTTCATGTCGACCAAACAGTGCATGGCCCATACTAGAGCTTCAATCTCTGCGTGTAGTGGAGAAATGCTTCGTCGCAGATTTCGGGCTCCCATCATAATCCATGTGCCTTCGTCTTGAAAAACGTACCATCCAAGGCCTGAAAATTTATCTGATTCTTTCCAAGAGCCATCAATATAACTTTTTAAACCTGAATATACCGGGGGTCCCCTTTGTTTCCCATCATCTGGCATAGGAATATGGAACTCCTCTGATTGAGCCTTCTCCCAAATGATAGCCTCGGTTTTCGCATTTCGCAGGATTACATGTGGATCTATATCCAGTCTTCGAAAAACTTTTTCATTGCGTGCTTTCCAAATATACCACATGATCTATGAGAACATTTGGTCCTGATTTCCAGGAGGCACTCGCCAGAATAAGAAATCCATATTCGTGAAATAGATGATATCGGGAAGACTCCGTTGGCCGTAGGGATAGTTGAGAGCGCCCATGTTTGAAATGCAGGAGGACATTTAAAAAGGGAATGATTTATAGTCTCTTCCAATCCACAAAGGACACACTATATATCACACTTTATCCCCCTGGTTTTCAGATTCACACTAACCGATAAACAACCCGTAATTATTTGCCAGATGAAGTGTCTTAGTTTTGGTGGACATTGGATCTTCCACGATTGCTCCTGCAACGGTCGCACAGGTGTGCCAAAAGTTATAGGTTGTTCCGTAGCTATATTTCGTTGTTTAATTTCATATTCCGATTTGACTGTGTATCTTCCGGACTTTGTATAATGCCACCCTAGAGAATCAGATCTTAAGATATCTCCCACCGGAATACCTCGGATAATTTTCACGTCCTCTGGTATAATGATCGCATTTAGCAAATTTGTATTCCAGGTTCTCGTCTGAGAGTCAATCAAATAGTTGACCGTTAAATTTGGATCATAAATTAGGGTTTTAAAAATGGCTGACCTCGGGTGTTGAGCTGGAATCCAAGGATCCTTCCATACATAAATGGAGCTTCCCGATCCAACTCTTTTAATTAGCCCTTTTTGAACCAAAGGTCTAGCCGATATGATACTCTTCCAACCATAGGAAGGTGAATATGATTTACCTGAGTCCAACGGATTGGATTTCCGAAAATAGCGTCATTTGAATACTTTTGCAAAAGGAGACTCTGGATTATCCATTAATCTCCATAGCTGCTTTGCTAGTAGCACCGTATTGAATGCCTCAATTGTCCGACATCCCAAACTTTAATCTTGTTTACTTTGACATAGTTTTTTTCAAGCTAACCAGTGCATACCTCTTTGATTCCCATTCGAACTCCACCAAAATTATGCTACTACACTGGTTAATTTAGTGGTTATAGACTTGGACAATATGAAAGTAGACATAACATACGTCGGTAAGGATGCTGCGACCGATTTTATAAGGACCTTTTTGCCCCCCCTTTGAGAGAAACTTCGATGTCCATCTGTTAATTCTGTCGTGTAATCTGTTTCTAACAAATGCAAAGACCTTTGTTTTTGCCTCTCCCAGACTTTTGGGTATACCCAGATAGGTGCCTATTCCTCCTAGCGTTTATATCCCTGATACCCATTGTATCGTATCCCTTACCGTTGGATCCACCAAATGCCCAAATTGTATTGACGATTTTGAAAAAGTTTATTTGTTGTCCTGACGCTGTTTCATATTGTTTGAGAATGTCCTGGAGTGTTTGACACTCCTCCTTGTTTGCCTTACAGAAAAAAAGGCTATCGTCTGCAAAAAGTAAATGCGACACCGTCGGGCTTGCCTTCACAATCTTTAACCCCATTAATTTCTTTTCCCTTTCTGCATTCCGTACATTGGCAATCAATGCTTCCGTACACAAAATGAATGAATACGAGGATAAAGGATCCCCTTGACGTAGTCCCTCTCTGGGCTTATTTGTCCCTTTGGTTGTCCGTTAAGAAGAACCTTGTATTGAACCGATTTTATGCACCACATCATCCAGGTAATCCATTTTTCCGCAAATCCAATTTTTTGAAGGAGATTCTCGATAAATGTCCATTCTACCCTATCGTAGGCATTACTCATATCTGTTTTAATTGTCATAAATTTATCTTTACACGCCTTATTTGTTCTCAACCCGTGAAACATTTTCTGTGCAATCAAAATATTTTTCGTAATTAGCTGACCGGCGACAAAAGCTGATTGAGTTTCCGATATTAGATTCGGTAACACTCTTTTTATCCGTTGACACAAAACTTTCAAAATAATTTTGTATCCGACATTACAAAGGTCCTGGTGGGCATGTCTGTTTTCGGGATTAGGCAGATGTTTGTCATATTTAACCTACGGTCAAAATTTCCCGTCCGTAAAAATTCGTTTACTAACTGAAGAATGTCCGATTTAATAATATGCCACGAATGTTGCAAAAATAGTGACTTCATACCATCCGGCCCTGGTGCCTTTTCTGGATGCATCAAAAATATAGCCATTTTTACCTCCTCCTTTGTTACCATTTCCGTGAGCGACTCATTGATATGATTTGTAATCAATGTTGGAACCTCTTCTAATACCTCCTCAAAATCTGTCGGTGAAGTTGTTTGAAAAATGTCTTCAAAATAATTAATTGCGACTTTTTCCACCTCCTCTTCCGAACCGACCCACCCTCCTGATGTATTATATAATCCGATTATGCGCCCTTCTTTGTTTTATTTGCGCATGAAGAGATTTGGAATTGGTGTCCCCTACTTGTGCCCACGTCGTCCAACTTTTTTGTTGTCAATAGTCTTCTTCATCCTTATAGGCTTCCTTTATTTTTTTTGTAAGTTCGAATACTTCCTCTTGAGTCCGATTGTCATCATTCTGACACTCCTCAATCATTTTTTGCAATTCGGAGATTTTTTGTTTTCTGTATGGGAGATTGTCCTTTCGCCATTTCGAAATCTCTCGGTGACAACCTATAATCTTATCCACAACGTTTTGCTCCGTCCTTTCCCTCGTATCTCGCCATCCCGTAGCTATACATTCCATTAATCCTTCATGACCAATCCATCTTTTATCAAAATGGAATTGTCACGATCTTCTAGGTATTTTGTTTTCAATTGTGGCAAGTATAGGCCGATGATCCGATCCAATCATTGCCAAATACTCCAGGAAAGATTGGGTAAAAATTGCATGCCAATCTTCGTTGGCTAAAGCCCGGACACCATATAGTCTTTTAGTTCCGTCTCCCCTCCAAGAAAACGTATTTCCTAAACATGAAAATTCCAGCATACCGCAATTTTGAATCATGGTATTAAACAAAAAGAACGTAGAGGCTTTCCTTAAAGTCCCACATTTTCCTCATGATTTCCCGTTAATTCATTTAGATCACCGATTATTATCCAAGGATCAAACCTATTAATTGACATCATAGTCAAACGTTCCCACACTTGGTCTCTAAACTTGGGGACTGGATCACCGTATAAGAATGATAAGAAAACTTTATTTCTATTAACAACCACTTCGAAATCAATAATTCTATTGTTTGTAAATAGGATTGAAACATTAATATCATTATTATAAAATAACGCAAGTCCCCCACTTGCACCGCACGGATCCACCGTGTATAATTTATTATAACAAATATGACACTGAAAGTTTTGCATAAAAGCAAACTCTTATTTTGTTTCTGACAGAAATCTGGTTTATACTTCTTCCATAGATCCCGTAAATAACTTATGGTTAGGCGATTGCCTAAACCTTGACAATTCCAACTTAGAATCCGCATAAAATTGCAGATTTTGGTGGAAGCAAGCTTTCATGTGATCCCGTGACCTTCCTTAGTTTCTCCGGGTTAATTCTGTCACCGTCATAGTCCGCTTTTCTCGGATTAAAAAAATTGATTTGTCTGCTTTGGTCTGTCCGCTTTTCTCTGTTTAAAAAATTGATATTTTTTAAATGATATGCCTCGCCTCCTTAATTTCCTTAAACATATGCTCCCATATTCCACTCCCCTTGAATTAGTCCTGGGCGTTCGGGTATTCGGATCGGTTTTGGTTCGGTTTTTTAGTTTTCGGGTATTTCGGGTATAGAGATTTAGAAACTGTTCGGGTATTTTAGATTTTTGGATCGGTTTCGGTTTTCGAGTCGGTTCGAGTAGACTTACTGAGAACCGGCTAATAACAGAAAATAGTCGGGTAATTTTCGGATTTCGGTTTGGTTCGATTTTTTGGGTAATTCATGTAATTTTCGGGTAATTTCGGGTAATTTCGAGTAATTTCGGGTAATTTCGGGTAATTTTCGGATATTGTTCGGGTAATTTCGGGTATTTTTTGGTAATTTTCGAATAATTACCCGAATATCCTGAAATTATCCGAACTACCCGAAAAAATAACAAAAACAAATTATAAAATTTACTCGAACTAACCGAACATATCCGACCTATAACCAAAATATCTTTAGGTTATTTTATGTTTCATGTATTTCGGATACCGTTCGGTTCTCGATTCGGATATCCACACTTTAAAATTATAGGAACCGTTCGAATATTTTAGATTTTCGGATCGGTATTGGTTCAGATATGTTTAAGCCAATTGCGATTCGATTTTTCGATTCCTGCTAAAACCCCATGCCTACCTTGAATAGTGGAGATAACATGGCCCACTCACAAAGACTTTCGTAAGTCAGTTTTGTGCCCATACCTTTCTTCCATATTTTAATATACACCTTCTTTTGAGTAACGATCCGCAATTCCCGTAATGAAAAAGTCACTTTATTGCAGATTATAGGGGATTTTCTAATCCCTGAAAAAAGCAAATTGATTGCCAAATTTGAAAAAATTCTAGCTTTTTTCCAAATAGCCGAATAGTTATCGGGATCTCTTAAACCGTAGAATCTAGTACCGAAAAAAAAAAACCGATGAAGCTTGACCGTGAAATTGATCGATCTCCGCACATCATTCCTTTATCGGGGGGGGGGGGAGGGGGAAGATTAATCGGAGATGCCGGGGACGGAGGGGTGAAAGGTGAAACTGTCATGACAGTATCGGAAGGGGACAAGAGATGGATTGGTGGTGGAGAAGAAAGAGGAGGCGGTGATGGAGGTGACGGAGGCTCAGTCATCGCGGTGATGCAAGCGACGGCTAGGTTTAAAGCGGATCTACTGTTTTCGAGAGGAAAACGAAGAACAACTAGACACTTCACAAACTATCGAATTATGATATCATCTAACCAATTGACAACAATGATAAGAAAAACTATTTCGACATTAAAAACGGTATTAAAACGCATTTAAGTTCTTGTAATTTCAACTTTTAATTTATACTATACTTAGGTAGGTCCGCGCCTTGCGCGGAAAAATAAATACATCAGTATGTTAATAAAATTAAAACATAATTTTTTTGATTATCTATTCATTTTTCAAAAATACATATTTAAATAAAACAAATCGAACACGACATTTTCGTGTATCGAATACTACGGAGAAGGATTTGAGAATCATAAAAATCAACTTAATCGACCTTATCTCGTATAATGATATATATATAATATATAACTTCTTCCATATTTATATGTAGTTGCAAATAATATGGATCTAATTGACTAAAAAAAAGAGATTGGAAATATAGATATATAACTTTTGCGTAAACACCATATTTTAGAATAAAAATACTAAAATATAACAAAAAATAAAATAGAAATGGATAATTTATAAATAGAACTAACGAAAATTTCAGTTCCATAAAATAACTAAAAACTCAAAATCTTAGAGACTTTAAGATATTTTCTTATAAACCACATTCATTTTCTTCCATTCAAAACCACTCGTTTAAACAATACAATCCTATATATATTAATTAAGGAGACATTCACAAAAAAAATCATAGCTGTCGTTCAAAGAGAATTTTAGGAGACATGTCATTTAATTTAACCAATCAGAATATTTCAGTTAAAACTATATGCCATGGTGAAAATCTCTACATATTCTCATTAATTTTATAACATAAGCCCATTAATACATGTTTTACAAATTTAAACTCAACTAAATGTAATATTTTAGACTTACCATATCATCTATTTTTATTTTTTTCTGATATATTAACAAACTTTTTATTCTTATATTTATAACAATATTACATATTGTGTATATATGTATTTAGATTAATATACTATACAAATATTTTTATTATGATGTAGTCTATTATACATATTTAATCACACTTGCATATATTTATACAATTCATTATTGGAAAATATATATTTTTTCGTTTGTTATGTCCCACAAATTCATATAAATCTAAAATTTATCTGATTTATCGTATGCTCTATAATATACACGAATAATGAAGATCAATTTTACACTTGAAAGATATTGAAATAAATAACATTTGCATATGTTTTGATCAATTTTACACATAAAATATTAAAAATAATGACATTAACAGATTCTTGATCAAAAGTATTCAACTTTATTACATTTATGCACAATACATATCATTTTTGTACATTTATAAATCTTAGAATTTATATGTTTTGTCATACACGTTTAAATATTAAAAATTTATATATATATATATATATATTAAAATCGATTAGTCAACCTATTTAATCACTTAAATACGAATCGTGTTAAATTTTGTATGGACGGATTTAAAGAATCGTTAGGACGTTTATAAAAAAAATCTAAAGTGTATTATTTTAAAATATATATATTTTGTTGTAAACAATTTTCAAAATTAAATTAATGTTTTATGTTCGCATCGACGAATGTCATGTGTTGTCCCAAAAATGATTCACACCAACTTATAGAGTTCAAAAATAATTTATTAAAAATAATCATTCACACCAAAATGATTCCTAGGAAAATGATGCCACTTATACCATTTTGAATTTATTATTCAATTTTTAATTTTTAGATCTAATTTTTAAGATCAGTATTCTAATTTTATAAGTAATTTTTATTTAAATTTTAAAAAAAAATATTTTGAAGATAACCAATTTCATTATTTTGATATTTTTAAGTTTTTTTTTTATCATTGTTATTCTTTTTTTCGAGTGCCCACATTTATTATCTTTACTCAACGCAAATGTTTGTATTTATTTATATTTTTTATTAATATTTTTTTGAAGAGAACATTATAATTCATTAACATTGTAACATTATTATTTTTTTTTTTTAAATAACGGGTACTAAACCCTAACATGGAAGTTTAAACCCTTATAAATGCACGTAAATATTGAAAATAATTCATAGATCCTAAATCCTAAACTCTAGCATCAAATCTTAAATCCAAATACAAAAACGTATAAATTGATTTTTTTTAGTAATCGTATGTCATCAAAAATTTTGATTAGAGATGTTAAACCCTACCATGAACGTCTAAACTCTAACCATGCACACAATCATTGAAAAATTATACATAAACTCATTTGATGGTTTACAGAAAACGCATATGCTAGATGTAAAGGATTCAAGTCCTCGATTCATCGTGACCCACTATTAGTAATAAAATCTCCACATTATATCATTTCATTGAACAATTTGATCGATGAGTTTTAATTTGATTTTTTGTTCTTGTTTCTACATAAAGTATTTGAAACACATGAGCTTACTGTTCGAATTTAAACAATAAGAACTTTTTTTAAAAATAATATGTTTTGTCTTTTCTTTCGAGGAATAATTCATAGTTCCGTTTGTTTGGGTTTTTGTGTTTATTTTATCGGAACTATGAATTATTCCTCAAAACAGACATAATCCGAACAAACCTCTTCATCGAATAAAAGACTCAAAAACAGAAGAAGCCTTGTTAAACACGAAAAAAGTATAGGTTCATGTAACAAATTCCTTTTAAACATAAAGAATAAAAATATTATAAGGAGATATCTTGTTGAAGAGGCAAAACCTAAAAGAAGAAGTAAGATTAGATAACAAACTCCTTTCAACGAAAAACGAAAATATGTAGAGATAATATTATTAGAAAATTACCTTATAGAAAATGTCAAATTCCGGAAAAAATAAAATAAATAAGAATCATTACAATAGCAAGAAGAAGAAAATGAATAGATCAAATAACTAACACAAAAATACAATTACTAAAAATGTATGTCATCATAGATTCAAGACACGTAAACAAATTAATATTAATTTAAATATTTAAAATAAATATTAGAAAACAAAAAAGGGACAAAAATCAATACACAATAGAGAGAACACCAGCATATACCGGTTTCAAAAGAAAAAAAAATACATTATGAATAAATAAAACATAACCCGATTTAATATATATGGATCAACAATGAAACCAAACAATAAAAAACTCATACCTCGATAGCAATACAAAATTTGCAAACAAAACCCTAACAACAATATAATCCGATAACAACATGTTATGGATATGGATCAAAAATAGAATCTTCGTTACGCCTTTAATACATATATTGAGAGAACATCGTATATAAGTTCATCTGGCCGACATTAATCGGGTTGAGAAGATCTATTTAATAATAAAATCGAGAATACATATAGGCAGCACATAAACATAAACCTGCAAGTCATATGTACATGATGCCTTTAATATATATACATGTTATGAACCAAAAATAGAATATGAAAAACAACGAACAACAATAAACCAAACAATACAGAGATACACACCAGACTAAAAAGACGAAATCAACGTGAAGAAAAAATATACATTTGACTAAACCCTAAATCCAATATATATAAGAAAACATGGAGGTTGCAGCTAGGGTTTTAATTAAAATCGACTTCTCTAGTGATGGGGAAAAGTTAAAATCAAGTCAAAATCCAAGGATTTATGATATGAAAACGTTTTAGGTGGGTTTAACATGATTATTTTAGTCATAAATTTTTGATGGCAATGAATTGTAATTAAACGATTTCATTAATGGCATAAAGGTAAAAATAGATCTGAGAGTGATTATGGAGCAGCCACGTAAGATTTCGCACTTGCTAAATAATAGTATGATTAATTAATACATATTGACCCAAAATAAATTTTAGACATTTTGAATGGAAAAAACTGTCTTCCAAGCCCAGTCTATTCATTTAATCTTACCTCTGATGGATTTGGAGACCACTGTTAACTACTTGGAGGTCTGATAGAATGGGCATGTGGCAAGAGTCTCTGGCAAAAGGAGAAGATTGTTAGAAGATGAAGAGAACTGTAAAGAGTAAAGAAGTCTATAAATAAGAGTCATAGCTGAGATGAGTCTTGAATATTGTAGAGTTATTAAGACGGTTGGAGTTCACGCTAAGCGCTCGCACCAAAGCTTCCATGTTCCATGTTGAGGAATGGCTTGCCACCGATACATTGCCGTATGAGCGCACTGCCATATGGAATATCTGCCTCAGTTTTGCTTAGGGATAGTACTGCTCGGGTCGGGTCTGAGAGTCGGAAGACTATCTCTCTTAGATCATGTGAATCAATGAATTGAATATGCATGGGAGTTTTGGAGACTTGTTCTTTGTTGTGTTGTGAACTTGTTATGCCAATAAAAAAAAATGATGCGATCAAATAACATATTAACATATCATTTGTCTGTAAGATTTAATCAAATATCATAGAGTGTTATTTGAGGGATCAAAAGAATCACTTGTTGATGTGTTTTGTTTTTAACAAACAAACGTTTAAAATTCAAATCTTTTGATCATTTCAAATCTTCATCAACTAATTAAAAGGTGAAAGTTACAATCTTTACGAAATATAAAAGATCCTAGACCGTTCTATTATGAACTAAAGCATTTAGTATTTTTAAGTGTTCGTTTTTTCTTCGCCATAATATTGACCTTTAATGAAATGTTTTTGTTTTGCGTTCTTTGTCGTATTGTGAAGGTTTGCCAGGTTTGCTGGCAAACATCCATATGCGGGAGGGAAGGAATGTGTCTATTTTGTGACATGTTCTTTGTTGTATCGTGAAGGTGTAATGACAAAAATTCATATGTGAAGATAATGATGAAGATGCAGCTGATCGAAGCAGTTCATGTACCAGTGCAAAGTACTACAGGAAGTGATACAAGCAGACTGGACTTAGAATCAAACAGAGTGGACTTGAAGAGATGGGCTTGGATCAGGTGATTCAAGCTACTATTGACGTGTCAGAAGTTGTAGCTAAGCTGGAAGAAAGATCTTAGAGAGGATCAAGGAGCAATAAAGGATTCCTTATGTTTTGCTTAAGAATAAGGAAAGAGGTGATATTCTTGAAAGATTTAGTATCATCTCGACTTGGAGACCAATGCTAGGCTTAGCCGTCATCCTATTGTGTATAAATAGGAACGTGTTACATGTGTATAGGGTTAACACAATAAAGAGCATATATCTTAGCAAAGAGGGTTTAAGATTGTCTTGTAAGAGATCTTGATCAAAGGAGCTAAGGGGTAGTGAGAGGTTCATAGATCAGGTATAGATATATTAACGTGTGAGGCTAGATTGAAAGTAGTGAGTGGAACTTGTAAGTACACTTAACGTTTGATCTAGTAATGAATTCTTGAGAAGAGAACCCTTGTGTTATTGTGTTTGTTTCCTGTAGTAGTAGCTGTTGCATTTTCATTTGGTATCAAAGCAGGCATTGTCTGTCATTATTTACGGGTGAGATTCTGTGGAGAAAATGGAAAGCTACCAAGATTTAATCAACAGTTCGAGGGTGATATCGGATTCAGGAAACTATGGATTCTGGAAGGCAAAGATGAAGTTCTTGATCGGAGGTATTGATGTTCTGGCATGGAGAGGAGTTCTGGTTCAGTGGGAAGCTCCTACAATCGTTGATGCAGAGGGGCTCAGAACTGCCAAACCAGAGGAGACCTGGACAGAGGATGAGTTGAAGAAAGCCAAGTACAACTCTAGGGCTCTAACTGCCATTCATTGCAGTGTGTCGAAGAAGACATTTGAACTGATTCAGGGGTGTGAGACAGCAAAGCAAGCGTGGGATCTACTGCAGACACATTTTGAGGGAACTATGAAGGTTCAAAATTCAAGAAAGGACTTGTTGGCTTCCAGATTTGAAAATCAGAAAATGGAGGAGTATGAATCCATCTCGGATTTCAGTTCCAAGATAAGCTCACTTGCTCAAGAGGCTGCAACGCTTGGAAATAAATATAAAGACAAGAAATTGGTGTAAAAAATTCCAAGGTGTCTCCCTACCAGATTCATGGCGTACAAGTCAGCACTGAACGTGTCCCAAAATACCGAGGAACTCAATTTTGGTGAAGTAGTTGGAATGCTGTAGGCCCATGAAATGGAGTTAGAGAGTATGGCATCAGATATTAAGAAGACTAAGAACTTAACGTTGACATCGTGCGAAAGAAAGGTGTACGAATCTGATGATGAAGCAGATCCGGTGAGTTTGCTGGCAAGAAGATTTGATTGGGTTTTGAGGAGAGTAGAGCAAGGAAAAGGTCAGAGAAGGTTTGGATCGAGTAAAAAGCAACCAGAAGTGGACAAGACTGTCAAGAAGTCAGAAGTGCAGTGCTATGAGTGCAAGGGATATGGTCACTTCAAAACCGAGTGCCCCATGATCAAAAGAAGAGAGACTAAGTGCTTCAGATGCAAAGGTATTGGACACACCCTGTTTGAGTACGTAAACAATCAAAAACAAAGAAAAGAGAAGTTCATGCTTGCTGAAGACGATTCAGAAGAGGAGAGTGAGGATGAAGAGAAATTGAAAAACTTTGTTGCATTTTTGGGAATCACCAAATTTGATGAAGGTGGAGAAATCTTTGGATCAGAATCCGATGCAGAACAGAAAGATGACCTCATTGAAAGTTACAAGGAGGTGCGGGAGGCACTTATCAGGCTTGGACAAGAGAACTTAGCATTGACTAAGGAGAAGCGTCGTCTAGAAGCATTGGTTGAATCAATGCAGAGTGAGCTAGTTGCTGAAAAGAAGATCAGCAAGGAAAGTGTATCCTTGATCAAGGAGAAGCTGAAGTTGGCAACCAAAACAGACATGTTGGAGAAAGAACTACACACTGAGAAAGAAGTATCTGCTAGGTTTCAATCAGAACTTGATCTGCAACACAAAAAGATCCATATGTTCGCTGGTACCAAGCAATTGGACAAGATTCTGACCTATGGGAGAACTGAGAAAACACACAGAGGTCTGGGGTATACCGGAAGAGATGGTTCAGAAACTGGAAGAGTCAAGTTTGTATCTGCAGGGTTCTCTCATCCAACATAACACAGAACTTAGAGTAGTACAGTGCAGAAAAATGGGTGTCACTTCTGTGGGAAGTAAGGACACATAAAAGCTTTCTGCTACAAGTTCTGGGAAAGGGTGAATAAGCTTAGACGTCAAGGGAAATTCACCAGGAATGGGTCTCAAAATGAGATCTGGGTGAAGAAACTCGATCTGCAGTCAACTGTAACAAGAAGTACTTTAGAACTTGGGTTCCAGTGCAATATGGCGTTTATCTCTGAAGAACAAGAGGATACTGGTCCCTGGTACTTTGACAGTGGGAGTTCATGGCATATGATGGGTACAATGAGCAATCTGCAGAGTGTCAAGAAAGTCAAAGGAGGGAATGTGACATTCGGAGATGGAGGCCATTGAATCATCCAAGGAAATGGGCAAACATGTGAAGGAGATTTACCACAACTGTTGGATGTTTATTAGATACATTTACTGAAGGTTAACCTGATCAGTGTGAGTCAACTGTGTGACGAAAGACTAACCATTATATTCACAAGCATTGACTGCAAGGCCGTTAATAAAGATGGATAAACGGTTCTAAAAGGGATCAGATCAGGAAACAGTTGCTACATGTGGAAAGAGACAGTTAAATATTTTAGTGTAAGAGACGATCTGAACCTATGGCATCATTGTTTTGGGCATATGAATGCGAGGAACCTTACTACCCTTGTCAACAAAGAGGTAGTACAGGGAGTGCTTCAGCTCAAGGGAGGAGACAAGATTGTGTGTGGACCGTGCAACAAAGGGAAGCAAATCAAGGCTCAGCACATGAAAGTACCTGACGTTTAATCACAACCAGACATCGATGGCACAAAGAGGGACACTGGTTTAGAGGAGCAATCTGGTTCAGAACGAGCAGTGGTACATCAGGTACATCAGAATCATTCATCATCTCATTTAATTTGTGATGTGAATGAAGGGAGGAAAGCCATGGGGAGTTGTTGTACTCAAATCTTATGGATGAAGCAGAGGTCCGCCGACTATGGAATGGATTATGGATTACTCTTGGTTCACTATGACAACAAAAATGCCATAAGCATATCGAAGAATCCGATACAACACTCAAGGACAAAGCATACAACACCACTTTATTTGAGAAATGGTGGAGAAAAAATAGGTAGTGGTAGAACATATCGTCACTGATTTATAACTGGCCGATTTATTCACAAAACCTTTGGACCTTAATCGTTTTGTCACCTTTAGAAACTCGATTGGCATTTGTGGAATATAATAGTTTGTGAAGTGTGCAAGACTGATGCATATACTGGCTCAGGGTGTATATAAGGCTCAGTTTCTGTTTGGAGTCAGGAACATTAGTGGGAAAGAACTACCTATCATGTCATCTTGTCTGGACATCAGTACAGGTTTCACATAGAAGAGAGTATTAACCAGCTGAAGAGAGATTAGCCATTAGTTAATTCCTGAGAAGTCAAGTGATGGAGCTAACTCATATACTCAAAACAAAAAAAGGAGTGAAAACCACAAGCAAAGACAATCTTGCACATGAGGAATCCGGTGATAGTGCAAGAAGGTTGATTTCAATCAAAGCTTAATGCCTAAATTGTGCCAGCTGCTCTCTCGTGTTGAATAAAAGTTGAAAACTGACTAATGGCAAGATAAAGACATAGATAGTGTGAAAGCTAACCACCGAAGTCGAAAATAACCAGATGCTATGAATCATGTCGAGATGAGTATGTGCCCTTGTGTCAAGTGCTGTGTCAATTCCTGTCACATCTCAGCATAAAAAGGTAAATAAAATCTGTATCAAAATATTTTCAAATACAGTTTAAAGAGTGACATATGGAGTATCACTGTATGTTTAATTCCCATCATGTTGTTTGATTAAATGTGGTTGCATCAATTTTGATCTAAGTGTTGTGCTACTGATTTTATATGTCCCTAAGGTGGTTGTTGCAGTGAAAATAAGGGCTGATTCGGGTCTTACTCACATGTCGGTTACTCACATATATTTGCTGATATGGAAAAAGGAGTCAAAGTATTTATTCGTGGCCACCTGTATGATTTGTTCTCCAGTTGTGATCAATAAGTTTCTAAGGCTTAAGCAGTCGACTGAGGATGAATTCAAGTCTGATGCATATGCTGATTCAGTCAGTCCTGATAAACCAGTAAGTTTTCTAATAGAGAAGGATAAAAACTAAGACTCTCCCATCTGCAAAGCCCTCTTCCTCCACTGCTGCAGCAACACTGATGGGATTTGTGAAGCTCTTGAAGCCACTACTCAAGCTCTTCCAGACTATTACATACATTGACCAGAGACTGCATCAGGCTGTGAAAGGTAAGTTTTCCTGCTACTGTTTTCCATTCCATATGTGCTAACTGTATGAGTTTTTAACTTGTGTGCTCACAAGCAGGGGGAGATTATGAGATGTCTTGATTTGTGTTGGGGGGGGGGGGAGTGTGACCGGATCATGGTTTTTTGTGTGTTTGTTGATTTTGGTTTGTTGATTTGGATCACTACTGATAGGATTCTGGGAGAGTTACGAGATGATGTTCTAATTTTTGTGACTGGATTTTGAGAACTCCATAACTCTTTAATTTCGGTTAAGACTGCGTATTGACTTTTGCACGTTTATTCAAAGTTATTTAGTCTTGTATGGAATTCTAAATTTGGTTAGCTGCTTGTGTTGCTATGATTATTTGTTGCAGGTGCTTGAGAGACACACAAAACTGAAAAAGGGGAGATTGAAGATGCAGTTGATTGAAAGAGTTCATGTACCAGTGCAAAGTACTACAGAAAGTGATACAAGCAGACTGAGCTTAGAATCAAACGGAATGGGCTTGAAGAGATGGGTTTGGATCATGTGATTCAAGCTACTATGGACGTGTCAGAAGTTGTCGCTGAGCTGGAAGAATGATTTTGGAGAGGATCAAGGAGCAATAAAGGCTTCCTTATGTCTTGTCTAAGAATAAGGAAAGAGGTGATATTCTTGAAAAATTTAATATCATCTCGACTTGGAGACCAAGATTAGGTTTAGCCGTCATCCTATTGTGTATAAATAGGAACGAGTTACCTGCGTATAGGGTTAACACAATAAAGAGCATATGTCTTAGCAAAGAGGGTTTAAGATTGTCTTGTAAGAGATCTTGATCAAAGGGGTTAAGGCGTAGTGAGAGGTTCATAGATCGGATATAGATCTATGAACGTGTGAGGCTAGATTGAAGTTGGTGAGTGGAACTTGTAAGTACACTTAACGTTTGATCTAGTAATGAATTTTTGAGAAAAGAACCCATGTATTATTGTGTTCGTTTCCTGTAGCAGTAACTCTCGCATTTTCAAATGAATGTATGTCTTGTGATTCGATCGAATAAAAAAGTTTGGAGTAAAAATAAAAAAGAAACAAAAATTCATATGCAAAGGAGTAAACGTAGTTTTCATATGCCCACTCGGCATGTATCACGTGTTTGTAAGATCCTTTAAAATACTCTTCAATCATCACACGGACCCAAATAATTGGCACGTCAACTTCACACTCTACTCCAAAAAGCAGACAATAATGGCCTCTTCTCCTTGAAAGAAATCTCAAGTCTCCAACTCTATAAATAGTTGGACTGATCAAATCTTTATTTCTCACATTCATAATCATATCACTAACTATGGCTCGTCCTGACGTTCTCCTCCTCTCCGTCCTCCTCATCGCCACAATCTCTGTCGTTGCATTGGCCGTAAGTCCCCCAAATCTCATCATCATTCCTAGATTATGAATTTTTTTATCTAGCGACATTAGTTTAAACTATTTGGCTATAAACTTAGGTTCCTTCGGGTTATATTTTTTTTCTTAATTTCGCAGCAAGATTGCATCTACACAATCAAAATCCAAACAGGAACGAGAACTGACGCCGGCACAGATTCGGTCATAGGGGTTATAGTCGCCGACAAATCCGGAAACTACATCGAAATTAAAGACCTAGTGACATGGGGTGGGAAAATGCCACCAGGTCACGACTACTTCGAGAACGGTAATCTGGACCTTTTCAGTGGGACGAAGCCGTGTCTTCCGAACCCAGTATGTTTTTTGACTCTGAACTCTGACGGCTCCGGCAACAAGCCCGGCTGGTATGTTGACTACGTGGACGTAACAATGGCCAACCCTGGATCTCCGAGCAAGCATCAAAACTTTGGTGTGGAGCAATGGCTTGCCATCGATGAGCAGCCGTATGAGCTATCTACCGATCGGAACAACTGCCCCGAGAGCGTCGGGTCTGAGATCCGGAAGAGTCTCTATTCAATCGTATGAATCAATGAATCAATGAGGGTGTCTTGGAGATTTGTTCTATGTTATCTTGTGACCGTTTGATAGCAATAATGCCCATAATAGTAATTGAATAAAACTGTCCTCGTGTGAGCGTGGGAGGGCAATGATGTAAAATATCCAATCGAATAAGATTTTAATGTTTTTTTTGTTGTCGATGTGTTTGACTTTTGATAAATTCAACTTTCTTTCGATGTTTAATCTTTTGATGATTTCAAATCTGTACAGCTTATAGGTACGTTTGACTAGTGCATCCAATAGATATAAATGTATAGATATATGTGTATGATTGTATAGATGTATGATCCAACCTTCTCAGAGGAAGATTTTAGATTGCTGGATTAAATAGTGAAATTTGACTGTTTTATATACATGTAGTTGTGAAAACAATTTGAACAGTCCTGTACACTTTGTTTTCACATCATTGGAATCTATCTAATTTGGTATATAAATTCTTCTTTGCTCTTTTCTCGTCTTGAAATGAATTGGGTGGTGATATCAAATTTTTAGATCTCTACTTCTAGTGGGGGAACAACTTGCACTAAGGGGAATGAATGCGACTCAGATGTGTAAACGTTGTTCACAGCTTGAGAGTGTTGATCATGTCCTCTTTCAGTGTCAGTTTGCGCAAAGAGTGTGGGAGATTGCACCTATCCTAATCAGATTTCTACAATTTCTATCTTTCTTAGTGAAGCAAGAAGATTTGTCAACCTATTGACATCGGGTCTAGACAGTAATGATTTCTTTGTGTGGATCTGTTGGTACTTATGAATCACTAGAAATCAATTGATTTTTGAGAATCGACTATTCTCAGAAGCAGAGTTGATTCGATTGCTAAGTGAGCTGGAAACATTCGTTTTTGAAAAAATGAATCAAATCATGAGTATTGTGACAAAAAAAAAGGATCTCTACTTGCTTTATATTTCTGAATTGATTTGAGTTTCGTGGAATTCAGTTTCAAGCATTAATGACCAATCTACTGATTACTCCCTCAGTTTTGTATTATTTGACGTTTTAGAGAATTTTTTTTTTCAAATTAGATGAAGTTTTCAAGTTTTAATGTAAAATTTGTTAACTTTTTTATTTTTTTCTTATGTTTTATGACTTTGTATTCTATAATTGGTTGAATTATGTTTAGATAGATAATTAATTATGTTTTTGTTTAGAAAAAATAAAAAATTATATGTTTCTTAATTTGTGTGTTGAATCCTAAAACATCAAGTATTAAAAAATGGAGGAAATATCAATTAGTATTGAATTAGGAGTTCATACAAATTTTAGAAATAAGATTGTATATCAAGAATTTGAGACGAACACAAATTTTGGTAGTTAAAGAAGGAATTCAAAGAGAGAAGATGCACACCTTTAAACTCTCAGAAATACAGTCACAAACTGGCCATTTTGACTGAAAAACACCAAGCTCCTTTTGATATGTCTCGGAACATTTTGATAAAGTTACCAGGAGGGTTCTCTCTAATCTGAGATTTCCTCAAGTAGGAGTATCCCTTTATGAGCGTTGGTCTAATCTCATCATTAACATCAGCAGCTAACATTACTTGTAGCAAGAAGGCTGTATCCCATATGAATCCTGGGACTCGAGCAATATGTTTCTTAAAATAATCACTCTTTGGGTCTTCAACCCAACAAGCAAGCATGTGAAATGGCTAGATATATCGGAAAGGAACATTTGCAACATGTTACAGCTATTAAAAAAAAGAAAAGAAGGAAAATTATTACATGTACAAAATTGTTTACCTTTGGGATAGCTCCAGCCTCCACCGGTAATGTATCGGGTGGCTTCGTTATGGTAGTGAATGAATTCCATTGTCTTTTGGAGAGCTCTTTGCCTTATGAACTTGTTGAAAGGCCAAAGGTTGAAGATATTCTCCGACAACATATGAACAATTTTCCAAAACCAGTCTTGTACCCATGACTGTGGAAAGTAAAGATCTTCCTGCATTTTACGCATATCATAACCATCACATTCATTTGTGACATCTAATCTCATTGTTTGTTTGCGCTTACAAACAATGATATTTTTTGAAAAAATTGAAAATGTTTTATATATTTTGAAAAATGCTAATTTTTTTCTAAAACCATTTTTTTTGTAAACGCAAACGCAAATGCAGAAATTTTGTTTGAAAAAACTGAGGCCTTACCTATACAGTTAGTCAAACGATGCATTTTATTTATCGCAACATGTATATATGACTTAAGTTACCTTTGCGCATCTACTGCGAGCTTGGCTCCAAACAATTTCTGCTTAAGGCTGAGGATAAATCTCTTCACGAAGCTGTAAAATGAGAGGTGTTGGTACGGCTACAAATTTTTTACCATACAAGTATGATAAACCCATGAAAACGTCCCGCAAAAAAATCCACAAAGTGTTTGTTCAAAAAAAAAAAAAAATCCACAAAGTGCCTGCATGCATGCACGTTTATATTAATATATTTTAAACAGCTACGCAAAACCACCATGGCCGAGGATCCATTTACGAGCCATTGCACAAGCACTTTTTTTACCATCATGATCTGCTTCTACTCCAAATATTCTTAGGCAAATATAATTAAGGACCGTGCAGAACATAAAACTGTGGCTTTCTACGTGTATTCCCCAGCCACCATCGTCGTTCTAGATAAGATTTTGATCCATTTCCAAGAAGAATGAAATAATATTGATGTCACTAAGCAAATATTATTAAAATATTGGTGTATAATATGAGGTAATACCAATTTGTATTTAACGTAGAAATCATCCCAAACATTAGATACTCTTCTCTCTTCTCTAAAATTTTCTCATGTTTCACTCTTTTTTTCTTAGATTGTTTATCTTTTCAGAGTAGCACAAACAGTGTGATGTGTTTGATAAGAAACTTTAATCATTTAAATATATTTTTAGTGTTTGACACAAAAAATAATATTTGTTTTAGTTTCTGTTAGCAGGACGCATGCATGGTTATATATGTTATTTATGTCCTCATTAGATTATCGTTTATTTTGGAAGACAAATAGCTATATGATCAAACAACCTATGTTATTAATCAAGCACCTGAGGGTTGTACATGTAACGTAACATCTCTTTTCGATGTTCTTGAAAGAAGATTTTATCCAGATGGCCAGTGATGTACAAGCATATGACCTGATATATTTTTGCATAATTTATTTGTTTTTCTTCTCATATCACCTTTTTTAATTATGATTTAGTTAAGAGAGTAAAGAAATGTAGCTCACAAAGGGGGAGATAAAGAACATGCAACCAGAGTTTTCAGGAGGCCAATGTCCATCAGCAGCCTCCAACGCGGCCATATAGAGGAACCCTCTTCTTAGTGCTTTCTCTGCGTCTTCGTACGCTATTTTCTCTGCATCATCTATTCTCACTCGCGGAATCTTTTGCTCGAACTTCTTCTCCCTTAGAAACTTGTCAATAAATAGAAATGCAAAATTATATTATGGTCTACAAAGTTAACCAAATTGATTTAAATGTGAAGGGTTTTACCTGCATACGCCAAAGCCCAAAGGAGATCCGCGCTGGCCTTGTAATGTGAGCTATTGGCTGAGAACTTCCATCCAGCCTCCTCGACCTAGGCTACTTCCTCTGGAGAGCCTGCGTCAGCATCAAACTCCCAAATTTGCTTCGCGAGATAGTTGTTGGTGCTGAACAAGTGAGGGTCTTGTCCCGCCTCAGCTCCGATCCTCAGCCTCCACATTTTGTATCAATCCTCTGGATACAAAGAAGAAGTTCTTAAGTACGTACCAAATCTCTTGCCGTGATGACTTTGTAAATCGTAAATCTTCAGCACCAGCTTGTCCTCTATCTAACCATATACTATATTCGATCAGATCCTGTTAAAATATGAAAATGAATTATTAATAAGTTAAGTGATTCATATTAGAGAAATTGAGATATGCCACTTCTCAATTGCCATTTTACAAAAATGCCACTGTTTAAAAATATTTACAAGTGGCATCTTCGTACCCTTTGACTCATTTTAACATAACTTTTTGTATTGATTTTTTCATATCTTGCCTCCCAACTCGAGAATTCTTCTAAAATCGCCGTCTCCAATCTCAAATCTCTCCGTCTCCGATCTCAGATTTCTCTGTCTCCGATTTCGCCGTCTCCGAACTCCATCGCGATATCCTCTGAGAAGATTCGAGAAAGAGTTGTTCTTGATCTGGTGGTGCGTTTGACGAAGAACATGGATCTGAGATTGGATCTGGTGGATTTGGGAAGAAGAAAAGTTGTTTAATCCGATTTGTTGAAAATCCGACCTGTGTTAGGTCAAGAACGGTGAAAAGTTAACTTCCGGATAATATCTAAGGAAGGTAGAAAAAGAAGAAAGAGGAAAAGAAAACGTAATCGCGGAAGAAAAAGAATCGGAAACGCTTTTGAATAGCTTATAAAACCTTTTAAATACCTTATAAAACCTTTTAAATAGGATTTAGTTTTGAAGGTATAACACTTGGAGTGTTTGGAGGATAAGTCTTTTAAATACCTTATAAAATATTTTAGATACCTTATAAAACCTTTTAAATAGGTTATAAAACATTTTAAATACCTTATAAAACCTTTTAAATACCTTATAAAACTGTTTAAAAACATTATAAACTGTTTAAAAACATTATAAAATATTATAATACCTTATTGTTTTTTATGATGCTTGACTTTGTTGTTTACATAGTCTGATCAATTCTTATACGAATACTTTTGTTTTTGTTTTGTCTCTGTTGATGCATAAACTGCTGAGAGCACTTAGAGTGTTTGCAGGAAGAGTATTTTAAATACCTTTTAAGTAACTTATAAAACCTTTTAAATACCTTATAAAATATTTTAAATACCTTATAAAACTGTTTAAAAACATTATAAAACTATTAAAAAAACTCATAAAGTACTTTTGTACTATTAAAAAAACTCATAAAGTACTTTTGTACGCAGTTACAGAGATCAATCGTCTCCAGCTTTAGAAGATGTCTATCTAACAGAGATTTATCAAAATTAGGTTATAAAATATTTTAATTATGTTTTAAAACTTACAAAATATTTTAATTACAAAACTGTAAGACAAAAATAAGGATCAAAAAGAAGAACATCGTTTGATAAAATTAAAAGAAAAGAGTAGAAGAAGAAGAACATTCAACAACAAAATTAACCCAGATTGAAATCAACTCCAAATTGACAAATTGAATTTTCCCCAAATACAACCCATATTTATTACTACATTCAACAAAATCAAATAAAAAATCCTAGATATGTAACCGAAATCGATTAAAAAATCCTAGATTTCTAACACAAATCGAATCAAAAACTCAGATCTGTAACACAAATAAAAGTTACTTTCACGTTTTAAATCTGTTTTGGTTCTCAAATTAACTCAAAGGTTAAGGAATCCTATGTAAAGAATTATTTTTGTAATATATTAACCATAAACAAGAAATAATTTATTTTACTTTTTCAACACTAAAATTGTCAATGTAATTTAATTAAACTAGATATCCATTTATAATTAACAAAAAGACAATATAGTAATGCATGATGATTAAAAAGAAAAAAAAGAAAGAGAAAGTAACAATCAATAAAACTTTCATTTAGAATAAATTTCTCTCTAATTTTTAAAATAGTAAAGATAATCATAACTATATTATAATTTTCTCATTCATGATATATATATTGATTGTTAGATATAATAAAATTGAAACATAAAGATAATCATAACTATATTATAATTTTCTCATTCATTATATATATATATATATATACATATTGATTATCATATATATATATATGGGTTTTTTCAGAATTGAACCACAATTTGAGATCAAACACAAAACTAACTCCATTTTTTCATCTCCGATTTGTCACTTTCTGTCCATTATATTCCTAACAACTATACTTATTTATGAAAATATCATTATTTTAAATTTTTTTTTTTTGTAAATAACAAAAAGACACAAACATCCATCTATATATCACTTATTTACGAAAATTTCTTCAATTTTCTCAACCATCATTAACAACCAATTTGAAACTCTAAATGCTTCTCCAATAGTTTTTAGAACTTTAAAATCTCAATGTTTAAGCTCATAACCTCACAATCTTACATTTCCTCTCCAATTTCATCCAAAAACTCTCTAATGTACATTTTCAAAATCACAAATTCATTGATCTTACAAGTTTTAGTGATTCTTGCATAAAAAATGACTGGACTCCTTTCATATTGGTGAAATTCAAAATTTTGGGTGTTTGACGAAGCTAAACTCAAGCTCAAACCAAATTTAGGTAATTATTCACTTGATTTTTGTTAACTTCCAGATCTGTGTCGCGATAGCAGACTTCACATGAAGTCTTCTAATCAACGCAGAGGTTAGATTTGCAATTGACCATTTTTTTTTAGTTTTGCAAGGGAGACTTCATCTGAAGTCTGCGATTTCTCATTTGAAAAAAAAAAATCATGCATACTTCAGTTGAAGTCTCCATAAAAACGAGGTTAGTTTTGCATTTGATCCAAACTTTAACTTTTGGAGCATAAACTTCACATGAAGTCTCGTAAACCAGATTTCACATGCAGTCTTAGAGAGATTAGATTTGCAATTTGACCAAAACTTTGACTTTTAGAGTAGACTTCACTCGAATTCTACTCTGAATTGACAGGTTAGTTTTTCGTTTGACCAATATCTCAAAACATTGACCAAGAAAAACATTTAAATAGGAGACTTCGCATGAAAACTAAATGTTTCGAAAAATACCGCAGACTTCACATGAAGTCTACTATTTTTTAATTTGAGATTTTGGCCAAATGCAAAACTAACATCTAGTAGACTTCAGATGAAGTCTGAACACTACATACTTCACTTGAAGTCTGCTCTACTAAATTCATTTGCAAAACTAACTTCTCCTTTATGGCATAAACTTCACGTGAAATCTGCTGTTTTTTTAAAATTCCTCAGACTTCAAGTGAAATATGCTATGAAAAGTTAAATTATGGTCACTTGCAAAACTAACCTGTTTTTTTTTTCTCAGAGTGAACTGCTAAAGTCAAACTTTTGGTCCAATGCAAAAATGACTTGTAAATTTACAAAGAAAGACTTCATATGAAGTCTGAGAACCGAGCAGACTCCCATTGAAGTCTCCCTTTGTAAATTTGTAATTGCAAAAGTAACATAGAAATACTGATTTCACCCAAAGTCCACTTATTACAAACTTCAGGTGAAGCCTGCTTCATATAAACGGAGTAAACTTCACATGAAGTTTCCGTGGTTAATTTTGTTAAAAATGCATTTGTAGCATATTATAATAACGTTTTTAGATTCTTTTGTTCTAACATGTGTGTTAGTTATGTTTTTGTTGTTGTATGAGTTTGATATATTTATGTGTTATAATTATGGGAGAATTAATTTTCTTGGTTGATTAGGCTTTTACCTCATTTATCATAACTTCTAGTGAAGTTTGCTTTATATTTTGGGAGCAGACTTCGCTCAAAGTCTAAATTGATAATTTTATTAAAAATGCATATTCAGCATATTTATAAGGGAGATTTATTAGAATGGTACATTTTCTGACTTTAATGTCAAGCGGGTACTCTCGTAAGAAAAATTGTAGAACTAGTACATTTTTTTTTGAAAATATCTAAAATATCCTTACGCTTTGGCAGAGTCTGCGTCAATTGTAGACTTAAGGCATATATAGTGAGTCAATTGTGTAGCCTTAAGGCCGATATTATATGTGCTTTTTTGTAGACTTAAGGCAGATATTGTGTGTGCATTTTTTAGACTTAGGGCAGATTTTTCTCATCAGACTGTAGCATACTGTTCGCAAGGCCTGGTTTGACGTTTGCAACGTAATTAAATTGTATAAACGGTCGGATTTTGAAGTCAATTGCAATGTACCCTTCTCTTTTGACAATAATAACAAGAATGCCATTGCTTCTTACTTTTTTTGAGTTTGCTATAAATTTTTTCAACTTCTCCACCTTAAACCTAGATCTACTATTTTGATTTCATCCTCGAAGGGAGATTTCATATTTTCCAAGAGACGGAACCGAAATCCGAGTATAAGATTGTTTACAACCTTTGATTTTGAACGAAATTACGTACATTCTTCGGAAAGACGATCTTTGTTTACATCTAACAATATCTGCTGGTCAAAGATAATCTAGGGGTTGAAGGCGAGCATATTTTTGGAAAGAATGAACACATGTAACACTTCAAAATATTATACTAATTATCTAAAACACCATCTTCTAAACTGTGTCTAGAGCTCTAGTACATCTTTGGAAGAGCTATTTCTAAAAGACTCTGCTAAAGTGTATAGCTCTGCCAAACATCTTTTAAGATAGTGTGTTGCAGATCTTTTGTAGTTAATCTACTAGTGAACATTCTCTTTTTTTTGCAGATAATGTTGCATTTGTTGACTATTTTTGGACAATGAAAGGTAAAAATGGGTTGTGATTTTGACGTTGATTCAGGCAAAGAAAGCAAGTTGTTTGCGGTTGAAGAACAAATCAAGTATGTGAAGATTACAACTTGGAAACGCAGATAAATGCAGTCGAGATTGCTTATAAGTTGCCTACACATATCATGGAGAAAATGCCTAGCAACACACCTCCTATCTTTTTGAATAACGATAGGCAACTTGCAAACTTTATCACAATGGCGGAAAAAGAGGTTATCCGGCTTTGCGTGTCATGGAAAAGAAACCATGGAATTCAAGCAGAAGCTGCAGGTAAAGATGATGCTTGTGATGTCAAAGAGGATGGTGGTGTGGATTTTGATGATGGTTGTAATGTTAAAGACGAGCATATAATGCCATCACCGAACAACAGCAGAAACTACCGACAGTCTGCGAAGCAACAACAGAGGCCGCCTTTATTCTGTGATATATTAGATGACACGCCTATGAAGCTATTACCAATGAAAAAATCTGGAACTATTAAGGTTGGCAAAATATTTGATGACAAAGAAGCATTAATTATGCAATTACGCAAGATTTCAGTCATCGAGAAGTTTGATTTCAAAATCGACACGTCGAGGAAGAAACTATTTATCGCTAAATGTTTGGTTCCTAATTGTTCTTGGAGGATTCGTGCGTCGACTCTGTCAGTTTCATTTGAATCTCCAGAATTTCTTGTTCGGATATATAAAGAAGCTCAT
Organism: Pseudoturritis turrita; assembly: GCA_900406555.1. Lineage (NCBI taxonomy): Eukaryota > Viridiplantae > Streptophyta > Magnoliopsida > Brassicales > Brassicaceae > Pseudoturritis > Pseudoturritis turrita. The sequence continues at coordinate 356,616 of OVBL01000732.1, forward strand.
ACATGCTCTGTTGTCTATAGGTATTCTCGTCACCGACAGGCTACTGCAAAATATATTGGAAAGATGTATGCTGATAGGTTTAGTGGTGGTAATGATCTTAAAGGAATCACACATAAGCATGTAATCAACTATATTAAGTCACTACATTGTTTTGACATAGACTATACGAAGGCGCGTAAAGCGTTGGCATATGCACGAGAGCTGGCTAGAGGCACTTTTGAGAGAGGTTACCAAGACTTACCTTCCTATGTATACAAAATAGAGCAGGCCAATCCAGGTACGATTACAAAGTTTGAACGTGATGATCAACAAAAGTTTAAGTATTTGTTCATTGCTTTTGGTGCTTCCATCAAAGGATTTGAGTTCTTGAAGAGGGTTGTTGTGGTGGATGGAGCACATCTAACTGGAAAGTACAGAGGTGTTATGCTAGTAGATGCAGGTCAAGATGCATATTTGAGTATATTTCCTATAGCTTTTGGGATTGTAGACTCAGAGAATGATGCTTCATGGGAATGGTTTTTTATACAGTTACGTAGTGTGATACTTGATGATAAAAATTTGTCAATTATTTCTCACCGTCATCTATCAATCGACAAGGCCATTGAGAAGGTTTTCCCCGCAGCTGATAGGGGTGTATGTTACTATCACCTCAAAAATAACATGATCTTAAATTTAAAAAAGAATGCAATGCTCTGTTTGGTGTGTCGTGCTGCATATGCATATCGACTGGTAGATTTTGAAACATTGTTTGCTGTGATTCGTCGTTAGAATAGTGAATTAGCAGTTTACTTGGAAGAGGCAGAATTTCGATTATGGGCTTGTGCACATTTTCCAGGAGATAGATTTGGTATAATGACGAGCAACATTGCAGAATCCATTAATGCCGCGCTTAAGGAAGATATATCATTTCCTGTTAAACATTTCGTGGAGGGTATTAGAAAGTTGTTATCAAGGTGGTTTGTGGAAAGGCAAGACAAAGCTGCCTCATTAAAAACAAATTTCTCTTCAAACGTTGAAAACTTACTGCATGAAAGACACGGTAGCTTGGAAATTTTAAATGTTCATCATATTGATTCAAATTATAGCCATGTTACAGGTGGAGATTATGATTGTGCGGTTGATCTACAGAATGTGTGTAAGTTTTTTTTCTGCTATTTATCACTGCCAGTTTCAGGAAACATTTTCTGAGAAAGTCTGCCAGTCTCAGGAAACATTTGCCTTGTTTATTTGCTCTGAACTTGATTTCTTTTTAAAATTTATGATTGCAGAGACTTTGTACTTGTAGACAATATGATGTCGAGAAGATTTCCTGCGAGCACGCGATTAAAACAGCATTAAGTCGAAAAACTGATGAAGCTACTCTGGTGGATGATCATTTCACAAAGGGCTACTTGTATGTAGCCATGTTACATGTGGAGATTTGATTGTGTGGTTGATCTACATAAGGTATGTAAGTTTTTTCCTGCTATTTATCACTGCCAATTTCAGGAAACGTTTCCTGAGAAAGACTGCAAGTCTCAGGAATTGTTTGCCTTGATTATCTGCTCTGAATTCGATTTTTTAAAAAAATTTATGATTGCAGAGACTTTGTACTTATAGACAATATGATGACGAGAAGATTCCCTTGCGAGCACGTGATTAAAGCAGTATTAAGTCGGAAAACTGATGAAGCTACCCTAGTGGATGATCATTTCACAAAGGGCTACTTGTATTCGACGTCCTCAGAAGCTATAAAACCTGTAGATGAAGATTTGATTCTACCACCACACGTAATTAGTGAACAATGTCTGCCACCAGTCATAAAAGTACCTTCCGGTAGACCAAAGACAAAGAGATACCTTTTTGCTATTGAAAAGATTAAGCGGTGATATATCATGGTTTTTATGGGTTTTAAAGCCATGCTATATGTATATAATCGAGTATTTTATGTGTCTTTCGAGTCCTTTTCGAGTCTTTTACAGGTTTACACACATTTGGGATCATTTGGACATTATGGAACAATTATGGAGCATTGTAGCTGAGAAGTCGAAGATGATGTTTTTCGAGTTCAACCGTGTCGACCAACACAACCATGTGTGTCGGTCGACACAGCCCGATTTTTATACCTCCACGTGAAGACCAATACTTTTTGGAGATTTGCAACTTTGCCCTGAAGTTTCATGTATTTACCAAAGAGCCCAACTCGTGTTTAGCATATATTTTAGGGTTTTTAAGGTTTGAGGGACACGATTACTTGGACTTAGACTTTCACTGTTATTACTTTTGGTTTTGAGGAGAACTTGGAGAGATTTAGAGCTTGGGTCTGATCTGATACTTTGGACTACTTTGAGAAAAGATTTCGAACCCCTGTTTCTATCTCTCTTTTCTGATTACTATGATATCTATCTTATTCATGTCTTTGATTTCAATTGATATGTGTGAGTAGATCCCTTGTTAGGTTTAAGGATACTCATTAGGGATTTCATGGAATGATATATTGATTTATTGGTTAGGATTCAAACTCAATAGTTCTTCACCTAGGTTGCACTTAAAGCAAGTTCTGGATTGATCACCTAGAATCTCGATCTTAGGTTGTTAAATTGGCACGATAGGGTGATTTATAATCTGATTAAAACCCAGAGTGAGCAAATTAGATAATTGCAAAGAAGTTTGGATTATATAATTTGTGAACAAATCGAACCCGCTTAATGCTTGTTTAGAATTTAGGATTCGCAAAGGAATTTGGTTTCTTAAGTTTTGAACATAGTTAATTCTCGCAACGAAAGTTGCTTTATTTTACATTAGTGATTTGAGTTCTGGAACTTGCTCGTAATTCGATTTTAACCAATTAATTGATCTTCATTACTTGATTTCCTGAGAAATTCCTTGGACCTGACGCTTTTCCCATCTGATAAACAAACCATTTTAATTATTATTTGCATTGTTATTTAATTTATTTTATACTCGCTTAGCTGAATTCAAAACGAAAAAGTCTATCATGAGGTTCTTGAGTCCTTATGGATTCGACCCCTAAGTACTGCATCGATCTCTTAATTTGAGAGAGTAGTTCTAGGGATTTTAATTTGAGCAATATCAAATTTTGGCGCCGTTGCCGGGGAACTCTTTTGAGTTTCTGATAGATTTAAGTGTAGATTTTAGACTAAGTTTTTATTTTACGTTTTACTCACATCGTTCTATCTTTTTTATTTTGTGTAGTATCTGCTTATGTTCATTTAACTTGTCCTTATATTATGGTGCGCCATTGTTTTATGTTAGTCTTTAGTTTGATGTCGGTATAATAAAATAATCAGTATCGCAGAGTCTGTATCTAGTATCGCAGAGTTTGCATCAAGTATCGCAAAATCTGCGTCTGATATCTGCCATTAATCTTCCATTAATTGCATGTACTCTACTATAGATGTTTGCTTGTATTTTCATGTTAAAAATATATATGCTCAAATCCGAGGGTAGAACTTGTTATTCTAGAATGGATTTATAAATATCAATTAAAATCCACATCTTGAAATACGGAATCATAACTTTTCAAAGATTTCTAAATACAGAAACAAATAAAATTAGAAGAAATAGTTCAAATCTCCTATGCAATGTAACAAAGCTGTCTTGCGAACTAATACAAGTAGCAGTTTTCGCATCCAGGTTGATATTCGTGCTCAGTGGCACAATTTAGAAAATGCAAATCTGGACAGTCAGGTTATTGCCACGTTAATGCAAAAGAATGGTTTATGGGTGGATAGAAAGCTACAACCGCGTCCAGAACCTCATCCCCAAGCATGGTGAGTTTATCAAAATCACCTTCAGCGTGTACGTCGACACATAATTTAAGAAGTTGTGCAGCCCTTTTCGTACGTCTAGCACATACACACAACATTCCACAAAGATAATTTGTGTTAGCACTGAAAAGGGACAAGTCGTTCCAAAAGCTCCATGGCTGCTTGATGTCTTATTCTGTGGTCACGAGTCTTGTAGCCTCATAATAAATAGTTGTTGGGTTTCCGACATTTAAGCATCTTACAAAAAAGTTACGATTCGCCCAGTCTAAGAGAGTTTTATCTTTGTCCTTACATAGATCATCGAGACTAAGTTCCTTGAGGATTTCATCACTGTACACTACATCTCTACCGATCCGCCCTATTCGGAGGATGTGTCCGAGTCTCCACAGGGTGAGGCGGCCAAGTTTTCATGTAATGACATAGCTAATGTCCAAAGAGAGCTCTGGTATTTGCATGTTAACCTACGATGTGATGCGGTATTTGGATTTTTAAAATAATTTACAGGCACTATGTTCATAAACAACGAGCTACTATTTTTATAGATAAAAAAAGAAATGAAAGGGGTCGATCTTTCTTTAAATTATCTTGGAAAAGAAAAATCAATTTACTATGACATCGCTCAACCAAATCTTTTTTGCTGGTGCGATCTCAAATGAGAGCAAAGGACGAAGCTCACCGCGTCAAACTTAAGTTGGAAAGAATAGCTTGTAAACGCTCTATGTTGGAGAAGATGATGCATGAATCACAAGTGGTCATGGATGCTAGGCGGCAGCAGTTAGCAGAGAAAGAAAAGATTGCTGAGGAGGAGCTGAGAGGAATTACAGTTCCTCATATTGATTGGTTCAAACTTGATCTTTCGTTTATGGAGGACTAAAGTTATGTAGAACTTTTGTTATCCTTTTTTTGCGTTGTGTGTTTGAACTTTAAACTTTAAAATCCGAATTTATGTGTAATTTGGATTTTTTGTTCGTACTCTTAATATTCATATAAAATCTACTTTTATTTTTGCCTCTTTTATATTTAGTTAAGTTATATAATCTAGATAAGTTATACACAAATTTCCCAACTGTGGAGTACAAGCAAATGCTGCGCTTTCTCTGCATTTAGTACTGCTTCTTCTCTGCATTTATAATAAACATCAATTTCAATGCTGGAAAATGGGCTGATTCTTCATATTCCTTTTCTAAATTTATTACAAATTTTTTGAGGAAAAACTAGTAGATGTTCTTATTCGTCTTGATCACGGTGAAATACCTGGCGGATAATTTTCGGGATAGGGGTTTTTTTGTCAAATCCAAGTTGTTCCCATTCTGAAGGATGGGCCTCGAGCCATTTTATAATCTTCTCAATTCTCTTCTGTTTCCTGTGAAGTTTAGCCTTTTTCTTCAAGATGTTCTCGTGCGTCTTGATTGCTCGCCGGTACTTGTCGTTAAGCTCATAAAATAAATTATAGATACGTAAGGAACAGCAATGGAAAACTCTAAAAACACATGCAACACCTTTACCTTAGTTATGAATTTCGTGGATTGCTAAAAACATCTCGGGTTCTGGTTCATGAGTAAAAATGAAGGAATCTTCAATCCGGATTGTTCAAATACATTTGTTGAACTCGCAGAAGATTTATTATCATTCATCGAATTGAAGACAGAGGCTACAGATGGTTCCATTAAAATTTGGCTATATGTGTTCGCAAATAAAGATGAAGTGTTGAAGATAACCCACTTCATAAATATAAGAGTGGACCCAGTTACTTTTTTTTTTGTCATAGAGTGGACCCAGTTACTAAATACAAGAGTGGACCCACTTCATAAATACAATAGTGGTTGAGAAAATCTACTCCTTAAATACAAGAGTGATGACGCTTGATATTTCAACTTCAATGAAACTCTGCTAATTTTTATTATACTAAATGGAACGCAAACACATACTCTGATAAGACTTATGGGCCCACGGGCCCATATATTAGGGTTTCAGTGTCTCGGAGAAGTTCATTGATCAGATTTCTTCTTTTTACGCCTCTTAGATCAAATATAAAACCTAAATTTTCTATCGACATGGACGAAGATGAAAGTGACTCATCATCGCTCAGGGATCACCTCGTTCAACTCGACAAACCTTTCTTCGAGGTTACCTTTCTTACTGTTTACTATCTGTATATGTTATGTTCGTCTTATGGTTCTGACTTCAGTTGGTAGACTATGGAGATTAATTAGTTAATTAAATGTTTAGACCTCAGTTGCATTTATATGGAGATTAATTACTATGTTAGAGTTCTAACTTCAGTCGACCTTTTTTGCCATCCAGTGTCCTGAAGGACATATAGTTACGCCTGATGTATGTTCAAGATGCAATTCAGTCATGGACCTCAAAGTTCCATGTCCAAACGTAAGATTTGGTTGCTTGGAGGCTGTCCATTATTTTGATCTAGAAATGCATTTAGATGAGTGCATGTTTGCCCAATGTCCGTGTTCTTTTATGGTATACGGATTTAGAGGCACATACCAGCAGCTATATGACCACTCAAGCACTGTACATTCCGAGCGGTTGCAGATGTTTGAATGTGGCAAAACCGTGTCTATTCGCTTTCATAATACTGAAGATTATGGAAGGATAGTTCTCGGGGAAAACAGTAGGGAAGGAGGAGAACTTGTGGTTGTGGAGCATTTCAAGTCGAAAGATCCTAATTTTTACAAGTTTTGTTTCAGTTGCATGCATTGCACCTAAAGGGGCAGAAATGGGAAAGTTTTACATGAAATTCATTTTGCACAATCCTCCAACAATTGCTTCCTATCACAATTTTTTATTGGACAGAGTTAAGCATGTAACCGTGAACTGTTGGACCGTTATCTTTCTTTTGAGAAACACCTGGGTGAAGTAGAGGGCAAATGGTGTTGACCCGAGAAAGAGTGGTCAACATACGTATTTAGGGTTCTGCGGACGCAGAAGACTAAACTCATGTCTTTTTTTGTTAATCTCTTTTGTTTAAATTTTTTTATGTAATATGCGTGAAGTCGTCTGTCTGTTTGTTTAAAATGAACTCGTGTCCGTTCTACGTTTACAATTCAATGTGGTACATGTTTACTACTGGCATAGTGTGCGGAAGGTGCTTGGCAGAGTTTACTACATGCATAGACTGCTACGAATCCCTTTATTTTGAGGTGTTTATTTTGAGATTTGGATTAAAACTTTAAGTTTTATTGTTGTTTTAAATAGAGACAAACTTTGTAGATGAAGTAGAGAAGGCGTTTATGCTGACTTTAAGCAAATAAAATGCAGCTTAAATTCAGAGTCACCTTATCATCTCCATCTATGCTGAGTGTAAGCAAGAAGATGCAGAGTATGAGCAGGAGCTGCGTCTTCTCGGTTTACACTCTATAAGCGTAGGTTATAATGCGTGTAAACGAACAATAAACAGAATAAATTCTCTTCTACTAACGAAAGAAAAACAAAAATTCTGCTTGTACACCGCAGAGTTTGGTTAATGTAATATTTACTAGAACAAATCTCCCTATTTACTATATACATATATTTACTAACCATGCAATTAAATTTGAACGTCGTAGGGATCGTAGATACTTGCAATAATTTTCTCATCACACATGCGTTGTTCGGTATACGAAGATGACTCATGCAACACCTCTGAAGCGAGTTTCAGCCTCCAGGTCATCATTTTGGCATTACACAGCTCTCTTGCTGATAGCGGCAATCCTAACATGTGACACTCAATGTATTTGAATGCGTATACTCCACAATCACCTACTAGTGGACACATTTTTGGAAAGTCTTTTACAATTCTGATTGTAAACTCTACTTTATAGTAGTCTTGAGGAAAACACATATTAATTGCGGCATGAACCATTTGAGCAAAAAGCGTCACCGCTGCCATAATATCTGCTTGTGGAGTATTTAAGCTATCATATATGTAGAGAACCCGGTCAACCAATGATATGACCATCGCAACCCAATGATTCGTGTTCACGTGTAGAATGCAGTATTACGTGTCAACATCTTTTCCCCAGGCCAACTTTGTTGCGTCATAAGCTGAAAGAATACCGTGTACATTCTCGTAAGTACCACCAAGCCATCTTTCAACCTTACGCCACTCGTCGTACCTATTCTACCAAAGCATTTCAAATGCTGCATCCAATATAGCAATTCGCGGACTCTTGAAAGAACTAGGATTTCTCTTTAGCCTGAGTCTATACAATTTTAGTGCTGCGTCAACGTGCTGATAATAAAAGAAGGACAAATGTTAGGTACCAAAGCAGAGTCTACTAGACACACAACAACAACAAAGCAGAGTATCCCCGATACACAACAACAACGGTCTACCAGCTAAACATGAAATAAACACTTTTACCAGATCCACTGTTGACGAGGAAGAATGTACTTACCATATCGTGTAATCATTCCCTTGGCTTGAAAAGTAAGTTGAAGAATTGATGGGCCTTTGTTTTCCCTCCAAATGATAAATATTTGTTCTATCGAAAAAAATCAACATTCAAGTTAGACTACAAGATAAAATAGACGATCTTATAGGCTGTGTGTACTTACTCATCGGCTCTGAATACGTTCATCCTGTCCGCCAGTATTTGGTCAACATCTCCAAATACAATTTCGTAAGCAGATTTTTGGGTCATTGGGTTTGCGTTGTTGATAGGTACAACATGAACTTTTGTCGATTTACTTAATCTTTCACTCCTCCTTGTTATTAGCTCCTCTTTGTTGGTCTAGCGAAGATTTCTGGAGCTTTCGTATCTTTTGATTTGAGATGTAGTTGGGTGGACTGTATCCACTGATGGTTCAATGACATTCACTGGCTGAGAGTTTCCTCTTCCTCTACCTCTCCCTCTACCTCTTCCTTTACCTCTTCCTCTACCTCTTCCTCTTCCTCTTCATCTTCCTTCAATGATTTTGACTGAATCTTCCGATGGATGTACATAATTTTCAGTGTCAATCACCGAATCTTCATTACCATCTTCTGCAGTGGAAGCAACTGTCTCCATGCAGACGTTGGTTATCAATGCCGTAATGGGATCCTTAATGCAGACATTAGTTTCATCTGCTGTAGCGCCATCCTTAATGTAGACATTAGTTTCATCTGGGCTAATGTCATCATATGTGCAAATGTTTTCTTTACAATCATCTGCCTTACAATAGGCATCCTCAGCATTTTCATTCCCATATTTTTTTTCACCATCAGTTGCTTCGTTGGAAAAATATGCCTTATCACTAACCTCTTCTTTACCACCATCTGCTACAGTGGCATCCTCTGCCTGAAGGCATACGTTGAGATCATTATCTCCTTTTTCTTCTTTGGCATCCTCTGCCTTTTCACTCCCATCTATTTTTTCAACATCTCCAACTCCACCATCATCAAGAAGATGTTCATATTTGGCATCCTCTGCCTTTTCACTCCCATCTCTTTTTTCACCATCACTTGCTTTGTTGGAAACAATTGCCTTATCAGATATAACCTTTTCTTTACCATCATCAGTTGCCTGAAGACGGACGTTGGCATCATTTTCTCCTTTTTCTTCTTTGGCATCCTCTTCCTTTTAACTCCCATCTTCATCATTACTATCATCTGATGTATTGCATTTTTGACGCATTCTAACCCAAGTTTTCAAAGGTTTTTCGAGTCTTTTATGCGTTTTTAGTGTCGTTTCAGGGTCGGAAAACGTTTGGATGGAATCTAAGGTATAAGGAGCAAGGATTGGAGCAAAATGAGCAAAAAGTAGGCTAGATCGATCGATTTATACATGGATCGATCTATCTATACATGGATCGATCGATCTAATCTCAACCCAAATCATCGTAACTTTCCGGATCGACCTGTGAAGCCCATACGATCGATCTATCATCAGATCGATCAACACTTGGATCGATCGATCCACCAAATCGTAACTTTTTGGATCGACCAAGAAAACCTCAGATCGATCATGCCATCATCACCATAGTTAGGTTTAGGGTTATAGGTTTAATATATTCATCAAAAGTGTTATATGTTTCTTGATAGAACATAGGCAAGTAAATTGTCCTTAGCCAACGAAAATTGATGCTAAGGCAATTTGTGAATATATCAAACCTGCTCATTAATGCTTGTTTAGAATTCTAAAATCAAATGACAGTTTAGATTCTTAGGTTGCTAAAAGTAATTGATACCACGAAAGTGGATTGGTTATACATTCATGTTTGAGTTTGAGACTGTGCTTTATCCTTCCCTGAATTCTCCTAGACTTAACGGTTGTCTTTAATTAATTTTCACAATGTTTAATTGCTATTTCATTTTATCATTGCTACCAATAACCATCATTATTGCTATCTTAGCTTAATTTCACTCGTATAGATTCGTAGCGTTTCACTTGGTTCTCGTGGATTTGATCCCTAAATACTACTTCGTTTGCTGTTCACATATAGTGATATTTTATGGTTAAAACTATGTGTATCAAATTTTTGGCATCGTTGCCACGGACCAATTGTGTTACCTTCGAATTTTTGTTTGGAGTTTTGACTAAGATTTACTAACTTTCTCTCTTGTGTGTTTCAGGTATATGCAAAAAGGAAGCAAAGGATCTGACAACCTTTTCAACTTCAGCAACCAAGAACTTGCAAGATTAGAGAGAGAGAACAGGAAGACAAAGTCGAATCAAGTCACAATGGGTGATCAAATCGACAACGATGCACTTGCTACAGCAGCTGAACTTCAGAGGCTACAGCAGCAGATGCAACAGTTACTGCAACAGCAACAACAACAGCAGCGACCGCCTGCAATTCGGGATGCGGACACTCCCCATATTTTCTACCAGAACAGAGCTGCTATCTGTCCACCAGCCCTTGCAAGGCAGGATTACGAGATCAAGCCTCAGATGATCGGGTTGGTGAAGTAGCACGTGTTCATGGTCTACCAGCTAAAAATCATATGGATCACATAGAGAAGTACGAAGAGATCTGCAACACTACTAAGTCGAATGGGGTACCTGCCGATTACATCAAGTGCAATGTGGGAGTGTAAATCCATGCCAATTAAATTCGTCACGTCTTTTAGAGAGATATAACACTTCTGAGTAAAAACCACCCAAAAACACAAATAGAGATCCAAAGATGGTATTTTATTAAGCTGCTTTAGAAAGCTTTTCGTGTGAGAGCAAAAGTACATAGTTTTTCTAGGTAAAATTGCGGATCCCCTTTTCAGAGGGTGTAAATGAGTATATATACGAGCCAGAGTCGGCTAAGTCAATATCTAAAGAGATAAGGAAGATTTCCTAATTCTTCGGGATTTCCTTTTATCAAAACCTGCTACCGCCGTGGGCCTTAATTCATGGGCTCATCGTCTCGACCCATATGCTTATCAGCTAGGCCCAACTCCCAGTCGCTAAGCCTTTGCTCAAATGGCAGTGGTTGAATGACTCAGGTGACACCATGGTTCACGACTCGGGTGACACCATGGTTCACGGCTCGGGTGACACAATGGTTCACGGCTCGGATGACACCATGGTTCATGGCTCGGGCGACACCATGGTGCACGGCTCGGGCGACACCATGGTTCATGGTTCGGTGACACCATGGTTCACGGCTCGGGTGACACCATGGTTCACGGCTCGGGCGACACCATGGTTAACGGCTCGGGCGACACCATGGTTCACGACTCGGGCTACACCATGGTTCATGGCTCGGGCGACACCATGGTTCACGGTTCGGGTGACACCATGGTTCACGGCTCGGGTGGTGATAGACAACAATCTCGATCCTCTTGCCTTGACCTCGATCCATCTTCTGAACATAACCCCGATCCATCTTCTGAACATGACCCCGATCCGTTTGTTCCATTGTGGGTCGCGACACCCTATCCGCCTGCTTTGTCACGGATCGGGTCGTGACACCTGATCTAACTTGTCCCATCATGGTTCGGGGGTACCCGAACCAACTCGTCCATTCATGGTTAGGGGTACCCAAACCAACTCCCCCATTCATTGTTAGGGGTACTCGGACCAACTCATCCATTCACGGTTAGGGGTAACTAAACCACCTTTTTCAGCCATGGTTAGGGGGACCCGAACCGCCTCTTTCAGCCATGGTTAGGGGGACCCGAACCGCCTCTTTCAGCCATGATTAGGGGGACAGTTGCAAAGGCCTAAGCTAATGTTCTTTCATACTTAGCCATTTTTCAATCGTTGATTCTCAAGAGGTGGAATCTAACCTCAACAGTTAGCCCCCCAGCTTGGCACTATCAGAGATGTTATTGCCGAGCTGTAAGTGGTTGAGCCTGAGATCAACGATTCGAATTGTTTCTCCTAATTTCCCTCAAACCGTCTCTTTGGTGATGATCCTGAAGTGTGACTCGCGGATGACCCCGAACCATCTCTTTGGTGATGATCCCGAAGCATGACTCGCAGATAACCCCAAACCATCACTAAGTGGTATTGCCGCATTTGTAGCATTATTAATTCAGTTTGGGTTTGCTATGTTACACAAATTCGGCTCGGGGTTTTCGTTGTTCCGATACCTTTATTGGGGAGTGCAAGCGTTTTTGCTGATTCCCGAGGCGGATGACGTCACCATTTGCCTATATAACTTGCGATTCCTCCCATTTCCTCACTACTTCATTCCTCCGAAAACCTCTCCAAACAGGTAACTTCTCTCTTCTTTATCTCTCTGGTCTTTTTGCTTAAGTTTTAATTTTTAGCTTGAGGCTCCGTTGTTTTTCCTTCACCACCGATCCGTTTGAATTTTCGGATCTGTCTTCAACTAGCTTCGCCGCTGTCTTTGAGTTTCGTTTGTTTGAAGATTTGGATCTGTCTTTCAATCTTTTAAAAGGATTTCAACTTGTTCTTCAGTTCTTAAAAGGCTTTGATCTGTTTTGATAGGCTCCTGACAACCCCGATCCGTACTCTGAATCTTAGAAAACCTAGATTTTTTCTCACGAGCTGTTAGGGATCCCAATCTGTTATATCTTATAAAGACCCCGATCCATTTTTGAATTCAAAAGGATGTTCTAGTCATCTGTTTCTGCGTCCCCCGATCCGTATGACCATTTGTTTGGCAGTTAAGGGCAGTCTTCATTTCCTGAACTACCTCTCTCTTCTGATTCGTTTCTCGTCCAAAGCTATAGCCGGAAAGATTCCTCTGGTGCGAATATTTCAGAGGATCTGGCGACGAACCAAAAAACAGTGGCGACCCGGCGAGCTCGGCAACACATTGACGAGCTCGGCAACACGACGACGAGCTGGCGAGATCGGCGACACAGTGGTAATATCAGCAAGTATGAAAAGCAAGCAAGCCCGGCGACGAAGCAAATATCTGAGTAATCATGGGCCGAGCCCAAGGTTACGAAGAGTAGTTTGAGAAAGGCTGAACTCGCAATAAAGAAATATTGGTGGGCCGAGATCGAGAGAATTTGGAAGCCGAGCCCAGCTGTAAAGTCCAAGATGTCATAACCGACTTGCGAAACGGAAATACCGAAGAATAAAGAAGTTTTCCTTTATCATTTAGGAAAAGGTCTAGCCAAATTATTCTTGTATAAATAGACATGTACCTCTTTGAAAAATGGATCCGCAACTTTACCTACCAAAAACACTTGTTACTTTCTCTGCAAACAGCTTTCTCAACAGCTTGAATAAAAACACCCATCTTTGGATCTATGTTCTTGGTTTTCTTTTAATAGAAGTTTTTCGAATCCCTAAATTTTCCTTAAAAAATTTAGTTGTGCGAGTTTCGACGCCCACAATTTGGCGCTGTCTGTGGGGAGTCTTTAAACTTTCTGACACCTAAGAACCACCGACTACGAGATTTGAAATGATGACCACCGACGGAGAATGAAGCGGCGAAGGCGCGAGCAACACTGACACCGACCTTCCTGGAATGAGAACCAATCTACCGCTGGCAAACATCGAAAGCACTTCAGAAACGCTAACAAAATTGAAGAACATGATGACCACGTTGATGAAGAAGGGAGAGGAGCAAGACAAGCTAAATAACTCGCTGACGGAGAAAATCGAGACACTGGCAACGGAGAGCCGAGCCTAAAACACCCGACTCGGAGGCATAGGTTAGACGATGAACCCACCTGTCAGCAGAATTGCTAGACGACTTGGCTTAAACCCAACGACCCTGGATTTCTCAACACCACGCGACGGACCAAGGACTTTGGGAGGATTGCCACCACCACATCCAACCAACGAACAAACACCCGTGGTGACCATATCAAGTATCACCGAGCCACATCGACTTATTCGTGGGGGAAGAAAAGCCAGCAATGGACGTAACCAGCACACCAACGGTGGGTCGGCTGCAGCAATCATTCTCGACAAAGAGGAGCGCGAAGATGGAGACCACAACATGGAGAATCTCACTGACGAGGTATTCGTACCGACAATGACGGGAGCCCGAACCAGCAAATGTGACATAAACCTGAACCAAGCCAAGAACTTAGCAGAGGAGGAAGAAAATCTCCTATGGGTCCAATAGGCGCAATACGCTGATGAGCCAAGAACGACGAGCCGAGCCCAAAGAGAAGAGCTGGACGAAATTCGAGCCACTTCTGAGATGAAAGCCGTCCGATCCCAGGTTCATAAGGCAACTAGTAAAGTCCCGGAGATTGACCGCATACTAGAAGAATCACATAACACGCCGTTTATAGCTCGGATTACCAAGGCAAGGGTTTCCGACCCTGAAAAGATCAATGTCCCGGTTTACGAAGGGACTACCGATCCAAAGGAGCATATAACGACGTTCATCATAGCAATGGGCCGAGCCAATTTTAGGGAAAAGGAGAGAGACGCCGGTTTTTGCCTTCTATTTGTGGAGCATCTAAAAGGCGCAGCCCTCCAATGGTTTTCCAGACTTGAGCGGAACTCCATTGACGATTTCCAGTAGCTGTCTGCCACCTTCCTGAAGCAATACTACATGTTTATGAATCGAGGAGCCTTTCGAAAAGAGATCGCTTTGAATGAACCATTATCAATCCAAGATGCACTACACCGAGCCTCAGATTTCATAGTCAACGAAGAGGAAATAAAGGTGTTGTCTCATAAATACGGAGTGGAAAAAATGATGAGCCGCTCCTCTCAACTCCGTACCCGGCGCATTACAGGAAAAATAATCAAGGAACCAGATACGAACATCACGAAGAACCCAGTTTTGGAGGCACCCATAACTATCAAGTAGGTGCCGGTCGTGGGACAATCCCTTGGAACACATGGGTAAGAAAATCCAACACTTATGACGAGAAGGCCTACTGCGAATACCATCATTACTACGGACACTCAACCAATAATTGTCGACATGTTGGCGCAAAACTTGTGGCAAAACTAATGGCAGGAGAGCTTGGCGACACTTTTAGCCTTAACGATTTTGAACGAGAAGACGAAAAAGACCACCCCGATCAGACCGTACGAACTGGAGATGCGGCTAAGAGAGGGAGGCAAACCGACGAGGAAGCACATCAGGATTTCACTAACATGATTAAGGACATAATGGAAGTTTTTATGGATGATTTTTCTGTCTGTGGATCTTCTTTTTCTATGTGGCTTTCTAATTTGTGCATGATGTTACGACGCTGCGAGGAGAAACATCTTGTGTTAAACTGGGAGACATGTCACTTCATGGTCAGAGATGGGATCATTTGGGACACCGAATTTCAGAGAATGGTATCGAGGTAGACAAGGCAAAGATCGAAGTGATGACAAGTCTGCAGCCACCTTATTCTCAAAGGGATTAGGAGTTTTCTGGGACATATTGGGTTATACAGGAGGTTCATGAAGGACTTCTCCAAGATTGCTAGACCGTTGACTCAGATTTTGTGCAAGGATGTGAAGTTTCACTTTGACAATGCTTGACTTGAGGCTTTTTTACAATCAAGGGAGCACTTATTAGCACACCAATCGTCCAACCACCAGACTCGGAGCTACCTTTCGAGGTAATGACGGATTCTAGTGACTATGCAGTGGGGGGATGTTTTGGGACAAAGGAAGGAGAAGAAACTTCATGTCATCTACTATGCGAGTAGGACTCTCGATGATGCTCAATGCAAGTATGGTACCACGGAGAAATAGCTTCTTGCCATCGTGTTTGCTTTTGAGAAGTTCCGGTCATATCTTGTGGGGTCTAAGGTGATTGTACACACAGATCACGCTGGTTTGAGTTACCTTCTCACCATGAAGGATGCCAAACCTAGACTGCTATGATGGATTCTCCTGCTGCAGGAGTTTGACTTAGAAATTAAAGACAAGAAAGGCATTGAGAACGGAGTTGCGAATCATTTTTCTCGACTACTTGTAGAGGAAGATGTCCCTTTGGATGATTGCCTTCCTAAGGAGAACGTGTATGCCATCAGCCTGAGGAACATTGACCACTACACACCTTCTCGCGATACCATGCTTCCTGAGATTCCTTGGTTTGGTGACATTGCGAACTACTTGGCTGCTGAAAAGAAACCCGTAAACTTTGTTGGGTATAGGAAGAAGAAGTTCTTGTGAGACATCAGACATTACTTCTGGGATGAGCCATACTTGTACAAGCGGTGTTCAGGCGGTGTTTTTAGACGATGCATTTCAGAGGAAGAAGTCCCTGGCATTCTTTTCCATTGCCACGGTTCGAATTATGCAGGGCATTGCTACTTTCAAGACGGTGTCCAAGGCTCTACAAGCTAGTTTTTGGTGGCCAACTATGTTTAGAGATGCTCATGCCTTCGTCTCTAAGTGTGATTTATGTCAGAGGCAAGGAAATATTAGGAGGAGGAATGAAATGCCTTAGAATTTGATCTTGGAGGTTGAGGTGTTCGATGTTTGGGGTATTGATTTCATGAGTCATTTCCCATCTTCTTATGGGGATCAATACATTCTTGTCGTTGTGGACTATGTGTCTAAATGGGTTGAAGCATTGGCTAGTCAGACTAATGATGCCAAGGTGGTTTGGAAGATGTTCAAGTCTGTGATCTTTCCACGTTTCGGTGTGCCTAGAGTTGTGATCAGTGATGTGGTTCGCACTTCATCAACAAGGTCTTTGAGGGTCTTTTAAATAAGCATGTAGTAAAGAACAAGGTAGCCACTCCTTACCATCCGCAGACGAGTGGACAAGTTGAAATTTCCAACAGGGAGATCAAGAGCATTCTGGAGAACACTGTAAGCACAACGAGGAAAGACTGGATCGTAAAGCTTGATGACGCTCTTTGGACATACAAGACTGCTTACAAGACACCTTTGGGAATTACACCATTCCATCTCATCTATGGGAAGTCTTGTCATCTTCTAGTGGAGCTCGAATACAAGGCAGTTTGGGCTGTAAGTTGTTGAATTTTGACATCAAGCCTGCTTCTGAGAGATGTTTGATGCAACTTAACAAGCTATATGAGATTCATCATATGGCTTATGAGAATTCGAGGATTTACAAGGAAATAACTAAGGCCTACCATGACAAGAAGATCATTCCAAGGAACTTTGCTGCAAATGATCAGGTGTTGCTCTTCAATTCTCGCCTAAAACGTTTTCCTGAGAAGCTGAGGTCAAGATGGTATGGTCCATTCACCATCAAGGAGGTAAGACCGTATGAAGCTGTTGTGTTGCTAGACACTACAGGAGGTGAATTTGTGGTTAATGGTCAACGCCTTAAGCCATATCACTGAAATCACTGAAGGAGACACCATTTCTCTCAGTGATCTGCCTCAAGCCTAAATGGCATCCAAGTCAAACTCGTGACTTAAAACAAGCGTTGGGTGGGAGGCAACCCACCGGTAAGTGTACATACTTAGTTTTACGTTTGTTTTCTAATTTTTAGTTTTGGTTTTCACCATTTCAGGTATAAAAAAAAAATCTAGAAACAAACCAAAATGCCGTAATGTTTTGGATCGACCGATCAAATAGTGGATTGATCGATCCAATAATGGATGGATCGATCCAACTTTCAGGTAAGTCTTCTGATTTGATTTTTTGGTTTATTCCGATTTAAATCACTAAAATAAACAAAAAACACGTTTTAATCCTCCACTATCCGATTTTAAAGATCAAAAAACATATTCTTTCTTCTCTTCTCCTCCACACGATTTTTAAGAGATTTTCACAAAACCTAACTTCTTCAATTCTTGATGGATTTCAACGATTTTTTTGCCTAACTCACTCGGATTTTTGTCCTCTATCTGATTCTAGTACCCTCTCACTCGATCTGCAAAGATACGTCACCCTATCTCCAATTTTCAGTCCGAATTTTCTTTTTAAAAAGTTGGAATTCGGGTTTATAGTTGTTCTTGGATATTTTTGTGGCTTGCTATGGTCTCCTAGGCTAATTTCGAACCCCCTCCATACTATGTTGCTGTGATGAGGAACATTGTGTTGAATTGACTGTTGTGTTAGCTCGTGATAATGCGTAATGACGGAGATTTGCAGATTTTTACTCGTTTTTGTGTTTTTTGGAAATTTTGATAAATATGGACTCGTTTGATTTTGCAGGAATGGGTAAAACAGGAGGAGCTCTTAGGAAAAACCAAACACGTGGTCTAGCGCCACAACTGCCACGATCACAAGTTGACCCAAATGCACAATCTTCGAGAAGCAGAAAGGACAAAGGGGTAGCGACATCTTCGGTCCCTAATGTCAAAGAGGATGAGTACAAGGAGGAAGGAGAGCGAACCACTGCTCCTTGGCCTAGATCCGATAACACGCTAATAGAGGGTCCAATGATTCCAACGGTTCCTCACATGCCGATTAGGGAAATGTAGAAAGACACCCGCTACAAGATGCATAGGTACGGATATCCGTGCGAGAAATGCTGCAAAGGATGGGTTTAAGATCACTTGCTTATCAGTAGCATCCTCTGTGGGAGTGTAAATCCACACCAATAGAATTTGTCGAGGGTTTGTTAAGAGGGACGAAATTTCTGAGTAAGACCACCAAGACACGAGCAGAGATCCAAAGATTTTATTAAGTTGTTTTGAAAGCTTTTGTATGAGAGCAAAAGTACAGAGTTTGGCTAGATTAATTGCGGATCCCCTTTTCTGAGGGTTTACATAAGTATATATACAAGTTTTTAGTCGGCTAAACCAATGTCTAAAGAGATAAGCAAGATTTCCTAATTCCTAGGGATTTCCTTTTAGCAAAGTCGGCTCCCATCATGGAATTTTTCTCATGGGCTTTAACCTTGTCATCTCTTTTGTGGACTTGAATTCGTGGGCTCGTTTTTTCGGCCCAATTTCCTATCGTTGAAGCTTGGCTCGGTTGACATCATGGCTCACGGCTCGGGTGACGCCATGATTCATGGTTTGGGTGACGTCATGGCTCACGGCTCGGGTGACGCCATGGTTCATGGTTCGGGTGACATCATGGCTCACGGCTCGGGTGACGCAATGGTTCATGGTTTGGGTGACGTCATGGCTCACGGCTCCGTACTATGGGTCGTGACTCTCGATCCGTCTACTGTATCATGGATTGGGACACACGACCCAGTTTCTTCACCGTGGGTCGTGACCCCCGATCCATCTGCTGTATCATGGATCGGGTACGTGACCCAGCTACTTCACCGTGGGTCGTGACCCCGATCCGTCTGCTGTATCATGGATCGGGGTACACGATCCAGCTTCACAGTTACGGACCTCGATCCAACTCCTTCACGATTAGGAATCCTTATCCAACTTCTCCTTCAGTTAGGGATCCCAATCCCACTCCTTCACGGTTAGGGATCCCTATCCAATTCCTTCAGTTAGGGATCCCGATCCAACTCCTTCACAATTAGGGATCCCGATCCAACTTTTCCTTCACAGTTAGGGATCCCTATCCCACTCCTTCACGGTTAGGGACCCTATCCAATCCTTCAGTTAGGGATCCTGATCCAACTCCTTCACAGTTAGTGATCCCGATCCCGCTCCTTCACGGTTAGGGATCTAGTTGTTAGTGCTTTTTTCATACTTAGCCATTTTTCAGACGTTGATTCTCAAGGGGTAGAATCTGACCCCAACATCCTCTCTACCCGGAGTTGGTCTTCCAGTTTCTTGCTTCCGCTGAGGTCAAGTATGAGGATATTGTTGGGGTCGTTTTTCACCCCATCAAGATCAATGGTGACGATGGGTGTCGGACCTAGTCAAATGGAGAGAAAGCCTAGCCAAATAGAGACGAGCCAAACACGGCTCGGCGACAGAGGCAAAATGGAGACAAACCAAACATGGCTCGGCGACAGAGGCAAGGAGGAGATGAGCCAAACACAGCTCGGCGACAAAAGGCAAGATGGAGACGAGCCAACACTTGGCTAGGCATGAAGAAGTGAGTGACGAGCCAGCGTTTGGCTAGGCGACGAGCCAACGTTTGGCTAGGAATGAAGAAGTGAGTGACGAACCAACGTTTGGCTAGGCGACGAGCCAACGTTTGGCTAGGCGACGAGCTAACGTTTGGCTAGGCATGAAGAAGTGAGTGACGAGCCAATGTTTGGCTAGGCATGAAGAAGTGATTGACGAGCTAACGTTTGGCTAGGCATGAAGAAGTAGGCTTCAAGCCAACGTTTGGCTAGGCATGAAGAAGTGATTGACGAGCCAACACTTGGCTAGGCGACGAGCCAACGTTTGGCTAGGCATTAGGAAGAAGTAGTGATGAGCCAACACTTGGCTAGGCATCAGGAAGAAGTAGTGATGAGCCAACATGTTGGCAAACCAGCAAACGGTGATGAGCCAACATGTTGGCAAACCAACAAACGGTGACGAGCCAACATGTTGGCAAACCAACAAACGGTGACGAGCCAACATATTGGCGAACCAATATACGATGACGAGATAACATGCTGGCAAACCAATGACGAGCCAACATGTTGGCAAACCAACAAACGGTGACGAGCCAACATGTTGGCAAACCAACAAACGGTGATGAGCCAACATATTGGCGAACCAATATACGATGACGAGATAACATGCTGGCAAACCAATGACGAGCCAACATGTTGGCAAAGTAACTTTCTGGCTCGGCATTGGGAGAAGCAAACGACAAATCAACTCCTTGGCTCGGCAATGGGAGAAGCAGGTGAGACAAAAGATGAGCCAGCTCATCGATGACCCAGTATAGCAACCAGCCCAATATCTTGTTAGGCCGAGGCAACGAGCCACAAGAGTTTGGTGGGCCAAGATAGCGAGTCAAAGGAAGAAGCCCACATCCGAACCAGAGAAGAAATCCCGAAGAATAAGGAAGTTTTCCTTATTCCTTTAGGAAAAGGCCTAGCCGACTTATTCTTGTATAAATAAACATGTACCCCTTCGCAAAAGGGGATCCAAAAAATTGACCTAGAAAAATACTTGTTATTCTTTGGAACAGCTTTCAAAACAGCTAAGATAATAAAAACCATATTTGGATCTCTGTTCTTGGTTTCTTTACATATAAGTTTGTCGAATCCCTAAATTCTCCTTACAAGTTTTGGTTGTGCGAGTTTCGATTCCCACAATTTGGCACCGTCTGAGGGGAGTCTCAAGCTTTCTGACACCTAAGAACCACCGAATACAAGATCTAAAATAATGACTACCGACGGAGATCGATACGGTGACGATGCAAGCAACACTGGCGTTGATCTTCCTAGAACAGGAACCGACCTACCTCCGGCGAACATGGAAGACACCTCAGAAGTGCTGACAGAATTAAAGAACATGATGACCACGTTGCTGAAGAAGGCCGAGGAGCAAGATAAGCTGAATAGCTCACTGACGGAGAAAATCGAGACACTGGCAATGGAGAGCCGAGCTAGAAACACACGATTCGGAGGAATGGGTTCGACTATGAATCCACCTGTCAGCGGAATCACTAGGCGACTCGGTTTAAACCCAACATCCCTGGATTTTTCAACACCACGTGACGCACCGAGGACTTTGGGAGGATTGCCACAACCATATCCCACCAACCAGATCAAGTATCACTGAGCCACCTATATTGGTTCGTGGGGGAAGAGAAACCAGGGGTGGACGTGACCAACACACCAATGGTGGGTCGGCTGCAACAATCATTCTTGACAAAGAGGGGCACGTGGAAGGAGATCACAACACAGAGAATCCCACTGACGAAGGGTTTGCACCAACACTGACGAGAGTCCGAGCCAGCGAAGGCGACATTAACCTGAACCGAGCCAGGAGCTTAGCAGAAGAGGAAGAAAATCTCTTGTGGGTACGATAGGCACAATACACTGACGAGCCAAGAACAACGAGCCGAGCCCAGAGAAGAGTTGGACGAAATCCGAGCCTCCTTGATTTGAGCCACTACCGAGATGAAAGCCGTCCGATCCCAGGTGCACAAGGCAACCAGTAAAGTCCCGGAGATTAACCGCGTGCTAGAGGAAGCACACAACACGCCATTTATAGTTCGGATTACCAAAGCAGGAATTTCCAACCCAGGAAAGATCAAGGTTCGAGTCTACGAAGGAAACACCGACCCAAAGGAGCACATCACGACGTTCATCATAGCAATGGGCCGAGCCAATTTCAGGGAGCATCTAAAAGGCGTAGCACTCCAATGGTTTTCTAGGCTTGAGCGGAACTCCATTGACAATTTCCAGCAACTCTCTGCTGCTTTTCTGAAGCATTACTCCATGTTTATGGATCGAGGAGCCTCTGATGCTGACCTCTGGACATTAACTCTAGGCCCTACGGGGACATTACAAAGCTTCATGGGAAGATTCAAAGCGGTCATGTCAAAGGTTGAGGGCGTAAGTGACAAGGCTGCCGTGCTCGCATTGAAGAGACCGCTGTGGTACGAGTCGGAGTTCCGAAAAGAGATTGCTATTAACACACCACTATTAATCCAAGACGCGCTACACCGAGCCTCCGACTTCATAGTCAATAAAGAAGAGATGAAGGTCTTGTCTCAGAAATATGGAGCAGCCATAACGACGAGCCGTCCCTTCCAAACTCCGAACCCACCTCCACCCAAGAGGAGTAATCAAGGAAGCGGGTACGTACATCACGAGAAACCCAATTTTGGAGGAGCCCACAACTACCAGGTGGGAACATGCCAAGGCAAAACACCTTGGAACTGCGAGTATCATCACATGCACGGTCACTCAACTGCCAACTACCGAACCCTAGTAATAAAGCTTGCGGCGAAGCTAGTAGCCGGAGAACTCGGTAACGCTGTCAGCCTGAAGGACTTCGAACGAGAAGATGAGAAAGATCAGCCGAACCAAACAAATCAAAATGACGATACCCCCAAGCGAGGAAGGCGAGATGACGAGGCGACACAGTCAGGTTCTCGAAGAAGAATAAATATGATAATTGGAGGATCTCAATACTATTCGGACACGGTGTCTTCAATCAAAGCCTTCCAGCGGTGAAACCACCGGCATTGACCGACCACATAATGACCCCCTCGTGATAGAATTGATCGTAGATGATTGCGACGTCGCCCGAGTTCTGATAGACACGGGAAGCTCTGTAGATGTGATCTTCCGGGAAAACCTCAGAAGGATGAACATAGACTTATCCAAAATCACAGCCGCGCCGAAGCCTTTAACTTGATTCTCGGGAGAAACAACCATGACCCTTGGAATAATAAAACTTCATGTCCGAGCTGAAGAAGTAACCAAGATAGTGGAGTTTTCGGTTGCAGATCATCCTGCGATCTACAATGTCATTATGGGTACACCCTGGATAAACTCCATGCGAGCCGTACCATCGACCTATCACCTCTGCATCAAATTTCCGACCCCGAGAGGAGTCAAAACAATTTGGGGAAACCAAAAAGAGTCCCACATTTGTTTCCTAGCCAAGCATAAACTCAGGAACCCCGTCACAGAAATCACCACCAAGAGAAAGAAGATGAAGGAGTTGCAAACACTTATAGCAATTACAGATTGCGGAGGATCGTGAGAGGGAGAGCAAACACACCTGCGATCCCATTGTTTCAGTAAACATTGATGGCGATCATCCAGAACGCTGCATTGAGATAGGGTCCGAGCTGAAAGATCCGATAAGGGGAGAGCTGATATCTTTCCTTAAAAAGAACCTAAACACCTTTGCATAGAAAGCAGAAGACATGCCCGGCATCAGCATCAATGTGACATGCCACGAGCTAAACGTGGACCCAACCCTTAAACCAGTCAAACAGAAAAGGTGAAAACTCAGACCAGAAAGAGCACAAGCAGTGAATGACGAAGTGGAAAGGTTACTACGCGTAGGATCAATAGTCTAAGAAAAATATCCTGACTGGCTTGCTAACCCAGTAGTGGTCAAGAACAACAATGGGAAGTGGCGTGTATGCGTGGACTTCACCGACCTGAACAAAGCCTGCCCAAAAGATAGCTTTCGGCTTCCACATATTAATCGACTGGTGGAAGCAACAGCAGGCAACAAACTCCTTTCGTTTATGGATGCTTTCTCCGGATACAACCAAATCCTAATGAACCCAGACGATCAAGAGAAGATTGCGTTCATCACAGACCGCGGGATATATTGCTACAAAGTGATGCCATTCGGTCTTAAAAATGCCGGAGCAACTTACCAGCGATTAGTGAACCGAATGTTCATTGGCCAACTTGGGAAGACGAAGGAAGTATACATAGACAACATGCTGGTCAAATATTTAGAGGAGAAGGATCATGTAGCTCACCTAGAAGAATGTTTCAAGCAACTGAATCTGCATAACATGAAACTGAACCCGACCAAGTGCAGATTTGCGGTCACGTCCGGAGAGTTCCTTGGATATTTGGTCACCCACCATGGAATTGAAGCCAACCCAAAGCAGATTGATGCGCTCATACAGATGGTCTCGCCAAAAACAAAGCGTGAAGTCCAGAGGCTAACGGGACGGGTCGCCGCGCTGAATCGTTTCATCTCTCGGTTAACTGATAAGTGTTTTCCTTTCTACGACACACTGCTTGGGAACAAGAAGTTCGAGTGGACAGAGAAATGCGAACAAGCATTTCAACAGCTGAAAGAATACCTAGCCAGCCCTCCAGTACTTACGAAACCGGTGGAAGGCGAGCCACTTTTTCTATACACAGCCGTTTCGGCAACAACAGTGAGTGGAGTACTCATCAGGGAAGAGCGCAGCGAGCAGAAGCCTATTTTCTATGTCAGCCAAACTCTCACCGACGCTGAAACCCGGTATCCACGGATGGAAAAGCTGGCATTGTCTGTGATAATGTCCTCTTGAAAACTGAGACCATACTTCTAGTCACATTCAATTGTGGTTTTAACTTCCTTCCCCTTGCGATCCATCCTGCATAGTCCTAGCCAGTCTGGGAGATTGGCAAAGTGGGCAATAGAGCTGAGCGAATACGACATCGAGTATCGGAGTCAAACCTGAGCAAAATCTCAAGTCCTTGCAGATTTCCTGATAGAACTCTCAGAAGAAGGAATAGAAGAGCCTCCCCCGAGCCTGATTTGGAAGCTTCACGTAGATGGATCATCATCAAAACAAAGATCTGGAGTGGGAATACGGTTAACCTCTCCAACAGGAGAAATCCTCGAACAGTCATTCCGTTTGGGTTTTCGCGCATCCAATAACGAAGCAGAGTACAAAACTTTGATCGCAGGAATGAAACTCGCTCTTGGACTCAAGGTTTCGCATGTCCAGGCCTACTGTTATTCACAGCTGGTGGTCAACCAAGTCAGCGGCGAGTACACAGCCAGAGACGACCGAATGGAAGCTTATCTGAAGATAGTCAAAGAACTTGCTGCACGGTTCGAAGAGTTCACATTGACACGGATACCACGCGAGAAAATACTGCGGCAGACGCGCTAGCAACACTCACATCCACCTCTGATCCAGACTGAAAAGGATAATCCCAGTAGAATTCATCAAACATCCAAGCATCAACCTCTCTGACTCCGTGAACGCAATCACCCGCTCCCAAATAGCAGGCCGAAGATGCATCCGGGGGTGCTGATTTCACAACCTTAGAGGAAGACCAAAACATGTCACCTTCGGCTAGAGATGAGACAATCGAGATAGAGGAAGAGCCCAAAGCAGATCCTCCGGCCGAAGGTGAAGCAGTCGAGATGGAGGAAGATCCACAACCGACAGAAACAGACTACGGATGTGACAAAGAATGGATGGGTGCAATCTGCGTTTACATCTTGGACAGCGAGTTACCATCAGATAAGTGGGCCGCTCGAAAACTCAGAGCTCAAACTGCTCGATACGTTCTATTAGACAGAAACATTTTCAAGTGGAGATTCTCAGGACCGCTGCTGGCTTGTGTCGAAGGCGCCGAAGCAAGAAACATCATGGAAGAGGTCCATAGTGGCTCGTGTGGCAACCACTCCGGCGGAAGAGTTTTGGCAATCAAGATAAAGCGTCATGGTTACTATTGGTCGACTATGGTAAAGGACTGCGAGAAGTTCTCCGCCACGTGCAAAAAATGCCAATGACATGCCCCAATGATTCACCAACCCACGGAGTTGCTGTCGTCAATCTCAGCGCCCTACCCTTTCATGTGCTGGTCAATGGATATTGTCGGGCCTCTACATAGGTCCAAACAGAAGAGGTTTCTGCTAGTTTTGACAGATTACTTCTCCAAATGGGTAGAGGCAGATTCTTACACCAACATAAAGGACGCCCAAGTAGAACACTTCGTCTGGAAGAATATCTTATGCCGACATGGAGTTCCATACGAAATTGTCACCGACAACGGCTCACAGTTTATCTCTACCAGGTTTGGAGCTTTCTGTGAAAAATGGAATATACGACTTAACAAGTCTACCCCACGTTATCCACAAGAAAACGGGCAAGCAGAAGCAGTGAACAAAACTATCCTGGACGGCCTGAAAAAGTACCTCCATGCAAAGAAGGGACGCTGGGCAGATGAACTTGAAGGGGTGTTATGGTCACACAGGACAACTCCGCGATGAGCAATCGATGAAACACCTTTCGCCCTTGTCTACGGTGCAGAATCTGTCATCCCAACAGAAGTTCAATTTCCTGGAGTCCGTCGCAGACTTCTATCAGGGCAGGAGGGACTGAATCACCTCATGTTACTCGACGAGTTGGACTTGGTCAACGAACGACGAGACCAAGCGCTGGTTCGGATTCAAAATTACAAGCAGGCAATGGCCAAGTATTACAACACCAACGTTAGAAGTTGCAAGTTCAAAGAAGGTGATCTGGTTCTCCGTAAAGTTTTTCAGAACACTGCTGAAACAAACACTGGCAAACTAGGAGCAAACTGGGAAGGACCCTACAAAATCACCAAGACAGTTCAACCAGGAGTACACGAGCTCTCAAACATGTCTGATATTTCGATACCAAGATCTTGGAATGCAATGCACCTAAAGAGGTATTACCACTAAGTCACTTCGCATGAACTAAGAGGTAGCCTGTCTTTGGATGGGTTCAGTTGTCCCCCTCCTTAGAAAAGGGGGGAGTGGGTACGTATACATGTATACTCCCATATCTCGCACGACACTTCTCAAAGGGAATAACTTCAAACTTCTTCAAATACAACTTTACATCCTTCATGGATAATCTGTCACCTCGTTTGTTGCTGGCCACAACAGACGAACAACTACATCCTTTATGGATTTTAACCACTATCTCTATACAGGATAGGGTTCTCAACACCCTCTTACGAGTTATAAAAGTGCGCTATACAAATCTTTGATTAGGTATATCCTAGTCTAATATCCGAACGGTATATCCTGAACGATATTCTTACAAGTTTATCTTTGAGAGGGACCCGTAAGTCGAAAACTCGCAAGTCTTAAAACTCAAAGTAAACTCTTAAACCCAGTAAACACCTCTTGGTACACTGGTCATAAACATCTCCGAAACATAATACTAACCCACCAGTTAGTATGAGATTTTAACCATGTTTCATCGTCAAAAGAACGGGAATGTAAATCGGAACATCGCCAACCCTAAACTAACAACAAAATACTCAATACAAAGACAACCATATGTTTCCAAACACGATGGTTCGCGATATATAAAATGCGGCAAAAAGAATATGCAAACGTAAACAAATAACTCCGACAAAGATAGAAGGTATAATGCCAACAGACGGCAACTCTTACGAAACTTAAAGCATATTACACAGAAACTAAGTGGATAAAGCCATCCAGGCACTCATGTTCAAAATACAGAAGGAGAGTTTTTAAATCAAAGAAACATAAGCAAAGGATCATTCAAGAGGATATGGCTTGGAAGTCTTCTCAGCAGCGAGATCGGTGACCCCTGGAGTACCGACGTTTGAACCTGCAAAATCTGCAACACCAACAGTCGCCGCTGCATTCTCTATCAGTTCGGTCCCCAGGAGAGAGCCCGCAGAGTCAGAGGAAACTGGAGAAAGTGTTAGATCTTTCTTCAACTCGGCCTCGATCCTCTCAAACTCATCACTCGCATCGGCCAAGTCGACTCTCTATACTGCCAACTTCGTCACCTCGGAGTCTAGGGCAGGCACATCCTCTTTCTGGAGAGTCTCGAGTAGCTGCAAATTGCTGTCAACTTGGGCGAGATCGAGCTCCTTCTCCTTCGCCGCCTTCAGCTCGTCAATGTTCTTCTCAATTTTGGCGAGCCGCTCCCCAAGTTTCTCTGATGCCTCTCGCCTCGCTGCCTTGCGTGTTTTTTTTTTAACATTCGCCTCGTGCAAAGTATGAGCTGCGACGAGGTGCCTCTTCAGGGATTCAATTTCGGCAGCCTTTTTCTATTTCGAACGGTCCAACCTCATAGCTAGATCGCCGGCCTTATTCCACTCATCCTTGAGATACGCCCTCTCCTTCTTAAGAGCTTCAATCTGGGCAGAAGCGGTTGCTAGCTCGGCAACATGTTTACTCTCCATCTCGGCGACCTTGTCCTTGAAGAAAGATGCGTCTTTTGGGCATCTTCTATCCCGCGTCTGTCCTTACTCACATCTTTTTCGAAGGCAGCAACGATTTTGTTGATAGACACGACGAACTGATCAAAGGGAAAAATAGTCAGTACTTAGTCTCCCTACCCAGCAAAAGATACAATCTAAAAATATACCTTGGTGCCTCGGAGAGACATATCAGTGTACAGGTCGCCATGAGATAACACGTCAAGAGGCGGCAGTCTGTCCCCCGAACAGCGAACCTGTGAGAAGAGAGATGCCGAGGCTGCCCCATCATTACAGATCGGCTCGGATCCTTCATGCCTAAATGATGTTATCGCCGGCTCGGTAGAAGTTGGGTCGGCAGGCTTATGGCGTTTCCTTTTCTCTTGATTTTTTTCTGGTCTTCTCCTTGTCAGGCTCGGAGACGGGGCATTTGCCAGAGGTCAATTTCGTACCTCCTTTGTGCTGAGATATTGCCGAGCTGGAGGGCCTGGCAACTGGAATAAGAGCTGAAACCACCTCCCTGGCCTCGGCATTAAGAGTTGGAGGCTCGGGAATAGTTTGACACTCCGATAAGGCGTCGATCTCACCGGCCATCTCAGGATTTGGCTTGGTGACTTGTTCAACCGTCAGCAGCTCGGCCGGCAGCTTCCTTCTCCTTTAAAGCTTGCTTGTCGCGGATTGTCATCCTCTTTTCCATAGCTTTTTCTTGGAAGATTTGAGGTGGGGATTCAGACGCCGAGCTGTCTGATACTTCAACACAGGCAAAAATGGCTCGGGCTTTTTCAACTCTTTTTAGGGAAAAATGTTTTTCCCAGTGGCACTTTCTGGCAGCGAGTGCGTTCCGAAACGTGAGCGTATCTTCTGGGTAACGTGGGAGAACCTGCCAAACTGCACAAACAAAGAAGAAAAAGTGTCAGCTCGCCACAAAACAAAATCTTAGCAAATCTCCTAAAAGGTCTACGGCTCGCCCACCAATAGTTCCCCACTCAGTTTTGACGTAATGAACACTTTCGGCTTCCATCGTAGCATCGTTGATGGGAACAAAGAAAACGTAGTTCCCCCAGTCACTGTCTTTGCTTCGGAAGCCTTCGATGATCTTTCTCTGCTTTTTATTAGAGATGTAGTAGGCTTTGGAATTTTTTATCTTTCGAAACTCAAGGAACTGCCGAAGATGGGAGATGCGGACGGGCACATCGCACTCATAACTCCGAACAAGAATCCCAACCAAGTGACGCATCCCTCAAGGAGTAATTTGGCTCTGCGCTAACCCGTGTTTGGATAAAAAGCAGATGATCAAGCTAGGAATTGGAAACCAGAGTAGACAATCGTAAAAGAAACACTCGTAGAGAGTGAAATGCCCAGGCGGAGGAGATTCAGCTCGGTCTATTGAGGCTGGAACAACCAGATATACATCTTCTGAGATATTAAATCGATGCCTCAATGCCTCCAAAGACTCAGCAGTGCACAAAGATGAACCAGGTGGGTCAGGACGTCTCTTAGGAACTTTCCTCTTAGGTTTTCGCCTCATCGATGTGCTAGCTTGGTGGCTTGAAAACAGTCTCTGCAACCGCATCTTTTTTGCCTCGTCAAGAATATATTCTTCAAGTTCGGTTTTAATTTCTTCAAGAGCCTTTTGTACCAATGCTGCCTTGGCATCAAAAGCCTCGTCAACCAAAGATGGGACAACAATCTGCAACTAGCCTAGGGGAGAACTAGGTTCAACTGGTTCGGTAACCAGTGGAGACAACACCATCTTGCGTCCAAGCAATGAGGCAGAATTTACCGAGCCCACAGAATCTTCAAGCTCGGCGATATGAGACATTGGAGATTTTGGCTCGGAATCAAACTGATACTTAGCAAGAATTGGAGAAATCCTGGCTCGGAGACACACTGGATACGAAGAATTTCGGCTCGGAGGAAGAGAAGATCAAAGCAGCAACGCGACCCGGATGATAATGGATCAAAAAATTCAAACACTCGCCGCAGATGTATGAAGATGGATAAGAAAATGCAAGGAGTCGCCGAGCCATGCTTGAATATGGGTCGGAAAATTTAAAGTGGCGGCGGCGGAAGAGAAGAATCGATAAAAACCTAGCCGAAATTTGAAAATAAAAAGACAAAAAAGAAGAGAGAGAAGAGAGCTACCTGTTTTTTCGGAAATGTGGAGAAGTGAGTTATGAGGAGTGAGACAAGGATCTAAATATAAAGACGTATGAAAGCACAGCACGTGACGCCACACGGCCTTGGGAACATGAGAAAACATTTGCAGTTCCCAATAAAGTTATGGTCATGGTAAGAGAAACACTTTGAGCCAACGATACTGCCGAGCCAAAGACAACAAACTTAACAGGATGTTTCAGTGACATATCGAAGAAAAGATGGTTCGACAAACATTATAACTTGAAGTGGCGTCACGAGCCAAAATAGTTTGGCCACACAAGTGACAAGTTGGCTTAACGGCATGGCAGCCTGAAATAATGATGAGGCAAAACTGCTCGGCCACATCATGATGACACCTCGGCAAATGGCTCGACAATACGAACAACAGAGTAGTTTAGCTGGGCAGCATGACAAAGGTGTTGGTTCGGCAAAATGACAACTTGAATTAATATCACAAGCCAAACAGCTCGGCGACATATGCTAAGCATAGCTCGGCAACACGACAATCTGAATTAACATCGCGAGCCAAAATGGCTCGGTAACCCATATGACAAGATAGATTGGCAACACGTCAAGGAGTTGGCTCGGTGACATGATACTCAGTGTTTCCTCAGTAATAAATACCTCGACATGTGTTGTTCCACATTCGATAAAATCAAGCAGGATACCGAGCCAAGAAAGCATGCTTCGGCCACACAAAGATAAGCAGTCTTGATCTCGACTTTTTACCTCGTCACTATTATCAATAATACTACCGAGCTGCGGGGCTAACTGCATTTTTCACCCCATCAAGATCAACGGTGACGATGGGTATCGGACCTAGTCAAATGGAGAGAAAGCCTAGCCAAATGGAGACGAGCCAAACAGGGCTCGGCGACAAAGGCAAAATGGAGACGAACAAAACACGGCTCGGCAACAGAGGCAAGGAGGAGACGAGCCAAACACAGCTAGGCGACAAAAGGCAAGATGGAGACGAGCCAACACTTGGCTAAGCATGAAGAAGTGAGTGACGAGCCAGTGTTTGGCTAGGCGACGAGCCAACGTTTGGCTAGGAATGAAGAAGTGAGTGACGAGCCAATGTTTGGCTAGGTGACGAGCCAATGTTTGGCTAGGCGACGAGCCAACGTTTGGCTAGGCGACGAGCCAACGTTTGGCTAGGCGACGAGCCAACGTTTGGCTAGGCGACGAGCCAACATTTGGCTAGGCGACGAGCCAACGTTTGGCTAGGCAACAAACCAACGTTTGGCTAGGCGACGAGCCAACGTTTGGCTAGGCGACGAGCCAACATTTGGCTAGGCGATGAGCCAACGTTTGGCTAGGCGACGAGCCAGCATTTGGCTAGGCATGAAGAAGTGAGTGACGAGCCAACGCTTGGCTAGGCGATGAGCCAACTCTTGGCTAGGCATCAGGAAGAAGTAGTGATGAGCCAAGACTTGGCTAGGCATCAGGAAGAAGTAGTGACGAGCCAACATGTTGGCAAACCAACAAACGGTGACGAGCCAACATGTTGGCAAACCAACAAACGGTGATGAGCCAACATGTTGGCAAACCAACATACTATGATGAGATAACATGCTGGCAAACCAATGACGAGCCAACATGTTGGCAAAGTAACTTTCTGGCTCGGCATTGGGAGAAACAAACGACAAGTCAAATCCCTGGCTCGGCAATGGGAGAAGCAGGTGAGACAAACGATGAGCCAGCTCATCGATGACCCAGTAAAGCAACCAGCCCAATATCTTGTTAGACCGAGGCAACGAGCCACAAGAGTTTGGTGGGCCAAGATAGCGAGTCAAAGGAAGAAGCCCACATCCGAACCAGAGAAGAAATCCCGAAGAATAAGGAAGTTTTCCTTATTCCTTTAGGAAAAGGCATAGCCGACTTATTCTTGTATAAATAAACATGTACCCCTTCGCAAAAGGGGATCCGAAAAATTGACCTAGAAAAATACTTGTTATTCTTTGTAACAGCTTTCAAAACAGCTACGATAATAAACACCATCTTTGGATTTCTGTTCTTGGTTTCTTTACATAGAAGTTTGTCGAATCCTAAATTCTCCTTACAAGTTTTGGTTGTGCGAGTTTCGATTCCTACAGATATCGCGATTAATGTCGCGAGTGAGGGGAAGATTTCCTACCTGAGCAGCGGCGTTCTTTATGAGATCTCCATCCGGGAGTTTTGTGATCTCTACGGGTTTGACACTTACAGGGAGAGCTGCAGGTTTCCGACTGATTTTCCACATGCTACTGAGCTGTGGCATTTGATTGGTTCAGGGCGTGAGGCCAAGCTATCCTTTCTCAAAAACCCGGTGATCCGCATGGTTTCTAAGATTATCAGAACACCCTATTTGCCAAGGAGGAGGCAGGATCATCCTCACATGCCCGTGACCACCCTCTTGTTTTAGAGCCTTCGCCACTGGTAGACCAGCTCCCACTACTGCTGCTCCTGATGTTGCTGGACACAGGATTTCAGATGAGGATGAGTCGGACGATGGACCATGCTTATCTAGGTGTAGGAGAGCACCAGGAGTGCGAGAGAGTGTCAGCCCCGATGACTGCGTTTGACTGCAGTATCTTCTCTTTCTCCCTTGTACTTTTTCATTTTCCATTTTTCTTTTATGTACTTTTTGCGTAAGTCGTATTCTTCTTCTGATTTATTTTCACACCGGAGATGGTGTGAAGTAAGTCTGGGGGAGGGTATTTGTTGGGACTAATGCCATTTTTCTTTGTTTTATTTCTCTTCTGTCATTTTAATGTTTTTATTGAGCCAGTCCAAGATATTTTATTGAGTCAAAACTTTGTTGGATATTATGACTTTTCTCTTGGTTTGTTGTCTGATTTTTTCTATCTTAGTGGCCATTACTGCAGAATCCGTTCAGATCCGACTAATGAAAAATCCAAAAATTGACCAGCGAACTAGAAACACCCACAGTTCCAGAAGGATCCAATAAGCCCGAGCTAATTTCTGAGCTCTTCCTTTTACCTCATCAATGAGACTGGTGTTCATAGGACTCGACTCCTCGTTCATACTTGACAAATTCATTCTGTGTGAAAAAGAAATAATACTCCTCTCCCTTATTCTAAGTCAAATAAAGCAGAAAAAGATGAAATGATTGTCTTTTGAGTAAAGAGGTAGGAAAATTTCATGTGATCCCACTATTTTACTTCAAAAAGAATGATCTCACAAAGGTTGGAAGCAAGGTTAGAAAAATTTCTCGTGATACCATTATTCACCTACCCCTTTGAAAAAAAAGAAAAAGAGAAAGAAAACAAAAGGTTAAAACAGAATAAGTTTGGGGGAGAGAAAGAGTACCAAAGGTTGTAGGAATGTTTTGTCATGGTATTGAATGGGAATTAGTCTAGAAAGTTCATGGCATTGAAATCAACGATGAGACCCAGCGATTAAAGGCTTATGGACGATACTGCGAAATTGTGAATTGAATCTGGGAAACTGCGAATGGCTGCAGAGAAGTACATAGTGGTTTGATTGAGATTGGTTTTGCAATATGAGGCGAATGGTCATTACAACGTTCTAAAGAGAAGGTGAGTTTCCGTGATTTTCAAACCTCGACTCTATTCTAAGTGTTTGCTGGAGGACATGCAAAATGCTAAGTCTGGGGGAGTTGATGTATTGCATTTTTGACTCATCCTAACCCAAGTTTTCAAAGGTTTTTCGAGTCTATTCTGTGTTTTAAGTGTCATTTCAGGGTCGAAAAACATTTGGATGAAATCTAAGGCATAAGGAGCAAGGATTGGAGCAAAATGTAGGCTAGATCGATCGATCCAATCTCAAGCCAAATCATCGTAACTTTTTGGATCGACCTATGAAGCCCAGATTGATCGATCGATCCACCAAACCGTAACTTTTTGGATCGACCAAGAAAAGCTCAGATCGATCATGCCATCATCAGATCGATCGATCCAAGCTCCTCCGACCAGAAAAAAGAAATTTTCAATTTCCTATTTTCACAGGGTTTTGCCATATATTTTCATCCAGAACATTTTTATTATATATATCTAGATTGAATTGATCACTTAATTTCTGATTTTAGGTTTAATCTATTCATCAAAAGTGTTATAGGTTGCTTGATAGAACATAGGTGAGCAAATTTTCCTTAGCCAACGAAAGCTGATGCTAAGGCAATTTGTGAACATATCAAACCTACTCATTAATGCTTGTTTAGAATTCTGAGATCAAACGATAGTTTAGATTTTTAGGTTGCTCGATAAAGTAATTGATACCATGAAAGTGCATTGGTTATACATTCATGTTTGAGTTTGAGACTGTGCTTTATCATTTCCTGAATAATTGTCTGTTCATGATCTCTGAATTCCTGCGGATTCTCCTAGACTTAACGCTTGTCTTTAATTGATTTTCACACCGTTTAATTGCTATTTCATTTTATCATTGCTACTAATAACCATCATTATTGCCATCTTAGGTTAATTTCACTCGTATAGATTCGTAGCGTTTAACTTGGTTCTTGTGGATTTGATCCCTAAATACTACTTTGTTTGATGTGCACTTGCAGTGATATTTTAGGGTTAAAACTATGTGTATCATCATCTTGAAGATGTTCTTGTTTGGCATCCTCTTCCTTTTCACATTTGTATATTTTTCATCATGGAACATATCTTGAAGATGTTCTTTTTTGGCATCCTCTGCCTTTTCACTCCAATCTATTTTTGCATCATCTCCTACTTGTTCTTCTTTGGCATCCTAAAGAGGCCGGGGCGAGTACCGCGGTACCTGTTTCTCAGACTGGGCCCCGAGCTGATCATGGGAAGGCGCCGATGACTGAATCGACTTCTAAACATGCTGATGCGTCCAAGGATAAGGACAAGGTGAAAGGGGTGTCTTCGAGGTCGGAGAGGAAGACTTCAAAACATCCCAAAAAGTTTCATGCGAGCTCGACTATTCCTCTGATGATGGCTGAGGAGACAGAGGGCGGATCTTCCGATGTGAATCCTTTGATAAGGAAGAACAACGGGGATGTTAGCGCTTCTAGAAAGGGGCAGAGGTCGGATGGCGATGCCAAAGTTTTTGGGCAGAAGAAGTCGAGGCCGGAGGGCACGATTTCTGCTTCCGAAGATAAGGCTTTGAGGTTGGAAGGTGGAGCTGCTCAAGAACAGAGGATCGAAGCTGTTTGGTGAGAGCGGAGTTAGGTTCGATTTTGAAGTTCACTACAGGAAACGAGGAGTCTATATTGGGAAGGATGCTCTCTCTTGCACTGATTTTCTTAGTAAGATCAAGGGTTCCCCTCGCGGTCTTCCGGCGATTGACACTCTAGTGGATGCCGAAGCTTATCAGAATTGGGCTCAGGCCACCGTGTAGGTATATATGTATATTTTCTGTTTTGTGCTCATCTGCCGATCTTTCTGTTCTATTTTTGGTATTGTTTTGGTTAACTTTTCTTATTTTTGTTGATTAGATGGTGAGCGTGTCGAATCATCTTGTTGAGCAGTACAATTGCAAGCTTAAGAAGGCTATTGACATTTGTAAGGGGGCGTCCGCTCTCAAGAAGAGTCTAGCTGAGGAGAAGGATGCATTGGTGAGGCTTGTTAAGGAGTGCGAGGCTTTGAAGAAAGAGAAGGCTCAACTTCAAGAGGAGTTGGCTCGGGTTGAAAGCAACTTTGCCAGAGTTATAGGCGAGAATGCATCTCTGGAGGCAAAATGGAATTCCAGATGAAGAGATTGGAGTGTCGAGGTCGGAGTGTGTGCGGCAAGAGCGAGAACACGTGACAGAAAACTTGGTTGCCAAGTATGCTTATCAGTTCAGGAAGATCCATCGTCACTGTGAAGTGTGAGGAAAACCAACGAGGTGGCCCTGTGGCTTAGTCAAATTTTGGGGACTCTCGAATGCCTCAAGGTTATGAGGTATGACAAAGGGGTGCTCGTTTCTCCCAAAGAGATTGAGCGTCTCGAAACCGATCTAGCCGATTGGAAGGCCAAGTTCAAAGAGCTCAATGTTATCGAGGTCACGGATACTGATTTTCATATGACTCCGATCAGAGAGCGGAATTCTCCGACTCAATGCTTGCCCAAGACATCTTGGTTGAAACCTTTCCTGGGGTCGATTAGTTCAACTCGAACATAGGTGATGTGACCCCATCTGATACTGCCACCCTTCAGACTCCTCGTGGCTCGTTACAAGACGATCAAGGTGCTCCTTCTGCTATCCGGACTCCTCCTGGCTCGCTGTAACATAACTCAGATGCTCCTCTCGCTCTTCCCTAGGCCACATGTGGCCTTTAGATTTGTTATGATTTTGTTGCTTTTTCCTTTTCTTTTGGTTGATGTACGAATGTATTTTGGTGTTTTCTTAAACTGCAGCTCAGGTGAGCTTTTACTTTATTTTGCTCAATGATTTGATATTTTCCTTTCCGTTATTGCTTATGTTTTTGCTTCTAAGTGGGAGCTCGTTTTGCTTTGTGAAATTGTTAAGTACGAACTCTGAGTTTGCCTTTACTTGTGAATTTTGAATTCAGCTTACTTTTGTATTAAGTGTGAATCGTGAGTTCGGCTTACTTTGTATTATTCCAGTTCGTAACCACGTGTGCAAGATGAGCTCGACTTACTTCACTTGGGCGTGTTTGGAGGTTATGCAAGTCTGGGCCCGACTTTTGAGTCTTCTAGTTGGAGGGTTTTTAGGCTTCCGATCTAGAGACGCGGATAATTTCACTACTGTATTTATGGGAAATGCGCTTGTTTGATCGAGTATCTGGCCAGGATGCCGATGTGATTTAGCAGCTCGGATCTGTTGTTTGCATTCCAACTCGTCATAGCATTGAGTCTTTTTGAGATAAGAGATAATGATGATTTTTTATTATTATTATAGTTATTTTGTTTTACGGGTTGCCTACGTACCCGTTAAATAGGGATCAAGCCATTCGTAGTTCGTTACATAGGAAAACTGAGCTCGTATAGCATTCTTTTTTTTTTGGAGATTGGTCTTGTCTTGGCACTTGTAGCTCGGTCTTCGAGTTTGGGGTCCGTAGCCTAGTAGTAGTACCACTTTAGGCTCATTGCGTTCCAAGATCTTGGGATAGGTTCTTCTTACATCGTCATTAGTTCGTATACTCCTTGTGTGACAACATTCATCATTTGATATGGGTCTTCCTAGTTTGCTTTAAGTTTTCCAGCCTTCCACTCAGCAGTGTTCTCGAACATTTTCCTCAAGACAAGGTCACCTTCTTTGAAATGCCTGTTCTGAACTCGTTTGTTGTAATATCGATATACTATTTGTTGATAGTTCTGAATTCGGACTAAGGCTTGGTCCTTTTCTTCTTCAATGGTGTCGAGGTTGTCACGGAGCATTCGGTTGTTCAGCATGATGTTTTGGGTCATCATAGTTCGGCAGAGGCTACCGACGTTGGCTTAAGCTGGTGCAATGGCTTCGATGTCGTGGGATAGTGAGAACGATGTTTTCCCTGTAGCCCGGGGTGGAGTGGTGCGGTGTAACCAAAGCACGCCATCCAGTTCGTCGGCCCATGCGTCCTTCTTTTCTTTGATCCTCTTTTTTAGTCCGTCGATGATCATCTTGTTCGTCGCCTCGGCCTGCCCGTTTCCTTGTGTGTACCTCGGTGTTGACTTGCTTAGTCTGATTTTCCATTAGCGCATAAGTCTTTGGATATCTCCGAGGTAAATTACGACCCATTATCGATTAATGACGGTAACATAACAATCTCGATGTTAAATGGCCCACTAACCACATTTTTTCTCATTACAACCACTAAATTACCAGATATATAAGGAGAAAACATAGACATAATTAAATGTCCTAACTAAAAGGCCATATTATTTGCATTTAAATTAACTGTTTCAGAAATGAAAAGGTCCAAAAACAAGTGTCCATCGCCTATTTGAATCATAGCCAAGAAAACAAGACCCCGACAAATAATTCCACAAAAAATAAATCAATTCAGAACAATGGATCCAAATAAAAGTAAAATCAGCCGCTTGTAGTCACTGCCTAAAGATTTGCTTGGAGAAATAATTTCCAAAATCGGTTTAACTTCCCGACAAGATTACCACAACTGCATTCTCTCATGCAAGGAATTAAGTGTTTCGGCGAACGACAAACGAATGTGTCAGAAACTTAACCTCGCACCATTGGTGAGGAAACCTTTAGCAGCAAATAATTACCACGCCTTAATGAAGAAATGTCTTGGCAACAACAACCCAGATGTGCACTACATCAAAGATATACTATAATACTTTCTCCAAAACGACAAGGTCACTGGTCTCTACCATTTGTCAATAGCAGCTGATGTTGGTCACAAGGAAATTGTGTGCCTCTATGCCATTATCCTACTGTGCAGGGGAATGACTGATGGAGGGAAGAGCTATTTAAGCCAACTCAAATGGGATGAAGACACAGCCGTGGTGAACACATGCTGTGAAAACATCAAAACATCATTGCATGGAATTAGAGTGGCCAGAAAAAGAGTTTACATTATATTACTTCGAAAGATGAAACCCACCAACGTGTGGCACCTCTACGACATGAACAATTTATGTGCCAAGTGTTTCTACTACAAACAAATGTTTTAAGTTTATCTACATGATATAACTTAATCACAAAGATCACGAGAGTTGGAAGTCATGTTTTCCCTAATTTCAGTTTAACTCTAGGTGTGTTCGATTATACATACCATTAATGCAAATTTGCTTATGCTTTTCCCTTCTGCTTTGATGTTTTCAGTACTACTATGGTGGTCGAGTCTTTTACGAGTCAAATAAATTTCAACTCATTAGTATTAATCTCTTCACATGCATTTTTCCAACGAGTTTCTAAAAGTTCTTACCTCATGCTTCTCAATGAAATAAAAAATATTCATCAAACCAAAGAGACTGCCTACGCCATTTTCTTTTGCACTAGACTATAATTACACATAATTAGCTGCAACATATTAGTAAAAGAGATGGAAGATTCTTAGAAATTAGTGGTGAAGTAAAACACATACAACAACGTTGAACAAACCGCAAATGATAAGTAACATCATAGTAGATCAATATTAGTTTGTTAAAACCTAAAATAAATTAACAAAAAATACTGCCTCATATTAGGAATTATAGACTCCGCAATTACTAAGCATAAATGTTCTTGCAGCAGATGGCTAGAGGTCCAGAAAATAAAAAATTAGATTACCAAACAGCCATAAGAGCCACAATAACACACATATCTGAGCACAAAAATTCCAATACATTGGCTCATTGTCATTGGCATATATTTTACCTCTCTACAATATGAATACTGTTCAATTACTACTGTGTCTACATAAGACTATATTAGTCCTGCCGGTGAATACGTATCTTACTAGTAATCGAAAACAAAATCAGTCAAAGGGCTAAAACAATTTCAATGTGTATAATTAGCAAATCAACATGCTCATGTCTGCAGAAGTAAAGGATAAACAGTTTTAACATTGATGTTTGAATAACATATTAAAAGAAAAAACAAATTCATATAGACACACTTTTAAAAACATATCTCTTCTCCATTAGATATTGTTTCTTGGGGATTGTTTATCAACGTTTTATGTCAACAAAATTTGAGAGCAACTAAATAATATGTTGAGTACAAATAAAATATTAAACAGAAATTATAAATATTAGTTGTAATTTAAATGATCTAATGGTTTTGGAAAGTAATAAATAGGGGTCTACGCAAACGTAATATTTGGTTAGGAACGTTTGGTCTTTTGTTAAAACATCAAACTAAAATTGCTTACTATAAAAACATGGTCGATGCATATTATAGTAACAAAGTAATATATACATTCACATCAAAATTTACTTATATATTAGTCACCACAGAAAAAAAAAAATGCCACCCAAATGATTTCATATAAATATACTAAACAAAGATTACATATGTATTTACTTTATATACAATCATTAAACTAAATGGATGATGGAGAATGTCAGTTCAGTCACTTTGGAAATTTTTTATGTAATTTTCTTTTTTTCACCATTGTTATATATATCGATATTGCTTGTTTTTCTTGTAGATTTTACTCAACTATGATAAATCTACAATCAAACATCTGATTTCGTAATTAAAACCCATAAAAATGAGTAATTTTGATATTTTCGATTTTTTAGCCGAACAAACTCAAATGTGATGGTTCCCGAACGCCTCCCCGCCCGAGCACCTAACCGCCGATTAAACGGATGCGAAGACTGCGTTTTTTAACGAGGGCATATACTATTTAAAGATGGTAACATATTTATACCAAAATATGAATTATCGTACTTATATTTATACTAAAATAATAATTATACATATACATAATCAATATGATGATGCCATACTTCATTTTTCCCGTATTATTTTACTACTTTTAATCGCATTATGTAAACTACATTTCGAGAGTAATAAGAAAGAATGGTGGAAATTGCTGTCCAATGTGATAGAAAAATCTCCAACGCTAGAAACTTTGATCCTTAAGGTATATATAGATATGATTTCCCAATTATAAACTTTTGTCGGAGAATCCGCATACCATCATCACTAAGTTTGTTATTATATGGTTTCTATTTCAGGGTTTAAGCAATTGTGGGGATGTTGTTAACTTTGGTGGAAATGTGGTGAAGGTGGTTGAAATACATGAACTGCTCGACCCCTTCCAAAAGTTCATTCGAGAGATTATTTGTAAGTGGATCGATTTTATTATACATCCACTCTCTGGATGAATTCCACATTTTTTTTCTCTTTCTTTGTGTTTTTTTCTCTTTTCTCTGTGTTTTTTTTTCTCTTTTCTCTGTGTTTTTTTTTTTCCTTTTTTGCTCTGATGGTGAATGATAATGGGGGTGCTCGGTCGTTGATTTTATAGGCAAAAATTTTGTCACTACTTTACGACTACAAAAAGAAAATCACAAATTTGTTACTCTTTTGCCACCCTTTTACGACCAATTTTGTGACTATTATCAGTAGTCACACAAGTTAGGTAGTGTGGGAGTCGAAATCAACACAATTAGATTTGTCGGAGATTTGTTAAGAGGGATAAAATTTTTGCGTATGAACCACGAAAACGAAGATCCAAAGATGGTTTTTATTAAGCTGTTTCGAAAAGCTTTTTCGTACAAGAGTTTGAGAACAAAAAGTCTAGGGTTTTGCTAAGTAAATTGTGGATCCTTTTTTCAAGAGATATACATAGATATATATACTAGTTTTAGTCGGCCAGGTTAATCCCAAAGGGATAAGGAAAATTTCCTAATCCTTCGGTATTTCCGTTTAGCCGAGTCGGCTTGGCTTCATGGGCCTTTGTATTGTTACGGGCCGAAGAAGGGCTTGTTTACGTCGTATAGAAATGACTTCGGCCGCGTCGTCTGCTAGCTTCGTATAGAACTGACTTCGGCCGCATCGTCTTCTGGTTTCGTATAGAAATGACTTCGGCCGCGTCGTCTTCTAGCTTCGTATAGAAATGACTTCGGTCGCGTCGTCTTCTAGCTTCTTATAGAAATGACTTCGGCCGTTTCATCTTCTGGCTTCGTATAGAAGATTTCGGCCAGACAGCTTCGTATAGAATTGACTTCGGCCAGACAGCTTCGTATAGACTTGACTTCGGCAAGACAGCTTCGTATAGAAATGACTTCGGCCAGACAGCTTCGTATAGAATTCACTTCGGCCAGACAGCTTCGTATGGAATTGACTTCGGCCAGGATTGTCTTCGGCAGCTTTGACTTCGGCCAGACAGCTTCGTATAGAAATAACTTCGGCCAGACAGCTTCGTATAGAAATAACTTCGGCCAGACAGCTTCGTATAGAATTCACTTCGACCAGACAGCTTCGTATGGAATTGACTTCGGCCTGGATTGTCTTCTGCATCTTTGACTTCAGCCAAACATTTTCGTATGGAAATGACTTCGGCCAGGATTGTCTTCGGCAGCTTTGACTTCGGCCAGACAGTTTCGTATGGAATTGACTTTGGCCAAGATTGGCTTCGGTCGTGACTTGCCTTCGGCCGAACTGGACTCGTAGCCGAAGTGACGTTTGGCCAAAGTGCGTCGTTGGCCGAAGTCTTCGTTGGCCAAAGTGAAACTTTTGTGTGCCGATGTGGGCTTCCTTGCCAATGTGGTCATTTTGCCAAAGTCCCCATGCTTGGCCGAAGTCTCCGTACTTGGCCAAAGTCTCCATGCTTGGCCGAAGTGGCCATGTTGCCGAAGTGGCCGTGCTTGGCTGAAGTGTCCATGTTGGCCGAAGTGGCCATGTTGCCGAAGTCTCCGTGCTTGGCCGAAGTGGCCTTGTTGCCGAAGTCTCCATGTTTGGCCGAAGTCTCTGTGGTTGGCCGAAGTGGCTGTGTTGGCCGAAGTGGCCATGTTGCCGAAGTCTCCGTGCTTGGCCGAAGTCTCCGTGCTTTGCTGAAGTAGCCATGTTGGCCAAAGTCTCCGTGCTTGGCTGAAGTGGCCATGTTGGCCGAAGTGGCCATGTTGCCGAAGTCTCCATGCTTGGCCGAAGTCTCCGTGCTTGGCCATGTTGCAGAACTCTCCGCGCTTGGCCGAAGTGGCCATGTTGCCGAAGTCTCCATGCTTGGCCAAAGTCTCCGTGCTTGGCCGAAGTGGCCATGTTGCCGAAGTCTCCATGCTTGGCCGAAGTGGCCATGTTGGCCGAAGTCTCCGTGCTTGGCCGAAGTGGCCATGTTGCCGAAGTCTCCGTGATTGACCGAAGTGGAGAAGAAGCTAGGCCGAAGTGGGGAAGAAGCTTGCCGAAGCGGAGAGGAAGCTAGGCCGAAGTGGAGAAGAACTAGGCCGATGTCTCCCCTTGCCGAAGTGAGCTGCGTGTTGCGTGTTGCCGAAGTGCCTCGTTTGGCCGAAGTGGGCTGTGCCGAAGTGGACAGTTTGGCCGAAGTGGGCTGTGCCGAAGTGGACAGCTTGGCCGAAGTGGATAGCTTGGCCGAAGTGAGCTCATATTGCTC
This sequence comes from Pseudoturritis turrita, assembly GCA_900406555.1. NCBI lineage: Eukaryota > Viridiplantae > Streptophyta > Magnoliopsida > Brassicales > Brassicaceae > Pseudoturritis > Pseudoturritis turrita. Next base: position 400,204 of record OVBL01000732.1, read on the forward strand.
CTAAGTGGGTTCGTATAGAAACGACTTAGGCATAATTTTGGCCTTGTCCGATTCTTCATACCTCCATACTTAGCCATTTTCCAATTGATCACAGCTGAGTGGATTTTGACCCCAACAGTTAGCCCCCAGCTCGGTAGTTTCAGTGATGATAGTGCCGAGGTAGAGGAAGTCTAAGCTGGGATCAATGTGTCGGGCCGATTGGTACGAGCCGAGCCTATATATACTTCCACTTCTCCTCATTTCTCCTTCACTTCTTCATATCTCAAAAAGCTCAAGGTAACTTCTCTCTTCCCTTCTCTCTCCTCCTCTTGAAGATTTTTATTTCGGGTTGTTGTTTTTGTTCCTCTGAAATTGTTTTTGGGCCGAAGTGGCCTTTCTCTCCCATTGCCGAAGTGCTTCTTACGATCGTAGGTTCACCTAAGTGCTTGGCAGACATGACCCTACCTTCGCCGAAGTTGTCTTTTTCCGAAGTGGCGAAGCGGAGAAATAGTGCCGTTGCCGAAGTGATCCTTTTTCCGCCGAAGTGGCCCTTGCCGATGTCTCTTCTTGTCGAAGTGACGCCCGTGCCGAAGTGAGCCTCTTCTCGGCCGAAGTCGTGCCTTGCCGAAGTTTCCTTTCGCCGACGTGGCCCTCCCCGTCGCTGCCGAAGTAATTTCCTTCGATGGACGAAACGGGGAATCCTTTCGACGTTAAAATTGAAATGGAAAATTGGAGTTCCGACCTTGCTACGATGCGGCTAAACGCAGATCTCCAAGCGTGCTCTTCAAAGCGACGGGCTTCTAAGAGGGGATCCAAAAGCTGCTTTTACATGTGCTTTCTGTGGTTTCCAATACCGGGGGTCATCCTTGAGTATCTATGGAAGCATAGATTGGCCTTGACACAAATAGCTCCGCGGGAAATTTGGCACTTGGTTGGGATTATGGTTCGTAGCTTCGAGTGTGGCGAGGAAGTCACCATGGATCACTTGCTGAACGTGTTATCCTTTCGGCCATTTTGCTCAAAGGATTCGCTTCTTTACTCCCTCTCGAATAAGGCCCACCGCAAAATTATCGGAGGATTCCCAAGTAAAGACAGATATTGGGAGGATTATTTCTTCTTTGTGCCCATTTCCAAAGCATCGGTTGGTGCAGATTGTGTTAACAAAATTAGGACCAGATGGAGAGAAATTGGTAGCCGATCTGTAGCTTTACGAATTTTTCTGCTTTGTTGAACATGTCTTGACCTTCCGCTTTGTTTGTTGGTTTTGTAGTTCTTAACCTGATCCCGATGTGTCCTCTAGACGTAGTTACACTTCGCGAGACTCTAGCTTCCGGTGAGTGTGACTGGCAAAGGGATTTTACTCTTCAAAGAGTAGAGAGAGCGCTGGCTCAATACTTTGGATATTATTCTCCGAGCGCTGAATCATGGGAAAGCGATCATCGGTTCGCAAAAGGATGGAAGCTGAAACCCGCACCGCGATGGAGTAGGCGGAGGTCGGCCAAACTAAGATTTCTGCTGAGCAGCTAAGTTTTGCCCTTACTTTTCCCTCGAGAGATTCGTTTGTCGAGCCATCCATGTTGGCTCCGTGTGTCCCCAATGCGAGAGAGATTGTGTTGGGTCTTAGGCGATTGGATTTGCCTCCGGTTCATCGCGGAAAGGGTAAGGCTGTGTCCACCAGCAAGGACGCCGATCATGTGATGCCGGCCCGGAGATGTGCGACGACAAAAGCTGACAAAGGGAAAGGCCCTCATAAGGATGATGCTCCTAGACACAAAAGGCGTAACGCTCCGGTCTGCGATGCCGCTGAGCACGAACTACCTTCAGAGCCCGTATCTCTGCCATTTGCTTCTGAGATGGTTTGCGATGATGCATCCGCATCTGCTACTTTTTTCTCCAAAATTCTTTCTAAGGGGGATTGCTTCCCTCCTCCCGATACTCTATCTCGGAGCAAACCATACACCAAATGCGATGGTAACTCGCGTCGACCTTCCTTTTTTCTACTTTGTTAAAAATGCGATGTCTAAACCTTTTCTTTCCGTTCAGTTCCTGGCTTATGTCAACAGAATGACGCTCGGCTACGAGGCGGATGCCGGAAAGAACATGAGGAGGGCTGAGCGTGCGCGGAAAGCGGCCAAAGAGCTTCGAACCAAGCTTGACGAAGCGGAGCGCGAGCGTGATGCTGTAACGGAGAGAGCATCGAAATAGAAAGAAGATTTGGAGGCCAAGGTGGAACTCCACAAGGAGAGGCGCAGTCTAGCCGATGACAGGATTCTTTATCTAGAGTCTTCTCGGGTTTCGCAGGAGGCTCATGTTGCCGAGCTCCATCGGATGTTAAGCTCAGAGAAGGCCATGACCTACAAGAGGGTCGAACGAGCTGAGAAGGTGGTGATGCGCAGAATGGCCAAGAAATTTCAAGCTAAAGTTGATCGAGCCAAGGAAAAGATTAAGAGCTTGGGCGGGTCATCGAAAAATAGCATTGTTGATCTTGCCCAAGTTGACGGGAACCTTGAACTCCTTGCACTGCTTCATGGTGATGACCACCTTCGTTGGATGCCGAAATCGAGAAGCTCCAGGTATGGAGAGCTAGGTACGTTGGTGCCGATGATGAGTTTGATAGGTTGGTTGCCGCATTGGGCAATGACTTAGTGGTTTTGCCGATCTCTGAAGATTCGGCCGACGTTACGCTTGGTAACGACTCTGTCGAAGCGTTAGCAGCGGATGTCGACGTTTGCATTTTCTCTGGATCTAACAGGGGTAATCCCGGTTTGACTTTGCTTAGTCAGATGAAGGCTTCCACATCCAGGACGTCCACTGAATCCTCCGATGATGATGAAGACGTATCTTCAAGGGGTAAGATATGATGATGATGGGGATACGCCAAAAACTGTGGTTTGGTCTATCTCGTTCTATTTATGCTTGATGTTATTTGGACATGGTGCCTGGAAGGCTTTATCCGTATCGACTTATTATGTTTACCTTGCGGCTTTTGCTTTTGTTGCGTTGTTCCTTTGTTGTTGACACTCGTTGCTTGAATGCTTTTTATCCAAGGAGGATCGATCTGTTTCACTATACCTTGTGTTAACGTTAATACCAACGATTCGTTTGTTGGGTTTGAAATGATCATTCTGATCCATGGACACATTAATGTAAGCATACTTGTTTCGATTACGAGCATAGGTGTTTTGACCAACGATTTGTTTGTTGGCTTTTCGGATGAACATTTCAGTTTACGGATACGCTACCGTAAGCATATCCTCTCCGATCATGGACACGTAGTACTGTTGCAAACAACGATTCATTTGTTGGATTTAGGATGAACATTTCGGTTTACGGATACGCTACCGTAAGCATATCCGCTCCGACAATGGACATGTAGTACTGTTATGACCAACGATTTGGTTGTTTGGTTTAATATGATCATTTCGGTTTACGGATACGCTACCATAAGCATATTCGCTCCGACAATGAGCACATACATATGTATAGCACGCGCTTTTAATCCGCTAGGATGTAGTAGTTTGATCCGTAAAGGATGTAGCAGTTCGTTGCTGTGGCCAGCAGCAACAAGAGTGAGATGAGGTGCCTGTTTAGTTAGGATTTCGAGTAATCCGTGAAGGATTCGAATGTGATGCTTGTTTCTGTTAAGGCTTTAGTAACCCGTGAAGGGTATGATATGACGAACATTGCTTCGAAAAGCTTGCACTAAGTAGATGCGGAGTCTATTACAAAGGTGGGAGTATACGAGTATACGTACCCACTCCCTCCCTTTTTTTAAAGAGGGGGCAGCTAAACCCATCCGAATACGAGTTGTCTGCGTACCCTTGCAGGGATCAAGCCGCCCCATAGTTCGTGTGAAGTACCTTAAGGATAGTACTTCTTGAGATGCATCGCGTTTCACGATCTTGGTATTGGAATGTCAGTCATGTTGGCGAGTTCGTAAACTCTGGGTCGGACTACTTTCGTGATTTTGTAAGGTCCTTCCAAGTTTGCTCCAAGTTTGCCAGCGTTCCGTTCTGCTGTATTCTGAAAAACCTTCCGTAAGACTAGGTCTCCCTTGTAGAGCTGTCGATTTCGAACGTGAGAGTTGTAGTATTTTGCCGCTGCATTCTGGTGTTCTGAATTCGTATCAAGGCGTGGTCTCTCCTTTCATTGATCAAGTCCAACTCATCAAGCATTAACAAGGGGTTGAGCCCTTCTTGTTCTGGGAGTAGTCGTCGGCGGACTCCTGGAAAATGTACTTCCGGTGGAATGACGCATTCTGTCCCGTAGACGAGAGCGAATGGAGTTTCGTTGGTTGCTCGTCGCGGTGTCATCCTATGGGACCATAATACTCCTTCTAGTTCGTCATCCCACCGTCCTTTTTTCGTCAAGACATTTTTTTAGACTATCGAGAATTGTCATGTTGACTGCTTTCGCCTGGCTTTTTCCTTGTGGATATCTCGGGGTGGATTTGCTTAGTCGGATCTTCCATTTCTCACAGAAAGCTTTGAACCTTGTGGAGATGAACTGCGAGCCATTATCGGTGACGATTTCGTATGGGACTCCATGTCGGCATATTATGTTCCTCCATACAAAACTTTCGACTTGTGCGTCCTTGATGCTGGCATACGAATCAGCTCCACCAACTTCGAAAAATAGTCCGTCAAGACCAGTAAGAATCGTTTCTGCTTCGAATGATGCAAAGGTCCAACAATGTCCATGGACCATCGCATGAATGGGCAAGGTGACGATATCGAGGAGAGCATCTCGGTTAGCTGATGAATCATTGGTGCATGATGCTGACATTTCTTGCATCTGGATGAGTACTTCTCGCAATCTTGTATCATGGTTGGCCAGTAATAGCCATGTCGTTTAATTTTTATCACCAAGGCTCGTCCTCCCGAATGGTTACCACATGACCCGCTATGGACTTCCTCCATGATTGCTCTGGCCTCCTTTCCTTCAACGCAAGCGAGTAATGGTCCTGAGAATCTCCATTTGAAAATATTCCCATCGAGCAAGATGAAACGAGCCACTTGTGCCCAAAGCTTTTGAGCCGCCCATTTGTTAGAAGGTAAGATACCATCGCAGATGTATCCGCGGATGTCGTCAAGCCACCCTTTGTCGCAGCCATATGTAATTTCCGTACATGCTTCATCCATCTCGACAACTTCAGTTTCGTGATGTGGATCGACGTTGGAAGGGAAGGGAGTTAAATCCTCGTCCATAGCCGTTGCTTCTTCTTCAACATCTACGGGATTTTCATCCATGTTGATTGCGTCTATTTCCATATGAGATTCGGATCCCTTATCTGCTGCGTATGCCTCATCCTGGACCATTGAGTCGTTGGTTATTGCTTTTTGTTCAAAAGTGTTGTCCTCAGCGTTGTCCGGTGCACAGACATTCTCCCTTGCATTCCTGGCTGCTTGAGATCGCGTAACTACACTCACTATTTCCGAAAGAGTGATACTCGGGCGTTCGATGAATTCCACCGGAATAGTTCGCTTCAAGTCTGGATCAGAAGTGGATGCGAGAGCAGCCAGTGCATCAGCCGAAGTGTTTTCTCCCCGCGGAATGCGTGTGAGCGTGAATTCTTTGAACTATGCTGCCAAATCTTTGACGACCTTTAGATATGCTTCCATACGAGCGTCTTTAGCTGCATATTCTCCACTGAACTGGTTTGCAACCAACTGTGAATCACAGAACGCACGAATGCTGTCAATCTTGAGTCCTTGCGCGAGCTTCATTCCAGCAATGAGGGCTTCGTACTCTGCTTCGTTGTTGGAGGCACGAAAGCCTAGGTAGAAAGATTGTTCAAGTATCTCGCCCGTCGGTGATGTTAGACGTATCCCAACTCCCGAGCCAGTTTTAGATGATTAGCCGTCAACGTGGAGCTGCCAGGTCGAATTCGGGTTTCCTTCAGCGAGGCTCTCCTCCGGAAGTTCGATCAAAAAATCGGCGAGCACCTGCGACTTTGCGCAAGTCCGACCGCGATACTCGATGTCATATTCGCTGAGCTCAATAGCCCACTTGGCCAATCTTCCGGATTGACTTGGGCTATGCAAAACAGACCATAGGGGGAACGTGCTTAGGACCACGATTGAGTGTAATTGAAAGTATGGCCTTAGTTTTTTGGCGGACATGACAACTGACAAAGCCAACTTCTCCATTTGTGGGTATCTTGTCTCAGCGATTTTACCAGCATGTCATCTATGTAAACGTCCATCGTCTTTCCGAGTTGACTAGCAAACATCTTGTTCACCAAACGCTGGTACGTGGCTCCAACATTTTTAAGCCCGGAAGGCATCACCTTGTAGCAGTATATTCTGCGATCTGTAATGAAGGCTGTCTTCTCTCGATCGTCGGGATTCATCAAAATCTGGTTATACCCAGAAAATGCGTCCATGAATGATAGGAGCTTGTTGCCTGCCATCGCTTCGACCAATCGATCAATGTGCGGCCGCGGAAAGCTGTCTTTCGGACACGCCTTGTTTAAGTCGATGAAATCTACACACACCTGCCACTTTCCGTTTTTCTTTTTCACTACTACAGGATTTGCTAGCCAATCTGGGTACTTAACTTCCATGATTGAACCGACTCGTAAGATTTTTTCCACCTCGTCGTTCAGTGCTTTCGCTTAGTCGGGACCTAACTTCCTCCGTTTCTGCTTCACTGGTTTGAAGGTTGGGTCGACATTCAGCTTATGACTGGTTACGCTGATATCAATTCCGGGCATATCTTCTGCTGCCCATGCGAAGGTGTCCACGTTTTCCTTTAAGAATGAAACAAGCTCTTCCTTGATTTTTTTGTTAAGGCCGAATCCAATCTGAACGCATCGTTCCGGGTGTTCGTCATCGATACAAACTGATATCACGGGGTCGCAGGTCGGTTCAGACGATTCTTCTTCGCAATCTGTAGTTGCTATAAGAATTTGGAGAGTTCTTTCATCGGCTCTTTGTCCATCGTCATCTTCTTGCGTTCTAACTTGGCTATCGGATCTGTGACGGGGTTCCTAAGTTTGTGCACAGCTAGGAAACACATGCGCGACTCCTTTTGACTCCCCAAGATCGTTTTCACTCCGCTAGGTGTTGGGAACTTCACGCAGAGATGATAGGTCGAGGCTATGATGCGCATTGAATTCAGCTAGGGTGTGCCGATGATGATGTTGTAGATTGTTGGGTGATCGGCGACAGAGAATTCGACGATCTTGACGACCCCTCCAGCTTGTACAGGTAGTTTGATTGTTCCTATTGTCATCGTCATTTCTCCGGAGAATCCAGTCAATTGTTTCGGGGTTGCCACTATGTCAGACGGATCTATGTCCATTCGTTTGAGAGTCTCCTTGAAGATTATGTCCACCGTGCTGCCCGTATCGACCAACACCCGGGCTATGTCATAACCACTGATGATTAACTCGATCACGAGAGGATCGTCATGCGGTTTGTCGATTCCTGCTGTTTCTCTTTCTTCGAATGAGATTACGTCATCTGGGAACTTGGAAGGTGCGGACCAGTTAACGCTGACATTGGCTCGCCGTTGAAAAGCTTTAATCGACGAGACGGTATCCGAGCAATAGTGAGATCCACCCATTATAATGTTGATTCGTCTCCTTGGTCCAGATTATGGGGCTTCATCATTTTGCCTGCCTCGCTTAGAAAGATCTTCATTCGCCTGCTCGGGGCGGTTTGCGTTGGTGTCCATGTCGAACGCCTTGATCCTAATATCCCCTTTGAGTTTGCCAGCCGCCAGTCTTGCGGCGAGTTTTAAGCCTAGAATACGGTAATTTGCGGTCGAGTGTCCGAAGATATGGTGATGTCCGCAATAAGCTGTTTCATCGTAAGTCCCTTGGCCCCTGGTCCATGTGCTACTCCACGTACCTCTTCCTCGGCCTTGGCTTCGTCCTTGCCCGTATCCCGACGAGTCAATTTGGTAGTTATGGGCTCCTTTAAATCCTCCTTCGTGTTGGATGTATCCAGAACCTTGGCTGCCCTTTCTGTTGTTTGGTGGGTTCGGGGCAGAGGGAAGATAGTTTGTGGACTTCGCCTTTCCGTGCTTCTGGGCCAGGATCTTTACTTCTTCTCCGTTGGAGGCGAAGTCCGTTGCTCGATGCAATGCATCCTGGATTGTGGTTGGAGCGTTTAGTGCAATCTGCTTCCGAAAATCTGAGTCGAACCACAGGGCTTTCTTCAATGCTTGCAACGCGGCTTCGTCACTTATGCCTTCTACCTTCAACAATACTGACTTGAATCGCTCGATGAAGGTTCGTAATGTCTCGTTCTGTCCTTGCCCCATGCTCCATAGATTCGCATCGGATGTTCGGCGCTCCATGAAAATAGTGTAGTGTTTGAGGAATGCTGACGACAGCTGATTGAAGTTGTCGATCAAATTTCTTCCCAGCCTGGAGAACCATTGTAAAGCTGGTCCTTTAAGGTGCTCAACGAACAAAAGACACTGACCAGCGTCTTCTTCTCCTTCTCTGAAGTTTGCTCATCCCATTGCTATCGCGAAGGCGGTTAAGTGATCCTTTGGATCAATTTTGCCTTCGTAAACTGGTATCTTCATCTTCCCCGGATTAGAAACCCTTGCCTTGGTGATTCGAGTCGTGAACGGGGTGTTCTGGGCTTCCTCAAGCACTCGATCAAGTTTGGGAGCCTTGCTGGTAGCCCTATGCATCTGAGATCAAACGAATTTCATCTCAGCGGTAGCTCGCTCCATGCCTGCCCGGATTTCAGCCATCTCCTCCTTCTGGGCTCGGATTATCGCTTTACGCTCTTCTTCGATCTGGGCTCGTTGGGCCCAGACGATGTTCTCCTTTTCCTCGGTGAAGTCCTGATCGTGGCCATGGTCGATATCGCTTCGTTTGATTCGAGTTTGGGTTGCGTCCAAGAGTTCAGCTTCGCGGTGGTGTTCCGAGTCGTGTTCGCCCTCTGGGTTGTCCTCCAGGTCGATCACCGGATTCGTTCAGCCTACAGTCTGCGTATTTGTTCCTTGCGCTGCCGCATTCAGTTCGGCAGTTGTGGTTGGTTGGTTCGGAGGAATTAATCCGCCTTGCGGTCTTGGTGCATGGTGAGGTGTTGAGAAATCGAGGGCCATTGGATTGAGACGTCGAAGAGGGCGCCTCATTAGGTCAACTCCTAAACCTCTACCACGGGCTCGGCTCACCGTTGCAAGGACTTCGAGCTTATTGGTCACCCTTGTGTTTAGCTTGTCCTGCTCCTCCGCCTTCTTGAGCAGCGTCTCTAACATTGTCTTGATCTGTGCCAGGGCCTCTGGGCTTGTCTCCAAAGCTGCAAGCACTGGTGCATTATCTACTTCTGATCCATCTGTCACGGTGTTCTGTGGGCCGTCGGTTCGTCTTGCGTCGTCGTCGATCATCTTCTTCGGATCGTTCGTACGGTGGTTCCTAGGAGTAAGAAAGTTTCAAATCTCCTCCTTCTAGCGCCAAATTGTGGAAGTCGAAATCAACACAATTAGATTTGTCGGAGGTTTGTTAAGAGGGATGAAATTTCTGCGAATGAACCACGAAAGCGAAGATCCAAAGATGGTTTTTATTAAGCTGTTTCGAAAAGCTTTTTCGTACAAGATTTTGAGAGCAAAAAGTCTAGGGTTTTGCTAAGTAAATTACGGATCCCTTTTTCAAGAGATGTACATAGATATATATACTAGTTTGAGTCAGCCAGGTTAATCCCAAAGGGATAAGGAAAACTTCCTAATCCTTTGGTACTTCCATTTAGCCGAGTTGGCCTGGTTTCATGGGCCTTTATATTGTTACGGGCCGAAGAAGGGCTTGTTCACGTCGTATAGAAATTACTTCGGCCACGTCATCTTCTAGCTTCATATAGAACTGACTCTGGCCGCGTCGTCTTCTGGTTTCGTATAGAAATGACTTCAGCCGCGTCGTCTTCTAGCTTCGTATAGAAATGACTTCGGCCACATCGTCTTCTAGCTTCGTATTGAAATGACTTTGGCCGCGTCGTCTTCTAGCTTCGTATAGAAATGACTTCGGCCAGACAGCTTCGTATACAATTAACTTTGGCCAGACAGCTTCGTATAGACTGGACTTCGGCCAGACAGCTTCGTATAGAAATGACTTCGGCCAGACAGCTTCGTATAGAATTCACTTCGGCCAGACAGCTTCGTATGGAATTAACTTCGGCCAGGATTGTCTTCGGTAGCTTTGACTTCGGCCAGACAGCTTCGTATAGAAATGACTTCGGCCAGACAGCTTTGTATAGAATTCACTTCGGCCAGACAGCTTCGTATAGAATTGACTTCGGCCAGGATTGTCTTCGGCAGCTTCGATTTTGGCCAGACAGTTTCGTATGGAAATGACTTTGGCCAGGATTATCTTCTGCAGCTTCGACTTCAGCCAGACAGTTTCGTATGGAATTGACTTCGGCCAAGATTGGGTTCAGCCGTGACTTGCCTTCGGCCGAACTGGACCCGTAGCCGAAGTGGCATTTGGCCGAAGTGCCTCGTGGGCCGAAGTCTTTGTTGGCCGAAGTGAAACTTGTGTGTGTGCCGATGTGGGCTTCCTTGCCGATGTGGTCATTTTGCGGGAGTTCCCATGCTTGGCCGAAATCTCCGTGCTTAGCCGAAGTCTCCATGCTTGGCCGAAGTGGCCATGTTGGCCGAAGTGGCCATGTTGGCCGAAGTGGTCATGTTGGCCGAAGTGGCCATGTTGCCGAAGTCTCCATGTTTGGCCGAAGTCTCCGTGCTTGGCCGAAGTGGCCGTGTTGGCCGAAGTGGCCATGTTGCCAAAGTCTCCATGCTTGGCCGAAGTCTCCGTGCTTGGCCGAAGTGGCCATGTTGGCTGAAGTCTCCGTGCTTGGCCGAAGTGGCCATGTTGCCGAAGTCTCCATGCTTGGCCGGAGTCTCCGTGCTTGGCCATGTTGCCAAAGTCTCTGTGCTTGGCCGAAGTGGCCATGTTGCCGAAGTCTCCATGCTTGGCCGAAGTCTCCGTGCTTGGCTGAAGTGGCCATGTTGGCCGAAGTGGCCATGTTGGCCGAAGTGGCCATGTTGCCGAAGTCTTCGTGCTTGGCCGAAGTGGCCATGTTGCCGAAGTCTCCGTGCTTGGCCGAAGTTGAGAAAAAGCTAGGCTGAAGTGGGGAAGAAGCTTGCCGAAGTGGAGAGGAAGCTAGGCTGAAGTGGAGAAGAACTAGGCCGATGTCTCCCCCTTGCAGAAGTGAGCTGCGGGTTGTGTGTTGCCGAAGTGCCTCATTTGGCCGAAGTGGGCTGTGCCGAAGTGGGTTGTGCCGAAGTGGACAGCTTGGCCGAAGTGAACTCATATTGCGCCTAAGTGGGTTCGTATAGAAACGACTTAGGCACAATTTCAGCCTTGTCCGAATCTTTGTATTTCCATACTTAGCCATTTTCCCATTGATCACAGCTGAGTGGGTTTTGACCCCAACAGGTAGCATACCTAATTTTCATATTTTCCACGTTTTCACCTACTTTTAGTGAAAAAACTGCGACTCTTCTGGCACGATCTATACGAGTAGCAAATAAGTCGCAATTTTGGGACTGATTTGCGACTACATTTACTGACTAATAATGGAGTCGCAAAACAGTCTCACTTTGTGACTCTTTTGCGAGTACATTTAAACAGTCGAATAATAGTCTCCATTCAGTCACTAATTTAAGACTACTTTATGACTGAACAATTCGGTCGTAATTTTGCGACTGAATGGAGACTATATTTTAGTAGTCGTTCATTAGTCGCATTTTGGTCCCAAAACAATCGCAAAATTTTGCGACTGAAAAAACAGTCACAAAAAGTAGTCACTCATCAGCTGTTTTCTTGTAGTGACTAAAATAATAATTATACATATACATAATCAATATGATGATGCCATACTTCATTTTTCCCGTATTATTTTATTACTTTTAATCGCATTATGTAAACTACATTTCGAGAGTAATAAGAAAGAATGGTGGAAATTGCTGTCCAATGTGCTAGAAAAATCTCCAACTCTAGAAACTTTGATCCTTAAGGTATATATAGATATGATTTCCCAATTATAAACTTTTGTCGGAGAATCCGCATACCATCATCACTAAGTTTGTTATTATATGGTTTCTATTTCAGGGTTTAAGCAATCGTGGGGATGTTGTTAACTTTGGTGGAAATGTGGTGAAGGTGGTTGAAATACATGAACTGCTCACAAATGGAGATTCTTGAAGAGATAAGTGAAGATTAGTGATGAGATAGAGAACAAGTTGCAACTCACAAATGATCTTTTTGCTCTTCTTCCTAAACGTTCATCCAAATGCAACATTCATGTCTTGTGATCGGTCTAGTGCTTTGATATACCAGTTTCGATTTGGTGATTTGATATTGAATTATTATCTTGGTTTTGTGGCAAACCTTTCTTTTTTTTTGTGTAGCCACAAATCATAAAGATTTTCGTATTTACAATTCGTTTTTTGTTGTTTTCATTTATCAATATGTTTTTGTTCAATTACCTTTGAAATCATTACTCTGTGTTCATACGAAAACTTTAGATTCGAAATCAAATCGATTGAAGTCATTACTGTGTGTGTTCATGCGAAAACTAGATTTTCGGTTTTAAAACGATTCCAGTCCGATCCTTATCTAATTTGATTTCTCGGGCTTCTTTCGGACTCGCTCTTATAGACCAAACCGGTTTATAAAATCATAAAAGCCGGTTTATAAAATCATTTTTATTGTTCGGTTTTGTTTTATTTTTGGGTTGGTTTGGTTTTCCTCCATCGTTTCCAGATCCATTTCCAGGCTCCTCGTTATGGCGGGGAAGCTGCAATGATCTTAGCTGGTACAGTCTCCGCCAGTGTTTAATCGGAGTCTCAGAATTGATTTTCCGGAGATAATCGTAGAATTAGATCGTTTAAGGTTGGTGGGTTTTGCATCTTGTTTGCTGGTTCATTGTTATATCCCATTTTCTCCTTTGTCTTGTCTGTCGAAAATTGGGATTTTTGGAACGAGAAATCTCAGAAGCTACATTGGGGATTTTTTTGGTTGCTTTGAGAAAATTCCAGGAACTGGGTCGAGATCAAACAACTAGATTAGAAATGGGTTCGATTACTTTCTTTGAGTCTCTATTTAAAATTTGGATTTAGGGTTTAGGGCTTAGGGACATTATACAAACGAGTCGATAGTTAGGGAATGTCTCTCCTAGTAGTTGAGAATAGATGGTTAGAATGGCTATGGAACTGATTCATGTATAGAAAAACAGGAACAAGTTTGTTTTTGGCACAGAGAAAGAAAAAAATCATAATAGATAAGATTGGTTTCTAGATATTTATAGCTATGGATGATGATGCATCTATTTTTGCAATTCCACTCATAAAACAGATGCTGCAACTTTTTTTGTTATCAGAGAAATCTCGAGTTTTCGGAAAGAAGATAAACGTTAGGAATGGTGTAGAGAGATGGCAGAGAAGATGAGTCAACAAGATAGTGTGAAGGCATATCTGGATAATCCTGGGAAGAGAAAGGTTGTGACTTTGAGTCTGTAAGGGTTCTGGATGTACCCTATCAAACTGCTTTCCCACACGTTCTTTATGAATCTGACTCTGACATTACAAATGTGATCTGTCAGATTCATAAAGAACGTGTGGGCGAACAGATTAATAGGGTATTCTCGAGAAACATATTAGATATATATGTTGGGAAGGGATGAGACAGATGGAAACCTATGGAGAGGATTTCGAAAGCTTCATGGTTCAAGATATCATATCTTTCTATTCTCGCAAGGCGTCAAGCTGGAACCAAGAGGATTCTTGCCTTGATTACCCGCATATCACTTTTGGGATTGTCTCTTCATTCGATTTCAAGAAAGTGTTTTAGATATTAACGTAAGTGATTTTATATTGCAGTCTAAAAAAGGAGAGGGAGAGAGTCAGTAACTAAATTCATTCAAGTACTGAGCCCAACCTAGTTGAAGTCGGGTATGATACATTATGTTCGATGTTTGCAGAAATATATAGTCATTTGAATTAATCATTTTGACCTTTAAACTTAGAGATATGCTTATTTTTTTAAAGTATATTGAACCCTGGAATTGTTGCTTGTTTATTTATTAATGCTGAAAGTACCAGATGAATTATTGGTACTTGGTAGTGCTTACAAAACAACTTCTGGAAAATAAAAACTCTCTTTTGAGTTTGGATGTTGTCTCAATTGGAAATTTGGGTTTAGGGTTTAGGGACATTATAGAAACAAGTGAATAGTTAGAGATTGTTTGTAGATATTTTAGCTATGGATGATGATTGAGCTTGATTCCATTAGCTTAAGATAGACCAACAATAACACATCAAATTTTTACAACAACAAGATGGTCCTATTCATAAGTAAAAAAGTCTTAAACAAATGTTTCTGTTTTTGCATTTGTACTCGTACTCAAAAATAAAAGCCAACGCATAACACATACTGAGTAGCATTAGTGCATGTCCTATACGATTTCGGATTGCACAAGAGTGAAGTTGTCTCGACTGTTCCTGTTCCACAACATCCTTTTGTCGCTTCCGTGAATCCTGTTAGGAAAAAAAGATGAATAAAGGGTCATGGATTATCTATAGCAGATCAGCAACAAGAAATGTTAATAAGTACACCAGTCCATTTTTGTGACTTACCGGATTTGGCAGGGGACTGAACAAGATCATAGAGTGGGGTGAAGATGTCGAAGACAACAATCTTAAGACTAGAATATTGCTTCTGAAGCTTTGAAGTAGCTGAGTTAAACTTCTTGTTGAATTGTTGAGCATCTATGTTGAGTCTTGAAACACAACCTTTTTCATGGAAACCGAAAAGGGTTCTTGCAGCTGGAAGACATCCCGTTGGAGGAAGACCAGTCACACCGATCTTCCTTGCTCCAACCGCATACACTTGCTGCAACATTCAATCAAAAGATCTCCTCTTTCTTTTAGTCTTTGCAGTTGAAAACAGAGGATAAACCAGAAAGAAACAAACAAGGAAAAGAAAATGTTTACCTTGATAAATGTAAGGAATAGAGATAAGAAATCAGAAGGAGATGAAGAAGATAAAACAAATTGGAGATAGGGATGAAGAAATGGTGAGAAGATTTGGTGGATTTGAGAGAGTGGATCTGACAACTTCTAAGAAGAGATTTTTTTTAAAGGGTAATACGTGTCAGCATTTGGCGCACTGACGTAACAGAAAGCTGGAGAGAATTAGTGTGACATCCTAACCCGGAAATCCTACCCGAGGTTAAGATACCAGCGAACACAAATAAATGACCGTAGCTACTTAGTAAAAATTTCGGCCATTATTAAAACAATTCAATTCAATTACAACTTAGCGGAAGACTAACAACCTAAGCGGGCTCACAAACATGCATAGGAAATAACCTCTAACGTTTTAACATGAAAGAAATCAGAGACTTTATTTCAATTTCAAACGTGGTTCACATACGATAGTGGTTCAATAACTTAACAAACGAGATCATGTTCAACTTAGCAATACTCAACCCACCAAACGTAAAACGTAAGCAAATAACCAACCAATGTCAAACGAGTATTGAAACATAACCAAAAACCCCGTCCTAATCCATCCCCTCCTTTCCAGCCTTGTCTCGGGTGCTCCTTAGCCACTTCCATTACCTGCCACCATGAAAGGGGGCATAAACAAACGAATTTGCTTAGTGAGATCGGTCATCCCGTCTCACCAGCTAACATCCAACATTATTTATACAACAATCATAAGCCATTATTGCATTCAAACATCAACTCAACATAATAACACACACCATGTCAAACGGATTATCACACCAAACTCAAACATCAAAACCATACGCGAACGTACCAAACCATACGCGAACGTACCAAACCGTGTTGATCAAACACCAAACATGATATACGTGTGCACACTATCATCACCTCCACCGTATACATAAGTATACCTTTACACCGAATTGTAGCACCATACACCGAAGTGTATCACCATACACCGAAGTGTATCATCTCAAACACAAACAAGAAAACATAGACTCCATGAGCCATACAAACAACCCTAGATGCAAGCTACGGTTACGAACTCACCTTAGCAAACGGATTGATTGATAAACCACTCTCGGGTACGATCTGCCAAAAGAATCCGTACACGTTCACCCTAGGTTCACCGAATCCAACCACCACCAACAAACAACAAACAAGGTCTTATTAAGACCAAACCAAACAACAAAGAATCATGGATCAGAACCAAACGAGCTATTCGATCTATGAATCACACTGGTTAACGATCCATACCTCAACGATCCACTCGACCAACACCACGCGAGTTATGCTAGCTTTAATCGAACCCTAGCCGAGAGACAAACCAGTACCAAAAATTAGAACCAACAAGGCATACGTTCGAAGGCAATACACGGTTTCACAGAACCCTACCTAGAATCTCAACCACGAGAAACGAACCCCACACGAAGATGGATCCATGTCCGTGAGCACCACCTTCACTCTGATCTTCTCGACTAACCACCAATGATCGCGAGTCCCCCAAACGCTAATCGAACCCTACGGATCGATGGAACCACAATCGCAACAACAACTTCCTTCGACAAACGAACAACAAAATCAAAGCCTAACATGGTATTCAATCAAGGAAAACTCAAGGGTTTTATCGATCTTACCTAGAAACTTGCACACGTTAGCCACACGATGAACTCGTCCACCTTAGCTCTCGATATCTCTAGCCGTATGAAGAATCAACCCTTAGCTCTCGATATCTTGTTTCTCTTTAAGCGGCGGAAAAAGGAGAAAAGAGCTCCACCTCTTGCTTTTCGAACCACTTAGGAAACTTTTCCTTCATTGTCGTTTCTGGTTCCCACGTGACCTCTTCCTCACCATCACAATCCCATACGACCTGAATCAACTTGACCTTTTTCCTTCGGTCTGCTCGAACTCTCTGGTCAATGATCCGGACAGGTCTACCTTCCACGGTCAGATTAGGCTGCAAATCCGCCGGAGGATTAACAACCACATTTTCACCGGTTACCATGCACTTCCTTAGCATAGAAACGTGAAACACCTTATGAAAAGCCTTCAAGGCTGGTGGCAAATCCAACTTATACGCCACTGCACCAATCCTTTCCACAATCCGATACGGTCCCATGTACCTCGAACTCAACTTAGCCGTCTGACTAGACCACTCTTTACCCTTGTAGGTAACCATCTTCAAATAAACCATATCCCCAACCTCAAAAGTCAGCTCTCTCCGGCGCTTATCCGCATAACTCTTTTGCCGGTCCTGAGCTTCCTTAAGCTTGACTCTCAAAATTCAGACCTTCTACGTCGTGTCATCCACGAAATATCTACCAAAGATTCTCCTCTCCCCCACTTGTGTCCAACCAAGGGGTGTACGACAAGGCCTACAATACAAAGCCTCATACGGTGACATACCGATACTAGCTTGGTAGCTATTATTGTACGCAAACTCCGCTAACGACAAGTGACTTTCCCAATTTCCACCCCAATCTAGGATTGCTGCCCTTAGCAGATCCTCAAGGGTCTGAATCGTTCTCTCGGACTGTCCATCCGTCTGAGGATGATACGCAGTACTCATATGAACCTTGGTTCCAAACCATTTCTGCAACACCCTCCAAAAAGCTGAAGCAAACTTAGAATCCCTATCAGACACAATGCTTGCTGGAACTCCATGCAATCGCACAATCTCCTTCACATAAATCTCGGCTAGCTTCACCGATCTGTCATTACGGTTAACTGCCAAGAAATGTGCCGATTTGGTCAATCGGTCCACGATGACCCAAATCGCATCCTTACCATCACACACCGGTAAACCTGTGACAAAATCCATCGTGATCATGTCCCACTTCCACTCGGGAATCTGTAACTTCTGTAGTAAACCGCCCGGAATCTGATGTTCAACCTTAACCAACTGAAACGTCGGACAACTCGTAACCCACTTAGCAACATCTCTCTTCATTCCTACCCACTGGTAGTATCTCTTCAGGTCACGATACATCTTAGTTGCTCCCGGATGAATGGAGAACTTAGACTGGTGTGCTTCCTTAAGGATCTCATCCTTTAACACCTTATCACTAGGAACACACACACGCCCATTTACCAAAATCGTACCATTATTCGAAATCTGATACTCGGTCTTATCATTCTGAGCTGCCTGGTTTAACTTCTCATCCTTTTCCTGGGCTGCTCTAACACGAGTCAACAGATCTGCCTGATCTGCTGCTCCCAAACCCAACGGTTCAACCTCATTAGTCAAAACTGCCAAACGGAAAGCACTCACGATGCTTACCAACGACTCCAAATCCTTTTCCGAAGCCACCACTGCACGCTTAAGGCTTAGTGCATCGGCCACGGAATTGGCCTTACCCGGATGGTATTCGATAGACACGTAGTAGTCTGCAACCAACTCCATCCATCTACGCTGCCTAAGGTTCAACTCCGGCTGAGTAAAAAATATACTTCAAGCTCTTATGGTCGGTGAAGACCTAAACCTTACCACCGTAGAGATAGGATCTCCAAATCTTTAAGGCAAAAACCACCGCTGCCATCTCAAGATCATGGGTAGGGTAGTTCCCTTCATGCTTCCTCAGCTGTCTAGATGCATAAGCAATCACCTTATCCTTCTGCATCAGAACACACCCCAGACCCAACCTTGAAGCATCCGTATAAACCACGAACGGTTCACCCGGCTTGGGCAATGCTAACACCGGTGCACTGGTTAGCATCCTTTTAAGTGTCGAGAAACTCTTCTCACACTCGGCTGCCCACACGAACGGAACATCTGTTGGGGTCGGTTTTCACCTCATTGAGATCAACTGCTGATAAGACTAAGTGTGGAGAAAAGTATAGCCAAGCAAGCACAAACTCTTGGCTCGGCGGCAGAAGCAAGCATTAGCGAGCCAATGTTTGACTAGGCGACGAGCCAACTCTTGGCTAGGCATCAGGGGAAAGCGACACTCCTCCGGCTCGGCGATAGGAGAAAGGAGTGACAAGCCAACATCTTGGCTAGGCAGCAAGGAGAAAGGAGTGACGAGCCAACATCTTGGCTCGACAGCATGAAGAAACGATGACGAGCCAACGTCTTGGCTAGGCAGTTGAAGAAATGATGACGAGCCAACATCTTGGCTAGGCAGCAAGGAGAAAGGAGTGACGAGCCAACGTCTTGGCTCGGCAGCATGAAGAAACGATGACGAGCCAACATCTTGGCTAGGTAGTGGAAGAAGCAGGAGACGAGCCAATATCTTGGCTAGGCAGTGGAAGAAGCAGGAGACGAGCCAATGTCTTGGCTAGGCAGGAGACGAGCCAAACTTGGCTCGGCAGCATGAAGAAACAAGTGACGAGCCAACATGTTTGCAAACCAACATACGGTGACGACCCAACATGTTGGCAAACCAACTTCATGGCTCGGCATCAAGGGAAGTCAGGCGACGAGCCAACTCCCTGGCTCGAAATTGGGAGAAGCAGGCGAGACAAACGACGAGCCAGCTCACCGATGACCCAGCGAAGCAACGAGTCCAATATTTTATTGGGCCGAGGCAACGAGCCATAAGAGATTGGTGGGCCAAGATGACGAGCCTAAGAAAGAAGCCCACATCCGAGCCAGAGGAAGGAAGTTTTCCAAATACCTTTAGGAAACAGGCCTAGCCGACTTATTTTTGCGTATAAATAGACAATGTACCTCTTGAAAAAAGGGGGATCCGAAAATTAACCTAGAAAAACACTGATTACTTTAAAAACAGCTTTCAAAACAGCTTGAATAAAATCTCCATCTTTGGATCTCTGTTCTTGGTTTCTTTAAATAGAAGTTTGTCGAATCCCTAAATTACTTCACAAGTTTTGGTTGTGCGGGTTTCGACTCCCACAATTTGGCGCCGTCTGTGGGGACTTCTCAGACGTTCTGACACCTAAGAACCACTGAGTACGAGATCTGAAGCGATGACTACCGACGGAGACCGAAGCGGTGACGATGCAAGCAACACCGGCGTTGATCCTCCTAGGACAGGAACCAATCTGCCTACAACAAACACGGAAGGCACCTCAGAAACATTAACAGAATTGAAGAACATGATGACCGCGTTGCTGAAGAAGGCCGAGGAGCAAGACAAGCAGAACAGCTCGCTGACAGAGAAAATTGAGTCACTAGCAACCGAGAGCCGAGGTAGAAACATACGATCCGGAGGAATTGGCTCAACTATAAACCCACCTGTTAGCGGAATAACCAGACGGCTTGGCTTAAACCCGATGGCCCTGGATTTTTCAACACCACGCGATGCACCAAGGACTTTGGGAGGATTACCACCGCCACATCCAACCAACAAGCAAACACCCGCGGTAACAAGATCGAATATCACCAAGCCACCTCGGCTGATCCGAGGAGCAAGAGGAACCAGTGATGGATATGACCTACGCACAGACGTTGGATCGGCTGCAGCAATTGTTCTTGATGAAGAAGGAGACCACAACGCAGACAATCTTGCTGACGAGGGATTCGCACCAGCAATAACAGGAGCCCGAGCCAGCGAAGGTGATGCTAACCTAAACCAAGCCGGGAACTTGGCAGAGGAAGAAGAAAATCGCCTCTGGGTCCGACAGGCGCAGTACGCTGACGAACCAAGAACGACAAGCCGAGCCCATAGAGAAGAGTTGGACGAAATCCGAGCCTCCTTGGTTCGAGCCACTGCTAAGATGAAAGCCGTCCGATCCCAGGTGCACAAGGCAATCAGCAAAGTCCCGGAGATTGACCGCATACTGGAGGAAGTGCACAATACACCGTTCACAGCCCAAATTACTAAGGCAAGGATCTCTGACCCAGGAATGATCAAAGTCCCAGTCTACGAAGGGACAACCGACCCAAAAGAACACATAACGGCGTTTATCATAGCAATGGGCCGAGCCAATTTCAGAGAAAAGGAGAGAGATGCCGGTTTCTGCCTCATATTTGTGGAACATCTAAAGGGTGTAGCCCTCCAATGGTTTTCAAGATTAGAGCAGAACTCCATTGTTGATTTCCAACAGCTGTCTACCACCTTCCTGAAGCATTACTCCATGTTTATGGATCGAGGAGCCTCAGATGCCGACCTATGGACATTGACTCAAGGGCCTATGGAGACATTATGAAGCTTCATAGGAAGATTCAAAGCAGTGATGTCAAAAGTTGAAGACGTAAGCGATAAGGCCGCCGTGCTCGCTTTAAAAAGGGCTCTATGGTACGAATCCGAATTTCGAAAAGAGATTGCTCTGAACACACCACTATCAATCCAGGACGCACTGCACCGAGCCACGGATTTCATTGTCAAAGAAGAATCGATGAAAACCTAGCGAACTACTTAAATAAAAAAGAGAGAAAAGAGGAGAGAGAAGAGAGCTACCTGATTTTTCGGAAATGAAGAGAAGTGAGTTATGAGGAGTGAGACAAAGATCTGAATATAAAGAAGCATGAAATTACAGCGCGTGACGCCACGCAGCCTCGAAAACATGTGAAATGCTTATAGTTCCCAATAAAGTTGTAATCATGATAAGAGATACTTCAAGCCAATATTACTACCGAGCCAAAGAAAAATCACCTGGTGGGTTGGTTCGGCAAACATATCAGAAGAAGACGGCTCGGCGAAATAACAGTCTAAGCAATGCAGCAAGATAACGAGCCAAAACAGCTCGGTCAAACGAATGATAAGTTGGCTCGGCAGCATGACAAAGATGTCGGTTCGGCAGAATGAAAACGAATATATCACAGGCCAAAGTGGTTCGGCAACGCAATTGAAGACGAATCAGCAGCACGTCAAGGGGTTGGCTCGGCAATAAGATATTCCAATGTTGGCTCGGAAATAAAACACCTCGGTAACACTCAGTTTGGCTTGGCATGTGTCAATGTCCGGATGACAACTTCACCACAAAGCTGGCTCGGTAGCCCAAAGAGAGTTGATCTCGATCTTGACTTCTCACCTCGTCACTATTATTAATACTACTACCGAGCTAGGGGGCTAACTGTTGGGGTCGGTTTTCACCTCATCGAGATCAACTGCTGATAAGACTAAGTATGGAGAAAAGTCTAGCCAAGCAAGCACAAACTCTTGGCTCGGCGGCAGAAGCAAGCATTGGCGAGCCAATGTTTGGCTAGGCGACGAGCCAACTCTTGGCTAGGCATCAGAGGGAAGCGACACTCCTCCGGCTCAGCGATGGGAGAAAGGAGTGACGAGCCAACATCTTGTCTAGGCAGCAAGGAGAAAAGAGTGACGAGCCAACATCTTGGCTCGGCAGCATGAAGAAACGATGACGAGCCAACGTCTTGGCTAGGCAGTTGAAGAAATGATGACGAGCCAACATCTTGGCTAGGCAGCAAGGAGAAAGGAGTGATGAGCCAACATCTTGGCTCGGCAGCATGAAGAAACGATGACGAGCCAACATCTTGGCTAGGCAGGGGAAGAAGCAGGAGACGAGCCAATATCTTGGCTAGGCAGTGGAAGAAGCAGGAGACGAGCCAACGTCTTGGCTAGGCAGTGGAAGATGCAGGAGACGAGCCAAACTTGGCTCGGTAGCACGAAGAAACAAGTGATGAGCCAACATGTTGCCAAACCAACATACGGTGACGAGCCAACATGTTGGCAAACCAACTTCCTGGCTCGGCATCAAGGGAAGTCAGGCGACGAGCCAACTACCTGGCTCGGAATTGGGAGAAGCAGACGAGACAAACGACGAGCCAGCTCACCGATGACCCAGCGAAGCAACGAGCCCAATATTTTATTGGGCCGAGGCAACGAGCCATAAGACATTGGTGGGCCAAGATGACGAGCCTAAGGATGAAGCCCACATCCGAGCCAGAGGAAGGAAGTTTTCCAAATACCTTTAGGAAACAGGCCTAGCCGACTTATTTTTGCGTATAAATAGACAATGTACCTCTTGAAAAAAGGGGGATCCGAAAATTAACCTAGAAAAACACTGATTACGTTACAAACAGCTTTCAAAACAGCTTGAATAAAATCTCCATCTTTGGATCTCTGTTCTTGGTTTCTTTAGATAGAAGTTTGTCGAATCCCTAAATTACTTCACAAGTTTTGGTTGTGCGGGTTTCGACTCCCATAACATCCTTTCCCGTTAGTTGTGTCATAGACTTGGTCGTACTAGCAAATCCCTTTACGAACTTCATGTAGTACCCAGCCAATCCGAGAAAACTCCTAATCTCAGACGCATTATGCGGTCTTGGCCACTCCTCTATGGCCTTGATCTTCCCTGGATCAACGGACACTCCCTTGTCCGAGACGATATGACCCAAAAACCCAATCTCCTTCTTCCAGAAGCTTCACTTGCTGAACTTGGCGAACAATTTTTGTTCCCACAACCTGCTCAACACCTTCTCCAAATGGACTTGGTGTTCTTCCCGGTCTCTCGAGTACACCAGAATGTCATCGATAAAAATGATGACAAACTCGTCCAAATACTCCCAGAACACATTGTTCATGAGTTTCATAAACGCTGCCGGTGCGTTAGTCAATCCAAACGGCATCACCACAAATTCGTAATGACCGTATCTCGTCCTAAAGGCGGTCTTATGAACATCCTTCTCGGCTACCAGAATCTGATGATAATCCAAAGCCAAATCGATCTTCGAAAAATAGGTAGCACCCTTGAGTTGGTCCAACAACTCATCAATCCTTGGCAAAGGATACCTGTTCCTCACGGTTACCTGGTTCAATCCACGGTAATCGATACAGAGCCGAAAACTCTCATATTTCTTCTTAACAAATAATACCGGTGCTTTCCACGGTGAACTGCTCGGACGAACAAAACCCTTGTCCACCAACTCACTGAGTTGCTTCTTAAGCTCGGCCATCTCAGCAGGCGCCATCCTATACGGTGCCTTAGAGATCGGAGCCATACCAGGCTCTAACTCAATGGTGAACTAATCTGACCTTGCCGGTGGCAGTCCGGTCAACGACTCGAACACGTCCGTGAAATCCCTTACCACTGGAATTTCTCCCAACTCGGCAATCGGTCCCTCATCACCCGAAGTGATGGTAGCTAGATAAACTTCACACTCTTTCTCGATCAGCTGCCCGGCTTGGATAGCTGACACAATCAAACTACTCGGTGAAGTCTGAATCCCTTGAAACACAATTCTCGCGTCGCCCTTCTCGAACCAAACATGCCTCCGGCGACAGTCTAGATGCGCCTTGTACTTGTCGAGCCAATCCATGCCCAAAATCACATCATAGAACTTGACACGACAAATCCTCAAGTCTGCCGGCATATCGATCCCATCGATCATCACCGAGACATTTGTGACCATTGCGTAGGTCATCATCACCTGTCCACCTGCTGCTTGGACCATTCCCAACTGCTCCACCGGTTCTTTCACGAACCCACCCTTTCCTACTAACTCCGGATTAATAAAACAATGTGTTGCTCCATAATCGAACAACACATGAGTCGCTAACCCGCCCATACAAACAGTCCCTACACAGTCATTTAGAATGCTAAGACTCAACCAACAAACGACAAACACAAACGCAAACGGCAATTTCAAACACAAACGCAAACGGCAATTTCAAATGCAAACGCAAACTGTAAACTCAAACGCAATTTACCAGGCAAGGATAGATTTACTAACTAGAAATCGGACGAGACGAACTTGGATCAATAGCATCCTTCGAAATCGAGTACACCCTTGGCATCACGGCTGTCCCCACCGCTTGCTTCTTTGCCGATGGCTGACTCCCACCTTGCTGAACCAGCTTCGGACAATTGGGCATGATATGCCCTGGTTCGCAACACTGGTAGCACACCTTCGGAGCTGTGCACTCGCTGAGCTTATGTTCCGTGCTGCCACAACGGAAACATCCTCCAGATGCCATCCTACACGGACCTGGATGCACCTTTCCACACTTCGGACATGCGCCTCGAGTAGTGGTCACCTTACCCCCACTCTGTGCTTATGCCATTTCCGTTTATACCCGGAAACGTTCCCACTCTTAGCATACGGCACTGCTGGAACCGTCTGCTTCACCATACCAAGCTGCCTTGCTTCCTCGTCCAAACCGGACTCCAAAGCTGCTGCCTTCTCTACTAGCTCGGTAAGCGTAGTAAAATTACTCATCCTGACACGGTTACGGAGGTCAATCTGCATAGCCTTGAACCACTGCCGGTTGTACCATGTCTGCTGGTGGTACCACCCCCAGTGGCGCCTCCACCACTGCAGGTGCTGGTGCAACAATTGGCAACCTCGCCAAGATCTGGTTCAATGCACCCAGCATTAGTCCAAACTCCTCCCTGGTCGGACCAGCTGCCACAGCTTGAACATTTGCTGCATTCACACCCGCGTTCTCCACATTCTGACCGTCCTCATTGTGATCGTCCCCCTGATGGTCACCCACATGCTCAGAACTCCTAGCCACACTGCTCTCAGTGTTATTCGCGGCTGCTGCCGCTGCTGCAGTACTTCTTGCCTTCCTGCCGTTATCTTTAGCCATCTACAAACCAAACCAGATGATATATACTAAGTTAGTGATGAACTAACTTAGCAACACATCTACAAACAATTAAGACTTACCGCGAGACCGCTGGAAGGATGGATTAGACAGCCCACTAAACCTCATGCAATGACAAACAATCCTAAAATGAACCGCGCTCTGATACCAACTTCTGAATCCCTAACCCAGAAATCCTACCCGAGGTTAAGATACTAGCGAACACAAACAAATGACCGTAGCTACTTAGTAAAAATTTCGGCCATTATTAAAACAATTCAATTCAATTACAACTTAGCGGAAGACTAACAACCTAAGCGGGCTCACAAACATGCATAGGAAATAACCTCTAACGTTTTAACGTGAAAGAAATCAGAGACTTTATTTCAATTTCAAACGTGGTTCACATACGATAGTGGTTCAATAAATTAACAAACGAGATCATGTTCAACTTTGCAATACTCAACCCACCAAATGTCAAACGTAAGCAAATAACCAACCAATGTCAAACGAGTATTGAAACATAACCAAAAACCCCGTCCTAATCCATCCCCTCCTTTCCAGCCTTGTCTCGCGTGCTCCTTAGCCACTTCCATTACCTGCCACCATGAAAGGGGGCATAAAAAAACAAATTTTCTTAGTGAGATCGGTCATCCCGTCTCACCAGCTAACATTCAACATTATTTATACAACAATCATAAGCCATTATTGCATTCAAACATCAACTCAACGTAATAACACACACCATGTCAAACGGATTATCACACCAAACTCAAATATCAAACATCAAACATCAAACCGTACGCGAACGTACCAAACCGTACGCGGACATACCAAATCGTGTTGATCAAACACCAAACATGATATACGTGTGCACAATATCATCACCTCCACCGTATACATAAGTATACCTTTACACCGAAGTGTAGCACCATACACCAAAGTATATCACCATACACCGAAGTGTATCATCTCAAACACAAACAAGCAAACATAGACTCCATGAGCCATACAAACAACCCTAGATGCAAGTTACGGTTACGAACTCACCTTAGCAAACGGATTGATTGATGAACCACTCTCGGGTACGATCTGCCAAAAGAATCTGTACACGTTCACCCTAGGTTCACCGAATCCAACCACCACCAACAAACAACAAACAACGTCTTATTAAGACCAAACCAAACAACAAACAATCACGAATCATAACCAAACAAGCTATTGGATCTATGAATCACACGGGTTAACGATCCATACCTCAACGATCCACTCGACCAACACCACGCAAGTTATGCTAGCTTTAATCGAACCCTAGCCGAGAGACAAACCAATACCAAAAATCAGAACCAACAAGGCATACGTTCGAAGGCAATACACGGTTTCACCGAACTTTACCTAGAATCTCAACCACAAGAAACGAACCCCACACGAAGATGGATCCACGTCCGTGAGCACCACCTTCACTCTGATCTTCTCGACTAACCACCAATGATCGCGAGTCCCCCAAACGCTAATCGAACCCTACGGATCGATGGAACCACGATCGCAACAACAACTTCCTTCGACAAACGAACAACAAAATCAAAGCCTAACATGGTATTCAATCAAGGAAAACTCGAGGGTTTTATCGATCTTACCTAGAAACTTGCACACGCTAGCCACACGATGAACTCGTCCACCTTAGCTCTCGATATCTCTAGCTGTATGAAGAATCAACCCTTAGCTCTCGATATCTTGTTTCTCTTTAAGCGGCGGAAAAAGGAGAAAAGAGCTCTCACGGCCGCTTATATATATATACATAACGCCAAAACCCTAGCCTTGGAGAAGAAGGCATTCGGTTCACTCCAAACCGGTTCAAACTAGCCCTAAACCAGCCGCCACTTTAATATATGATTCATGGTCCAAAGGCCCAATAGCAACACTTTATTACTCACGGCCCATTAACCAACATTTAGCTGAAAACTCGACCCAAGGGTGGTGAAAACGTGACCCACGGCCCCAATCCGCCATGGCCCAACATGCATTAGACAATTTCTTAGCTTTTCCAAGACATGATCGAACCAACCTCAACCCGTCATTCGAACCAAAAATACAAATACGGATCACGGGTGTTAGAGTTAGCCTCCTTTCATATTGTATAGATTTTCTTATTCAAATTTTTTTTATTATTACTATTAATATGTTTGTGTTTAATAGGATTGCTATTTTGAAATCATTACCGTGTTCATACGAAAACTTTAAATTCGAAATCAAATGGATTGAAGTCATTACTTACTATGTGTGCGTGCGAAAAGTAGATTTCCGGTTTAAAACCGATTCCAGTCTGGTCCTTATCTAATATGATTTCTCCGACAGAATCGTGCCGGTTTCTCTCTCCCATCACTCGCTCTTATCGACCAAACCGGTTTATAAAATCATAAAAGCTGGTTTATAAAATCGTTTTTTATTGTTCGTTTTTTAATTTCTGGTTTGGTTTGGTTTCCTCCATCGATTCCAATTTCCACGATCTTCGCTGAGGTCTCTGATACAGTCTCCGCCAGTGTTTTAATCGGAGTCTCAGAATTGATTTTCCGGAGATAATGGTGGAATTAGATCGTTAAAGGTTCGTGGGTTTTTCATCTTGTTTGATGGGTCGTTGCTCTTTCCCGTTTTCTCCTTTGTCTGTCGAAAATTGGGGTTTTTGGAACGAGAATTGCAGAAGATAGATTTGGGGTTTTTTTTGGTTGCTTTGAGAAGATTCTATGAGCTGGGTCGAGATCAAACAACTAGATCAGAAACGGGTTCGATTACTCTTTGTTTCTAACCACTGTATTGCTCTTTTGAGTCTCAATTCAAAATTTTGGATTTAGGGTTTAGGGACATTATACAAACAAGTGAATAGTTAGAGAAGAGATGGTTAGAATGGCTATGGAACTGATTCATGTATAGAAAAACAGGAACAAGTTTGTTTTTGGCGCAGAGAAAGTAAAAAAATCAGAATAGATAAGATTGGTTTCTAGATATTCATAGCTATGGATGATGATGCATCTGTTTTTGCAATTGTACTCATAAAACAGCTGCAACTTTTTTTTTTGTTATTAGAGAAATCTCGAGTTTTCGGAAAGAAGATAAATGTTAGGAATGGTGTAGAGGATGACAGAGAAGATGAGCAACAAGATAGTGTGAAGGCGTATCTGGAAGAGAAATGCTGTGACTTTGAGTCTGTAAGGGTTCCGCAAGTAACCTATCAATCTGTTCCCCCACGCGTTCTTTGTGAAATTGACTCTGACATTACGTATGTGATCCATCAGATTCATAAAAAATGTGTGGGCGAACAGATTGATAGGGTATTATCGAAAAACGTATTAGATATTTATGTTGGGAAGGGATGGGACAGATGGAAAACTATGGAGAGGATTTTGAAAGCTTCATAGTTCAACACATCTTTCTATTCTCGCAAGGCGTCAAGGTAGAACCAGGAGGATTCTTGCCTTGGTTACCCGCATATCATTTTTGGGATTGTGTTTTCATTCGATTTCAAGAAATTATTATATATATATTAACGTAAGTAGTTTTATATAGGAGAGGGAGAGAGTCAATCACTACATTCCTTCAAGCACTGTTGAGGTCGGTTACGATACATTCTGTTCGATGTTTGCGGGAATATATAATGATTTGAATTAATCATATTTTGACCTTTAAACTTAGAGATATGCTTATTTTCTGACAGTATTTTGAACTGGTTACAAGCATATTTCATTGTAAAAACTGATAGTTATTGGCTTGCTTGTTTATTTTTGAATGCAGAAAGTACCAAATGAATTGTTGGCAGTGGTTGTAAAATAGCTTCTTGAAAATGAGCACACGTGACACGGTATGCTAGTTTTTGTCGGGTTTTTGAATTCTTAAACAATTATCATCTGAGATTCTCTCTTTGATGGATCATTGTTATATGCTATCAGATGGATGATCTCTTCAGGATGTACAGGCTTTATCATAAAATTCCGCAAGGGCTGGAACCTGTTGTAGACATATTCAAGTAGATTTTTTATTTTATTCCCTTCTTTTTGTTTACAATTAATGGATACTACATGACGTAAGTTTTAACCGAATGTATGTATACAGCATGGTACTGCAGAGGGCAATGCCCTTATCAAACAAGCCGAAGACGCAGCTACTAATCAGGTTCATATTCCTTGCTCATTTTAGTCTGAGAACCCTGTGGAACGGAAAATTAGATGTTAGTCCACTCTCTTTGTGATTGCTAAGAATTTTCCATTCCCCAGGCCGCAAGTACTGGTGGTGTTCAGGAACAGGTAGTTAGGCTAACCTGACTATATAGGAGAAACTCTTTTTGAATTAAGAGAGCAACTTATGTTTTCATGGCTTTAGGTGCTTATCGGAAAAGTTACACGATATATACATGGCCGCTGATTATTTCAGAACCAACCCCTCTTCCATAAGGCCTGAGTGTATTCACGTGTCTATCTTTTTCCACAATATATTATTTAGTGACCAGATTTTCTTTGAGTGCATTGTAAATTGCTCTTTTGAGTTTGGATGTTGTCTCAATTGGAAATTTGAGTTTAGGGACATAGTTAGAGATGGTTTTTTGATCTTTAGCTATGGATGATGATTGAATTTGATTCCATTAGGTTAACATAGACCAACAATAACACATCAAAGTCTTACAACAACAAGATGGTCCTATTTATAAGAAAAAAGTCCTAAACAAATATGTTTTTGCAATTGTACTCGTACTCAAAAATAAAAACCAACGCAGGAACTCTCTGATCTGCTACTTCACCATTGACTATGAAGGAGGTAATTGCTTCAACTCTTTTTCTTAGTCAGTCTGTTTGTTATCAGAGAAATCTCGATTTGTCGGAAAGAAGATAACCGTTAAGAAAGGTGGAGAGAGATGGTAGAGTAGATGTCTGAAGTAGATCACTGCTCTCATCAAATTGAAGAACATCATAGCTTGAAGACATATCTGGAAAATCTTGAGGGAAGCTAGTGTTGTCTAACATTTTACTATAAGGGTCCTGAAAATCAGAACAGAACTGGTCTGAATCTGTGTTTGAGAGACAAGAATGTTGAAAGTTTCTGTTGGTGATATCACTCATACACATGTTCTGATCATAACCACAAATCTCATGCTGCATCAACTGATTCAACTCATAGTTGTTCACAGATTCTTGTAACGCTGAGTAATCTTGTGTGTTTGAGACACAAGGATGTTGAAAGTTGTTGCTGTTGATCATGTCACTCATACACATGTTCTGATCATAACCACAAAGCTCTTGCTTCATCAAGTGATTCTTCAACCCAGATTCTTGTAGTGACCCTGAGTATTCTTCTGCATAATTGGTGAATTGAATAGGCACTTGATTGAAATTTGATGCAGATAGAGGGAATTGAGAGAGAGTAGCATCTCCATGGTTATACATAAATAGCGAGAACTGGCTACGGTTTAAGGATTGAGTCTGATGATGATCTTGAAGATTCCGAGACATTGGAGGAGTTAAACTCTGATGATCTTGAAGATTTCGAGACACTGGAGGAGTTAAACCCTGATGATCCAATGACTCCTTTTGTTTCTGATGATCCAAGTTTCTCTCCTTCTGTTTCTGTGCTTCAACAAAACGAAGCCTTTCTTGCAATGTAGAGAAAGCAAGTTCTAAAGACTGAATCAGTTGGGAGATTTGGTCGAAGTGTTCGAAGTGTTAGATTCGATTTCCATATTTTATGTAGTTTTCTTAACTAATCTCATGATTATATAAGAGAAAAAAGGAAACTCCAATTTTAACCGGAACCAAAAAACCAAACCAAAAACCTAAAGTACCTAAACGGTTTCTATATTTTTAAAGTGCGGGTATCCGAACTGGAACCGAACCGAGAACCGAACGGGTATATCAAATACCAGAAACATAAAATAACCTAAAGATATTTCGATTATAGATTGGGTATATTCGGGTAAATTTTACAATTTGTTTTTGTTATTTTTCGGTTAGTTTGGGTAATTACCCGAAAATTATCCGAAATTACCAAAAATACCATAAATTATTTGAAAAATATCCGAAAATTACTCGAAAATTACCCGAAAAAACCGAACCGAACCAAAACCCGAAAATTACCCGACTATTTTTGGTTATTAGCCGGTTCTCAGTAAGCCTACCTGAACCGATCCGAAAACCGAAAAACCAAACCGAAACCGATTCGAAAATCTAAAATACCCGAACGGTTCCTAAATCTCTATACCCGAAATATTCAAAAACCGAAAAATTGAACCGAAATTTACTCGAATACCCGAACGTCCAGGTCTATTTCAAACAATACCTTTAATCTCTCAAACCGTGTTCTATATATAGAAGATGATTATTTCCTCGGTTTCTTTTATCTATTTTTTTTTGTCATTGATATCGTCACACAAATAGCAAAAAATTAAAATATTATCAAAATTAGTTATGGACATGTTGAAAAAGATTTTTGTTTTTAATTTTCAAATGAATTATGGACGAAATTTTAACATACGTTACACATTTTTCATATCACATCAATAGAGGTTTTATTTTTGTCAACTAGACTAAACATAATCAAGTTTCTATGGCATTATGATATCTTAATTCACGAGCGCATCAATACATTGTATTAATTCATAAATCCTTGGGATTGGACCGTAGCTGGATGTCATTCTTTGTAAGCAGTAAGTGGTTTTGAATTTGGTTTCAACAGTTCGGGATGTCTATGAAATAATGAAAGGAAAAAAGTTTGAATTATTGATATCCGAAAACTCAAATTTGAAGTACAATAAAATTATCAGAGTCAATTAATACAAAAGAACGAATTATTTTTATTTAAATTTTATTGTAAATTCTACAAAAAAATATTTTTTATTTTTGTTTAGTTCACTAAATCTCATATCTATTTGCATGCTTTTTGGCTTTGTTTTTTACAAATAACATAACTTTATATTTGACTAAAAAGATATGATCATAAAATGGCGGGTTTTCAAGCTTTTCTGGGTCAGACTGTAATCCAATCAACTAAAAATTAATAATAGTATAATATAGAAGTAGAGCTTATAATTTTCTTTTACATTATTAAATTATATATATGTTGAGATTCAAACCAATCTCTAAACATATTTGTATAAAAAGTTGTAGTGGTCAAGTGATAGATAAACTAATATATATTACTGTAATCAAGCTTTTATCTGCATTATGCTCTTCTAAGTTGACGGCCACATAATCATATTTGAGAACATAAAAAAGCCTAAGATTGGATAGGAGGGACTGGAATTGGACTGTGGCTTTGATGTCACATTTTGCAGCAATAACTCAACTAGTGGTTTTGAATCTGGATTGGACAGTTCGGGATGTTTCTGAAATAATAAATGAATTATTTTTTCTTCAAAATGTACCCTAAAACTAATGTTTCATGTATCACAATCAACTAATACACAAGAACTAGTATAAAAGAAAACACCTTAGTAACTTGTGCCCACGCTTCTTCGGTCATTATGGGAATTCCTTTTGTTGGATCGAGTGTACATAACTTGTATAAGCTGTTGTATAAACTATTTAGATAACGAAGTCTCATTTTAAAAGTTTTCCAACTGAGCTCGTGACCGGTTTGCTTGGCAAAAGTTTGAATAATTTGGGTTTTGTTGATTGGATTATTAGTTTTGCACTCTGGAAGGTACAATTTGAGAAATATTACGTCTAAATCAGCTGTCCAAATTATACTCTCCTATGATCAAGACAATGCAAAGATTATATATGTATATATATATCATAATTCATATATACTTTGGTTGTAGAAAAAAAATTACTTACGATAGTATTGTTACCGATACATGCGACGCATTTTTGACGAGAATTTTTTTTATGATCTGAGTATGTATTAAAAAAAAAAATAAGTAGCTATACCAGTTTCAAACAAGATGCATTATAAAAACAAACATTTTCACCTTTTTCTATATATACAACAAATTTTGGTGACAATAAAAAATACAATAAACAAACTTTTAAAAACTTCAAAAATATTAAAAATCCTATGTTTTAAGAAATATTATGATATTGGAAATTTAGGATTTAGAATATATATTTCAAATATTGTGATTCTTTTGAAAACAAAGTATTATAAATATGGTAATTTAGAGAATCTCTTAAAATAAATTGAATAGAAGATGACCTGTATATATAAGAAAGGCTTGTTTTCTGTCTCTGGAAGATTCGAAATTGTTAACGTTGAAATGTATGAAACGTTTGATAATGAATTATATAGTTAGAGATATGCATGCGCGTGTAACAGTCATTAATTTTGATTCAGAATAATATTGTATCCACTAATCAATCTTCTAGCATGCTGCAAACATTAAGATTTGAAGTCAGAAATAAAAATTGGCAATTATTTTTCTTTTGTTTACACTATGTACAAAGGTCAACTCAGTAACGGTAATTTTTTTTACCAAAAATAGCGCCATTAATTTTTTTTTTTAAATTATTTTATTAATATGGTAATTGAATGTGATTACAATGCAAAGCATGGGAAATTACAGTAGGAACATAGAAATGGTAATAAATATGTCCTACGGGAGCACGAATGTCGAGAATCCGCAAGATTAAGTCTACCCACAACAAGTGAATGTTCAGGGTCAACAATTTCAGGAAAAATCGACCGTGCAAAACGCGGACTTCACTGGTTCCCAGGGATTTACAGGACAGACGGGC
Organism: Pseudoturritis turrita; assembly: GCA_900406555.1. NCBI lineage: Eukaryota > Viridiplantae > Streptophyta > Magnoliopsida > Brassicales > Brassicaceae > Pseudoturritis > Pseudoturritis turrita. Next base: position 434,315 of record OVBL01000732.1, read on the forward strand.
GTGCAAAACCAGGGTTTTCAGAACAACCTTTCTCAGGGTTTTCAGGGGAACCAGTTCGTGCAAAATCAGGGCCAGAACAGATTTCTGGGTGGATTTTAACAGAAGCAGCCATTCAACAATTTCCAGCCAACAACATCAGCCCCATTCCAAGCTTCTACGAGTTTCACGAACAACTCTGGTGATGACCTCAAAGTTCTTATACAGCAGCTCTTGCTCAACCAGCAGAAAACTGCTAACGAGATCAATGTCAAGGTGGATAGCATGTACAATTATCTCAATGGTAAGTTTGAAGCTCTCTCTACTCACGTGAAGAAGCTTGACACTCAGGTAGCTTATATCTCAACATTAGCCAAGCGACCACCAGGGACTTTTCCAGGAAAAGTTGAGACAAATTCCAAAGAGCACTGCAGTGCAATATCAGTTCAGAGTAAGATGGAGATTGTACCAGCACCGCTTAAACCGGAAGAAGTAGAGGAAGCCTCGAAATCATTACCGTACATCCCTAGAATCACATACCCTCAAGGACTGAAGAATCGTATTGACAAAGAGACGCTAGCTGAATTCAATAAGATGGTGAGAAAGCTTTCCCATGATATCTCGTTTGAAGATGCACTAAGAGGCGATCCTGCATATTGGAAGTTTGCTAGATATATCAGAGAAAGCCTTACAGTTGTCAAGGCCCTCTTTATTGAAGCAAAGAATACACCACCTCCTATGAAGATATTGCCTAAGGTGGAAGACCCAGGGAAGTTTGTGGTTCCATGCTCTATTTCAGGAGTCATATTTGAAGAATCTCTCTGTGATTCTGGATCTTCTATTAATCTCATGTCAAAAGCTATTGCATAGAAACTCGGGTTGCTGATATGAGACCTGCTCAGATATATCTCAAGTTTGCAGATTTTTCCACCACGATTCCACAAGGCAACCATTCATGACTTACATGTTTAAGTAGGAAACTATCTTGTTCCTACTGATTTCCAGGTGGTGGAGATGATTAAGGATTCTGATATGCCTCTGATTCTTGGGAGACCGTTTATGGCGACAGTGGGTGCAGTTGTGGATTTGCCTAATGGAAGAGTTTCATTCTCCAATATTGACAAAAAGATCTTTTACAAAGCCATACCCACTAATGAAGCAACCAAAATTTCATCTTGTGTGACCATTATCAGTGGAGAGAAGTTGATAATCGAGACAATGAAAGAGCTTGTTGCTAAGAGTGAGATCAAGGAAGTCATGGATGGAGACCCTCACATCGTTAACTAGGAAGCCCGTCAAAAGAACAAGGCCAATGAGAAGGTGAAGAGCCAAAAAATCAAGGGAGATTCTCATATGATTTTGGTACCTCTGAGGTGTGTTGGCGACACAATTGAGTATAAGGTGAAGTGAAAAGGAACTTCGAAACCTTTCTCCAAGGTTAGAGTTATTCTCACTCCAGAGTTTAAAGAAAAAGATGCAGAAGCTGTGAAGGAAATGTTGAGCACGGTTCTAGAGTTTAAGATGACTGATCAGAGAACTTTTTTTGGAGCAAGTTCACACGCTCATCTTCTTGACTGACACATGTGACCAAAGTTAAGCTAATGACTTAAAACAAGTGCTTGGTGGGAGGCAACCCACCGGTAAGTGTACATACTTCGTTTTTTTGTTATTTTCTAATTTTTGTTTTGGTTTTAAGTGTTTCAGGTAAAAAGAAATGCAAAAACGGGGCAATTCGATCAATCCGAGTGGCCGTAAGCTTTTAGATTGACCTCCCAGCATCATATCGATCAATCTACATGTGGATCGATCGACCCCGATTTCAATCGATCGATCCGTGCAAAGTACGTGCAAAAAAAAAACTGCAAATCGATCGTTCCACCTGGGCACCAAACCACCATAAGTTTTCAGATCGATCGATCGATCCGGACCAAGGTACGTTTTCTGCAAAAAAAAATTCATTTTCTTTTATTTTCATCTTTTGAGTCTGTTTTGCCTTTCTCTTGATTTATTTTCACACCGAGACGGTGTGAAGTAAGTTTGTGGGAGGGTATTCATCGTTTACTAATGCTATTTTCTTTTTTTGTTTTCTCTTTAAGTCAATCCAAGTTATTTTATTGAGTCAAATTTGTTGGGAATGATGACTTTTCTCTTGGTGTATTGTGTGACTATTTCATCTGAGTGACCATTGCTGTAGAATCAGTTCAAATTCGACTAATGAAAAATCTAAAAGCTGACCAGTTAACTAGAGACGTCCATATTTCCAGTAGAATCCACTAAGTCCGAGCTAATTTATGAGCTCTTCCTTTTACCTCATCGATGTGACTAATGTTCATATGGTTTGAATCCTCGTTCATACCTGACAAATGCATATTGTGTGAAAAGTAGGTACTCCTCTCCCTTATTCTAAGTTAAATAAAAGCAGAAAAGATGATATGATTTTCTTTTGAGTAAAGGGCTAGGAAAATTTTCAGCGATCCCATCGATGATCACACAAAGGTTGGAAGCAAGGCTAGAAAATTTTTCCGTGATACCATTATTCGCTTACACCTTTGATATATATAAAAAAGAGAAGAAAATAAAAGATGAGAACAGAATAAGTCTGGGGGAGAGAAAGAGTACCAAAGATTGTATGGTTGGTTTGTCATGATATTGTACGAGAATGAGTCTAAAAGGTTCTTGGCATTGAGATCATCGATGAGACCCAATGATGAAAGGTTTATGGAAAATATTGCGAAATTGTGGGTTGAATCTGAGATGCTGTGAATGTCTACGGAGAAGTACATGGTGGTTCGATTTGGATTGGTCTTGCAGTATGTGGATTATGAGATGAATGGTCATTACAACGCTCTAAAGAGAATGTGAGTTTCCGCATTTTCAAACTTCTTTCACAAACTAAGTTCTTTGTTTTGCTTGAGGGCAAGCAAATGCTAAGTCTGGGAGAGTTGATATATCATGGTTTTTACCGGTTTTCAACCATGATATTCGTTGTTTTCTGGAGTCTTTTCTGTGTTTTTGGAGTCTTTTCAGGTTGAAACATGTTTGGAAGGAATCTAAGGCATAAAAAGCAAGAAATGGAGCAAAGGAGCAGAAAAGAGGAAATTTGACCAATTCCACTTAAAAAAAAAGAAATTTCAGATTTCCTTATTTTACTGGAATTTGCCTTTTATTTTCAAGAACATGTTTATTATATATATTAGAGTTTTGAGCTATTGTTTAGGCTACACTTTTATTTTCTACACACACTTTTAAGTTTTACATACTCTTTTCTATTCTATTCAGACTTTTGGTTTTAGCAAGTTGTAAGCTTTGGGGAGACGAAGCTCTGACTCTACATCTCTGAGAAGATTTCTGAACCCTTTTGGATATCTATTTTAATTGATTATGAGTTTCTCTTCATCTCTTTCTTGTTTCTTTGCATCCATATCTTGAGTAGTTTCATAGTTAGGTTTAGGGTTTCAAGGAAATTTATGAATCATTGAATCATACATAGATAGGGATTTATCATCTTGTCTTCACCTATCGTTGTTCACATTGCTTAGATTAAATTGATCACTTAGTCTCTGATTTAGGGTTTGATCTATTCATCAAAAGTTTTATAGATTGCTTGATAGAACATAGGTGAGCAAATTGTCCTTAACCAACGAAAGTTGATGTTAAGGCAATTTGTTAACATATCAAACCTGCTCGTTAATGCTTGTTTAGAATTTTTAGATTAAACGACAGTTTAGATTCTTAGGTTGCTAGATAAAGTAATTTATACCACGACAGTGGATGGGTTAAAAGATTCATGTTTGAGTTTAAGACTGCGCTTATTGTTCCCTGGATAAATTGTCTGGTTCATGATCTCTGAATTTCTGCGAATTGACCTTGACCTAATGCTTGTTTTAAATGGATTTTCGCACCGTTTGATTTGCTATTTTGTTATATCATTGCCACCAACAATTCTTTTCTTTTTCCTTACCGTATGTTAAGTTCTTTCATCTGCTTCAAAAGTTCTTCTACAATGAACACAATTTCAAGTTTATACTTTTCCTTTCTGTATGGTAAGTTATTTCATTTGCTTCAAAACTGCTCTTATTATGAGCACATTTTCTATTTTATAATAAAGGAAAATATGACGGTTATCTTATTACGAACAATACTCCACCAATCAATTGTTTAAACAGTTAGTACATAGGATAATCAATTTTTTATAACAAAACCTAATATAATTATCGGAAGAACACTACAAAGATATATGTTTCATACAGAGATGATGGCTATAGCGCAAAAAATCAACTCACACATAGCCAAACACGAAAGTAAGTATACAATTAATAGTTTTGTCTGTATGTTTTATAAAATAGAACCACCAACACAATGATACATTTTAAACTTCTTAAAACCCAGAGGTAAAAATAGGCAGTATAACAACAAATGTCTTTCAATGAGGAAAATATGGTTAAATTTAATAAACATATTGAATTTAATTATTATAGTAATTATTGGTATAAAGTACATAACGACAAAACAAACCAAAAAAGAAATATATAAGTTAAAAGCCATTCAAAGTTCACACATGTCAAATTAATTTCCAAAATTTAATTTTTTTGAAATTAAGAATTTCGTTTAGAATAGTAAGTATCATGTTAACAATAGCCGCATTTTAAAATCCACACTCGCTACCACACACTTCAAAAATGAATCTCCCTTACACCTCTTTCATTCTTCAAAGTTTGTGAGCACTTCTCTACACGATGACTCTAACTAAACATTTCCACCAAATCCTTCATATTCTGTCAGTTGGTTTCAAGTTAGGAGGGTCACTCAAATTAAGTACTCAAATAAGTTTCCAACATGATTAAAGACACATCATGGCCCATCTCTTATAATCGAATCATCCATTATGGCCACAAACGATTACGTTATTACTATTGAATATTATCAACCACACTCGTCCTATATTAGACTTTCGGTGTGTCAAAAATTATGTTACAAGGTTTAAAGTCTCTAACTATGATATTAAATTACCTTAGCAACCTATATAAATCCAAATATAACTACGTAACATTTAGCTTAATGACGGTAACATAACAATTTCAATGTTAAATGGCCCACTAACCACACTTTTTCTCATTACAACCACTAAATTACCAGAAATATAAGGAGAAAACATAGACATAATTAAATGACCTAAGTAAAAGGCCATATTAGTTTCAATTAAATTAACTGTTTCAGAAATGAAAAGGTCCAAAAATAAGTGTCCATCGCCTATTTGAATCATAGCCAAGAAAACAAGTCCCCCACAAATAACCCCACAAAAAATAAATCAATTCAGAACAATGGATCCAAATAAAAGTGATATCAGCTGCTTGCAGTCACTGCCTCAAGATTTGCTTGGAGAAATGATCTCCAAAATCGGTTTAACTTCCCCACAAAATTACCATAACTGCATTCTCTCATGCAAGAAATTAAGTGCTTCGGTGAGCGACAAACGAATGTGTCAGAAACTTAACCTCGCACCATTGGTGAGGAAACCTTTAGCAGCAAATAATTACCACGCTTTAATGGAGAAATGTCTAGGCAACAACAACCCATATGTGCACTACATCAAAGGTATACTAGAATACTTTCTCCAAAACGACAAGATCACCGGTCTCTACCATTTGTCAATAGCAACTGATGTTGGTCACAAGGAAATTGTGTACCTCTATGCCATTATCCTACTGTGCAGGGGAATGACTGATGGAGGGAAGAGCTATTTAAGCCAACTCAAATGGGATTAAGACACAGCCGTGGTGAACACATGCTGCGAAAATATCAAAACATCATTGCATGGAATTAGAGTGGCCAGAAAAAGAGCTCACATTATATCACTTCGAAAGATGAAATCCACCAACATGTGGCACCTCTACGACATGAACAATTTATGTGCCAAGTGTTTCTACTACAAACAAATGTTTTAAGTTTATCTACATGATATAACTTAATCACAAAGATCACGAGAGTTGGAAGTCATGTTTTCCCTAATTTCAGTTTAACTCTAGGTGTGTTCGATTATACATACCATTAACAAAAATTTGGTTCTGTTTTTCCCTTATGCTTTGATGTTTTCAGTACTACTATGGTGGTCGAGTCTTTTATGAGTCAAATAAATTTCAACTCATTAGTATTAATCTCTCCACATGCATTTTTCCAACGAGTTTCTAAAAGTTCTTACCTTATTCTTTTCAATAAAATAAAAAATATCTTCAAAGCAGGGAGACTGCCTACGCCATTTTCTTTTGCACTAAACTATAATTACACATAATTAGCTGCAACATATTAGTAAAAGAGATAGAAGATTCTTAGAAACTAGTGGTGAAGTAAAAACATACAACAACGTTGAACAAACCGCAAATGATAAGTAACATCATAGTAGATCAATATTAATTTGTTAAAACCTAAAATAAATTAACAATAAATACGGCCTCATATTAGGAATTATAGACTACGCAATTACTAAGCATAGTCTTGTGATCTGTTTGCTCTTCTTCCTAAACGTTCATCCAAATGCAACATTCATGTCTTGTGATCGGTCTAGTGCTTTTGATATACCAGTTTCGATTTGGTGATTTGATATTGAATTATTATCTTGGTTTTGTGGCAAACCTTTCTTTTGTTTTTGTGTAGCCACAAATCATAAAGATTTTCGTATTTACAATTCGTTTTTTGTTGTTTTCATTTACCAATCTGTTTGTGTTCAATTGCCTTTGAAATCATTACTCTGTGTTCATACGAAAACTTTAGATTCGAAATCAAATCGATTGAAGTCATTACTGTGTGTGTTCATGCGAAAACTAGATTTCCGGTTTTAAAACGATTCCAGTCCGGTCCTTATCTAATTTGATTTCTCGGGCTTCTTTCGGACTCGCTCTTATCAACCAAACCGGTTTATAAAATCATAAAAGCCGGTTTATAAAATCGTTTTTATTGTTCGGTTTTGTTTTATTTTTGGGTTGGTTTGGTTTTCCTCCACCGTTTCCAGATCCATTCCAGACACTTCGTTATGGCGGCGAAGCTGCAATGATCTTAGCTGGTACAGTTTCCGCAAGTATGTAATCAGAGTCTCAGAATTGATTTTCCGGAGATAATCGTAGAATTAGATCGTTTAAGGTTGGTGGGGTTTGCATCTTGTTTGTGGTTCATTGTTATATCCCGTTTTCTCCTTTGTCTTGTCTGTCGGAAATTGGGATTTTTGGAACGAGAAATCGCAGAAGCTACATTGGGGATTTTTTTGGTTGCTTTGAGAAGATTCCATGAACTGGGTCGAGATCAAACAACTAGATTAGAAATGGGTTCGATTACTTTCTTTGAGTCTCTATTTAAAAGAAGAAATAGTCCAAAATAGTACCTTTTCTGACTTTAATGTCAAACGGGGTACACTCGTAGGGAAAATTGTAGAACTAGTACACTTTTTTGGAAATACCAACGCTACCCCTTAAGACCAGCAGAGTTAACGCGGACCGGTGGCACACTGTCTGCATGTTGACATTGGCAACGCAAGTAAATGTAGACTACGCAGAGTACAAGTAGAGATAGAAAAGAGTATGCGCAGTCTCTGCTTTTACTCGCAGAAGAAAAACAAAGCATTCTCAGTCTCTGCCGTTGGAAGCAGAGTATACGCAAACACAGTTTATACACTGCTGTGCTTTTTTACAGTTAGGGTTTCGCAGACCAAACCACCTAACGGTAGACCAAAGCCAGACTGGTATCAGACTTTAGGATAATTCATTACAAAAAGAGCTGAACATTGACTCCTTCCAATTAGCTTTGCACTTATGTTTCTTCATAATAAAACATAAACTCCCGACAAAAAAAACAAACAAACATAAACTCATAAACAGTTTTATTAGAAGTGACCAGAGTTGTAATCTTGAAGGGGTGAAAGAAACAACACAAAGGCGTCTCGTCCTCATCCATGAAGCGCTATGCGAGCGTGTTGTTATTGGTTAGGCCCAACCATGAAGTAGACATATACATGTACATTCGCTTCATCCTCAATGAACTTCACCGTGGCAAGGAAATGCATGGTTGGCTTGAACCCTTCTTGTGTCCACTCCTCAAAATCGCAGGTGCCTTGAAAAGAATGGTGACTGATTCTTGTTGAAGTCCTCGTGGTTGTGAAATAATCCCTAATTTTAGTTATGTTCTAAAATAATTTTGAAAATACTAGCGTTACCCCTTAAGGTCACCAACGGCAGAAGACAATCACCAGTAGTGCATTAACCGGTATAAGCCGAAACCTAAAAACTCGAGAAACTCGGTGAAAACCGAGTGGGTAGGATATGAAAACCGAGTGGGTAGGGTTTTGCAGACTGACTGAATATCACCAACGGCAGACCGTATGTAGATCGCAATCGGAGAATTCGTTTGTAGAGAGTTTTTGTTGATGTATATTTGTATATACTTCCACTTCCTTTATACATTATTTCATTAATTTCTAACTGTTGTCAAAGTACAACTTATGTTAAAAAGAAAAATTCCAAAGTGAAAACCGAGTGGTTAGGGTATCGCAGACTGAATGAATGTCACCAACGGTAGACCGAATGCAGATTGATATAGGATTTGTAGTGATTTTTTGTTGTTGTATGTTTGTATATACTTCCACTACCTTTATACATTATTTCTTACTGGTTTCAAAGTAAAACTTATGTTAAAAAGAACAACTCAGACAAAAAAAATTGTTATCATATGTTTCTTCGTGTATCTTTGTTCAACACGACACTATGTGAAATATTTCCTTGGTATTTACCATGGTTATCGATTTTTCTTCCATTATGTGTTTTCAATGTAAATAAGCTTTTAAACACTTATATTGAAGATCACTTTGGAGTAAATACGGGTAAAGAAATGTTAATCGAAGTTTTTGAAGAGTTTTGAGTGGTTTAGGGTTTCGCAGACTGTATACCGATGTAGCGCAGCGTTTTTGAAGAGTTTCAACTAAAAGAAAAAGGCGGCGCTGACTTAACTGTACGACAAAAGGGGGCGCGGTCTTAATTAGGTAATATTAGTTTAAACATATTTCCACAATATATATTCGGGCCTCAAAGCAGTTGTTTCAGGTCCATGAAGCCCAGAAAGCTTGGAAAACACAACATTGACTCTTCTTCTACTTCTCCTCGGCAACCCTAGAGCAGAGGAGCGTATCTTCAATTTTGTCGATCTCTTTATTCATTTTCTTCATTTCTCCGATCTCTTCATTTTTCCGATATTTCTCCTTCGAATATATCATGTATATGAATGATTACGAGATGGATTTTCCTGCCATTATTTTTTCCAAAGGAAACGAGCCAGATCCAAATACCAGAATAAATTACAGTTCGAAGTTCAATCATCTTTCACTGGTGGAAAGTGTAGTGGGTGAAGAAGTGTGGGATTATGTCCGCAAGTCACAGCTAGGAGTTATTTGTAAGTTTGAGAAGTTGGGTTTCAGATGGAGTGCAAAATTAGTGCATCACCATCTTATTTGCAAACAATTGGAGTGTGAAAGCCCATTTGAGTTGTGGTTTTTGATCGCGGGGCAGCCAGCACGGTTCTCGCTCTTCGAGTTTGAAGAGATCACAGGTCTTAACTGTAATGAAATTACGCAGTTGGATGGGTTGGAATCTTCTGAAGCTAATCACCAAACCTGGAATTGCTTTCGGGGTCTTCTCAAAATACGCCGTCCTAGTCCTTGTATTGAGGACATAGTGAAATTGTGTATGAAGCATGGTGGAGATATAAGCAAATCTTGGTCCAGAGAAGATAAAATTAGGCTTAGTTACCTAGCTATTCTGTCTAACGGTCTGTTGGCTGTTGATCGGCGTACAGAAATTCCCCTTAACCTAGCTAGGTTGGTGATAGATTTGGCAACTTTCGAAGGGTATCCCTGGGGAGGGTTGCTTACAAAGATCTTGATGAGCAGGTTAAGTTAGTAACTAAAGAGAAGATATGGCAAGACTCTTATGTTTTGAAGGGGTTCGTGTAAGTTCTACAGGTCTGGGCATATGCTTATGTGCCCAAAGTGGGAGAAAATTTGGGAACACCTATAGCTTTTGAAGGTACACATCTACTAAGATACAAGAGAAAAGTTGGCAGACCCGATATGGAGAAGGTCTTCTCGAGTGAAGAGGTATGTATATCTTTGGCATAGTTTGTAAAAATGTAGAGTTTTGGCAGAGTAAGCCACAGTGGCACCGTCTGCAAAAAGACTCTGCCACAAGTTTACATATTCCCATCGCTAGACTTCTGGCAGAGTTACGCTGACTTCTGGCTGACATTTATGTAACCATATGTTATTTTGTAGGCGGTTGTAACTACTATGTGTGAGAGATCCCGGGCAGAAATCTATCCAAGTTGGAAAGGTAACGACGTAATAGATGTCAAGCTTGATAATCTCATCAAATACATTCTCTCTGGCCAGCCGTTGTCGGACATCAAATGGAGGGTCTCAAAAGCGCCGCCAGTCCCAGAAAACCGCACTGGAAAAAAAAGGAAAGTTGATAATGAAGGAAAGAGAGGAAAAGGGAAAAAGAGGAAGGGAATTGAAGAGCGAGATGGGGAAAATAGGAAGAGGAGGAAGAAGAAGAAGAAGAAGAAGAAATAAAAGCAATGGCATGATATGCGATATCATGCTCTATCAGATGTGGTAAAACAATAGAGGGGCAAGGCATACTCTGCTTGCCTAGGTTGTATCATTCATTTATGTGTGACATGTAATTGTTACGGCAGACTAATAATGGCATTCAATTCTATTCATCATTGGCATCCCTTAATATCCTATACGGCAGAGTATGCCCTTAAGGTGTAAGAGGTTGAAGCTGAGTTCATGTAACAGTCACTACTTTGAAATTTTGCAGAATGACGAAGAAGAGACGACGGTGGATAACAAAGGAGATGGCAAAGACAACGAAGGAGAAGAAATCAAGGTTGTTGCCTCTGGCACCTTTTCAAATGAGAAAGTAAGAGATGGCAAAGAAAAAGTAACTGATAATGGCATCGAGGCAGAGGATGCCAAACAAGAACAAGTAGGAGATGATGCAAAAATAGATTGCAGTGAAAAGGCAGATGGCATCGAGGAAAAGGATGCCAAACATGAACATCTTCAAGATATGTTACATGGGGAAAAATATACAAATGTGAAAAGGCAGAGGATGACAAAGAAGAACATCTTCAAGATGATGGTAGAGTTGGAGATGTTGAAAAAAGTGATGGGAGTGAAAAGGCAGAGGATGCCAAAGAAGAATATCTTCAAGATGATGGTAGAGTTGGAGATGTTGAAAAAAGTGATGGGAGTGAAAAGGCAGAGGATGCCAAAGAAGAACATCTTCAAGATGATGGTAGAGTTGGAGATGTTGAAAAAAGTGATGGGATTGAAAAGGCTGAGGATGCCAAAGAAGAACATCTTCAAGATGATGGTAGAGTTGGTAATGTTGAAAAAAGTGATGGGAGTGAAAAGGCAGAGGATGCCAAAGAAGAACATCTTCAAGATGATGGTAGAGTTGGAGATGTTGAAAAAAGTGATGGGAGTGAAAAGGCAGAGGATGCCAAAGAAGAACATCTTCAAAGATTGTGAGGCAGCATTTCTTGAAGATTGCCAAAAACCGGATGAAAGGAATAGTTAGTCAGGCTAAGAACAGTGGTGCAAGACCATATTGGATTTCCCTACGCTTTGGACTACAATGTGGCAGCATTGGGAGACTTCTTATGCAGTGGAGAGGAGCTCTACTGCTTCACAGTCCCGCAACTCCGATCATGGCGGTCTACCAGCCCACAAGCATGTATCCGGTCATAAATCCTACTTGCGAGTTCAACAGGAAATGGTAAACCGTTTATACTTCCAATATAATCAGAAACTGCATATCTACACTAACATGTTTTTCTATCATTACAGGAGGACGAATTAGGTCGTCCTGTTTCATTTGGAGAAGTGTTTCTGCGGACACATACAAGGGTGGATGGAACCTTTGTTGATCACAAGGCGAAACAAGTTGTTGAGGCTTATGAGAAGCACCTAGCAGGAGTAATGTCTGAGGATGATCCCGCTGGTCCAGAAACTTTAGAGAATTCTTCTGAACACTCTACTCATCACACCCTCACCATCGAAGAAAAGAATGAGATATTTCTCAAGGTATTTCCCTTTCTCTTCTGCTTTCTTGCCATAGGATTGTCTTTTTTTTGCTCTCTGGTATTGCTTTATGTATATTCTTATCAAGTGTTATATGAATTTTACATGATCTTCTGTTTTGGTTTCTCATCTTTAGTAATACTTTTTGTTCCTTTTGGTTACAATGTTTATGGACTGTTACTGAATCAATTAGGTCTGAATATATTGTTTATCTTTGAGCTTCTTGTTCTGAATATTTATGTTGGTTAAGCATCATTCTCAAATCATTCCTTCTGATATATATAAATACTTGGGTTTTTTTGCAAAATTAAGAACCTACCTTTTTAGCTTCATTTCAACGTCTCAATTTGGTGGACTATTTGACTCTTGTTTTTGTTCTTTTAGTGTACTCAGACTGATCCTAAGGGAAACCCATTTGGACTTGGACAACTAACTGAGCTAATCGGCAAAGGGAAAAGGAAAGAGAGTTATGCAAGCTCTTCTACGGCATTGCTTATGAGATCCATGAACAACTTGAAACAGCTCGTCGTAGATAGCTGCTCAAGAAGAGGATAATACTCTACGTGATGAGGAGCAACAACAAACTCAAGATCGCATCTCTGAAATGGATAAGCTGCTCACATACATCAAGAAATTGATCCCCGCATCGTATATTACATGAGTGAACAACCTGCCTTGCATACTTCACCACCCAACTCTCCTTCCCCTGCACCAGGCACCTCAGCACCTTCTGGACCAGGCACCACACCTGCCATCTAACCCTATGTGTGAGTGTAAATCCACGCCAATTGAATTTGTCATGTCTTTTAGAGAGATCCGAAACTTCAGAGTAAAAACCACAAAAATTCACAAACAGAGATCCAGAGTTGGTATTTTATCAAGCTACTTAGAAAGCTTTTTGTATGAGAGCAAAAGTATAGAGTTTTTCTAGGTAAATTGCCGATCCCCTTTTCCGAGGGTATACATGAATATATATACAAGTTTAAGTCTGCTAGGGCGACTACTAAAGGGATAAAGAAGATCTCCTAATTTGTCGGGATTTCCTTTTAGCAAAGCCTGCCACCGCCATGGACTTTGCTTCATGGGCTCATTATCTCGGACCATCTGTTCATTTGCTCGGCTCAGCCCATCTTCTTATCCTTGGGCTTTGGCTCGGATGGTGGTGGCTGATCAGCTCGGGTTGCACCATCAAAATGGCTCAGGTGACACCATCCAAACGGTTCGGGTGACACCATCCAAATAGCTCGGGTGACGCTATCCAAACGGCTCAGGTGACACCATCAAATGACTCGGGTGCTGACAGATGACGAAAATGATTCACTTGCCTTGATCCCGATCCGCTAGCTTTGTTACAGGTCGTGACGACCCAATCTTTTTCACCATGGGTCGTGACGCCCGATCCGTTTGTCTTGTCATGGATCGGGGTACACGACCCAATCTTCTTCACCATGGGTCGTGACACCCGATCTGTTTGTCTTGTCATGGATCGGGTACACGACCCAATCTTCTTCACCATGGGTCGTGACACCCGATCTGTTTGTCTTGTCATGGATCGGGGTACACAACCCAATCTTCTTCAACATGGGCCGTGACACCCGATCCGTTTATCTTGTCATGGATCGGGGTACACGACCCAATCTTCTTCACCATGGGTCATGACACGCGATCCGTTTGTCTCGTCATGGATCGGAATGCACGACCCAACCATCTTCACCATGGGTCGTGACACCCGATCCGTTTGTATTGAACTGTTAACTTCAAGTGGGTGAATATTGACCCCAACAGTTAGCCCCCCAGCTCGTCAGTTTTAATATTAAAAGTGTCGAGGTAAAAAGTAGTCTAAAGTTAACATGCTCCGATCCAATTTTCTTTGTGGTACTGAGCTGTTTCTTGTTATCACCCCAAACCACTTCTCTTCATGACATCGAATTGTTGTTCACTGTTATCCCGATCCATTTTTAGCTATCGCCTTGACCCGTAGTTAAGAGTTTGGACTCAGCTCGGGGAATGCTAGGAAGCTATCTACTTTATCGGGGAGTGTAAACGTTTTCGCCGATTCCCGAGGTACGTGACATCGCCTTTTTTGCCTATATAACTTGTGATGCTTCTCATTTTACTTTCACTACTTCATTTCTTTAGGAATTCCTTCGAGCAGGTAACTTCCCTCTTCTTTCTCTCTCTAATTTTTGCTTACGTTTTTTTTTTGTTCCTCCGTCATTTCTTCCTTTCCGCCGAGCCCCTCAAGTTGCTTGATCTATCTTCAAGCAGTTTCGCCGCTATCCTTAAGTTTTTCGGCAGTTCGCATGAAGATCTGGATCTGATCTCAAATTCATTTCTAAGATCCCGCCTTGTTCTTCGATTATTAAAAAGCTTCGATCCATTTTGACAAGTTTGCTGATAAGTCCGATTTGTTTCCTGAAAGCTAGATCCTTTCTTGCGAGCTCCTGGGAATCCCGATCTGTTTGTTCTCCCGTCCAAAAGACCAATCCATTTTTAACAAAGGATGTCTCGGCTATCTGCTTCTGCGTCACCCGATCCAGAATTTAGATTATTAGTTGACCCGGACCAATCATTTCCCGAATCTTCATTTCCGCCCGATCCAGTCTCTACTCGAAGTTGCAGCCGAGCAGATTCATCTGGTGCGAACTTCCTAGAGGATTTGGATGATTCAACCGGTTCGGCGATAGGACCTTCCCTCCTTGGTAGAAAAATGGTTCTCTCTGACTCTTCAAGGGCTGACTGTGATGCCGGGACTCTTGTGGAATTCGAAATCCCCGTCTCCACGATTCTCCGTTCGACGAGATGGCGAACCCTTTTACGGACATCATAGGTTATGAGCCGGCAAAGATTGAACCAGAGGATTGGTTCTACGATCCTGTCGTAGCAAGACCGGAGTTAGAAAGGTTGATGGGACCTAACCAACGAGCTCCCAGGAAGAGGAAAGTAAAAAAAAGACCCGATCCGCCGGGTTCAACTCTCTCTACTCTGGATTCATTATTAGCCCTTAGGCAGAGATTCAACATCTCAGAAGAAATTGACTTTGTTCTTCCGTCTCCGGCTGACCGAGCCAATGAACCTCCCCCAGGTCACTTCACCCTTTACGAGAGCTTTTTCTACCGCTGCTTGCTATGGCTCCCGATCCCTGAAGTGATTTTACGGTTCCTCTGGAAGCATAATCTGGCTCTTGCCCATATCAACACTGTGGGAGTCGAAATCAACACAATTAGAATTTATCGGAGGTTTGTTAAGGGGGATGAAATTTCTGCGGATGAACCACGAACGGAGAGATCCAAAGATGGTTTTTTATTAAGCTGTGTCGAAAAGCTTTCGTACAAGAGTTTGAGAGCAAAAAAGTCTCGGGTTTTTTGCTAAGTAAATTGCGGATCCCTTTTTCAAGGGATGTACATCGATATATATAGTCGTTCGAATTCGCCAGGTCAATCCCAAAGGGATTAGGAAAAATTCCTAATCCTTCGGGATTTCCGTTTTAGCAAGTCGGCTTGGCTTCGTGGGCCTTTGACCCATCGCGGGCCGAAGATGGGCTTGTCGTCCTCGTATAAAAATGACTTCGGCCGCGTCGTCTTCTGGCTTCGTATAGAAATGACTTCGGCCGCGTCGTTTTCTGGCTTCGTATAGGAATGACTTCGGCCGCGTCGTTTTCTGGCTTCGTATCGAATTGACTTCGGCCGCGTCATTTTCTGGCTTTGTATAGAATTGACTTCGGCCGCGTCGTTTTCTGGCTTCGTATAGAATTGACTTCGGCCGCGTCATTTTCTTGCTTCGTATAGAATTGACTTCGGCAAGACAGCTCCGTATGGTTTTGACTTCGGCCAAACGGATTCGTATCACGGCCGAAGTGAGCTCGTTGGCCGAAGTGCTTTCGGCCGTGCCGAAGTGGGACTGTGCCGAAGTCGCGGCCGTGCCGAAGTCGCGGCCGTGCCGAAGTGGGGCTGCGTATTGCCGAAGTCGCGGCCGTGCCAAAGTGGGGTTGCGTATTGCCGATGTCCCTATGCCGAAGTGGGGACGCTCGCCGAAGTGGATCGTGGCCGATGTCATGGATCGTTGTCGAAGTGGCCTTCGGCTGAAGTGGGGACGCTTGCCGAAGTGGATCGTGGCCGATGTCATGGATTGTTGCCGAAGTGGCCTTCGGCCAAAGCGGGGATGCTTGCCGAAGTGGATCGTGGCCGATGTCATGGATCATTGCCAAAGTGGCCTTCGGCCGAAGCGGCGAAATCTCTCCCTCCTTGCCGATGTGAGCCTTGCCTAAGTGGACTCGTACGCAAAGGACTTAGGCACAATGTCTGGCTGAAGTTTTGCCTAAGTGGAGACAAGGCTTGCCTAAGTGGAAACAAGGCTTGCCTAAGTAGAGACAAGGCTTGCCTAAGTGACGACAAGGCTTGCCTAGGTGGGGACAAGGCTTGCCTAAGTAGAGACAAGGCTTGCCTAAGTGGAGACAAAGCTTGCCTAAGTAGAGACAAGGCTTTGCCAAAGTCTCCTTCTTTCTTCGCCGAAGTCCCCATGCTGAAGTGAGCTAGGCTTGCCAAAGCCAGGGCCATGCCGAAGTGGAGGCTTGCCGAAGCCAGGCTTGCCGAAGCCAGGCTTGCCGAAGCCAGGCTGTGCCGAAGCCAGCTTGCCGAAGCCAGGCTGTGCCGAAGCCAGCTTGCCGAAGCCAGGCTGTGCCGAAGCCAGGCTTGCCGAAGCCAGGCTGTGCCGAAGCCAGGCTTGCCAAAGCCAGGCTGTCCCGAAGCCAGGCTTGCCGAAGCCAGGCTTGCCGAAGCTAGGCTTGCCGAAGCCAGGCTGTGCCGAAGCCAGGCTTGCGGAAGCCAGGCTTGCCGAAGCCAGGCTGTGCCGAAGCCAGGTTTGCCGAAGCCAGGCTGTGCCGAAGCCAGGCTGTGCCGAAGTGGAGACCTTCCCTCCCGAAGCCAGGGCTTGCCGAAGTGGAGGCCTCGCCGATGTGAAGCTTCGTTGCCGATGTGAAGCTTCGTTGCCGAAGTGGCTCGCCGAAGTGGAGCTCTCCCTACTGAAGCCAGGGCTGTGCCGAAGGCAGGCTGTGCCGAAGCCAGGCTTGCTGAAGCTAGGCTGTGCCGAAGCTAGGCTGTGCTGAAGCCAGGCTTGCCGAAGCCAGGCTTGCCGAAGCCAGGCTGGGCCGAAGCCAGGCTTGCCGAAGCCAGGCTGTGCCGAAGCCAGGCTTGCCGAAGCCAGGCTTGCCGAAGCCAGGCTGTGCCGAAGCCAGGCTGTACCGAAGTGGAGACCTTCCCTGCCGAAGCCAGGGCTTGCCGAAGTGGAGGCCTCGCCGATGTGAAGCTTTGTTGCCGATGTGAAGCTTCGTTGCCAAAGTGGCTCGCCGAAGTGGAGCTCTCCCTGCCGAAGCCAGGGCTTGCCGAAACCAGGCTGTGCCGAAGTCGAGACCTTCTCTGCCAAAGCCAGGGCTTGCCGAAACCAGGCTGTGCCTAAGTGGAGACAAGGCTTGCCTAAGTGGAGACAAGGCTTGCCTAAGTGAAGACCAAACCTTGCCGAAGTCTCTCCCTTCTTCGCCGAAGTCTCCATGCCGAAGTGAAGCTTCCTTGGCCGAAAATGGAGCTGCTTTGGCCAGAACGGCCCCTCTTGTGCTTAAGTGGACTCGTATAGAAATGACTTAGGCACAATTCCGTCTTTATCCGATTCCTCGTATTTTCATACTTTAGCCATTTTCTCATTGATCGCAGCTGGGTGGGTTTTGACCCCAACAGTTAGCCCCCCAGCTCGGTAGTCTCAGTGATGATAGTGCCGCGGTAGAGGAAGTCCAAGCTGGGATCAATGTGCCGCGTCGATTGGTACGAACTGAGCCGACATGATGCTGAGTCCGTCATTTTTGATATCTACCAGGTTTTCTGTCTTCAGACTGATAATCTTTTTTCCAGTAGAAATTTCTTCTTTCAACTGTGTTTTGGCCCGATTCCCAATGCATGATGACATCATCTTTTGCTTTATGAGCCTATATATGATCCCCCTTCTCCTCATTTCCTCTTCACTTCTTCACTTCTCAAAAATCTCAAGGTAACTTCTCTCTCCCTTCTCTCTCCTCCTCTTGAAGATATATATTTTTTTTCCTTTAGGTTGTCTAGTTGTTTTTTTTTTGTTGTCCCTGAAATTGTTTTCGGCCGGAATCTTCTCTGCCGAAGTAATCTTTTGCCGAAGCGATTTTCTTTGCTGGGCGAGATGGAGAGTCCTTTCAATGTAAAAATTGAGATGGAGAATTGGAGCTCCGATTGTGTTAGGATTAGGCAAGATGCGAGTCTTCGGGCGTGTTCTACAAAACGGCGAGTTTCTAAGGACAGATACAAGCATGAGGCGCCTAATCCGCCAGGATCTACTCTATCGACTGCTGAATCTTTGGAGACCCTCAGGCATCGTTTCAACATTTCTGAAGAAATTGACCTCATCCTTCCGTCGCCATCGGATCGGGCCAGTGAGCCCCCGAAGGAGTTTTTCACCTTGTACGAGAGTTGTTTCTACATGTGCTTCATATGGTTCCCAATACCAGGGGTCATCCTTGGGTATCTATGGAAGCATAGACTGGCTCTGGCGCAAATAACCTCGCGGGGAATTCGACACCTGGTTGGGATCGTGGTCCGCAGCTTCGAGTGTGGCGAGGAAGTCACCGTGGACCACCTGTTGAACCTGCTATCCTTCCGGACGTTTTCCTCCAAGGATTCGCTTCTTTACTCCCTTTCGAACAAGTCTCACCGCAAAATTATCGGAGGATTCCCAAGTAAAGACATATATTGGGAGGATTACTCCTTCTTTGTGCCCATCTCTGAGGCCTCGGTTGGTGCAGATTGGGTTAACAAAATTAGGACCACATGGAGAAAAATCGTTAGCCGATACATAGCTTTACGAGCTTTTCTGCCTTGTTGAACATGTCATGACCTTCCATCTTATTTGTTGGTTTTGCAGTTCCTAATCCGCTTCCGACGTGTCCCCCAGACATAATTTCGCTTTGTGAGACTCTAGCTTCCGGTGAGTGCGACTGGCAAGGAGATTTTACTCTTCAAAGAGTAGAGAGAGCACGGGCACGATACTTTGGGTATTATTCTCCAAGTTCGTCTCCTTCGTGTTCTTCTAGCAGTACGAAGAGAGCCATGGGGAAAAGACCATCTGTTCTCGAAAGGATGGAGGCCGAGAGCCGCGCCGCGATGGAGCAGGCAGAGGTCGGCCGAACTTAGATTTCTGCGGAGCAGCTGAGTGCTGCCCTTGCTTTCCCCTCGGGTGACTCATCTATTGAACCATCCGCGCTGGCTCCATCGATCCCCATTGTGAGAGAGATCGTGTTGGGCTTGCCCCCGGTTCACCGCGGAAAGGGCAAGGCTGCAGCTACAAGTGAGGATGCCGATCGGGTGAGGCCTGTCCGGAGATGTGTCCCGGAAAAGGTTGACACAGGGAAAAATCCTCAAAAGGATGACGCTCCTGGACGAAAAAGGCATAACGCATTGGTTCGTAGTGCTGCCGAGCACGAGCTGCCTTCGCAACCCGTATCTCAGCCGTTTGCTACTGAAATGTTTTGTGACGACGCGTCGGCCTCAGCCACTCTCTTCTCCTAGATTCTTTCCAAGGGGGATTGTTTTCCTCCTCCCGATACTTTATCCCGGAGCAAGCCATATGCTGAAATGTCTCGCCGTGGTGCTAAGGTAGTTTGCGTCGAACTCCTTTTTTTTTGTACTTCGTTGAAAATGCGATGCCTGATCTCTCTTTTTCCCTCCGTTCAGTTCGTGGCCTCTATTAACAAGATGATGTCCGGTTACGAGGCGGATGTTCGTAAGAATGCGAGGAGGGCCGAGCATGCACGGAAAGTGGCCGAAGGGCTTCGATCAAAGCTTACCGAAGCCGAGCGTGAGCGCGACGCTGCGACGGAGGCAGCGTCGAAACAGAAGGAAGACTTGGAATCCTATCGGGTCCAGCAAGAGGCTCAAGTGGCCGAGCTCCAGCGGATGCTGAGCTCGGAGAGGGCTATGACCGACAAGAAGGTCGAACGGGCCAAGAAGGGGGCGATGCGCGGACTGGCCGAGAAGTTTCAATCCAAAGTTGACCCAGCCAAGGAGAAGATCAAGATCTTGGGTGAAACGTCGAAGAACAGCGTCGTCGATCTCGCCCAAGTCGACGGGAACCTTGAACTCCTTGCGCTGCTCCGCGGTGATGAACCACCTTCGCTGGATGCCGAAGCTGAGAAACTCGAGGGATGGAGAGCGAGGTACGCTGGTGCCGATGACGAGTTTGATAAGTTGGTCGCTTCGTTGGGGAACGACCTAGTGGTCTCGCCGATCTCTGAAGACTCGGCCGACGTCGCGCTTGGTAATGAGTCTGTTGAGGCGTTAGCGGCAGATGTCGGCATTCGCGTATTCTCCAGATCCAACAGAGGTGAACTTGGTTCGAACGAAGCCTCTGAATCTGAGATGACGGCCGAATCCTCCGACGATGATTAGGGTGCGTCTTCGAGGGGTAAGGTATGATGATGATGGGGAACTGCCCAAGTCATCATTTTAATTATGCTTTTACGTTATTTGGACATGGTGCCTGGATGGCTTTATCCATATTGACTTGTTATGTTTGCCTTGTGGCTTTGGCTTTGGTTGTGTCGTTTCTTTGTTGTCGAAACTTGTTGCTTGAATGCTGCTTTTTTATTATCCAAGGAGGACTTATCCGTTTCGCTACAGTTTGTGCTAGTGTTAATACCGACGATTCGTTTATTTTGTTTTGAATGATTACGTTAGTGTAAGCATACTTGCTTCGATTATGAGCACAGGCGTTCTGACCAACAATTTGTTTGTTGGGTTTTCGGATGAACATTTCGGTTTGCGGATATGCTACCGTAAGCGTGTCCGCTCCGACAATGGACACGTAGTACTGTTGCGGCCAACGATTTGTTGTTGGGTTTAGGATGAGCATTTCGGTTTACGGATACGCTACCGTAAGCATATCCGCTCCGTCAATGAACATGTAATACTGTTAGGACCAACGATTTGTTGTTGGGTTTAGGATGAACATTTCGGTATACGGATACGCTACCGTAAGTATATTCGCTCCGACAATGGACATGTTATTTATATAGCGCGCACTTTTAATCCGCTAGGATGTAGTAGTTAGATCCATAAAGGATGTAGTAGTTCGTTGCTGTGGCCAGCAGCAACGAGGGTAAAGAGAGGAGGTGCCTGTTTTTGTTAGGACTTTAGGTGATTCGTGAAAGGTGCGTATGTGATGCCTGTTTCCGTTAAGGCTTTAGTAACCCGTGGAGGGTGTGATATGAAGAAAATTGCTTCGAGAAGCTTGCATTAAGTTGCCTACGTACCCTTGGCAGGAATCAAGCCGCCTCGTAGTTCATGTGAAGTATCCTAAGTATAGTACTTCTTGAGGTGCATTGCGTTCCACGATCTTGGTATTGGAACGTCAGACGTGTTGGCGAGTTCGTACACTCCGGGTCGGACTACTTTCGCGATTTTGTAAGGTCCTTCCCAGTTTGCTCCGAGTTTACCGGCGTTCAGCTCAGCAGTATTCTGGAAAAATTTCCGTAGGACCAGGTCTCCTTCGTAGAACGGTCGATTTCGTACGTGAGAGTTGTAGTATTTTGCCTTTGCGTTCTGGTAATTCTGAATTCGGATCAAGGCTTGATCCCGTCTTTCGTCGATCAAGTCCAACTCGTCAAGCATCAACAAGTGATTGAGTCCTTCTTGTTCTGGGAGTAGTCTTCGGCGGACTCCAGAAAAATTTATCTCTAGTGGAATGACGCATTCTGTCCCATAGACGAGAGCGAACGGAGTTTCGTTGGTTGCTCGTCGCGGTGTCGTCCTATGAGACCACAATACACCTTCCAGTTCGTCGGCCCATCGGCCTTTCTTCTGGTCGAGGCGTTTCTTGAGACCGTCGAGAATCGTTTTGTTTATTGCTTCAGCCTGGCCGTTGCCCTGTGGATATCGTGGGGTGGATTTGCTTAGCCGGATCTTCCACTTCTCGCAGAAAGCTTCGAACCTTGTGGAAATGAACTGTGATCCATTATCGGTGACGATCTCGTATGGGACTCCATGTCGGCATATGATGTTCCTCCAGACGAAACTTTCGACTTGTGCGTCCTTGATGCTTGCATACGAATCTGCCTCCACCCACTTTGAAAAATAGTTTGTCAGGACCAATAAGAATCGTTTCTGCTTTGACGGATGTAAAGGTCCAACGATGTCCATGGACCATCGCATGAAAGGATAAGGTGATGATATCAAAGAAAGCATCTCGGTCGGCTGATGAATTATTGGTGCGTGACGTTGACACTTCTCGCAAATGGACGAGTATTTCTCGCAATCTTGTATCATGGTCGGCCAGTAATAGCCATGTCGTTTGATTTTTATTGCCAAGGCTCGTCCTCCCGAGTGGTTACCACAGGACCCTTCGTGGATCTCCTCCATGATTGCCCTTGCCTCCTTTCCTTCGACGCAGGCGAGTAATGGCCCCGAAAATCGCCATTTGAAAACATTACCGTCGAGCAAGATGTAGCGCGCTGCTTGCGCCGGGAAGTTTTCGGGCTGCCCATTTGTCTGAAGGTAAGATACCATCGCAGATGTATCCGCGGATGTCGTCGAGCCACCCTTTGTCGCATCCATACTGTATGCCCATACACGCTCCATTCATCTTGACGACTTCAGTTTCGTGGCAGGGGTCGAAGTTGGAGAGGAGGGTCGTAAAGTCCTCATCCATAGACGTTGCTTCTTCTGCAGTAGTTGCAGGATCTTCGTCTTCGATGACTGCATCTATTTCAATTCGAGTGGCCTGTCTTTCGTCTGCCGCGTATGTCTCGTCCTGGACCATCGAGCCGTTGATTACTGCTTCTCATTCGTCAACGTCATCTCCAGCATTGTCTGGTGCGCAGGCTTTCTCCCTTGCAGTCCTGGAGGCTTGGGATCGAGTAACTACACTCACTGTTTCCGTGAGAGTGATGCTTGGGCGCTCGATGAATTCCACCGGAATAACTCGTTTCAGGGCTGGATCAGAAGTGGATGCGAGGGCGGCCAGTGCATCAGTCGAAGTGTTTTCTCCTTGTGGAATCCGCGTGAGTGTGAAGTCTTTGAACTGAGCAGTCAAGTCTTTGACGACTTTCAGATACGCCTCCATACGATAGTCTTTAGCTGCGTATTCTCCGCTGAACTGGTTTGCGACCAACTGTGAATCGCAGAACGCGTGAATGCAGTCAATCTTGAGTCCTTGCGCAAGCTTTAATCCGGCAATTAGGGCTTCATATTCTGCTTCGTTGTTGGAGGCGTGAAAACCTAGGCGGTAGGATTGTTCAAGTATCTCGCCCATAGGCGATGTCAGACGTATCCCGGCCGCTGAACCGTTTTTGGATGATGAGCCGTCAACGTGAAGTTGCCAAGTCGAATTCGGGTTTCCTTCGGCGATGCTTTCCTCTGGAAGCTCAATTAAAAAATTGGCAAGCACTTGCGATTTTACGCAGGTTCGTCCGCGATATTCGATGTCGTACTCGCTGAGCTCGATAGCCCACTTGGCCAATCGCCTGGATTGGCTTGGGCTGTGCAAAATCGATCGTAGGGGTAAAGGACTAAGGACCACAATGGAATGTGATTGGAAATACGGCCTTAGTTTCCTGGCAGACATGACCACCGATAGGGCCAATTTCTCCATCTGCGGGTATCTTGTCTCTGCGTTGGTGAGGGTCTTACTGACGTAAAAAATTGGTTTCTGCTCGTCCCGTTTATCGCGAATGAGTACTCCGCTTACTGCCGTGGTGGAGATTGTAGTGTACAGGAAGAGCGGCTCTCCCTCGACTGGCTTTGCAAGGACCGGGGGACTGGCGAGATATTTATTCAACTGCTGGAAAGCCTCTTCGCACTTCTCTGTCCATTCGAATTTCTTGTTTCCTCGTAAAGTGTCGTAGAACGTTAAGCACTTATCGGTGGACCGCAAAATAAATCCGTTGAGTGCAGCCACCCTGCCAGTCAGTCTCTGTACTTCACGTTTTGATTTTGGGGAAGCCATCTGGATGAGGGCGTCGATCTGCTTTGGATTCGCTTCGATTCCGCGATGAGTAACTAAGTAACCAAGAAACTCGCCGGACGTGATTGCGAATCTACACTTTGTCGGGTTGAGCTTCATGTTGTGCGAGTTGAGCTGTCGGAAACATTCCTCCAAATGTAACACGTGATCCGATGCCTCTAGCGATTTCACCAGCATGTCGTCTATGTAAACCTCTATCGTTCTTCCGAGTTGATTAGCAAACATCTTGTTTACTAAGCGCTGATATGTGGCTCCGGCATTCTTGAGGCCGAAAGGCATCACCTTGTAGCAGTAGATTCCACGATTTGTAATGAAGGCTGTCTTCTCGCGATCGTCGGGATTCATTAGAATCTGATTGTATCCAGAAAATGCGTCCATGAAAGATAAAAGCTTGTTACCGGCCGTTGCTTCGACCAGTCAGTCAATGTGTGGTAGTGGGAAGCTGTCTTTCGGGCACGCCTTGTTTAAAGGTAAGATACCATTTGTCTGAAGGTAAGATACCATCGCAGATGTATCCATGGATGTCGTCGAGCCACCCTTTGTCGCAGCCATACTGAATGCCCCTACACGCTCCATTCATCTTGACGACTTCAGTTTCGTGGCAGGGGTCGAAGTTGGAGGGGAGGGTCGTAAAGTCCTCGTCCATAGACGTTGCTTCTTCTGCAGCAGTTGCAGGATCTTCGTCTTTGATGACTGCATCTATTTCCATTCGAGTGGCCTGTCTTTCGTCTGCCGCGTATGTCTCGTCCTAGACCATTGAGCCGTTGATTACTGCTTCTCGTTCGTCAACGTCATCTCCAGCATTGTCTGGTGCGCAGGCTTTCTCCCTTGCAGTCCTGGCGTCTTGGGATCGAGTAACTACACTCACTGTTTCCGTGAGAGTGATGCTTGGGTGCTCGATGAATTCCACCGGAATAACTCGTTTCAGGGCTGGATCAGAAGTGGATGCGAGGGCGGCCAGTGCATCAGCCGAAGTGTTTTCTCCTTGTGGAATCCGCGTGAGTGTGAAGTCTTTGAACTGAGCAGTCAAGTCTTTGACGACTTTCAGATACGCCTCCATACGATCGTCTTTAGCTGCGTATTCTCCGCTGAACTGGTTTGCGACCAACTGTGAATCGCAGAACGCGTGAATGCAGTCAATCTTGAGTCCTTGCGCAAGCTTTAATCCGGCAATGAGGGCTTTGTATTCTACTTCGTTGTTGGAGGCGTGAAAACCTAGGCGGAAGGATTGGTCAAGTATCTCGCCCATAGGCGATGTCAGACGTATCCCGATCGCTGAACCGTTTTTGGATGATGAGCCATCAACGTGAAGTTGCCAAGTCAAATTCGGGTTTCCTTCGGCGATGCTTTCCTCCGGAAGCTCAATTAAAAAATCGGCAAGCACTTGCGATTTTACGCAGGTTCGTCCGCGATATTCGATGTCGTACTCGCTGAGCTCGATAGCCCACTTGGCCAATCGCCCGGATTGGCTTGGGCTGTGCAAAATCGATCGTAGGGGTAAAGGACTAAGGACCACAATGGCATGTGATTAGAAATACGGCCTTAGTTTCCTGACAGACATGACCACCGATAGGGCCAATTTCTCCATCTGCGGGTATCTTGTCTCTGCGTCGGTGAGGGTCTTACTGACGTAAAAAATTGGTTTCTGCTCGCCCCGTTTATCGCGAATGAGTACTCCGCTTACTGCCGTGGTGGAGATTGTAGTGTACAGGAAGAGCGGCTTTCCCTCGACTGGCTTTGCAAGGACCAGGGGAACGGCGAGATATTTCTTCAACTGCTGGAAAGCCTCTTCGCACTTCTCTGTCCATTCGAATTTCTTGTTTCCTCGTAAAGTGTCATAGAACGGTAAGCACTTATCGGTGGACCGCGAAATAAATCTGTTGAGTGCAGCCACCCTGCCAGTCAGTCTCTGTACTTCACCTTGTTTACTAAGCGCTGATATGTGGCTCTGGCATTCTTGAGGCCGAAAGGCATCACCTTGTAGCAGTAGATTCCACGATTCGTAATGAAGGCTGTCTTCTCGCGATCGTCGGGATTCATTAGAATCTGATTGTATCCAGAAAATGCGTCCATGAAAGATAAGAGCTTGTTACTGGCCGTTGCTTCGACCAGTCGGTCAATGTGTGGTAGTGGGAAGCTGTCTTTCGGGCACGCCTTGTTTAAATTGGTGAAATCGACACACACCCGCCATTTTCCGTTCTTCTTTTTGACTACAACATGATTAGCCAGCCAATCCGGGTACTTGACTTCCATTATCGACCCGACTCGTAAGAGTCTTTCGACTTCGTCGTTCACTGCCTTCGCTCTGTCAGGACCCAACTTTCTCCATTTTTGCTTGATTGGTTTGAAGGTTGGGTCGATGTTCAGTTCGTGACTGGTTACAACGATATCAATTCCGGGCATATCCTCTGCTGCCCACGCGAAAGTGTCCACGTTCTCTTTTAAGAATGAAACCAGTTCGTCCTTGATTTTTTCGTCGAGGGCTAATCCAATCTCTATGCATCGTTCCGGGTGTTTGTCGTCGATACAAACTGATACTACGGGGTCGCAGGGCTGTTCGACTGATTCTTCTTCGCGATCCTCCGCAATCTGTAATTGCTATAAGAGCTTGGAGAGCTCTTTTACTGGCTCCCTGTCTGTGTTCATCTTTTTGCGTTCTGACTTGGCTATTGGATCGGTGACAGGATTCCTGAGCTTGTGTGCAGCGAGGAAGCATACGCGGGACTCCTTCTGATTTCCCAAAATTGTTTTGACTCCGCTCGGTGTTGGGAATTTGACGCAGAGATGGTAGGTCGAGGCTACGGCGCAAATTGAATTCAACCAAGGTGTGCCGACGATGACGTTATATATTGCTGGGTGATCGGCTACCGAGAACTCGACGAGCTTGATGACACCTCCAGCTTCTATAGGCAGCTTGATCGTCCCGATTGTCATCGTCGTTTCTCCGGAAAATCCAGTCAATGGTTTAGGGGACGCCACTATGTCGGACGGATTGATATCCATTCTTTTGAGAGTTTCTCTGAAGATTATGTCCACTATGCTGCCCGTGTCCACCAGCACCCGGGCTACATCATAGCCACTGATGATCAACTCAATTACGAGAGGGTCATCGTGTGGT
This sequence comes from Pseudoturritis turrita, assembly GCA_900406555.1. Classification (NCBI taxonomy): domain Eukaryota; kingdom Viridiplantae; phylum Streptophyta; class Magnoliopsida; order Brassicales; family Brassicaceae; genus Pseudoturritis; species Pseudoturritis turrita. The sequence continues at coordinate 461,566 of OVBL01000732.1, forward strand.
TTGTCGATTTCGGTTGTTTCTCTTTCTGCGAATGAGATTACGTTGTCAGGGAACTTGGAGGGTGCGGACCAGTTAACGCTGACATCGGCTTGTCGTTGAAAAGCTTTAATCGATGAGACGGTATCCGAACAATAGTGAGATCCACCCATTATCATGTTGATCCGTCTTCTTGGGCCAGATTGTGGCGCTTCGTCGTCTTGCCTCCCTCGCTTAGGGAGATCTTCGTTGGCCTGTTCGGGGCGGTTTGCATTGGTATCCATTTCGAAATCCTTGAGGCTAATATCGCCTTTGAGTTTGCCAGCCGCCAATTTAGCAGTGAGTTTCAAACATAGGATGCGGCAATTTGCGGTTGAGTGTCCGAAGATAAGGTGATGTTCGCAATAAGCCGTTTTGTCGTAAGTTCCTTGGCCTCTGGTCCACGTGCTACTCCATGTATCTCTTCCTCGGCCTTGACCTCGTCCTTGCCCATAGCTTGACGAATCAACTTGGTAGTTATGGGCTCCTTTCAATCCCCCTTCGTGTTGGATGTATCCAGGGCCTCGGTTGCCCTTTCTGTTGTTCGGTGGGTTCGGAGCGGAGGGAGGGTGGTTAGTGGACTTCGTCTTTCCGTGTTTCTGGGCTAGGATCTTCACTTCTTCTTCGTTGGAGGCAAATTCCATCGCCCGGTGCAATGCATCATGGATCGTGGTTGGTGCGTTCAGCGCAATCTCCTTTTGAAAATCGGAGTCGAACCACAAAGCTTTCTTTAACGCTTGCAGTGCAGCTTCGTCACTTATTCCTTCTACCTTCGACAGTACTGACTTGAACCGTCCGATGGAGGTTCGTAACGTCTCGTTCTGTCCTTGCCCCATGGTCCACAGATCCGCATCAGATGTTCGGCATTCCATGAATATTGCATAATGTTTAAGGAATGCCGACGACAGCTGATTGAAGTTGTTGATCGAATTTCTTCCCAGCCTGGAGAACCATTGGAGAGCTGGGCCTTTAAGGTGCTCAACGAACAAGAGACATTGTCCAGCATCTTCTTCTCCTTCTCTGAAGTTTGCTCGTCCCATTGCTATTGCGAAGGCGGTCAAGTGTTCCTTTGGATCGGTCTTACCTTCATAGACAGGTATCTTCATCTTCCCTGGATCAGAAACCCTTGCCTTAGTCATTCGAGTCGTGAATGGGGTGTTCTGTACTTCTTCAAGCACTCGGTCGAGCTCGGGAGCCTTGCTAGTAGCCCTATGCATCTGAGATCGAACGAATTTCATCTCAGCGGCAGCTCGCTCCATGCCTGCCCGGATTTCGGCCATCTCCTCCTTTTGGGCTCGGATCATCGCTTTGCGCTCTTCCTTGATCTGGGCTCGTTGGGCCCAAAGGATGTTCTCCTCTTCTTCGGTAAGGTCCTGGTCAAGGCCAAGGTTGGTGTTGCTTTGTCCGTTTCGAGTTTGGGTCGCACCCGTGAGTTCAGCTTCACGGCTCCCATAGTCTGCGCGTTCGCGTTCAGTTCATCGGTCGTGGTTGGTTGGTTTGTAGGGAGCAATCCTCCTTGGGTTCTCGTCGCATGGTAGGGCGTTGAGAAATCGAGGGCCGTTGGGTTGAGACGTCGAAGAGGGCACCTTATTAGGTCAACTCCTGAGCCTCTACCATGGGCTCGGCTCCCTGTCGTAAGGACTTCGAGCTTATCGGTCATCGTGGTGTTCAGCTTGTCCTGCTCTTCCGCCTTCTTGAGCAGCATCTCCAGCATCGTCTTGATCTGTGATAGGGCCTCTGGGCTTGTCTCCAAGACTGCAGGCGTTGGTGCATCTGTTGCTCCAGATGCATCGATCCCCGCATCCTGCGGGTCGTCGGTTCGTCCGTCGCTAGTCATCTTCTTTGAATCGTTCGTGCGGTGGTTCCTTGGAGTAAGAAAGTTTCAAATCCCCTCCCTCTAGCGCCAAATTGTGGAAGTCGAAATCAACACAATTAGAATTTGTCGGAGGTTTGTTAAGGGGGATGAAATTTCTGCGGATGAACCACGAACGGAGAGATCCAAAGATGGTTTTTTATTAAGTTGTGTCGAAAAGCTTTCGTACAAGAGTTTGAGAGCAAAAAAGTCTAGGGTTTTTTGCTAAGTAAATTGCGGATCCCTTTTTCAAGGGATGTACATCGATATATATAGTCGTTCGAATTCGCCAGGTCAATCCCAAAAGGATTAGGAAAACTTCCTAATCCTTCGAGATTTCCGTTTTAGCAAGTCGGCTTGGCTTCGTGGGCCTTTGACCCATCGCGGGCCGAAGATGGGCTTGTCGTCCTCGTATAAAAATGATTTCGGCCGCGTCGTCTTCTGGCTTCGTATAGAAATGACTTCGGCCGCGTCGTTTTCTGGCTTCGTATAGGAATGACTTCGGCCGCGTCATTTTCTGGCTTCGTATCGAATTGACTTCGGCCGCGTCATTTTCTGGCTTCGTATAGAATTGACTTCGGCCGCGTCATTTTTCTGGCTTCGTATAGAATTGACTTCGGCCGCGTCGTTTTCTGGCTTCGTATAGAATTGACTTCGGCAAGACAGCTCCGTATGGTTTTGACTTCGGCCAAACGGTTTGGTATAGAAATGACTTCGGCCGAAACGAGCTCGTATTGCGCCTAAGTGGATTCGTATCACGGCCGAAGTGCTTTCGGCCGTGCCGAAGTGGGACTGTGCCGAAGTCGCGGCCGTGCCGAAGTCGAGGCCGTGCCGAAGTCACGGCCATGCCGAAGTTGCGGCCATGCCGAAGTGGGGTTACGTATTGCCGATGTCCTTATGCCGAAGTGGGGACACTCGCCGAAGTGGATCGTGGCCAATGTCATGGATCGTTGCCGAAGTGGCCTTCGGCCGAAGCGGGGACACTTGCCGAAGTGGATCATGGCCAATGTCATGGATCGTTGCCGAAGTGGCCTTCGGCTGAAGCGGGGACGCTTGCCGAAGTGGATCGTGTTCGATGTCATGGATCGTTGCCGAAGTAGCCTTCGGTCGAAGCGGGGACGCTTGCCGAAGTGGATCGTGGCCGATGTCATGGATCATTGCCGAAGTGGCCTTCGGCCGAAGCGGCAAAATCTCTCCCTCCTTGCCGATGTGAGCCGTGCCTAAGTGGACTCGTACGCAAAGGACTTAGGCACAATGTCTGGCTGAAGTTTTGCCTAAGTGGAGACAAGGCTTGCCTAAGTGGAAACAAGGCTTGCCTAAGTAGAGACAAGGCTTGCCTAAGTGACGACAAGGCTTGCCTAAGTGGGGACAAGGCTTGCCTAAGTAGAGACAAGGCTTGCCTAAGTGGAGACAAAGCTTGCCTAAGTAGAGACAAGGCTTTGCCAAAGTCTCCTTCTTTCTTCGCCGAAATCCCCATGCTGAAGTGAGCTAGGCTTGCCAACGCCAGGGCAATGCCGACGTGGAGGCTTGCTGAAGCCAGGGTGTGCCGAAGCTAGGCTGTGCCGAAGTTGAGGCTTGCCGAAGCCAGGGCCATGTCGAACTGGAAGCTTGCCGAAGCCAGGCTGTACCGAAGCCAGGCTTGCCGAAGCCAGGCTTGCCGAAGCCAGGCTTGCCGAAGCCAGGCTGTGCCGAAGCCAGGCTTGTCGAAGCCAGGCTGTGCCGAAGCCAGGCTTGCCGAAGCCAGGCTTGCCGAAGCCAGGCTGTGCCGAAGCCAGGCTTGCCGAAGCCAGGCTGTGCCGAAGCCAGGCTTGCCGAAGCCAGGCTGTGCCGAAGCCAGGCTATGCCGAAGCCAGGCTTGCCAAGCCAGGCTGTGCCGAAGCCAGGCTGTGCCGAAATGGAGACCTTCCCTGCCGAAGCCAGGGCTTGCCGAAGTGGAGGCCTCGCCGATGTGAAGCTTCGTTGCCGAAGTGGCTCGCCGAAGTGGAGCTCTCCCTGCCGAAGCCAGGGCTGTGCCGAAGCCAGGCTTGCCGAAGCCAGGCTGTGCCGAAGCCAGGCTTGCTGAAGCCAGGCTGTGCCGAAGCCAGGCTTGCCGAAGCCAGGCTTGCTGAAGCCAGGCTGTGCCGAAGCCAGGCTTGCCGAAGCCAGGCTGTGCCAAAGCCAGGCTTGCCGAAGCCAGAGTTGCCGAAGCCAGGCTGTGCCGAAGCCAGGCTTGCCGAAGCCAGGCTGTGCCGAAGCCAGGCTGTGCCGAAGCCAGGCTGTGCCGAAGCTAGGCTGTGCCAAAGCCAGGTTGTGCCGAAGCCAGGTAATGCCGACGTGGAGGCTTGCCGAAGCCAGGCTGTGCCGAAGCTAGGCTGTGCCGAAGTTGAGGCTTGCCGAAGCCAGGGCCATGTCGAAGTGGAAGCTTGCCGAAGCCAGGCTGTACCGAAGCCAGGCTTGCCGAAGCCAGGCTTGCCGAAGCCAGGCTGTGCCGAAGCCAGGCTTGTCGAAGCCAGGCTGTGCCAAAGCCAGGCTTGCTGAAGCCAGGCTTGCCGAAGCCAGGCTTGCCGAAGCCAGGCTTACCAAAGCCAGGCTGTGCCGAAGCCAGGCTTGCCGAAGCCAGGCTGTGCCGAAGCCAGGCTTGCCGAAGCCAGGCTGTGCCGAAGCCAGGCTATGCCGAAGCCAGGCTCTCCAAGCCAGGCTGTGCCGAAGCCAGGCTGTGCCGAAATGGAGACCTTCCCTGCCGAAGCCAGGGCTTGCCGAAGTGGAGGCCTCGCCGATGTGAAGCTTCGTTGCCGAAGTGGCTCGCCGAAGTGGAGCTCTCCTTGCCGAAGCCAGGGCTGTGCCGAAGCCAGGCTTGCCGAAGCCAGGCTGTGCCGAAGCCAGGCTTGCCGAAGCCAGGCTGTGCCGAAGCCAGGCTTGCTGAAGCCAGGCTGTGCCGAAGCCAGGCTTGCCGAAGCCAGGCTTGCTGAAGCCAGGCTGTGCCGAAGCCAGGCTTGCCGAAGCAAGGCTGTGCCAAAGCCAGGCTTGCCGAAGCCAGACTTGCCGAAGCCAGGCTGTGCCGAAGCCAGGCTTGCCGAAGCCAGGCTGTGCCGAAGCCAGGCTGTGCCGAAGTGGAGACCTTCCCTGCCGAAGCCAGGGCTTGCCGAAGTGGAGGCCTCGCCGATGTGAAGCTTCGTTGCCGAAGTGGCTCGCCGATGTGAACCTTCGTTGTCGATGGGAAGCTTCGTTGCCGAAGTGGCTCGCCGAAGTGGAGCTCTCCCTGCCGAAGCCAGGGCTTGCCGAAACCAGGCTGTGCCGAAGTGGAGACCTTCCATGCCGAAGCCAGGGCTTGCCGAAACCAGGCTGTGCCTAAGTGGAGACAAGGCTTGCCTAAGTGAAGACCAAACCTTGCCAAAGTCTCTCCCTTCTTCGCCGAAGTCTCCATTCCGAAGTGAAGCTTCCTTGGCCGAAAATGGAGGTGCTTTGGCCAGAACGGCCCCTCTTGTGCTTAAGTGGACTCGTATAGAAATGACTCAGGCACAATTCCGTCTTTGTCCGATTCCTCGTATTTTCATACTTTAGCCGTTTTCCCATTGATCGCAGCTGGGTGGGTTTTGACCCCAACAAACACTAGGGGAGTCAGACATTTGATCGGCATTCTCGTAAGGAGTTATGAGTGCGACATAGACATTGGAGTTGAACATTTGAGAAGTCTTCTCGAGTTTCGGTGTCGCAACAGAAGGGAGTTGAAATATTATATATCGGGAAAGGCCAAAAAGAAGATCATAACTGGATTCCCGAGCAAGGATGAAAACTGGGAGAATTACTTCTTTTTTAATTCCCATTACCGAGGCGTCGATGGGGTCCATATGTCTCAGCCTAGTCAAAACAAGTTGGGGAGAATTTGGTAGCCGACATGTGGCTTCTTTTTGGGCTACGGCTCAGTTTCCTTTTATATCGATCTTGTTTTAGGTTTACTTACGTTATTTCCTTCTTTTGCAGCGTTACACTTTCAACTCTTGCTGCCTCCCGACTTGTCTGAGATCCACAAAACGCTCTCTGCTCGAAAGTGCAACTGGACAAGGGATTTCAATCTCCAGAGAGTGGAAAGAGCCCGAGCCCTGTTCGACGATCAATCTGTTTGTTCGTCATCTTCTTACTGCTCAGACGATAAGATGGGATGACCCACCTTCAAGGATAGAGTCGCGGCCAAGGCAAAGGTGGAGGCCGAGGCGAAAGAGAGAGCGAAACAGGCCGAGGCATTAGTTTAACTTCGCCAACAAAACCATTAGATCTCCATTACTCCTGCTCCCAAACCGACCTCTCTAACCATCTCTCTGAACCAAATCTTGACTTAGCCCCCGAGGGGGTTGTATTAGGGCTTCGTCCCATAGAATCGCAGCTGGTGCTGTACAAAGGCAAGGGGAAAGCCAAGGATAAGAAAGGATCGAGCCAAAAACGCCAGGCAGAAGACAGAGGCGAGGGGCTTGCCGAAGCGACAAAGCAGAGGCGTCGCACTGAAGCTCCTCGACCCATCCCCGAGGCAATCCCACAGTCCGCCGTGCCCCTTAACGCCAAAGGGGCTTACAATGATACTGTGACGTCTGCTGCCATTTTTTAAAAGATCACCTGCCCATGTGATCAGCTTCCACCTCCGGACACTTTGCTCAGGGATAAATCCTACAACGAGGTGTCCCTTCGAGGTGTTAAGGTACTATTCGTCTTTTATTTCCCGAACTGTTCCATGTATTTTTTGTTTGTTAAAATGCCTTTTCTATTTTCGCACAGTTCATATCCCATCTTAACAGGATGGTTCTCGGATATGAATCTAATGCCCGGAAAAGATAGGGAGAGAGTCGTGGACGCCCGGAAAAGGGCCATCGAGCTAGACGGGAAGCTCAAAGATATCGAAGCAAGTCACGCTTCTAAGCGGGAGAGAACTCTGAAGAGAATCAAGGCCTTTGAAGCTAAATCAGAGGCAAATAAGAAGCACATCAGAGAAGCTGACGAACGGATCCTGAGGCTGGAATCTGGCATATCAAAACGGGATGCTCATATTGCCAGTTTAACGAGACAGGTGGAAACGGCAAATGAACTGCGAGAGAGCAAGATTGAGCAAGCTGTGCTCGAGGCCAAGCAGGAGATGTCGTCCAAGTTTAAAGACAAATTCTCCCGAGCCAGTAAAATCCTCGATAGGATTGCCGGCGAACCGAAGGAAAATATGCTTGATCTAGCTCAGATAGAAGGTAACCTTCAGTTCATAGAACTGCTCCAAAGCGGCGAGCCGCCGTCACTTGATTCTGAGGCAAAAAGTCTGGCTGAGCAAAAGATCGACCTAGACGGAGCCCACGAGATATTTGCTAAGCTCGTGGTCGAGGCATTGTCCCCTGTTCGTTCTGACATCTTGAAGGAACTTAATACATATGAACCTATGGAGACGGCTGCCGCATGCGTTGGCATTCATGATTTCTCTGGTTCAAATAAGGGAACGCCAGGCTTGGCTGAACTTAGTTCGAAGGTGGTCGCTGAGGAACCAACTCCTGAACCGTCTCCACAAAAGGATGAAGAAGCTGTTGCTGAGGAGCCAGCTTCCGAACCATTTCCTGAGAAAGAGGACGAGGCCGCTTTGGAGGAGAAAGTTGAGGAGTTCATCGAGACGATGCCTGAAGATAACAAAGTGTTGGGAGGTGACATAGCTGAGCAGCCGGGGGAGCCGGAGCAAAGGGTGATCATGAACCCTGAGATATCAGAGGATTATGATCCTCTTTTCTTTGTTTGATTACATCTCTTCTTTGTTGTTTAATGCCTGGACGGCTTTATCCAAACTGTAGTATATTTTTATTTATTTTTTATGCTTGGATTGCTTTCTCCGTTCTGTGATCTTTCGACTTGTTGGTTATAGAAAAATGCCTTTTGTCTTTGATGAATATGTTCACGAAGAAATGTTAAGTATGCCTTTTCTGTTTGATGACGAGTCTGAATGTTTTTCTTGTATCGTCTTTGATAGGATATGCATCTGAGTATGGGCTTCCATAGTCAATAGCTATGAATAATTTGGCTTACAAACGCGTTATCATAAACGTGCCTCTCCGAAATTGATCATTAAACTGCATAGTTTAGTTTGAATATTTCGGTTTACGGATGCACTACCATAAGTGTATTTGCTCCGATAATGGACATATGCTTGTATAGTGTAGGATGAACATTTCGGTTTACGGATATCTTACCGTAAACATATCCGCTCCGACAATGAACAAAGTATTTGTATAGCACGCTTTTAATCCTGAGACGGATGTGATAGTGTAAATCCGAGATGGATACAAGATTTCATTACTTTGGCCAGCAGTAATGGAGATGTGGCGTAATGCCGATTGTAGCTTGATTTGCTCGAATATGTCTGTTTTGTTAAGACTTAGTAATCCTTGAAAGATGTTTAGGTAAAAACTGTGTTTAAAAGCCAAGCTTTGATAGATCATAGAATCTGTTACAAAGATGAGAGTATACGAGTATGCGTATACGTACCCACCCCCCCCCCTTTTGAAAGGAGGGGGGCAATTGAACCCATCCTAAGATGAGCTGCCTACGTACCCTTTGCAGGGATCCAGTCGCCCTGTAGTTCATGTAAAGTAGCTTAGTGATGGTACTTTTGAGATGCATTGCGTTCCATGATCTTGGTACTGGAACATCCGTCATGCTGGCAAGTTTGTAAACGCCAAGTTTCACTATCTCTATGATTCTGTAAGGTCCTTCCCATTGTGCTCCCAATTTTTCGGCATTCGTCTCTGCTGTGTTCTGGAAAACCTTCCTGTAAAACTAAATCACCTTCGTGGAATCGTCGTTCTCGAACATTGGAATTATAGTATTTTGCTGCCGCGTTCTGATAGTTCTGGATCCTGATCAAGGCTTAATCCCTTCTTTCGTTGATTAAGTCCAATTCGTCAAGCATCAATAGGTGATTGAGCCCTTCTTGTTCTGGTAGTAGTCTACGGCGAATTCCTGGGAAATGTATCTCCGGTGTGATGACACACTCTGTTCCGTACACGAGGGCGAATGGGGTTTCCCCCGTTGCTCGTCTTGGGGTGGTGCGGTGAGACCAAAGTACTCCTTCCAGTTCTTCAGCCCAACGTCCCTTTTTCTCATCAAGATGCTTTTTTAGGCCATCGAGGATTGTTTTGTTGATTGCTTCGGCTTGTCCGTTCCCTTGTGGATATCTTGGAGTAGACTTGCTGAGTCTTATTTTCCACTTGTTGTAGAAGCCTTCAAAACGATTTGAGATGAACTGTGATCCATTATCCGTCACGATTTCGTAAGGCACTCCATGGCGACATATGATGTTCTTCCAGATGAAGGCTTCCACTTGTGCATCTTTAATGTTGGCAGATGAGTCGGCTTCGACCTATTTCGAAAAATAATCTGTTAAAACCAGCAGGAAACATTTATGTTTTGAGGGATGCAGCGGCCCGACGATGTCCATAGACCATCGCATAAATGGATATGGTGATGAGATGGATGAGAGCATTTTCATTGGTTGGTGAATTATTGGAGCTTGGCGTTGACATTTCTCGCATTTGGCTGAAAACTTCTTGCAATCGTTGATCATTGTTGGCCAATAATAACCGTGATGTTTGATCTTTATGGCTAGTGCTCTTCCTCCAGAGTGATTGCCACACGAACCGTTGTGAACTTCCTCCATAATCTTCCATGCGTCCTTTCCTTCTACGCAGTTTAGCAATGGTCCTGAGAATCTCCATTTGAAGCCATTTCCATAGAGTAAAATGTAACGAGCTGCCTGGGCTCGAAGCTTACAAGCTGCCCACTTTTCAGTTGGTAAGATTCCGTCGTATATGTATTCTCGTATTGCGCCGAGCCATTCCTTGTCGCAGCCATATTCTGCTTCTTCGTTGATCTCGTCTGCTTCTTCGTCGAGTCATGGTTTGATGACAGTGTCACAGCTGTTTTCGATTATTGGTGACTCTTCAAGGCAGTCTTCTTCCATTGGGATTGTTTCCGGCTCAGCGGACGGCAGATTTGCCAATTCCTCCTGTATTTCATCTACCTCCTCTTGTCTGATTGTGACTTCTATTGCTTGCGTAGCGGCTTGTGAGCGAGTTATGGCATTCACTGTGTCGGACAGATTGATGCTTGGGTGTTGGATGAATTCCACTGGGATTACTCTCTTTAGGTCCGGATCGGAAGTTGATGCTAGGGCTGCAAGTGCGTCGGTTGGGGTGTTCTTCCCTTGTGGGATACATGTTAGAATGAATTGTTTGAACTGCACCGCCATCGTCAAGTAAGCTTCCATTTGATCATCCTATGGTGCATATTCGCCGCTAAACTCATTCGCGACTAGTTGGGAATCAAAAAATGCATGGAGTTGCTCGATTTTTAGGCCATTAGCAAGTCTCATCCCGGCAATTAAGGCTTCGTACTCTGCTTCATTGTTGGATGCGTGGAAGCCAAGGTGGAATGATTGTTCCAGCAGTTCGCCAGTTTGAGAAGTTAGTCGTATCCCTACTCCCGAGCTATTTTTGAAGGATGAGCCATCAACATGGAGTTTCCAGAGCTGTCTTTGCATTTCGTCGTCAATACCTTCTTCAGGTAGTTCGATAAGGAAATCGGCTAGGACTTGGGATTTTGTGCACGTTCATCCGCGATACTCAATGTCATATTCGTTCAGTTCTATCGCCCAGTTTGCTAGTCTTCCTGATTGACTTGGGCTGTGCAGAATGGACCTTATCGAGAAGGTTCATAAGACGACGATAGAGTGAGACTGGAAGTACGGCCTTAGCTTTCTTACAGACATTACAATGGATAGTGCCAATTTTTCCATCTGCGAGTATCTCGTTTCGGAATCTGTAAGGGTTTTACTGACGTAAAATATTGGCTTTTGTTCTCCACGCTCGTCTCGAATCAATACGCCGCTTACTGCTACGGCGAAAACCACGGTGTACAAAAAAAGCGGCTCCCCTGCTTCTGGTTTGGTGAGGAGTGGAGGGGTAGCCAGGTAACTTTTCAGTTGTTGGAAAGCCTCCTCGCATTTCTCCGTCCATTCGAACTTCTTGTTCCCACGCAACGTATCATAGAAAGGTAAGCATTTGTCGGTGGATCGTGAGATGAATCTGTTAAGCGCAGCTACCCTCCCGGTAACTCTTTGCACTTCCCTTTTTGTCTTTGGTGAAGTCATATGGATGAGCGCATCAATTTTCTTAGGGTTAGCCTCAATGCCGCGGTGAGTTACTAGGTATCCAAGGAATTCCCCCGAGATGACTGTGAATCTGCACTTGGTCAGGTTTAACTTCATGTTACTAGACCTCCATTGTCTTTCCGAGTTGATCGGCAAACATCTTGTTTACCAGTCACTGGTACGTTGCTCCGGCATTTTTCAGACCGAATGGCATCACCTTGTAGCAATATATTCCACGATCCGTTATGAAAGCGGTCTTCTTGCGGTCGTCGGGGTTCATCAAGATCTGGTTGTAACCTGAGAAGGCATCCATGAAGGATAGTAGTGCATTCCCTACAGTTGCTTCAACTAGGCGATCGATATGCGGAAGGGGGAAGCTGTCTTTTGGACAAGCTTTATTCAAGTCAGTGAAGTCAACGCATGCACACCATTTTCCATTTTTCTTCTTGACCACCACTGGGTTAGCCAGCCAATCCGGGTACTTCACCTCAGTTATTAAACCAACGCGCATGAGTCTTTCTACTTCGTCGTTGACTGCTTTGGCTCTGTCTGGCCCAAGCTTTCTCCTTTTCTGCTTCACTTGTTTTAACGTTGGGTCAACATTCAGTTCGTGGCTCGTTATGCTGATATCGATGCCAGGCATGTCTTCTGCTTCCCATGCGAAGGTGTTGATATTTTTCTTCAAGAATGCAACGAGTTCTTCTTTGATCTTTTCGTCTAACATTGCTCCAATTTCTATGCATCGCTCTGGAATTTTATTATCGATGCAAACTGATACGATGGGTCGTAAGTTGGTTTAGACACTTCTTCTTCGCGATCCATCGCGATCTGTAACTGCTATAACAGTTTGGAAAGCTCTTTCACCGGTTCTCTGTCGGTCTTTATTTTCTTGCGCTTTGAACTTGCCGTCGGATCGGTCACCGGGTTTCTGAGCTTGTGTGCGGCGAGAAAGCAGACATGAGACTCTTTTTTGTTTCCTCGAATCGTTTTCACTCTGTTTGGTGTAGGAAACCTGAGGCAGAGATGGTAGGTTGAAACGGCTGCGCACATGGAATTTAACCAGGAGGTCCCATGATGACGTTGTAGATGGCCGGGTGATCAGCTACCGAGAATTCGACGATCTTCGTCACCTCGCCAGCTTGGACAAGCAGTTTGATTGTCCCAGTAGTTATGGTGGTTTCTCCAGAGAATCCGGTCAATGGTTTGGGGGTAGATATCACTTCGGACATGTCCACATTCATTCTTCTGAGAGTCTCGAGGAAGATTACGTCTACAGTGCTCCTGGTGTCTACCAATACGCATGCTACGTCGCAGTCATTGATGATTAACTCGATTACGAGAGCGTCATCATGCGGTCTGTCGATTCCGATTGTCTCCCTTTCCTCGAATGATATCACGTTGTTTGGAAACTTTGATGGTTTAGACCAGTTGATGCTGACGTCCGCCCTTCCCTGGAATGCTTTGATTGATGAGACGGTATCTGAGCAGTAGTGAGATCCTCCCATAATCATGCTTATCCTTCTTCTCATTCCGGAGGGTGGCACCTCGTCCTCCCGTCTGTCATGCTTGAAATGATCTTCTTTCGTCAGATCAGGTCTGTGTGCGTTTATATCCATCTCGAAATCCTTAAGGCTGATGTTCCCTCCAAGTTCGCCAGCTGCTAATTTTTTGGCGAGTTTTAAGGCAAGGATGCGACAGTTTGCGGTTGAATGTCCGTAAATGCGATGGTGTTCACAGTAAGCCGTCTCGTCATAGGAACTATCGCTTTTGGTCCATGTGCTCCATGAAATTCTTCCACGGCCTCAGCCTCTTCCTCTACCATAGCCGGGTGCATCGATTTGATAATTATGGGCTCCTCAAAAACCGCCCTCGTGCTGCACATAGCCGGAATCTTGACTATTCCTTGTAGTGTTAGAAGGGATGGAGACTTGGGAAGAGTGGTTCACTTCCTTTGCCTTCCCATACTTTCTCGGTTAGGATCTTCATCTCTTCTTCTTCGGTGATGAAGTCTGCAGCTCGATGCATTGAATCATGTATCGTTGTGGGGGTGTTTAGCGCGGTTTCTTTGCAAAAATCGAGTTGAACTATAGTGCTCGCTTCAGGGCCAGTAAGGCTGCTTTGTCGCTCAGACCTTCCACTTTAGACATAACGACTTTGAATCTTCCGATGAAACTCTAGAGTGTTTCATTCTGCCCCTGAGCTAGCGTCCAAAGGTCAGCGTCAGACATTCTAGGATCCATGAATAGGGAGTAGTGCTTCAAGAATACCGCAGACAGTTGGTTATAGTTGTTGATGGAGTTCCGCTCGAGTCTTGAGAACCACTGGAGCGCCGGTCCCTTGAGATGCTCCACGAAGAGAAGGCACTGTCCGACATCTCTTTTGTTTTCCTTGAAATTCGAGCGTCCCATGGCTATAGCAAAAGCCGTCAGATGCTCCTTTGGATCGGTCTTTCCTTCGTAGATCAGGACTTTCATCTTCCCAGGGTCTGGAATTCTTGTGCTAGTAATCCGTGTAGTGAACGGGGTGTTCTGTGCTTCCTCCAATACACGATCTATCTCCGGCACCTTGCTAGTCGCTTTGTGCATCATGGATCGGACAGCTTTTATGTCGGCAGCTGCTCGATCCATATATGCTCGCATAATAGCCATCTCTTCTTTCTGGGCTCGAACGCCTGCTCTGCGCTCCTCGTTGATCTGTGCTTGTTCGGCCCAGAGTCTGTTCTCCTCCTCCTCGGTTAGCTCTTGATCTCCTTCAAGGATGGCTTCGCATCTCTCAGTTCGGGTCTGGCCAGCTGCTATGGGTTTGGGGCTATCACGCCTTTCTATGTTTTGCTCCATTCGATTCTCCTCATCCAGATTGATGATTGGGGCAGGCTCCTCTTCGATCGGTGTGTCGCTTGCTCCTTGCATTCTGGAGGCTAGGTTTGCTGAGCTTTGATGGAGTGGCGGCTATCTTCCATGGGTTCGCGGCGGGTTGAGCGAGATTGAGAAATCTAGGGCTATTGGGTTGAGGCGCCTCCCGACTCATCTTGTTGGATCCAGACCTGAGCATATCCCAGGGGTTCGACTTGCCATCGCCAAGGCCTTCTGCTCACCCGTCATCGTGTTGTTGAGTTTGTCTTGATCCTCCACCTTCTTGAGTAGTGTCTCCAGCATGGCCTTCATCTCTGTGAGTGTTGTTGAAGCCTCCCCAGTATCCTTGGATTGGTTCGTCTGATCCTCCATGCCAGTGTTCCTCACATCGGTAGCGTCTTGCTCTCCGTCGTTGGTCATCGTTCTTCCGATCGGTTTTGCGGTGGCTCTCTTGAGTAAGAAAATTTTCCCCCCTCCTTCTAGCGCCAAATTGTGGGAGTGTAAATCCACGCCAATTGAATTTGTCACGTCTTTTAGAGAGATCCGAAACTTCTGAGTAAAACCACCAAAAAACACAAACAGAGATCCAAAGTTGGTATTTTATCAAGCTGCTTAGAAAGCTTTTTGTATGAGAGTAAAAGTACAAAATTTTTTTAGGTAAATTGCCGATCCCCTTTTCAGAGGGTATACATGAATATATATACAAGTTTGAGTCGGTTAGGGCGACTACTAAAGGGATAAAGAAGATTTCTAAATTTGTCGGGATTTCCTTTTAGCAAAACCTGCCACCGCCATGGGCTTTGCTTCATGAGCTCATTATCTCGGACCATCTGTTCATTTGCTCGGCTCAGCCCATTTTCTTATCCTTGGTCTTTGGCTCGGATGGTGGTGGCTGATCAGCTCAGGTGGCACCATCAAAACGGCTCAGGTGACACCATCCAAACGCCTCGGGTGACACCATCCAAACAGCTCGGATGACGCCATCCAAACGGCTCAGGTGACACCATCAAATGGCTCGGGTGGTGACAGATGATGAAAATGATTCACTTGCCTTGATCCCGATCCGCTAGCTTTGTTACAGGTTGTGACGACCCAATCTTCTTCACCATGGGTCGTGACGTCCAATCCGTTTGTCTTATCATGGATCGGGGTACATGACCCAATCTTCTTCACCATGGGTCGTGACACCCGATCCGTTTGTCTTGTCATGGATCGGGGTACACGACCCAATTTTCTTCACCATGGGTCGTGACACCCGATCCGTTTGTCTTGTCATGGATCGGGGTACACGACCCAATCTTCTTCACCATGGGTCATGACACCCGATCCGTTTGTCTTGTCATGGATCGGGGTACACGACCCAATCTTCTTCACCATGGGTCGTGACACTCGATCCGTTTGTCTCGTCATGGATCGGAATGCACGACCCAACCTTCTTCACCATGGGTCGTGACACCCGATCCGTTTGTCTTGAACTGTTAACTTCAAGTGGGTGAATATTGACCCCAATACCCTAGAACACTACATTTTTAATTTATGCTTTTAAAATTTTATTTCTTATGTGTTTCCTTTGTTTATGTTTTAGAACACTACATTTTTAAGTTATGTTTATGTTTTAGTACTTGTGTTTCTTTAGTCTATTATTATTAGTGTTTTTAACATTCCGGTTATTCTTTTACTTATGGCTTTCAAATTTCGAAAAAAATATATACAATATCTGTATATATATTTATTTTTTCGTAACTCAAGTCGCAAAAAGGTTGCATATTTGTCACTGATTTGCGACACTAATGTTAAAGGAACCTACCAAAAGGTTCGCATTTTAGTTGTTAATACACGACTCTTTAAGGACTATTTTGCGACCATTGACGTTCATTTGCCACCAATGTTTTAGTCTTCAAAACGTCGCAGTTATACGACTACAAATATCGTCACAAATTAGTCTCTAACTCATGACCACAACACCCAGTCGTATAATAGTCGCACATTTACGATCGTCTCTCTTTACTCGTTAATATACAACTATTTTAATTCGTCTTAAAGTGGTCGTACATTTACGACCAGTTTAGACAATCACAAGTTAGTCTCTAATTTGCGACTATTTTACAACTAATTTATTTTGCGACGACCATTTTGCGACTATTTAATTTAGTCCTTAAGTAGTCGCCAGTTGAGTTTTTGCGACGTTTTTGGGAGTCGCAAAATGGTCGCAAAAACTCAACTGGCGACCATTTCTTGTAGTGTATTAGGGTTTAGTACCTTTTTATTTTGCTAAAAATATAAATTATTTTCAACATTTTACGTGCATTTTTGAGGGGTTAGGCTCATATATTAGGGTTTAGTACCCCTTAATTTGATAAAAATGTAAAAAGTATATTTATGTACAACAAAAACAAAAATTTGGTCATAAACCATGTATTATAAATCTTAATGCACGTAATATATATATTTACGCCTTTTATTTTAGCTTCGTGAGATCACTGGACCGTTTAGTATATAACAACTAAATGCAATTTCTTTTTTATTTTCTAACAAAGGAACGCACGATCATAAACAGATAACATTCGGGTCTACAAGTTATAATATTCTCATAATTTCATATTAAAATATTATTATAGGATCATAACTCATTCAAAGAGACGAACATACGTTGCATAGATTTGTAAAATCATATTTATATTCCCTTCAAACTGACTGATCAAAATTAACCTAACTACCCACTATTAATTGAGATTTTTTTACTAAAAATCAAGTCGAATTAACACTTGATTTTTATTCGGCAAAATTATATACGGACCAACATTTTACATAATATAACTGAATCGAATCGTAGTTTTTTTTTTTTTTTTAGATAAGATTCAATAAAATATTTTCAATACAAAAAATACAAAAAATACAAAAAAACCAAAAGACTAAATCAAACCGATCATAACTAACAGTATATCTAAATCATTCAATATTATACGTGCATTTGTGAGGGTTTAACCTTACCTATTAGGGTTTAGTATCCCTTAGTTTGCAAGAAATATAAATTATTTTTACTATTTTACGTGCATTTGTGAGGGTGTAGGCTCTTATATTAGGGTTTAGTACCCTTTAATTTGCAAAAATAATTAATGGTAGATTTATATACAATATAATTCTCAATTAAGGGTTTAACCTTACCTATTAGGATTTAGGCTCTCATATTAGGGTTTAGTACCCTCTACTATGATTATATACGAGCATTAAAAAGCATATAATTATTAGGAATCTATAATTTGAATTTTAGTGTTGATACGTTTGGCATCTATAATTTTACAATTCTTTATCTAATACGAGCATTATTCTCATAATACCATATAAACGGATTAGTATAAGATCATAATCCATTCAAAGAGACGAAGATACGTTGCATTGATTTGTAAAATCATATTTATATTCACGTCAAACCGACTAATCAAAATTAACCTAACTACCCACATTCTAACTGAACCGAATCGTAATTTTATTCGATTTGTTTAGGATATTTTCAATAGAATATTTTCAAAACGTAGACAAATTGAGTCAAATCGATCATTTTAAATCATTCAATATTTTATGTGCATCTCTGAGGATTTAGGCTTCCATATTAGGGTTTAGTTACCCTTAATTTGGTAGAAATAAAAATTATTTCAATGGTACGTGCATTTATGAGGGTTTAGACTCCTATATTATGGTTTAGTACATTAATCTTTGTATTTTTAATTAAAATATCTTATATTTTGAAATAGATGAGTATATTGCATTCCGTAAATTGGTGACAAAATTAATACTTTGCTTTTAAAACTACGTGCAGGGCTTTTGGATCTTTTAATATAGTTTTAGTTTGCAATTCCATTTCTTTGACATATTTTATTATGATATTTTATCATAGCTATAGTTTTAAATCAATTCTTGATATCATGTTTGTTGGGGTTAATTTCCACCTCATCGAGATTGACCACTGAAAATGGCTAAGTAAAAATCTTAGGTCTAACCGACTGTTGGGGTCGGTTTTCACCCCATCAAGAACAACGGTTAAAAGTACGAAGTATGGGTGCCAGGCCTAGCCAAATGGAAGAAAGCCTAGCCAAACAAGCCATAGTGGTGAAGACAGTGACGAAACGCAATCTCTGGCTCGGCATCACAGAGAGACAGTGGCGAGCCGTAACCCTGGCTCAGCGTCGGGGGAAAACAGCGACGAGCCGTAACCCCTGGCTCGGCGTCGGGAGGAAATGGTCACGAACCAAACACTTGGTGGCGAACCAAACACTTGGTGGCGAACCAAACACTTGGTGACGAACCAAACACATGCTAGCACACCAACAAACGGTGACGAGCCAACATGCTGGCGAACCAACAAACGGTGATGAGCCAACATGCTGGCGAACCAACAAACGGTGACGAGCCAACATGCTGGCGAACCAACAAACGGTGACGAGCCAACATGTTGGCGAACCAACAAATGGAGACGAGCCAACATGCTGGTGAACCAACAAACGGTGACCAGCCAACATGCTGGCGAACCAACAAACGGTGACCAGCCAACATGCTTGCGAACCAAAAAACGGTGACGAGCCAATATGCTCGCGAACCAACAAACGGGGACGAGCCAACATGCTGGCGAACCAACAAATGGCGACAAGCCAACATGCTGGCGAACCAACAAACGGTGACGAGCCAGCATGCTGGCGAACCAACAAACGGTGACGAGCCAACATGCTGGCGAAACAACAAACGGTGACGAGCCAACATGCTGGCGAACCAACAAACGGTGACGAGCCAACATGGTGGGGAACCAACAAACCGGGACGAGCCAACATGCTGGTGAACCAACAAACGGCGACAAGCCAACATGCTGGCGAACCAACAAATGGTGACGAGCCAACATGCTGGCGAACCAACAAATGGTGACGAGCCAACATACTGGCGAACCAACAAACGGAGACGAGCCAACATGCTGGCGAACCAACAAATGGCGACAAGCCAACATTTTGGCGAACCAGCAAATGGTGACGAGCCAAACTATGGTTGATGAGCCAAATATTTTGGTGGCGAACCAATACTTTGACAATAAGCTAAGCTGCTGACAACTCCGAGCCATTGAGCTTATCACCGAGCCATGGAGCTCGGGTCGGTAACACACTGAGCCATGGAGCTCGGGTCGGTAACACACTGAGCCATGGAGCTCGGGTCGGTAACACACTGAGCCATGGAGCTCGGGTCGGTAACACAACAAGCTAAACTGCTGACCACTCCGAGCCAATGAACTTATCACCGAGCCATGGAGCTCGGGTCGGTAACACACCAAGCCATGGAGCTAGGGTCGGTAACACACCAAATCACGAACGGACTCGTCATAACCGAACTGAAGCTCATCATCGAAGATAAAGCCAAGCTCGGATAGGAAGTTGGGCCGAGCTAAGCAAATGAACGTATGGGCTGAGACAACAAGCCCATAACAAAGATCTAAATATCAAAGCCCTAGCTAAAGCCGAGATAACGAGCCGCAAGAGGTTGGTGGGCTAAGTTAGCAGATCAAAGTAAGAAGCCCACACCCGAGCCGACTTAGAAAAACCAGAGAAGAAAGGAAATCACGAAGAAGAAGGAAGTTTTCCTTTATCGTTTAGGAAGAGGCTTAGCCGACTGATCCTTGTATAAATAGACATGTACCCCTTTGAAAAAGGGAGGAGCAATTTTATCTAGCAAAACACTTGTTACTTTATCTGCAGACAGCTTTCTAAACAGTTTGAATAAAATCATTATCTTTAGATCTCTGTTCTTGGTTTCTTTTCACAGAATTTTGTCGAATCCCTAAATTTTCCTAACCAAGTTTAGTTGTGCGAGTTTCGACTCTCACAATTTGGTGCCGTTTAAGGGGACTCTCTAAACTTTTTGACACCAAAGAACCACCGAATACGAGATCTGAAACAATGACTACCGATGGAGACCGAAGCGGTGAAGACGCGAGCAACACTGGCGTCGATCTTCCTGGAGCGAGAATCAATCCCCCGCCAGCTAACATGGAAGGCACCTTAGAAACGCTGACAGAGCTGAAGAACATGATGACCACGTTGCTAAAAAAGGCGGAGGAGCAAGATAAGCTGAACAGCTCGCTTACGGAGAAAATCGAGATGTTGGCAACAGAGAGCCGAGCCAGAAACACACGACTCAGAGACATGGGTTCAACAATGAACCCGCCTGTCAGCGAAATCGCTAGACGACTTGGCTTAAACCCAACGGCCCTGGATTTTTCAACACCACTTAACGCACCAAGGACTTTGGGAGGACTGCCACCGCCACATCCAACTAACGAGCAAACACCCGCGGCGACAAGATCAAATATCACCGAGCCACCTCAATTGATCCGAGGAGCAAGGGGAGCCAGCGGTGGACATGACCTACGCACCGATGGTGGGTCGGCTGCAGCAATCGTTCTCGACGAAGAAGGAGACCACGACACCGAGAATATCGTCAACGAAGGATTCACACCAACAATAATGGGAGCCCGAACCAGCGAAGGTGACATCAACCTAAACCAAGCCAGGAACTCGGCGGAGGAAGAAGAAAATCTGCTATGGGTCCAACAGGCGCAATACGCTGATGAACCAAAAATGGCGAGCCGAGCCCAGAGAAGAGTTGGACAAAATCCGAGCCTCCTTGGACGTGCCACTGCTGAGATGAAAGCCGTCAGATCCCAGGTTCACAAGGCAACTAGTAAAGTCCCGGAGATTGACCACGTACTCGAAGAGGCACACAATACACCGTTTACAGCAATGGGCAGAGACAATTTCAGAGAAAAGGAGAGAGATGCTGGTTTCTGCCTCCTTTTTGTGGAGCATCTAAAGGGTGCATCCCTCAAATGGTTTTCCAGACTGGAGCGGAACTCCATTGACGATTTCCAGCAGTTGTCTGCCGCCTTCCTAAAGTATTACTCCATGTTTATGGATTGAGGAGCCTCTGATGCCGATCTTTGAACATTAACTCAAGGACCTACGGAGACACTACGCAGTTTCATGGGAAGATTCAAAGCAGTGATGTCAAAAGTGGAGGGCGTAAACGACAAGGGAGCTGTGGTACGAATAGGAATTCTGAAAATAAATCGCTTTGAACGCGCCACTGTCAATCCAAGATGCGCTGCACCGAGCCTCAGATTTGATAGTCAACGAAGAAGAGATGAAGGTTTTGTCTCAGAAGCATGGAGTAGCCAAGATGACGAACCGTTCCTTCCAAACTCTGAACCAACCGCCTCATAAGAAGAATACTCAAGGAAACGGATATGTACACCATGAGAAACCCAATTTCGAAGGAGCCCACAACTACGAGGTGGGAGCAGGCCGAGGCAAAACACCATGGAATACGTGGACACAAAATCAGAGTTTGTACGACGAAAAAGCATATTGCGAGTATCATCACATGCACGGTCACTCAACTGCAAACTGCTGAACCTTGGGAATAAAGCTTGTGGTGAAGCTAGTGGCGGGATAACTCGGTAATGCTGTCAGCCTGAAAGACTTCGAGCGAGAAGATGAGAAGGATCAACCGAACCAAACAGATCAAAACGGCGATCCTCCCAAGCGAGGAAGGCGAGATGACGAGGTGATGCAGTCGGGTTCTCGAAGAAGAATAAATATGATAACGGGAGGATCACAATACTGTTTAGACATGGTGTCATCAATCAAAGCATTCAAGCGGCGAGCCGATGCAAGTTTCAACTGGTCAGCACCTTCCAAACTCCCCAACGACATCATCTCGTTCGAAGAAAGGGAAACCACCGGCATTGACCGACCACATAATGACCCCCTCGTGATAGAATTGATCGTAGACGATTGCGATGTCGCCCGAGTCCTGATAGACACGGGAAGCTCCGTAGATGTGATTTTTTGGGAAACTCTCAGAAGGATGAACATAGACCTATCCAAAATCACGGCCGCGCCGAAGCCTTTAACCGGATTCTCAGGAAAAACAACCATGACCCTTGGAACAATAAAACTCCATGTCCGAGCTGAAGAAGTAACCAAGATAGTGGAGTTTTCGGTTGCAGATCATCCTGCGATCTACAATGGGATTATGGGTACCCCCTGGATAAACTCCATGCGAGCCGTACCATCGACCTATCACCTCTGCATCAAATTTCCGACCCCGGAGGAGTCAAAACAATTTGGGGAAACCAAAAAGAGTCCCATATTTGTTTCCTAGCCGAGCACAAACTCAGGAACCGCGTCACATATACCACTACCAGATCCTGATGAACCCGGACGATCAAGAGAAGACAGCATTCATTACGGACCGCGGAATATATTGCTACAAAGTGATGCCATCCGGGCTCAAAAATGCCGGAGCAACTTACCAGCGGTTGGTCAACCGAATGTTCACCGACCAACTCAGAAAGACGATGGAAGTTTGCATAGATGACATGGTGGTGAAGTCTTTGGAAGAAAAGGACCACGTAGTTCATTTAGAAGAGTGTTTCGAGAAACTAAATCGGCATAACATGAAGCTCAATCCAACCAAGTGCAGATTTGCGGTGACGTCCAGAGAGTTTCTTGGATATCTGGTCACTCACCGTGGAATTGAAGCCAACCCGAAGCAGATTGATGCGCTCATACAAATGGCGTCACCGAAAACAAAGCGCGAAGTCCAGAGGCAGACAGGACGGGTCGCCACACTGAATCGGTTCATTTCTCGGTCAACTAATAAGTGTTTGCCTTTCTATGACACACTGCGTGGGAACAAGAAGTTTGAATGGACAGAGAAATGCGAACAGGCTTTTCAATAACTGAAAGAGTACCTAGCTGATATATCATGGTTTTTATGGGTTTTAAAGCCATGATATATGTATATAATCGAGTCTTTTATGTGTCTTCCGAGTCTTTTTCGTGTCCTTTTCGAGTCTTTTACAGGTTTACACACATTTCGGATCATTTGGACATTATGGAACAATTATGGAGCATTGTAGCTGAGAAGTCGAAGTTGGTGTCTTTCAAATTCAACCGTGTCGACCAACACAACCATGTGCGTTGGTCGACATAGTCCGATTTTTATACCTCCACGTGAAGACCAATACTTTTTGGAGATTTTCAACTTTGCCTTGAAGTTTCATGTATTTACAAAAGAGCCCAGCTCGTGTTTAGACTATATTTTGGGGTTTTAAAGTTTTGAGAGGGGGATTACTCAGACTTTCACTTGGACGATTATTACTTTGGTTTTTAGGAAGAACTTGGAGATTTTTAGAGTTTGGGGCTGATCTGATACTTTGTACTACGTTGAGAGAAGATTTCGAACCCCTGTTTCTATTTCTCTTTTCTGATTTATATGATATCTATCTTATTCATGTCTTTGATTTCAATTGATATGTGTGAGTAGATCCCTTGTTAGGTTTAGGGATTCTCATTAGGGATTTCATGGAATGATATATTGAATTATTGGTTAGGATTCAAACTCAATAGTTCTTCACCTAGGTTACACTTAAAGCTAGTTCTGCATTGATCACCTAGAATCTCGATCTTAGGTTGTTAAATTGGCACGACAGTGTGATTTATAACCTGATCAAAACCTAAGTGAGCAAATTAGATAATTGTAAGGGAATTTGGATTAGATAATTTGTGAACAAATCAAACCTACGCTTAATGCTTGTTTAGAATTTAGGATTCGCAAAGGAATTTGGTTTCTTAAGTTTTAAACGTAGTTAATTCTCGCAACGAAAGTTGGTTTATTTTACATTAGTGATTTGAGTTCTGGAACTTGTTCGTAATTCGATTTTAACCAATTAATTGATCTTCATTACTTGATTTCCGGAGAAATTCTCTGGACATAACGCTTTCTCCATCTGATAAATAAAATATTTTAATTATTATTTGCATTGTTATTTAACTTATTCCATACTCGCTTAGCTGAATTCGAAATGAAAAAGTCTGTCGTGAGGTTCTTGAGTCCTTGTGAATTTGACCCCAAGTACTGCATCGATCTCTTAATTTGAGAGAGTAGCTCTAGGGATTTAATTTGATCAATATCAAATTTTGGCGCCGTTTCCGGGGACTCTTTTGAGTTTTCGATACATTTAAGTGTAGAATTTAGACTAAGTTTTTATTTTAAGTTTTACTCACATCGTTCTATCTTTTTGTGATATGATCATGATCAGTGATATATCATGGTTTTCACCGGTTTTCAACCATGATATCCGTTGTTTTATCGAGTCAAAGTGTATTTTTAGAGTCTTTTATTTCTTTTATCTAGTCATTACAGGTTTTAAGTCGTTTTGGAAGAAACACGGAATTGCGGGTGCAACTGGACTTATGAAGATGTGGGATCAAGATGAAGCTTTGGAAACCTGGTATTATTTGAAAGGCTTTCCTGGATTGGGTCGCGATTACATTTGGAAACAAGATAGCCATTTGAGTTAGCTTTCATTTGGAGTGGTTTGAAGTCATTCCGATCAACGGTTAGAAAGTTATGCCATTTTTAACGAAGATATGTCAATCTGGCGAGCAGAAGAAGCATGTGCAGGAGATGAGACCAGAAGGAGAATGATTGATCCATCCAAATCTGGATGGATCTATCCAGACAAATCTGGCGCGCAGGAATTTTCCAGACCAGTCCAGATTGATCCATCCAAATCTGGATCGATCCATCCAGACAAATCTGGTGCGCATGAATTTTCCAGACCAGTCCAGATTGATCCATCCAAACCTGGATCGATCCATCCAGACAGATCTGGCGCACAAGAATTTTCCAGATCGAGCCAGATCAATCCGTCTAATTCTGGATCGATCCATCTGCTTCCCAGACGAAAAAAGGCAAATTATGACTTTCCTTTTTAGCCCAGAATCATCCAAACTCCACCAAATCCGACCCTAGACCTATATATACTTATTTTAAGCCACTTTTGGAGGCAACACTTTTTCTCTACACACTTTTATTTTCTACACGAGTTTTTAGACTTTTAGCTTTTGGATTTTGTAAGCTCTGGGGAGACGAAGCTCTGACTCTACATCTCTTGAGAAGATTTATGAACCCCTTTTGATTTCTATTTATTTGATTTTGAGTTTTTCTTCATCTCCTTCTTGTTTCTCTGCATCCATGTATGAGTAGTTTCATAGTTAGGTTTAGGGTTTCAAGGGAATTTATGAATCATTGAATCAGACATAGATAGGGATTTATCATCTTGTCTTCACCTATCGTTGTCCTCATTGCTTAGATTAAATTGGTCACTTAGTCTCTGATTTAGGGTTTAATCTATTCATCAAAAGTGTTATAGATTGTTTGATAGAACATAGGTGAGCAAATTGTCCTTAGCCAACGAAAGCTGATGTTAAGGCAATTTGTGAACATATCAAACCTGTTCGTTAATGCTTGTTTAGAATTCTAAGATCAAACGACAGTTTAGATTCTTAGGTTGCTAGATAAAGTAGTTGATACCACGAAAGTGGATTGGTTATACATTCATGTTTGAGTTTGAGACTGTGCTTTATCGTTCCCTGAATAATTGTCTGGTTCATGATCTCTGAATTCCTGCGAATTTCCCTTGACATAACGTTTGTTTTTTATTGATTTCACACCGTTTAATTTGCTATTTTCATTTATTATTGCCATCAACATTCATATTGCCATCTTAGCTTAATTTCATTCATAAGAATTCGTAGTGTTTCACTTGGTTCTCGTGGATTCGATCCCTAATTACTACTTCGCTTGATGTGCACTTGCAGTGATATTTAGGGTTAAAACTCTGTGTATCAAGTTTTTGGCACCGTTGCCGGAACCAATTGCGTTACCTTCGAATTTTTGTTTGAAATTTAGTCTAAGATTTACTAACTTTCTCTCTTGTGTGTTTCAGGTTTATGCAAAGAACAAGCAAAGGAGCTGACAACCTTTTCAACTTCCATAACCAGGAACTTGCAAGGTTAGAGAGAGAGAGAACATGAAGACAAATTCGAATCAAATCACAATGGGTGATCAAATCAACAACGAGGCGTTTGCTACTGCAGCTGAGGTTCAGAGGCTACAGGAGCAGGTGCAATAGTTGCAGCAACTGCAATTGCGACAACAACATCAGCGACCGCTTGCGATTGGGGATGCAGACACTCCCCATACTTTCTACCAGAACAGAGCTGCTATATGTCCACCAGCCATTGCAAGGCAGGATTACGAGATCAAGCCTCAGATGATCGGATTGGTGAAGCAGCACGTGTTCCATGGTCTACCAGCTGAAACTCCGATGAACCACATAGAGAATTACGAGGAGATCTGCAGCATTACTAAGTCGAATGGGGTGCCAGCTGATTACATAAAGTGCAAACTCTTTCCTTTCTCTCTGGCAGACAAGGCATCGAGATGGCTCAAGTCTCTACCTCCTGGATCGTTGACCACTTGGGATGAATGCAGAGCTGCTTTCTTGGATCACTTCTACACCAAATCCAAGACGGCTTCGCTGAGGAACAAGATCACTACCTTCCAACAACATTCAGGAGAGTCTTTCTGTGAGGCTTGGGAGAGGTTCAAGGAGTATCGCAGAGAGTGCCCTCATCATGGATACTCGGATGGACAGATCCGTAGTATCTTCTACGATGGAGTCGAGTGGGATTACAAGAATGCTCTCAATGCTGCTAGCAATGGGGACTTCATGACTCAGAGTAAGGAAGGAGCCTACCAATTGATTGAGAACTTGGCTGCAAGTTCCAACAATCGCTGTGCGGAGTATGATAGGTCCAAGCGTGTCAACAGCATCGAGTCTCAGAAAATTGACGAGCTGAATGAGAAGGTGAATAAGCTACTGAAGGCAAGTCAAGGTCAAAGAAGTGTTCAGTTTTACGAGAATGGAATGGACCCTATTTTCTACCAGGAATTCGCCAAAGAGGGGCTGATGAGTTGCAAGAGGTGAATTATGTGAACGGGCAAGGTTTCGTGCAAAACAGGGGTTTCAACAAAAATTACAGAAATCACCCGAATCTGTCATATCGGAGCACGAACGTCGAAAATTCGCAAGATCAAGTCTACCCACAGCAAGTGAACGTTCAGGGTCAAGAGTTTCAGGGAAAATTGACCGTGCAAAATGCGGGCGTCAATACTTTTTAGGGGTTTACAGGACAGACGGGCGTGCAAAATCAGGGTTTTCAGACCAACTTTTCTCAGGATTTTCCGGGAATCAGTTCGTGCAAAATCAGGGCCATAACAGATTTCAGGGTGGATTTCAGGGTGGATTTCAGCAGAAGCAGCCATTCAACAATTTCCAGCCAACAACATCAGCCCCATTCTAAGTTTCTACAAGTTCCACGAATGACTCTCAAGATGAACTCAAAGTTCTTATGCAGCAGCTCTTGCTCAACCAGCAGAAAACTGCTAGCGATATCAATGTCAAGGTGGACAGCATGTACAATGATCTCAATGGTAAGATTGAATCTCTCTCTACTCACGTGAAGAAGCTTGACATTCAGGTAGCTCAAATCTCGGCATCTGCCAAGCGACCACCAGGGACTCTTCCAGGAAAAGTTGAGACAAATCCCAGAGAGCACTGCATTGCAATATCTGTTCAGAGTAAGATAGAGATTGAACCAGCACCGTTTAAACCAGAAGAATTAGAGGCAGCTGTAGAATTATTACCGTACATCCCTAGAATTCCATACCCTCAAGGACTGAAGAATCGTATTGACAAAGGGAGGCTAGCTGAATTCAATAAGATGGTGAAAGAGCTTTCACCTGATATCTCATTTGAAGATGCATTTAGAGGCGATCCTGGATATCGGAAGTTGCTAGAGATACCAAAGAAAGTCTTACAGTTGTCAAGGCCCTCTTTGTTGAAGCAAGGAATACACCACCTCCTATGAAGATATTGCCTAAGGTGGAAGACCCTGGGAAGTTTGTGGTTCCATGCTCTATTTTAGGAGTTGAATTTGAAGAATCTCTCTGTGATTCTGGATCTTCTATTAATCTCATGTCTAAGGCTATTGCAGAGAAGCTCGGGATTATTGAGATGAGACCTGCTCAGATATCTCTCAAGTTTTCAGATTCTTCAACCACGATTCCACATGGCACCATTCATGACTTACATGTTCAAGTAGGAAATTGTCTTGTTCCTATTGATTTCCAGGTGGTGGAGATGATTAAGGATTCTGATATGCCTCTGATTCTTGGGAGACCGTTTATGGCGACAGTGGGTGCAGTTGTGGATTTTCCTAATAGAAGAGTCTCATTCTCCAATATTGACAAAAAGGTCTTCTACAAAGCCGTACCCAATAATGAAGCAACCAAAATTGCATCTTGTGTGACCATTATCAGTGGGGAGAAATTGTTAATCAAGACAACAAAAGAGCTTGTTGCTAAGAGTGAGGTTAAGGAAGTCCTGGATGGAGACTCTCACATCGTTAACAAGGAAACCCGTCAAACGAACAAGGCCAAGGAGAAGGTGAAGAGCCAAAGAATCAAGGGAGATTCTCATATGATTTTGGTACCTCTGAGGTGTGTTGGCGACACGATTGAGTATAAGGTGAAGTACAAAGGAAGCTCGAAGCCTTTCTCCAAGGTTAGAGCTATTCTCACTCCAGAGTTTAAAGAAAAGGGTGCAGAAGCTGTGAAGGAAATGTTGAGCAGGGTTCTAGAGTTTAAGATGACTGTTCGGGGAACTTGTTTTGGAGTAAGTTCTCATGCCCATCTTCCCGACTGATACATGAGACCGAAGTCAAGCTAATGACTCAAAACAAGCGTTTTGTGGGAGGCAACCCACCGGTAAGTGTACATACTTCGTTTTTCAGTTATTTTTTAATTTTTGGTTTTGGTTCTAAGTGTTTCAGGTTTCTTTTCAAAAAAAAAAAAAAAAAAAAAAACTTTTCTTTTATTTTCATATTTTGCGTCTATTTTACCTTTCTCTTGATTAATTTTCACACCGAGACGGTGTGAAGTAAGTCTGGGGGAGGGTGTTCATCGTTTACTAACACTATTTTCTTTTGTTTTCTCTTTGAGTCAGTCCAAGATGTTTTATTGAGTCAAAACTCTGTTGGGTATTATGATATTTCTCTTGATTTGTTGTCTGATTTTTCTATCTTAGTAACCATTATTGCAGAATCCATTCAGATTTGACCAATGAAAAATCCAAAAGCTGACCAGCTACTAGAGACATCCACATTTCCAACAGAATCCACTAAGCCCGAGCTAATTTCTGAGCTCTTTCTTTTACCTCATCAGACGTGATTGATGCTCATAGGGTCTGACTCCTTGTTCGTTGCCTGACAAACACATCCTGTATGAAACATAATGGTACTCCTTTCCCTTATTCTAAAAATAATAAAGCAGAAAAGATGAAAGGATTTCCTCTTGGGTAAAGGGCTAGGAAAATTTCCTATGATCCCATTATTTTACTTTGAGAGGAATGATCACACAAGGGTTGGAAGCGAGGTTAGGAAAATTTCCCGTGATACCATTATTCGCCTACGCCTTTGAAATTTAAAAAAAAAAAGAGAAAAGAAAGGACGAAAACAAAGAACAAGTCTGGGGGAGAGAAAGAGTACCAATGATCGTGTGGATGGTTGTCATGGCATTGGACGGGAATGAGTCTATAAGATTCTTGACATTGAGATCACTGATGAGACCCAGCAATGAAAGGCTTATGGACAACGTTGTGAAATTATGGGTTGAATCTGGAAGGCTGCGAATGTCTGCGGAGAAGTACATGATGGTTCGGTTAAGATTGGTTCTGAAATATGTGGATTATAAGGTGAATGATCATTACAACATTTTAAAGAGAAGGTGAGTTCCCGTGATTTATCATGGTTTTGAGGACAAGCAAAACGCTAAGTCTTCCTCAAGCAAACACTAAGTCTGGGGGAGTTGATATATCATGGTTTTCACCGGTTTTCAACCATGATATCCATTGTTTTATCGAGTCAAAGTGTGTTTTAGAGTCTTTTATTTCTTTTATCTAGTCTTTACAGGTTTTAAGTCATTTTGGAGGAAACACGGAATTGCGGGTGCAACTGGACTTATGAAGATGTGGGATCAAGATGAAGCTTTGGAAACCTGGTATTATTTGAAAGGCTTTCCTTGATTGGATTGCTATGAAATATGGAGACAAGATAGTCACTTGAGTTAGCTTTCATTTGGAGGTGGTTTGAAGTCATTCCGATCAATGGTTAGAAAGTTATGCCATTTTTAACGAAGATATGTCAATCTGGCGAGCAGAAGAAGCATGTGCAGGAGATGAGACCAGAAGGAGAAAGATTGATCCATCCAAATCTGGATCGATCCATCCAGACAAATCTGGCGCGCAGGAATTTTCCAGACCAGTCCAGATTGATCCATCCAAATCTGGATCGATCCATCCAGACAAATCTGGCGCGCATGAATTTTCCAGACCAGTCCAGATTGATCCATCCAAACCTGGATCGATCCATCCAGACAGATCTGGCGCACAAGAATTTTCCAGATCGAGCCAGATCGATCCATCGAATTCTGGATCGATCCATCTACTTCCCAGATGAAAAAAGGAAAATTCTGTCTTTCCTTTTTAGCCCCTGAATCATCCAAACCTCACCAAATCCGACCCTAGACCTATATATACTTATTTTAAGCCACTTTTGGAGACAACACTTTTTCTCTACACACTTTTATTTTCTACACAAGTTTTTAGACTTTTAGCTTTTGGATTTTGTAAGCTCTGGGGAGATGAAGCTCTGACTCTACATCTCATGAGAAGATTTCTGAACCCCTTTGGATGTCTATTTATTTAATTATGAGTTTTTCTTCATCTCCTTCTTGTTTCTCTGCATCCATGTCTGAGTAGTTTTATAGTTAGGTTTAGGGTTTCAAGGGAATTTATGAATCATTGAATCAGACATAGATAGGGATTTATCATCTTGTCTTCACCTATCGTTGTTCTCATTGCTTAGATTAAATTGATCACTTAGTCTCTGATTTAGGGTTTAATCTATTCATCAAAAGTGTTATAGATTGCTTGATAGAACATAGGTGAGCAAATTGTCCATAGCCAACGAAAGCTGATGTTAAGGAAATTTGTGCACATATCAAACCTGCTCGTTAATGCTTGTTTAGAATTCTAAGATCAAACGACAGTTTAGATTCTTAGGTTGCTAGATAAAGTAGTTGATACCACGAAAGTGGATTGGTTATACATTCGTGTTTGAGTTTGAGACTGTGCTTTATCGTTCCCTGAATAATTGTCTGGTTCATGATCTCTGAATTCCTGCGAATTTCCCTTGACCTAACGTTTGTTTTTTATTGATTTGACACCGTTTAATTTGCTATTTTCATTTATTATTGCCATCAACATTCATATTGCCATCTTAGCTTAATTTCATTCATAAGAATTCGTAGTGTTTCACTTGGTTCTCGTGGATTCGATCCCTAATTACTACTTCGCTTGCTGTGCACTTGCAGTTATATTTAGGGTTAAAACTCTGTGTATCAATCAGCACGAAAAGAATGGAGCTTGAACCAGAGTTTGAACCTGAGTTTGAACCTGATGGAAACGTGCTTGTAGCTGAGGAGGAGCTTGTAGCTGAGGAAGTAGCTCGTTGTGGAGTGAAGATTGAGCCAAACCGAAGAAGACACGATCCTAAACCTCCCTGGTTTTTGATCCACGTTCAAAGAGTATCAACAAATGGACAAGTGATTCATTTGCACTCTTTTTCCCTTACCTTTGGTTTTGTCCCAATGGGTTTTCCAAGGAAGGTTTTTAATGAGGCTTATGAATCACTTTCACATCATCCATTTGTTGATCAAGACCCCAAATATCGACCCAATGGAACAGATATGAAGCCCATGCCATTTTATGCACATTACAGTCCTAAGAAGAGCCCAAAACAAGTGTCTAATTTTCTGGCCAAGAGAAGTGACGAAAATGGAAGTGCAAGGGTCAATTTTCAACTTAGAATTAATGTTGTTATTTTCTAGATAGTATGCATTTAGACTTGTCTTTTCTATTTAAGTTCTTTGTTTCCCTCATTGTAAAACTATCTATCTTTTTATTCTAAAACCTTTAAGTTAGATCATCTCTTGTTGGTGTGTAATATCCACAATAAATCATGTTCTTCCCTTTGGTGCGTCATATCCGAAGATAGAGCAGAGGTAAATCAAAGGTCTTTCCGCATTCTTTGTGAGACCATTCGATCCCCATCCTTTGAATCTCGAAATCCCTGGATTTTGTGGTTGCAAAGTGTGGGAGTCGAAATCAACACAATTAGAATTTGTCGGAGATTTGTTAAGGGGGATGAAATTTCTACGGATGAACCATGAACGGAGAGATCTAAAGATGGTTTTTTATTAAGCTGTGTTGAAGAACTTTCGTACAAGAGTTTGAGAGCAAAAAAGGTCTAGGGTTTTTTGCTAAGTCAATTGCGGATCCCTTTTTCAAGGGATGTAAATAGATATATATAGTCATTCTAGTTGGCTAGGTCAATCCCAAAGGGATTAGGAAAACTTCCCAATCCTTCGGGATTTCCATTTTCGCTAGTCGGTTTGACTTCGTGGGCTTTTGTCCCAACGCGAGCCGAAGATGGGCTTGCCGTCCTTGTATAGAAATGACTTCGGCCGTGTCGTCTTCCAGCTCCGTATAAAAAATGACTTCGGCCGCGTCGTCTTCCAGCTTCGTATAAAAATGACTTCGGCCGCGTCGTCTTCCAGCTTCGTATAAAAATGACTTCGGCCACGTTGTCTTCAGGTTCCGTATAGAATCGAGTTCGGCCAAATAGTTTCGTATCACTTCGGCCAGACAGTTTCGTATCACTTCGGCCAGACAATTTTGTATGACTTCGACCGGACAGTTACGTATGACTTCGGCCAGACAGTTTCGTAAGGTTTCGACTTCGGCCAAGCAGTCTCGTATGATTTTGACTTCGGCCAAGCAGTCTCGTATGATTTTGACTTCGGCCAAGCAGTCTCGTATCGTGCCCAAATGAAGCATGGCCGAAGTGGGACACGGCCGAAGTGGAGCATGGCCGAAGCCGTGCGTCGTTGCCGAAGCCGCGGGCCGTGTTGGCCGAAGTGGCTCCTCTTGCCGAAGTCTCTAGTGCCGAAGTGAGCTCCTCCTGCCGAAGTGGCTAGGCTTGCCGAAGTCTCTAGTGCCAAAGTGAGCCCTTCTTGCCGAAGTCTCCATTGCCGAAGTGAGCCAGGCTTGCCGAAGTCTCCTTTGCCGAAGTGGCTAGGCTTGCCGAATTGAGCTAGGCTTGCCGAAGTCTCCTTTGTCGAAGTGAGCTAGGCTTACCGAAGTCTCCTTTGCCGAAGTCTCCATTGCCGAAGTGGCTGGGCTTGCCGAAGTTAGCTAGGCTTGCCGAAGTCTCCTTCGCCAAAGTGGCTAGGCTTGCCGAAGTCTCCTTCGCTGAAGTGGCTAGGCTTGCCGCAGTCTCCTTTGCCAAAGTCTCCATTGCCGAAGTGGTTGTGCTTGCCGAAGTCTCCTTCGCCGAAGTGGCTAGGATTGCCGAAGTCTCCTTTGCCGAAGTCTCCATTACCGAAGTGGCTGGGCTTGCCGAAGTGACTGGTCCTGCCGAAGTCTCCTTTGCCGAAGTCTCCATTGCCGAAGCGAGCTAGGCTTGCCGAAGTCTCCTTCGCCGAAGTGGCTAGGCGTGCCAAAGTCTCCCTTGCCGAAGTCTCCATTGCCGAAGCGAGCTAGGCTTGCCGAAGTCTCCTTCTCCGAAGTGGCTAGGCTTGCCAAAGTCTCCTTCGCCGAAGTGGCTAGGCTTGCCGAAGTCTCCAGTGCCGAAGTGACTAGGCTTGCCGAAGTCTCCTTTGCCGAAGTCTCCATTGCCGAAGTGGCTGGGCTTGCCGAAGTATCCTTCGCCGAAGTGGCTAGGCTTGCCGAAGTCTCCATTGCCGAAGTGGCTGGGCTTGCCGAAGTGACTGGGCCTGCCGAAGTGAGCTAGGCTTGCCGAAGTCTCCTTCGCCGAAATGGCTAGGCTTGCCGAAGTCTCCTTCGCCGAAGTGGCTAGGCTTGTATGACTTCGACCGGACAGTTACGTATGACTTCGGCCAGACAGTTTCGTAAGGTTTCGACTTCGGCCAAGCAGTCTCGTATGATTTTGACTTCGGCCAAGCAGTCTCGTATGATTTTGACTTCGGTCAAGCAGTCTCGTATCGTGCCCAAATGAAGCATGGCCGAAGTGGGACACGGCCGAAGTGGAGCATGGCCGAAGCCGTGCGTCGTTGCCGAAGCCGCGGGCCGTGTTGGCCGAAGTGGCTCCTCTTGCCGAAGTCTCCAGTGCCGAAGTGAGCTCCTCCTGCCGAAGTGGCTAGGCTTGCCGAAGTCTCTAGTGCCAAAGTGAGCCCTTCTTGCCGAAGTCTCCATTGCCGAAGTGAGCCAGGCTTGCCGAAGTCTCCTTTGCCGAAGTGGCTAGGCTTGCCGAATTGAGCTAGGCTTGCCGAAGTCTCCTTTGTCGAAGTGAGCTAGGCTTACCGAAGTCTCCTTTGCCGAAGTCTCCATTGCCGAAGTGGCTGGGCTTGCCGAAGTTAGCTAGGCTTGCCGAAGTCTCCTTCGCCAAAGTGGCTAGGCTTGCCGAAGTCTCCTTCGCCGAAGTGGCTAGGCTTGCCGAAGTCTCCTTTGCCAAAGTCTCCATTGCCGAAGTGGTTGTGCTTGCCGAAGTCTCCTTCGCCGAAGTGGCTAGGATTGCCGAAGTCTCCTTTGCCGAAGTCTCCATTACCGAAGTGGCTGGGCTTGCCGAAGTGACTGGTCCTGCCGAAGTCTCCTTTGCCGAAGTCTCCATTGCCGAAGCGAGCTAGGCTTGCCGAAGTCTCCTTCGCCGAAGTGGCTAGGCGTGCCAAAGTCTCCCTTGCCGAAGTCTCCATTGCCGAAGCGAGCTAGGCTTGCCGAAGTCTCCTTCTCCGAAGTGGCTAGGCTTGCCAAAGTCTCCTTCGCCGAAGTGGCTAGGCTTGCCGAAGTCTCCAGTGCCGAAGTGACTAGGCTTGCCGAAGTCTCCTTTGCCGAAGTCTCCATTGCCGAAGTGGCTGGGCTTGCCGAAGTATCCTTCGCCGAAGTGGCTAGGCTTGCCGAAGTCTCCATTGCCGAAGTGGCTGGGCTTGCCGAAGTGACTGGGCCTGCCGAAGTGAGTTAGGCTTGCCAAAGTCTCCTTCGCCGAAATGGCTAGGCTTGCCGAATTCTCCTTCGCCGAAGTGGCTAGGCTTGCCGAAGTCTCCTTTGCCGAAGTGGCTAGGCTTGCCGAAGTGAGCTAGGCTTGCCTAAGTGGAGACAAAGCTTTCCTAAGTGGAGCAAGGCTTGCCTAAGTCTCTCCCTTTTTCGCCGAAGTGGAGCAAAGCTTTGCCGATGCTGACCAAAGCTTGCCTAAGCGGAGACAAGGCTTGCCTAAGTAGAGACAAGGCTTGCCCAAGTGGAGACAAGGCTTGCCTAAGTGAAGACCAGGCTTTGCCGAAGTGGAGACAAGGCTTTGCCGAAATCTCTCCCTGCTTCGCCGAAGTATCTCTGCCGAAGCGAAGCTTCCTTGGCCGGAAATGGAGCTGCTTTGGCCAGAACGGCCTCTCTTGTGCTTAAGTAGATTCGTACAGAAATGACTTAGGCACAATTTCGGCCTTTTCCGATTCTTCGTATTTTCAAACTTAGCCATTTTCCCATTGATCGCAGCTGGGTGGGTTTTGACCCCAACAGTTAGCCCCCCAGCTCGGTAGTTTCAGTGATGACAGTGCCGAGGTAGAGGAAGTCCAAGCTGGGATCAATGTGCCGTGTCGATTGGTACGAGCTGAGCTGTCATGACGCTGAGTCCGTTGTTTTTGATGTCTACCAGGTTCTCTGTCTTCAGACTGATTTTTTTTTCCAGTAGAAATTTCTTCATTCAACTGTGTTTTGGCACAGCTTCCAATGTATGATGACATCATCTTTTGCTTTATGAGCCTATATATGCTCCCCCTTCTCCTCATTTCCTCTTCACTTCTTCACTTCTCAAAAATCTCAAGGTAACTTCTCTCCTCCCTTCTCTCTCCTCCTCTTGAAGATTTTTTTTAGGTTGTTTTGTTGTTTTCTTTTGTTGTCTCTGAAATTGTTTTCGGCCAGAGTCTTCCCTGCCGAAGTAGCCCTTTGCCGAAGTGGTGCTCGGCCGAAATACTTTTTCGCCGAAGTGATTTCCTTTGCTGGGCAAAATGGAGAGTCCTTTCAATGTAAAAATCGAGATGGAGAATTGGAGTTCCGATTGTGTTAGGATTAGGCAAGACGCGAGTCTTCGGGCGTGTTCTTCAAAACGGCGAGTTTCTAAGGGCAGACACAAGCATGAGGCGCCTGATCCACCAGGATCTACTCTATCCACTGCTGAATCTTTGGAGACCCTCAGGCACCGTTTCAACATTTTCGAAGAAATTGACTTCATCCTTCCATCGCCATCGGATCGGGCCAGTGAGCCCCCACAAGGGTTTTTTACCTTGTACGAGATTTTTTTCTACATGTGCTTCATATGGTTTCCAATACCAGGAGTCATCCTTGGGTATCTGTGGAAGCATAGACTTGCTCTGGCGCAAATAACTCAGCGGGGAATTCGACACCTGGTTGGGATCGTGGTCCATAGCTTTGAGGTGGCGAAGAAGTCACCGTGGATCTTTACTCCCTTTCGAACAAAGCTCACCGCAAAATTATCGGAGGATTCCCAAGTAAAGACATATATTGGGAGGATTATTTCTTCTTTGTGCCCATCTCCGAGGCTTCGGTTGGTGCAGATTGGGTTAACAAAATTAGGACCACATGGAGAAAAATCGGTAGCCGATCCATAGCTTTACGAGCTTTTCTATCTCGTTGAACATGTCGTGACTTTCCGCCTTATTTGTTGGTTTTGCAGTTCCTATTCCACTCCCGACGTGTCCTCCGGACATAATTACGCTTTGTGAGACTCTAGCTTCCGGTGAGTGTGACTGGCAAAGAGATTTTACTCTTCAAAGAGTAGATAGAGCGCGGGCACGATACTTTGGGTATTATTCTCTGAGTTCAACTCCTTCGTGTTCTTCTAGCTGTACGAAGAGAACCATGGGGAAAAGACCATCTGTTCGCGAAAGGATGGAGGCCGAAAGCCGCGCCACGATGGAGCAGGCAGAGGTCGGCCGAACTGAGATTTATGCGGAGCAGCTGACTGCTGCCCTCGCTTTTCCCCCGGGCGACTCATCTGTTGAACCGTCCGTACTAGCTCCGTCGATCCCCATCGCAAAAGAGGTCGTGTTGGGTCTTGGGCGATTGGTCGTGCCTCCGGTTTCTCATCGAAAGGGTAAGGCTGCGGCTACCAGCGAGGATGCCGATCAAGTGAGGCCTGTCCGGAGACGTGTCCTGGCAAAGGTTGACACAGGGAAAAATCCTCAAAAGGATGACTCTCCTGGACGAAAAAGGCGTAACGCATCGGTTCGTAGTGCTGCCGAGCACGAGCTACCTTCGCAACCTGTATCTCAGCCGTTTGCTTCTGAAATGTTTTATGACGACGCGTCGG
Source organism: Pseudoturritis turrita (assembly GCA_900406555.1). Taxonomy (NCBI): domain Eukaryota; kingdom Viridiplantae; phylum Streptophyta; class Magnoliopsida; order Brassicales; family Brassicaceae; genus Pseudoturritis; species Pseudoturritis turrita. Next base: position 498,832 of record OVBL01000732.1, read on the forward strand.
CATCGGCCACTCTCTTCTCCAAGATTCTCTCCAAGGGGGATTGCTTTCCTCCTCCCGATACTCTATCCCGGAGCAAGCCATATGCCGAAATGTCTCGCCGTGGTACTAAGGTAGTTTGCGTCGACCTCCTTTTTTTGTACTTTGTTGAAATGTGATGCCTGATCTCTCTTTTTCTCTTCCGTTCAGTTCGTGGCCTCTATTAACAAGATGACGTCTGGTTACAAGGCGAACGTCCGTAAGAATGCGAGGAGGGCCGAGCGTGCACGGAAAGTGGCCGAAGAGCTTCGATCAAAGCTTACCGAGGCCGAGCGTGAGGGCGATGCTGCAATGGAGATAGCGTCGAAATGGAAGGAGGACTTGGAGTCCTATCGGGTCCAGCAAGAGGCTCAAGTGGCCGAGCTCCAGCGGATGTTGAGCTCGGAGAGGGCTATGACCGACAAGAAGGTTGAACGGGCCAAGAAGGGGGCGATGCGCGGACTGGCCAAGAAATTTCAATCCAAAGTCGACCGAGCCAAGGAGAAGATCAAGATCTTGGGCGAATCATCGAAGAACAGCGTCGTCGATCTTGCCCAAGTTGACGGGAACCTTGAACTCCTTGCGCTGCTCCGCGGTGACGAACCACCTTCGCTGGATGCCGAAACTGAGAAACTCGAGGGATGGAGAGCGAGGTACGCTGGTGCCGATGACGAGTTTGATAAGTTGGTCGCCTCGTTCGGGAACGACCTAGTGGTCTCGCCGATCTCTGAAGACTCGGCCGACGTCGCGCTCTGAAACGAGTCTGTTGAGGCGTTAGCGGCGGATGTTGGCATTCGCGTATTCTCCGGATCTAACAGGGGTAAGCTTGGTTCGAACGAAGCCTCTGAATCTGAGACGACGGCCGAATCCTCCGACGATGATTAGGGTGCGTCTTCGAGGGTAAGGTATGACGATGATGGGGAACTGCCCAAGTCATCATTTTAATTATGCTTTGACGTTATTCGGACATGGTGCCTGGATGGCTTTATCCATATTGACTTGTTATGTTTGCCTTGTGGCTTTGGCTTTGGTTGTGTCGTTTCTTTGTTGTTGAAACTTGTTGATTGAATGATGCTTTTTTTTTATCCAAGGACTGATCCGTTTCGCTACAATTTGTGCTAGTGTTAATACCGACGATTTGTTTGTTTCGTTTTGAATGATTATATTAATGTAAGCATACTTGCTTCGATGATGAGCACATGCGTTCTGACCAACGATTTGTTTGTTGGGTTTTCGGATGAACATTTCGGTTTGCGGATATGCTACCGTAAGCGTATCCGCTCTGACAATGGACACGTAGTACTGTTGCGATCAACGATTTGTTGTTGGGTTTAGGATGAACATTTCGGTTTACAGATATACTTCCGTAAGCATATCCGTTCTGACAATGAACATGTAGTACTGTTAGGACCAACGATTTGTTGTTGGGTTTAGGATGAACATTTCGGTTTACGGATACGCTACTGTAAGCATATCCGCTCCGACAATGGACATGTTATTTATATAGCGCGCGCTTTTAATCTGCTAGGATGAATTAGTTCGTTGCTTTGGCCAGCAGCAACGAGGGTGAAGAGAGGTGCCTGTTTTAGTTAAGACTTTAAGTGATTCGTGAAAGGTGCGTATGTGATGCCTGTTTCTGTTAAGGCTTTAGTAATCCGTGGAGGGTGTGACATGAAGAAAATTGCTTCGAGAAGCTTCCATTAAGTAGACGCAGAGTCTATTACAAAGGTGGGAGTATACGAGTATACGTACCCACTCCCCCCCTTTTTTTTAGGAGGGGGGCAGCTGAACTCATCCGAAGATGAGCTGCCTACGTACCCTTTGTAGGGATCAAGCCGCCCCGTAGTTCATGTGAAGTATCCTAAGTATAGTACTTCTTGAGGTGCATTGCGTTCCACGATCTTGGTATTGGGACGTCAGACATGTTGGCGAGTTCGTACACTCCGGGTCAGACTACTTTCGTGACTTTGTAAGGTCCTTCCCAGTTTGCTCCGAGTTTGCCGGCGTTCCGCTCAGCAGTATTTTGGAAAATTTTCCGTAGGACCAGGTTTCCTTCGTAGAATGGTCGATTTTGTACGTGAGAGTTGTAGTATTTCGCCGCTGCATTTTGGTAATTCTGAATTCGGATCAAGGCTTGGTCCCGTCTTTCGTCCATCAAGTCCAACTCGTCAAGCATCAACAAGTGATTGAGTCCTTCCTGCTCTGGGAGTAGTCTTCGGCAGACTCCAGGAAAATTTATCTCTGGTGGAATGACGCATTCTGTCCCATATACGAGGGCAAACGGAGTTTCATTGGTTGCTCGTCGCGCTGTCGTTCTATGACACCACAATACACCTTCCAGTTCGTCGGCCCATCGGCCTTTCTTCTGGTCGAGGCGTTTCTTGAGACCGTCGAGAATTATTTTGTTTATTGCTTCAGCCTGGCTGTTGCCTTGTGGATATCGCGGGGTGGATTTTCTCAGCCGGATCTTCCACTTCTCGCAGAAAGCTTCGAACCTTGTGGAAATGAACTGGGATCCATTATCAGTGACGATCTCGTATGGGACTCCATGTCGGCATATGATGTTCCTCCATACGAAACTTTTGACTTGTGCGTCCTTGATTTTTTCGTCGAGGCCAAATCCGATCTCTACGCATCGTTCCGGGTGTTCGTCGTCGATACAAACTGATATTACGGGGTCGCAGGGCTGATCGGCTGGTTCTTTTTCGCGATCCTCCGCAATCTGTAATTGCTATAAGAGTTAAGAGAGCTCTTTTACTGGCTCCCTGCCTGTCTTCATCTTCTTGCGTTCTGACTTGGTTATTGGATCGGTGACAGGATTCCTGAGCTTGTGTGCAGCTAGGAAGCATACACGGGACTCCTTCTGAATTTCCAAAACCATTCTGACCCTACTCGGTGTTGGGAATTTGACGCAGAGATGGTAGGTCGAGGCTACGGCGTGCATTGAGTTTAACCAAGGTGTGCCAACGATGACGTTATAGATTGCTGGGTGATCGGCTACCGAGAACTAGACGAGCTTGATGACACCCCCAGCTTCTACAGGCAGCTTGATCGTCCCGATTGTCATCGTCATTTCTCCAAAAAATCCAGTCAACGGTTTAGGGGTAGCCACTATGTCAGACGGATTGATATCCATTCATTTGAGAGTCTCTTTGAAGATTATGTCCACTGTGCTGCCCGTATCCACCAGTACCCGAGCTACATCATAGCCACTGATGATCAACTCAATTACGAGAGGGTCATCATGTGGTTTGTCGATTCCGGCTGTTTCTCTTTCTTCGAATGAGATTACGTCGTCTGGGAACTTGGAGGGTGCGGACCAGTTAATGCTGACATCGGCTCGTCGTTGAAAAGCTTTAATCGATGAGACGGTGTCTGAGCAATAGTGAGACCCATCCATTATCATGTTGATCCGTCTTCTGGGGCCAGATTGTGGCGCTTCGTCGTCCTGCCTCCCTCGCTTAAGGAGATCTTCGTTTGCCTGTTCGGGGCGGTTTGCGTTGGTATCCATGTCGAAGTCTTTGAGGCTAATATCACCTTTGAGTTTGCTGGCTGCCAGCTTGGCAGCGAGTTTCAAATCTAGGATGCGGCAGTTTGCAGTCGAGTGTCCGAAGATATGGTGATGTTCGCAATAAGCCATTTCGTCGTAAGTTCCTTGGCCCCTGGTCCACGTGCTACTCCATGTACCTCTTCCTCGGCCTTGACCCCGTCCTTGCCCAAAGCTTGACGAATCAACTTGGTAGTTATGGGCTCCTTTGAATCCCCCTTCATGTTGGATGTATCCAGGGCCTTGGTTGCCCTTTCTGTTGTTCGGTGGGTTCGGAGCAGAGGGAGGGTGGCTTGTGGACTTCACCTTTCCGTGTTTCTGGGCTAGGATCTTCACTTCTTCTTCGTTGGAGGCAAAGTCCGTCGCTCGGTGCAATGCATCCTGGATCGTGGACGGTGTGTTCAGCGCAATTTCCTTTCGGAAATCGGAGTCAAACCACAGGACTTTCTTTAACGCTTGCAGTGCGGCTTCGTCACTTATCCCTTCTACCTTCGACAGTACTGACTTGAACCGTCCGATGAAGGTTCGCAATGTTTCATTCTGTCCTTGCCCCATGGTCCACAGATCCGCGTCGGACGTTCGGCATTCCATGAATATAGCATAATGTTTAAGGAACACCGACGACAGCTGATTGAAATTTTCGATCGAATGTCTTCCCAGCCTAGTGAACCATTGGAGAGCTGGGCCTTTAAGGTGCTCAACGAACAAGAGACATTGTCCAGCGTCTTCTTCTCCTTCTCTGAAGTTTGCTCGTCCCATTGCTATTGCGAAGGCAGTCAAGTGCTCCTTTGGATCAGTTTTACCTTCGTAGACTGGTATCTTCATCTTCCCCGGATCAGAAACCCTTGCCTTAGTGATTCGAGTCGTGAATGGGGTGTTCTGTACTTCTTCAAGCACTCGGTCGAGTTCGGGAGCCTTGCTCGTAGCCCTGTGCATCTGAGATCGAACAAATTTCATCTCAGCGGCGGCTTGCTCCATGCCTGCCCGGATTTCGGCCATCTCCTCCTTTTGGGCTCGGATTATCGCTTTGCGCTCTTCCTCGATCTGGGCTCGTTGGGCCCAGAGGATGTTCTCCTCCTCTTCGGTGAAGTCTTGATCATGGGCAGGGTTGGTGTTGCTTCGTTTGTTTCGAGTTTGGGTTGCACCCATGAGTTCAGCTTCGCGGCGGTGTTCCGAGTCGTGTTCACCCTCTGGGTTGTCCTCCAGGTTGATCACTGGATTGATTCCGTCCATAGTCTGCGTGTTTGCCTCCTGTGATGTCGCGTTCAGTTCAACGGTCGTGGTTGGTTGGTTTGTAGGGAGCAATCCGCCTTGGATTCTCGTCGTGTGGTGGGGTGTTGAGAAATCGAGGGCCGTTGGGTTGAGACGTCGAAGAGGGTGCCTCATTAGGTCGACTCCTGAGCCTTTACCATGGGCTCGGCTCGCCGTTGCAAGGACTTCGAGCTTATCGGTCATTGTTGTGTTCAGCTTGTCCTGCTCCTCCGCCTTCTTGGGCAGGGTCTCCAGCATCGTCTTGATCTGTGATAGGGCCTCTGGGCTCGTCTCCATGACTGCAGGCGTTGGTGTATCTGTTGCTCCAGATCCATCGATCCCCGTGTCCTGCGGGTCGTCGGTTCGTCCATCGCTAGTCATCTTCTTCGAATCGTTCGTGCGGTGGTTCCTTGGAGTAAGAAAGTTTCAAATTTCCCCTCCTTCTAGCTCCAAATTGTGGGAGTCGAAATCAACACAATTAGAATTTGTCGAAGGTTTGTTAAGGGGGATGAAATTTCTGCGGATGAACCACGAATGGAGAGATCTAAAGATGGTTTTTTATTAAGCTGTGTTGAAGAACTTTCGTACAAGAGTTTGAGGGCAAAAAAGGTCTAGGGTTTTTTGCTAAGTCAATTGCGGATCCCTTTTTCAAGGGATGTACATAGATATATATAGTCATTCTAGTTGGCTAGGTCAATCCCAAAGGGATTAGGAAAACTTCCCAATCCTTCGGGATTTCCATTTTCGCTAGTCGGTTTGACTTCGTGGGCTTTTGTTCCAATGCGAGCCGAAGATGGGCTTGCCGTCCTTGTATAGAAATGACTTCGGCCGTGTCGTCTTCCAGCTCCGTATAAAAAATGACTTCGGTCGCGTCGTCTTCCAGCTTCGTATAAAAATAACTTCGGCCGCGTCGTCTTCCAGCTTCGTATAAAAATGACTTCGGCCACGTTGTCTTCAGGTTCCGTATAGAATCAACTTTGGCCAAACAGTTTCGTATCACTTCGGCCAGACAGTTTCGTATCACTTCGGCCAGACAGTTTCGTATGACTTCGGCTGGACAGTTTCGTATGACTTCGGCCGGATAGTTTCGTATGGTTTCGACTTCGGCCAAGCAGTCTTGTATGATTTTGACTTCGGCCAAGCAGTCTCGTATGATTTTGACTTCGGCCAAGCAGTCTCGTATCGTGCCCAAATGAAGCATGGCTGAAGTGGGACACGGCCGAAGCGGAGCATGGCCGAATTTGTGCATCGTTGCCGAAGCCGCGGGCCGTGTTGGCCGAAGTGGCTCCTTTTGCCGAAGTCTTCAGTGCCGAAGTGAGCTCCTCCTGCCGAAGTCTTTATTGCCGAAGTGGCTAGGCTTGCCGAAGTCTCCAGTGCCGAAGTGAGCCCTTCTTGCCGAAGTCTCCAATGCCGAAGTGAGCTACGCTTGCCGAAGTCTCCTTTGCCAAAGTGGCTAGGCTTGCCGAATTGAGCTAGGCTTGCCGAAGTCTCCTTTGTCGAAGTGAGCTAGGCTTACCGAAGTCTCCTTTGCCGAAGTCTCCATTGCCGAAGTGGCTGGGCTTGCCAAAGTGAGCTAGGCTTGCCGAAGTCTCCTTTGCCGAAGTGGCTAGGCTTGCCGAAGTCTCCTTTGCCGAAGTCTCCATTGCCGAAGTGGCTGGGCTTGCCGAAGTCTCCTTCGCCGAAGTGGCTAGGATTGCCGAAGTATCCTTTGCCGAAGTCTCCATTGCCGAAGTGGCTGGGCTTGCCGAAGTGACTGGGCCTGCCGAAGTCTCCTTTGCCGAAGTCTCCATTGCAGAAGCGAGCTAGGCTTGCCAAAGTCTCCTTCGCCGAAGTGGCTAGGCTTGCCGAAGTCTCCCTTGCCGAAGTCTCCTTTGCCGAAGTCTCCATTGCCGAAGTGGCTGGGCTTGCCGAAGTGACTGGGCCTGCCGAAGTCTCCTTTGCCGAAGTCTCCATTGCCGACGCGAGCTAGGCTTGCCGAAGTCTCCTTCGCCGAAGTGGCTAGGCTTGCCGAAGTCTCCCTTGCCGAAGTATCCATTGCCGAAGTGAGCTAGGCTTGCCGAAGTCTCTTTCGCCGAAGTGGCTAGGCTTGCCGAAGTCTCATTCACCGAAGTGGCTAGGCTTGCCGAAGTCTCCTTTGCCGAAGTCTCCATTGCCGAAGTGGCTGGGCTTGCCGAAGTGACTGGGCCTGCCGAAGTGAGCTAGGCTTACCGAAGTCTCCTACGCCGAAATGGCTAGGCTTGCCGAAGTCTCCTTCGCCGAAGTGGCTAGGCTTGCCGAAATCTCCTTTGCCGAAGTGGCTAGGCTTACCGAAGTTAAGTGTTCTTTTCTTTTGATTTTCGTTTTATATTCCACAAGTATTAGATCTGCTATATTCTGCAATTTTTTTTGTGTCTTTTCATCTTCTATGATTATATCCATTGTTTTAAATTGCTAGACTTCTAGATCTATGTATAAGTGAATCAGTGGTCGAATTCTATGTTTCAGATCTGCGAAAATTTTGATGACTTTTCGTATTCTGATCAGATCTTTCTCGTTAAGCCATTAAGGTTCATAGATCTTGTGTTTGTTGAAGTTAGCAGTTGCACTTTTGTTAGAATTATTTACTGGTGTTTTGTTGTTAATTTTGCAGAAATGATGCCTGAAGAAAAAGAAGAAAACCCCCGCAACAACAAGAACAATAAACTGTTGGTGGAAGCACTCACTGCTCGGATGGAGAAAATAATGGACACCAAATTCAAAGCACTTTGGCAGGAACTTCAACAACTCTCAAACGAAAAGCCGAGACGAGCCCGTCATAGGAGGGAACAAGAGAGGTCTCATGATGATTTTGTGCCACAGTTTTATAGATTTGCTGGAAATAGATATCCAGAGGACTATCTAGATTGGGAAAGAGACATAGATGATTGGTTTTCATACCATGACCCTCCAAAGGAAGATAGGCGATCAAACAGCTCGCTAAAGATGCATATTCATGGTGGAGGCATGAAAAACGCAAGTGGTTGAAGTATCCAAAAAGAACCATACTTTCAACCAAACCAGAAGCACACACCTGTCTATTGTCTAGACCAGAAGAAGAGACTTTCAAAAGCCATGGAGAAGAAGAAAGTTCTTAGCCAAGGAGCATTGTGCAAGCCAACAACAAAACCAGAACAATCCGTTGTTCAAACAAAAGCTCAGATAAGTTCTTCTTTAGATAAAGGAGTACCTGATTTATCTATTACTAGTTTGATGCACTTGTCTGTATCAAAGAGAGCTGAAACATGTGTTAGTAAGGAGCACACGTCCAAAGGTGAAGAGCCACCTGCATAAAAACATGTAATGGACCAGAAACAAGTTACACATACAATACACCCCATGTTGCTTGAGAAAACAAAACCAGAGGCACCCATATAATCTCATATGAGCAGCAGTGTACAAGAAGAAGAAAAATCATAAGAAAAAGTAGAAAAGAGCTTGCCATTGATTGCTGATTTGGAGCAGCCAACCAACCTTGTGTCAGAACCAGTCCCAACGCCATTTCCTAAAGATCACACAAGAAAGTACTGTAAGAAATTTGATCTGGTTAGGACAGAACCTAATTTATTTATGTTGGTTTCTGCTCAAGCTGAAAAATGTTTTGGTTTAGAAACTGAGAAAGAATTTTGTGTTTTAAACTCTAATTTTTACAAAATTCGTGAATTTGAGTCTTCTTTGAGAGTTTCTTTGTTTAGCAACACATTTTGATTAGAATTAAGGCAGAGTCTGAAATGGTTAAACTTTGACTAAGATTGAACAAAAAGTTTTCTGTGATTTTAATGAACCTTGCAAACTAACTTTCAAAGATCATGTTTTTGAACAAAGCTTTTCTAAGTTTGCAAAGGATATTTCTCTTTCTGATAAAACGTTGCTTGTTAAAGACTTTTGGTATTCTAATCACATTCTGATTTAATAAAAAGTAATTGAAATTCATGAAAAGGATTCTTTTATCCTTGATCACACAGATATAATGCGCTTGTCTTTGTCAAAAGAGCCAATTACAGGATTTGGAGCTGCCTTGAAGCACACAAGAAGAGTTGAAAAGAGAGAGGAAAACAAACGATTTAAGCCACCTGATCTGGACCAGAATAAACACCAAGACATCAGTTCTTTCATGCTGATGAAAGAGGAGCCACCAGACGCAGCATACAAGCCAAAACCAAAATGGAGGTATCTCTCTAACCCTTTCATATTACATTTGTATTAACTTGATCAATTCTCTTGCAGATAAAATGGATTTGAGGTCAAATCCTTTTCAAGAGGGAGGGGATGATATGATCATGATCAGCACGAAAAGAATGGAGCTTGAACCTGAGTTTGAACCTGAGCTTGAACCTGATGGAAATGTGCTTGTAGCTGAGGAGGAGCTTGTAGCTGAGGAAGCAGCTCGTTGTGGAGTGAAGATTGAGCCAAACCGAAGAAGACACGATCCTAAACCTCCCTGGTTTTTTATCCACGTTCAAAGAGTATCAACCAAATGGACAAGTGATTCATTTGCACTCTTTTTCCCTTACCTTTGGTTTTGTCCCAATGGGTTTTCCAAGGAAGGTTTTTAATGAGGCTTATGAATCACTTTCACATCATCCATTTGTTGATCAAGACCCCAAATTTCGACCCAATGGAACAGATATGAAGCCTATGCCATTTTATGCACATTACAGGCCCAAGAAGAGCCCAAAACAAGTGTCTAATTTTCTGGCCAAGAAAAGTGACGAAAATGGAAGTGCAAGGGTCAATTTTTAACTTAGAACTAATGTTGTTATTTTCTAGACAGTCTGCATGTAGACTTGTCTTTTCTATTTAAGTTCTTTGTTTCCCTCATTGTAAAACTATCTATATTTTTATTCTAAAACCTTTAAGTTAGATCATCTCTTGTTGGTGTGTAATATCCACAAGAAATCCCATTCTTCCCTTTGGTGCATCATATCCGAAGAGAGAGCAGAGGTAAATCAAAGGTCTTTCTGCATCCTTTGTGTGACCATTCGATCCCCATCCTTTGAATCTCGAAATCCCTGGATTTCGTGGTTGCAAAGCTTATCCCGAACAAGTTCAGAGTGACGATCGTAGGAGGAGTGTGTCATTTTGTCTTGTGTGTTTCAGGTGTATGCCTAGCGTGTTACCAGGAGCAACAAGGACAGTCAGCTTTTTTGTTTCTTCCGAATCAGGAGCTTGCAAGGTTAGAACGAATGAACGGAAAAGCAAAGAAGCCAGTGGAGATGGTTAATCCTGTGATTTTACGTCAAAACGAAGCTGGTGTTATCATGGACCAAGAGGGTCATGTTTGCAACGAGCAAGGCCAGAGATTGTATGGAGATGGAAACCCCATCGTGCAAGTTGCAGGTACATGCGCAAGTAGGGAGAGTAAGGACGCTTGGGGATTACAATAGACCTGATGAGTTTTATGCGAATAGGTCTGCGATAAGACTTCCTAGCTTTGATAGGAACGATTTTGAGTTGAAACCGTCCTACTACACGCTGGTTGGTCAGCATCCTTTCCATGGATTGGCTCATGAACATCCTATGGACCATATTGAGAGGTTCGAGGACTTGGTGACTAGCATGAAGCACAATGGAGTCAGTTATGACTATCTCTTTTGTAAGCTTTTCCCACACTCTCTTAGTGGTGAAGCAGCTTATTGGTTGAAGCAGTTACCAACATGATCTTTCACCAAATGGGAAGATACCAAGAAGGCATTTTTACGTAACTTCTATGATGATGCGAGATCAGAGGATTTAAGGAATAACATCTATCAGTTCACGCAGAGACCGACTGAAGCATTCAAGGCTGCATGGGTGCGATTCAGAGCTTACCAACGAGATTGTCCGCATCACGGTTTTAGTGAGGTTCAGTTGCTGGGTATTTTCTTTAGAGGCGTGGATTGGAGATATCAGATGGCTCTTGACTCTGCGAGTAATGGGAACTTCAACACGAGGTCCCCCGAAGAAGCTTATGTGTTGATTGAGAACTTGTCGTCTAGCAATAGCACCAAGAATGCTGATTTCGAGAGGCAAAAGCAAGCTGGAAACATTGATGGAAAACAGATTGCTGAGTTGAAGAACAAGTTGGATTCAGTTCACAACATTTTGGTGAACAAGAAGTCAGTTCAGTTTGCTACAGAGGTTGAGACTTTCGAGCCCGAAGAAGGAATTGAAGAGTATGTCAACTACATAAGTGGGACTGGTTTTCAGAGTCAGAGATTTGGAAATCAACAAAGCCGAGGTGGTTACAATGGTTACGGTCAGAGGAGTACCTTTATGGTAATCAGAACTCGTCTAGGTATGTCTCTAAGCCTCAGTATCATAATCCTTTCCAGAGCAACAACAATTTCAGCAGGACTTATGGATCTTCATCTTACCAAACACCTCCTGCACCAACTGAGCAAAGTGAGATGAAATCTATGCTTGAGCAGATACTAGAGGGACAACAGAAGATCACAGTTGACTTTAATGGGAAGATCAATGCCATGTACACTGATTTGAATGGTAAGTTCGAAGCTTTGAGTACTCATTTCAAGAAGCTAGATACTCAGGTTGCGCAGACTGCTGGGTCTGTGAGAAGACAAGATTGAGTCCTTCCTGGAAGGACATACACTAATCTGAAGTATCAATGCAATGCCAACATGTTGAGAAGTGGTAAAGAGCTTAATCCAGTGCTAAAAAATGGTCTAAGTATTGACAAACTCATGGAGTTAGAAGAAATTAAAGAAGGTTTCGCAGATAATTTGCCGGTGTCGGTCGACACGAGTGGAGTGTGTCGGTCGACACCCCCTAAAGACGTGCCAAAATCGAGCTCGGACGACACCAAGGGGGAGTGTCGGTTGACACCACCTGCCAGTGTCGGTTGACACCACCTGCCAGTGTCGGTCGACACTCAATACCAGACATGCCAAAATCGACCCATGTTGATCAACACATCATTGGTGTCGGTCGACACGAGCACCTACAGAAAATTGATGCATCTGGAATTTTGACTAAGGACAAAAGAGAGGTCCCTTTGTCGATCGACACAACCCCTGGTGTCGGTCGACACAAGGAGCTAGCTGCGACACCAATTTCCGAGAAGTCGAAAATTCCTTGGAACGCGTCTACAAACCCAAGGTACCATACCCATTGGCTATTAACCATGACAGTGACAAAGCACCAGAGGTAAAAGGGAAACATGCTCAACCATCATTGAGGAAGTTACCTAAGTTAGTGAATCTAAGGAAGTTCGTTGTTCCATGCTCAATCAAAGGCATGTAATTAAAGGATTTCTCTATGACACAGGAATGTCATGTCCCAGGCTGTTGCAAAGAAGCTAGGAATTTTGGATCTACAACCTCCAAATGTATCTACCGAGCTTGCAGATGGTTCTTCTACAACTCCAAAAGGCTTCATTCCTGACCTGATGCTTCAAGTAGGAGATTGTCTTGTTCCTGCGGAATTTCACATTATGGAGATGAAAAACGACAACAATAAACCATTAATTCTTGGTGCATCCTTCCTTGCAATTGTGGGTGCGATTGTGGATTATCCTAATCAACGAATCTCTTTCTCCAAGGTCAACAAGAATGTCTTCTACCCTGCAGTTCATGTCAAAGAGACTTCTTGTATGACTGTCAATGATGGAGAGAAGCCGAGTTTAAACCCTGGAGATGACACGAAGAAGGTCCAATACGTCCTCAAGATGACTCGCTCCCTTGCACATCATGAAGTCAACAAACCTGCAAATTCCAAGTGCAAAAAGATCCTATATACTCCACATTCGACTCTCTCTCTGAGATGTGATGGAGACCTGACTGACCCCAAAGTGAGGTGCAAATGGACCTCAAAACCTTTCTCCAAGTTCAGAATTATCATCCCCTTAGAGTTGAGGGAGAGAGGAGAGATAGTTGTCCAAGAGATGCTGCTGAATACTATGAAGCTCTTTCCTGGTGTTGTTCATTGGAAGTCTGGAGGAGGAATACTAGCTGCAAAGAAGGACCATCCAAAGCCATCACATGCAAGGTTCTCAAGGGATAAGGGAGATACAATGCCCCTCGCAGATCCACCTCATGCTTAAATGGCATCCAAGTCAAGCTCGTGACTTAAAACAATCGCTTGGTGGGAGCCAACCTACCGGTAAGTCTATAAATATGAATTTCAGAGTCTTGTTTTTTTTTATTTTGGATTTTGGTGTTTTTGTGTCATGTACAGGAAAATTCGGAAAGTTATTTTCCATGAGTCTCTGCGTCGATCAATACACTTGCCTGTATTGGTCGACACGACCACTTATTCAGAACAGCCTTGTCGATTTAAGCTTGGTGTCGCCCGACACCAGGCTGTGTCGGTCGACACAGGTACGATTCCTGTTTCTTTTTTTTTATTTTCTCAATTTCATATAATTTTTTTTACCGAATCTATACTTCAATAACACTGGGGACAGTGTTGTTCAAGTCTGGGGGAGGTGGTTACTGACAATATTTTTTATTTTCTTAGAGTCAGTTTGTCATTTTATTGAGTCAAAAATTTGTTGGAAACTATTATCTTTCTCTTGGTTTGTTGTGTTGATTATTTCATCTAAGTGACCATTGTTGCAGAATCAGTTCCGATCCGACTAATGAAAAAACCAAAGGCTGACCAGTTAACTTAAGACTCCCATATTTCCAACAGAAACCCACTAAAGCCTGAGCTAATTTCTGATTGTTCCTTTTACCTCATCGATGTGATTGATGTTCATAGGGCATGACTCCTCGTTCATACTTGACAAAAGACAACCTGTGTAAAAATAAATGGTTCTAACTAATAAATATATAAAGATGAGATGATTTTCGTTTGAGTAAAGGGGTAGGAAAATTTCCCATGACCCCATTATTTTACTTTGAAAGAGATGATCACACAAAGGTTGGAAGCGAGGTTAGGAAAAATTTTTGTGATGCCATTATTCGCCTACACCTTTGAATTATATTAAAAAAAAAAAAAGAGAAACGAAAAAGTGAATGAGAAAATAATAAGTCTGGGGGGAGAGAAAGAGTACCAAGTGTTGTATGGTTGGTTTGTCATAGTATTGTATGGGATTGAGTCTAGAAGGTTCTTGGCATTGAGACCAGAGATGAGACCCAGCGATGAAGGGCTTATGGACTATGTTGCGAAATTGTGGGTTGAATCGAGAAAGCTGCGAATGTCTACGGTGAAGGACATGGTGGTTAGATTTGGATTGGTTTTTGTTTCATGTGAATTACATGGTGATTGGTCAATGTGATGCTTTGAAAGAAGGTGAGTTTCCGTGTTTTCAAACTTCTTCCTTTTACTCAGTTCTCTGTTTGCTTGAGGGCAAGCAAAAGCTAATTATGGGGGAGTTGATATATCATGGTTTTTATGGGTTTTAAAGCCATGATATATGTATATAATCGAGTCTTTTATGTGTCTTTCGAGTCCTTTTCGAGTCTTTTACAGGTTTACACACATTTGGGATCATTTGGACATTATGGAGCAATTATGTAGCATTGTAGCTAAGAAGTCGAAGTTGGTGTCTTTCAAATTCAACCGTGTCGACCAACACAACCATGTGCATTGGTCGACACAGTCCGATTTTTATACCTCCACGTGAAGACCAATACTTTTTGGAGATTTGCAACTTTGCCCTGAAGTTTCATGTATTTACAAAAAAGCCCAGCTCGTGTTTAGACTATATTTTAGGGTTTTAAAGTTTTGAGAGGGGGATTACTCAGACTTTCACTTGGACGATTATTACTTTTGGTTTTTAGGAAGAACTTGGAGATTTTTAGAGCTTGGGGCTGATCTGATACTTTGTACTACGTTGAGAGAAGATTTCGAACCCCTGTTTCTATTTCTCTTTTCTGATTTATATGATATCTATCTTATTCATGTCTTTTATTTCAATTGATATGTGTAAGTAGATCCCTTGTTAGGTTTAGGGATTCTCATTAGAGATTTCATGGAATGATATATTGATTTATTGGTTAGGATTCAAACTCAATAGTTCTTCACCTAGGTTGCACTTAAAGCTAGTTTTGGATTGATCACCTAGAATCTCGATCTTAGGTTGTTAAATTGGCACGACAGTGTGATTTATAACCTGATCAAAACCTAAGTGAGCAAATTAGATAATTGCAAAGGAATTTAGATTAAATAATTTGTGAACAAATCGAACCTGGGCGTAATGCTTGTTTATAATTTAGGATTCGCAAAGGAATTTGGTTTCTTAAGTTTTAAACATAATTAATTCTCGCAACGAAAGTTGGTTTATTTTACATTAGTGATTTGAGTTCTGGAACTTGTTCGTAATTCGATTTTAACCAATTAATTGATCTTTATTACTTGATTTCCGGAGAAATTCCCTGGACCTAATGCTTTTCCCATCTGATAAACAAACCGTTTTAATTATTATTTGCATTGTTATTTAACTTATTCCATACTCGCTTAGCTGAATTCGAAACGAAAAAGTCTATCGTGAGGTTTTTGAGTCCTTGTGGATTCGACCCCTAAGTACTGCATCGATCTCTTAATTTGAGAGAGTGGCTCTAGGGATTTAATTTGAGCAATATCACTAGCCAGTCCTCCAGTACTTACGAAACCAGTGGAAGGCGAACCATTATCCCTTTACACGGCCGTTTCAGCAACAGCAGTAAGTGGAGTACTCATCCGGGAAGAGCGCAGCGAGCAGAAACCTATTTTCTATGTCAGCCAAACTCTCATCGATGCTGAAACCCAGTATCCGCAGATGGAGAAGCTGGCGTTGTCTGTGATAATGCCCGCCTGGAAGCTGAGACCATACTTCCAATCACATTGAATTGTGGTTTTGACTACCTTCCCCCTGCGATCCACCCTGCATAATCCTAGCCAGTCTGGGAGATTGGCGAAGTGGGCAATACAGCTGAGCGAATACGACATTGAGTATCAGAGCCGAACCTGCGCGAAATCTCAAGTCCTTGCAGATTTTCTGATAGAACTCCCAAAAGAAGTGATAGAATAACCAACTCCAAGCCTAGTATGGAAGCTCCACGCATATGGATTATCGTCAAAACAAGGATCCGGAGTAGGAATATGTTTAACCTCCCCGACAGGCGAAATCCTCGAACAGTCATTCAGCTTGGGTTTTCGCGCATCCAATAACTAAGCAGAGTACGAAGCTATGATCGCAGGAATGAGTCTCGCTCATGGACTTAAGGTTTCCCATATCCAGGCCTACTGTGATTCGCAGCTGGTGGTCAACCAAGTCAGCGGCAAGTACACAGCCAGAGACGACCGAATGGAAGCTTATTTGGAGATCATCAAGGAACTGCCCGCACAGTTCAAAGAATTGACATTGACACGGATACCACGTGGGGAAAAGACTTCGGCAGACGTGCTACCAACACTCGCATCCACCTCAGATCCAGACCTGAAAAGGATAATCCCAGTGGAATTCATCAAACACCCAAGCATCGACCTCTCTGACACCGTGAACGCAATCACCCACTCCCAAACAGCCAATCAGGCCGAAGGTACATCCGGGAGAAATCTCGCAGAAGAAGGCAGCAGCGATGCTACCACTATGGAGGAAGATCAACACGTGTCACCCTCGTCGGATGATGACACAATCGAGATAGAGGAAGAACCCAAAACACATCCTCCAGCTGAAAACAAAGCAGTTGAGATGGAGGAAGATGCAAAACAAACAGAAACGGATTATAGGTGCGACAAAGAATGGATGGGTGACAACCGCGTATACATCATGGACGGCGAGGTACCATCAGATAAATGAGCTGCCCGAAAATTCAGAGCTCAGGCTGCTCAATATGTCCTATTAGACGGAAATATCTTCAAGTGGAGATTATCAGGACCACTAATGGCCTGTGTCGAAGGCATCAAAGCTAGAAAAGTCATGGAAGAAGTCCACAGCAGATCGTGCGGCAACCATTCCGGAACACGAGCCTTGGCAATCAAGATCAAGCACCACGGTTACTATTGGCCAACTATGGTGAAGGATTGCGAGAAGTTTGCCGCTAGGTGTGAAAAATGCCAGCGACATGCCCTGATGATTCACCAACCAACGGAGCTGCTATCGTCGATCTCAGCTCTCTACCACTTCATGCGCTGGTCAATGGATATCGTCGGGCCTCTACTTAAATCTAAGCAAAAGAGATTTCTATTAGTCTTGACGGATTACTTCTCTAAATGGTTCAGATTCTTACGCCAACATAAAGGACACCCAAGTCGAGCATTTCGTTTGGAAGAATATCTTATGCCGACACGGAGTTTCATACAAAATCATCACCGACAACGGCTGACAGTTTATCTCTACAAGGTTCGAAACTTTCTGCGAAAAATGGAAGATACGGCTTAGCAAGTCTACGCCACGTTACCCACAAGGGAACGGACAAGTTGAAGCAGCAAAAAAAAACAATCCTTTATGGTCTGAAGAAGTGCCTGGATGCCAAAAGGGACGCTGGGCAGATGAACTCAAAGGAGTGTTATGGTCACACAAGACAACCCCGCGACGAACAACCGGTGAAACACCTTTTGCCCTTGTCTAGGGTGCAGAATGTGTCATTCCAGCTGAAGTGGAATTTCCTGGAGTCCGCCGCAGACTTCATTCGGGGCAGGAGGGGCTCAATCATCTCATGTTACTTGACGAATTGGATTTGGTCAACGAATGACGAGACCAAGCGCTGGTTCGGATTCAAAATTATCAGTAGTCAGCGGCTAAATATTACAACACAAACGTCAGGAGCCGCAAGTTCAAAGAAGGCGATTTGGTTCTCCGCAAAGTTTTTCAGAACACAGCTGAGCCAAACGCTGGCAAGCTAGGAGCCAACTGGGAGGGACCTTACAAAATCACCAAAACGGTTCGACCAGGAGTGTACGAACTTGCGAACATGCCAGACGCTCCAATACCCAGATCTTGGAACGCAATGCACCTAAAGAAGTACTATCACTAAGATACTTCGCATGAACTACGGGACGGCTTGATCCCTGCAAAAGGTACGTAGGCAGCTCATCTTCGGATGGGTTCAGTTGTCCCCCTTCTTAAAAAAAAGGAGGGAGAGTGGCTACGTATTGGGGTCAGATTCCACCTTTTGAGAATCAACAGTTAAAGATGGCTAAGTGTGGAGAAACACTAGCAATTGTACCCCTAACCATGAAGAAAGGAGTTGGATCGGGTACCCCTAACCGTGAAGGGAGAGTTAGATCGGGTACCCCTATCCGTGAAGGGAGAGTTGGATCGGGTACCCCTATCCGTGAAGGGAGAGTTGGATAGGGTACCCCTATCCGTGGAGGAAGGAGTTGGATCGGGTGTCCCCGAATCATGAAGGAGGGTGAGTTGGATCGGGCGCCCCAAACCGCGAAGGATGAGTTGGATCGGGTGACCCCGAACCGTGAAGAAAGGAGTTGGATCGGGTACCCCTAACCGTGAAGGGAGAGTTGGATCGGGTACCCGTATCTGTGAAGGGAGAATTGGATCGGGTACCCCTATCCGTGAAGGGAGAGTTGGATTGGGTACCCCTATCCGTGAAGAAAGGACTTGGATCGGGTGTCCCCGAACCGTGAAGGAAGGTGAGTTGGATCGGGTGACCCCGAACCGCGAAGGGTGAGTTGGATCGGGTGACCCCGAACCGTGAAGGGAGAGTTGGATCGGGCGACCCCGAACCGCGAAGGGAGAGTTGGATCGGGTGACCCCTAACCGTGAAGGGAGAGTTGGATCAACTGACCCCTACCTGCGACGGGGTAAGTTGGTTCGGGTGTCCCCTAACTATGACAGGAGAAGTTTACGCGAGAACCCCCGAACCATGGATGATTGGTTCGGGTACCGTGACCTCAATCAAAGACAAGACGGATCGGGGTTAAAGAAAACCATCGACACCCGAGCCATGAACCATGTTGTCACCCGAGCCGTGAACCATGGTCTCACCCGAACCGTGAACCATGGTGTCGCCCGAGCCGTGAACCATGGTGTCACCCGAGCCGCGAACCATGGTGTCACCCGAGCCATGAACCATGGTGTTACCCGAGCCATAAACCATGGTGTCACCCGAGCCATGAACGATGGTGTTACCCAAGCCGTAAACCATGGTGCCACCCGAGCCGTGAACCATGGTGTCACCCGATCCGTGAACCATGGTGTCACCCAAGCCGTGAACCATGGTGTCACCCGAGCCGTGAACCACGGTGCCACCCGAGCCGTCAACTATGGTGTCACCCGAGACGTGAACCATGGTGTCACCCGAGCCGTGAACCATGGTGTCATCCGAGCCAAGGTTCAACGGTAAGAGATTGGGCTGAGACAACGAGCCCACGGATTCAAGCCCACAAGAAAGAGATGACAAAGACAGCCCATGAATCGAAGCCCATGACGACGACATACTTTGCTAAAAGGAAATCCCGAAGAATTGGGAAATCTTCCTTATCTCTTTAGACATTAACTTAGCTGACTTAAACTTTGTATTCATATTCATGTAAACCCTCAGAAAAGGGGATCGACAATTTACCTAGCAAAACTCTGTACTTTTGCTCTGACAAAAAGCTTTCTAAGCAGCTTAATAAAATACCATCTTCGGATCTCTGTTTGTGTTTTTTTGGTGGTTTTTACTCAGAAGTTTCGGATCTCTCTGAAAGACTCGACAAATTCGATTGGCGTGGATTTATACTCCCACAATTTGGCGCTAGAAGGAGGGGGCGAACTTTTCTTACTCAAGAGAACCACCACCGAACCGATCCTAAGACGATGGCTAACGACGGAGATGATAACATCAGGAACACCGGCGTGGAGGATGAGACGAACCAACCTAAGGATGCCGGGGATGCTTCAGCAACTCTCACGGAGATGAAGATCATGCTGGAAACACTGCTCAAGAAGGTGGAGGAGCAAGACAAACTCAACAACACAATGACAGGCGGGCTGAAGGCCTTGGCAACGGCGAGTCGAACCCGCGGCGTGGGATCGGGTCTGGAATCGGCACGACGAATCGGAAGGTGCCTTAACCCAACGGCCCTGGATTTCTCAACCCCACTCAACCCGCCAAGGACTCGTGGAAGATTGCCACCACTCCAGTAAAGTTCAACAAACCTGACCTCTGGAGTCCAAGGAGCAGGTGACGAGCCAACGGAAGACGAGCTGGCCCCCATAATCAATCTGGAGGAGGAGAATTAAATGGAGCAAAACACGGAGAGCCACGATAATCCCGAACCCTTAGCAGCTGGCCAGGCCCGAACTGAAAGATGCGAAGCCGTCCTGGAAGGAGATCAAGAGCTAACCGAGGAGGAAGAGAACATACTCTAGGCCGAGCAAGCACGAGTGAACGAAGAACGCAGAGCTGGAGTCCGAGCCCAGAACGAAGAGATGGCCATGATGCGAGCAGATATGGACCGAGCAGCTGCCGACATAAAAGCTGTCCGATCCATGATGCACAAAGCAACTAGCAAAGTGCCAGATATAGATCGTGTACTAGAGGAAGCGCAGAACACCCCGTTCACAACACGGATTACTGGCACAAGAATTCCATGCGCGCCGCTGTTTCAACCTACCATCTCTGCCTCAAGTTCCCTACGCCAAACGGAGTGAAAACAATTCGAGGAAACCAAAAAGAGTCTCGTGTCTGCTTCCTCGCCGCACACAAGCTCAGAAACCCAGTGACTGATCCGATGATAAATTCAAAGCGCAAGAAGATGAAGGTCGACAGAGAACCGGTGAAAGAGCTTTCCAAACTGTTATAGCAATTACAGATTTCGGAGGATCGCGAATAAGAAGTGCCTGAACCAACTTGCGACCCCGTCATATCAATTTGCATCGACAATAAACATCCAGAGCGATGCGTCGAGATCGGAGCAACGTTGGATGAAAAGATCAAAGACAAACTCGTTGCATTTTTGAGGAAAAATATCCACACGTTTGCATGGGAAGCAGAAGACATGCCCGGTATCGATATCAGCATTGCAAGCCACGAACAGAACGTTGACCCAACATTCAAACCGGTGAAGCAGAAAAGGAGAAAGCTCGGGCCAGACGGGGCTAAAGAAGTCAACGACGAGGTAGAGAGACTCCTGCGCGTCGGGTCGATAACTGAAGTGAAGTACCCAGATTGGTTGGCTAACCCAGTGGTGATCAAGAAGAACAATGGCAAATGGTGTGTATGCGTGGATTTCACCGATCTAAACAAAGCTTGCCCAATTGAAAGCTTCCCCCTTCCACACATCGATTGCTTAGTTGAAGCAGCGGCAGGGAACGCGCTCCTGCCTTTCATGGATGCCTTCTCAGATTACAACCAGATGTTGATGAACCCCGATGATCGTGAGAAGACTGCTTTTATAACGGATCGTGGAATTTATTGCTATAAGGTGATGCCATTCGGCCTGAAAAATGCCGGAGCAACGTACCAGCGTCTGGTGAACAAGTTGTTCGCTGATCAACTCGGAAAGCCAATGGAGGTTTACATAGATGACATGTTGGTGAAATCACTAAAAGAGCAGGATCACGTCACTCATCTCAAGGAATGCTTCTCGCAGCTAAACTTTCACAACATGAAGTTAAACCCGACCAAGTGCAGATTCCCAGTCACCTCGGGAGAATTCCTCGGTTATCTAGTAACCCACCGCGGCATTGAGGCTAACCCTAAGGAAATCAACGCGCTAATCAATATGACTTCACCAAAGATGAAAAGGGAAGTGCAAAGACTTACCGGGAGGGTAGCTGCACTTAACCGATTCATCTCATGGTCCACCGACAAATGCCTGTTTTTCTACGATACCTTGCGAGGGAACAAGAAGTTCGAGTGGACGAAAAAGTGCGAGGAAGCAATTCAACAATTAAAAAACTACCTGGCTACCCCTCCAGTTCTCACAAAACCAGAAGTAGGAGAACCACTTTTCCTTTACACCGCAGTTTCCGCCACAGCAGTACGCGGCATGTTGATTCGAGACGAGCGTGGGGAGCAGAAGCCAATCTTTTACGTCAGCAAAACCCTTACAGACGCTAAAACAAGGTACTCGCAAATGGAGAAATTGGCACTATCCATAGTTATGTCGGCAAGAAAGCTAAGGCCATACTTCCAGTCTCACTCAATTGTCGTCCTGAGCACCTTCCCGATAAGGTCCGTTCTACACAGCCCAAGTCAGTTAGGAAGGCTCGCAAACTGGGCAATCGAACTAAGCGAATATGACATTGAATATCGCGGACGAACGTGCTCAAAATCTTAAGTCCTGGCCGATTTTCTTATCGAACTACCTGAAGAGGGCATTGACGGCGAGACGTCGAGCCAACTTTGGAAACTCCATGTCGATGGCTCATCCTCCAAAAACGGCTCGGGAGTGGGGATACGGCTAACTTCTCCGACTGGCGAACTACTGGAATAGTCATTTTGCCTTGGCTTCCACGCATCCAACAATGAAGCAGAGTACGAAGCCTTGATTGCTGGGATGAAGCTTGCTAATGGCCTAAAGATCGAGCAACTCCATGCATTTTGCGAATCCCAACTAGTCGCGAATCAGTTCAGCGGTGAATATGCGGCAAAGGATGATCGAATGGAAGCTTACTTGAAGATCGTCAAAGAATTAGCTGCACAGTTCAAACAATTCATCCTAACACGTATTCCGCAAAGGGAGAACACCCCAGCCGACGCACTCGTAGCCCTTGCATCAACTTCCGATCCGGATCTAAAGAGAGTAATCCTGGTAGAATTCATCCAGCACCCGAGCATTAATCTTGGCAATTCAGTGAATGCCATAACTCGTTCACAAGCGGCTAGATAAGCAATGGAAGTCACAATCGGACAGGAGGAGATAGATGACATGCATGAGGAATCGACAAATCTACCATCCATTGAGCCGGAAACCGCCCCAATGGAAGAAGATATTCTTCAAGAATCACCAATCATCGAAAGCAGCAACGATCCCGGCATCGAACCCAACAGAGAAGCAAACGAGATCAACGACGATGCAGAATATGGCTGCGACAAGGAATGGCTCGGCGCAATCAGAGAATACATATATGATGGAATCTTACCAACCGAAAAAATGGGCGGCTCGTAAGCTCCAAGCTCAGGCGGCTCGTTACGTCCTACTCGATGGGAATGTATTAAAGTGGAGATTCTCAGGACCATTGCTAAACTGTGTGGAAGGAGAGGACGCAAGGAAGGTTATGGAGGAAGTTCACAATGGTTCATGTGGCAATCACTCTGGAGGGAGAGCACTTGCAATCAAAGTCAAACTTCATGGTTATTATTGGCCAACAATGATCAATGATTGTAGGATGTTTTCAGCCAAATGCGAAAAATGCCAACGCCACGCACCGATGATTCATCAACCAACAGAATTACTTTCATCCATCTCATCGCCGTATCAATTCATGCGATGGTCTATGGACATCGTCGGGCCACTACATCCCTCCAAACAGAAACGTTTCCTGCTGGTGTTGACGGATTATTTCTCAAAATGGGTCGAAGCCGATTCATATGATAGCATTAAAGACGCACAGATGGTAGCCTTTTTCTGGAAAAACATCATATGTCGGCATGGTGTACCATACGAGATTGTGACGGACAATGGCTTACAGTTCATCTCCAATCGTTTCGAAGCTTTCTGCGACAAATGGAAAACTAGACTCAGCAAGTCTACTCCAAGATATCCACAAGGGAACGGTCAGGCCGAATAATTTAACAAGACGATCCTCGATGGTCTGAAGAAGCATCTTGATGAGAAAAAGGGACGTTGGGCTGAAGAACTGGAGGGAGTACTTTGGTCTCACCGCACCACCCCAAGACGAGCAACGGGGGAAACCCTATTTGCCCTCGTATATGGAACAGAATGTGTCATCCCACCGGAGATACATTTCCCAGGAATTCGCCGGAGACTATTACCAGAACAAGAAGGGCTCGGTCACCTATTGATGCTTGATGAACTGGACTTAATCAACGAAAGAAGGGACCAAGCCTTGATCAGGATCCAGAACTATCAGACCGCAAAATACTACAATTCCAATGTTCGAGAACGAAGATTCTACGAAGAAGATTTAGTCTTGCGGAAGGTTTTCCATAACACCGCGGAAACGAATGCCGGCAAACTGGAAGCAAATTGGGAAGGACCCTACAAGATCACCGAAGTAGTCAAACCTGGAGTTTACAAACTTACCAACATGACAGATGTTCTAGTCCCGCAATCATGGAACGCAATGCATCTCAAAAAGTATGATCACTAAGCTACTTTACATGAACTACGGGGCGACTTGATCCCTGCAAAGGGTACGTAGACAGCTCGTCTTCGGACGGGTCAGTTGCCCCCTCCTTTCAAAAGGGGGGGAGTGGGTACGTATACGCATACTCGTATACTCCCATATTGTAACAGATTCTACGATCTATCAAAGCTTTGCTTTTAAACACAGTTTTCATCTAAACATCCCTCAAGGATCACTAAGTCTTAACAAAACAGACATACTCGAGCAAATCAAGCTACAATGGGCATTACGCCACATCTCCATTACTGCTGGCCACAGTAATGAAATCTCGTATCCATCTCGGATCGACACTATCACATCCGTCTCAGGATTATAAGCGCGCTATACAAATATTCGTTCATTGTTGGAGCGGATACGTTTATGGTAACTTATCCGTAAATTGAAATGTTCGTTCTAAACTATACAAAGCATATGTCTATTATCGGAGCGGAAGCGTTCGTGTTGACACATCCGTAAACCAAAATTTCCAAACTAAACTATGCAAACAAATGTTCATTATCGGAGCAGATAAGTTTATGGTAATCTATCTGTGAACCGAAATGATCATCTCCAGACTGATCATCTCATAACAACGCAAACGTAAGTTTGTATCCGTTCGTCGAAACAACTACTCAACAAAAACAATGAAAGCAAGGCATTTTCGAATCTGTTGTTAAACAAAAGACATATATATTCAAACGCAAGAGTTAGCTAAATCAGCAACCAGGCGATAATAATAAGTTCTTAGAAAACTTGGATAAAGCCGTCCAGGCATTAAACAAAAAAGAAAAGGAGAGTTTTAAACTAGACAAATAATAGAGGATCATACTCCTCTGTTATCTCAGGGGTCGTGACTACCCTGTGCTCCGGTTCCACCATTTTCTCAGCTATATCACTTCACGGCGCTTTGTTCTCCTCGAGCAGCGACTCAACAAACTCTGCGACTTTTTCCTCCAGAGTAACCTCGAGAGCTTCCGCAAAAGATGGTTCGGAGACTGCCTCCTCAGCAATCTCCACTGGACTAAGATCAGCTAAACCAGGCGTCCCCTTGTTAGAGCCAAAAAATCATGTATCCCGATGCTTGCAGCAGCAGTCTCCATGGGCTCGCCGTCATTGAGCTCCTTGAGAATATCAGATCGGACTGGAGACAGTCTTAGGATTCCTCTCATTTCTGCCACGAGCTGAGCAAATGCCTCGTGAGCTCCCATCAAGTCCTCCTTCTGCTCAGCTAAAATCTTCGCCTCGGCATCTAGAGATGGCGGTTCATCGCCTTGGAGAAGCCCAATGAATTGGAGATTGCCTTCAATCTGGACAAGGTCAAGCATGTTCTCCTTTGGCTCACCGTCAATCTAGCCAAGAAGCTTTTCGGCTCGGGAAACTTTGCCTTCGAGCATCATCATGGTCTCGCGCTTGGCCTCTATAATAGCTTGCTCGACCTTACTCTCAAGAAGCTCGTTCGCAGTTTCTAGCTGCCTTTTCAAGCTAGTTATATGAGCGTCCCGCCTCACTTTGCCTGACCCCAGCTGCATGATCCGATCGTCGGCTTCTTTGATGTGTTTTCTACTCCCTTCTGCATCAGCTTCAAGGTCCTGGATCCTCTTAACGGCTTTTTCCTGTTCAGCAGCCTGGTTTGCCTCGGCTTCTTTGAGCTTCCCATCCAGCTTTTATCCTTACCCTTCCCTTTGCCCTTATCTTTATGCGGCAGTATTTGAGAACCAGCTGGGCGAAGCCCCACGACGACTCCTCCAGGAGCCAGAGAGGAAGGAGTCAGTTCGGAAAGATTTTTAGCAGGAGCCGGTTCGAGAGCAATGGCGGGGCAGATTGAGGGTTCGGGGGACGAGATTGATTTAACGCCTTGGCTTGCTTTGCTCTCTCTTTAGCTTCTGCCTCTGCCTTGGCTTTCGCAGCAGCTCAATCTCTAAAGGTAGGTCTTCCCATGGTATCTCTCGAAGAATGAGAAGGAGATGGCTATTCAACTGACTGTCCTTCAAAAAGGGCTCGGGCTCTCTCCACTCGTCGAAGGCTGAAATCCCTTGACCGTTACACTTGCGAGCTGAAAGCATTTCATGAACCTCAGACAGATCAGGAGGCAATGAAAGGCAGAGATGACGAACTGCAAAACAAAAATATTTATGAGAGGTCAGGAAACCCAAAAAAGGAAAATCATTAAACAATGAAAACCTGGGCCGTGTCCCAAGTCAAGCAACGGATCGGCTACCAATTACCCCTCAGCCAGTCTTAACAGATCGAAGACACGTCGAACCCACCGATGCTTCGGTGATAGGAACAAAAAAGAAAAACTCTTCCCAATTATCATCTTTGGACGGGAAACCCCTTATTATATTCCTCCTGGCTTTGCCCGACACGTAATACTTCAGTTCTCTCTTATTATGGCGTCTAAATTCGAGCAAGTGCATCAGGTGTTCGACGCTAACTTCCAAATCGCATTCATAGCTCCTAGTGAGAATTCCAACCATGTGCCTGATTCCCCGAGCATTGATTTGAGAAATGGCCAAGTTATACTTCCAAAGAAACTATAGGATAACTTCAGGGATCGGGAACCACAACAGGCAGTGGTAGAAGAAGCCTTCGTAGAGAGTAAAATGATGATGGGGAGGATGATTGGCTCGGTCTGATGGTGAAAGAAGAACAAGCTCGACTTCTTCCGAAATACCGAATCGATGCCTAAGGGCCGTTAGTGAATCCATGGTTGAAAGGGTTAAACCAGGTGGATCGGGTCGCTTTTTTTTCTTTTTCTTCGGAGCCTGACGGTTAGAACCCATCAATCGCTTCAATTCCTGCCTAGGCACAGTTGGGTCAAAAAACCAGTCTTCTGGTTCGACTTTTGGCATATCGGGATCCGCTACATCAGTAAAAGGGTTCACAGCCTCGTCAAAAGGAGAATCGTGAAGCTGAGGTACTTCAAACCTTGAAGAATTCCCGGAATTGCTACCAGCTCTCGAGGATTCAGAGAGCACCATTTTCCTGCCAAAGAGAGAGGGTCCTATCCCCGAATTGCTTGGGTCATCCAGATCCTCCGAGATGTGTGCACCAGAAGAATCTTCCCGGCTACAGTTTTGGGTAACAAACGGATCGGAAGAGAGAGTTGGTTCGGGAAGCACAGACTCCACTGAAATGCCAAACAAACGGGTATACGAATCGGGGGACATAGACACAGGTGACTGAGACATCTTTTTGAATTAAAAAATGGATCAGGGTCTTTGGAAGAGAACAGATAGGGATCCCTAACAGCTCGGGAAGGGAAATCAAAGTTTCTAAGATTTAGAGGATAGATCGGGGTTCTCAGCAGCCTATCAAAACAGATCAAAGCCTTTAGGAAACTGAAGAACAAGTTGAGATCCTTTAGAAAAATTGAGAGTCAGATCCAAGTCTTCAAACGAACAGCCGGGAAACTCAAAGATAGCGGCGGAGCCGGTTGAATATGGATCGGAAAATTCGAATGGATCGGCAGCGGAGGAAGAACAACGGAGTTTCTACTTGAAAATAACTTAAGCAAAAATTAGAGAGAGAAAGAAGAGAGAGGTTACCTGATGGGAAGAAATTTTCGGAGAAGTGAAGTAGTGAAGAAATGAGAAGTATCACGGATTATATAGGCAAATGGTGACGTCATCCGCCTTGGGAACCAGAAAAAATTGCTTGCACTACCGATAAAGGTATCAGGGCAGCAAAACCCCGAATTGAGTTTATGAAGGCATACCCGAACTAAATCAGCAATGCTATAAACACGGTAATACTACAAAGAGATCGTTCGGGGTTATCCACGGATCACGGTTCGGGATCATCATCAAAAGATAGTTCAGGGGGACCACGAGAACTGTTGATATCACTCGACCACTTACAGCTTGGCATTAACATTACTGATACTACCAAGCTGGGGGGCTAACTGTTGGGGTCAGATTCCATCTCTTGAGAATCAACAGTTAAAAAATGTCTAAGTGTGGAGAAACACTAGCAATTGTACCCCTAACCGTGAAGAAAGGAGTTGGATCGGGTACCCCTAACCGTGAAGGGAGAGTTGGATCGGGTACCCCTATCCGTGAAGGGAGAGTTGGATCGGGTACCCCTATCCGTGAAGGGAGAGTTGGATCGGGTACCCCTATCCGTGGAGGAAGGAGTTGGATTGGGTGTCCCCGAACCGTGAAGGAGGGTGAGTTGGATCGGGTGACCCCGAACCGCGAAGGGTGAGTTGGATCGGGTACCCCTATCCGTGAAGGGAGAGTTGGATCGGGTACCCCTATCTGTGAAGGAGGGAGTTGGATCGGGTGTCCCCGAACCGTGAAGGAAGGTGAGTTGGATCGGGTGACCCCGAACCGCGAAGGGTGAGTTGGATCGGGTACCCCTATCCGTGAAGGGAGAGTTGGATCGGGTACCCCTATCTGTGAAGGAGGGAGTTGGATCGGGTGTCCCCGAACCGTGAAGGAAGGTGAGTTGGATCGGGTGACCCCGAACCGTGAAGGGTGAGTTGGATCGGGGGACCCCGAACCGTGAAGGGAGAGTTGGATCGGGCGACCCCGAACCGCGAAGGGAGAATTGGATCGGGCGACCCCGAACCGCGAAGGGAGAGTTGGATCGGGTGACCCCTAACCGCGAAGGGAGAGTTGGATCAACTGACCCCTAACTGCGACGGGGTAAGTTGGTTCGGGTGTCCCCTAACTATGGCAGGAGAAGTTTGCGCGAGAACCCCCGAACTATGGACGATTGGTTCGGGTACCGTGACCTCAATCAAAGACAAGATGGATCGGGGTCAAAGAAAACCATCGACACCCAAGCCATGAACCATGTTGTCACCCGAGCCGTGAACCATGGTCTCACCCGAACCGTGAACCATGGTGTCGCCCGAGCCATGAACCATGGTGTCACCCGAGCCGTGAACCATGGTGCCACCCGAGCAGCGAACCATGGTGTCACCCGAGCCGCGAACCATGGTGTCACCCGAGCCGTGAACCATGGTGTCACCCTTGCCGTGAAACATGGTGCCACCCGAGCCGTGAAACATGGTGTCACCCGAGCCGTGAACCATGGTGTCACCCGAGCCGTGAACCATGGTGTCACCCGAGCTGTGAACCATGGTGTCATCTGAGCCAAGGTTCAACGGTAAGAGATTGGGCTTAGACAACGAGCCCACGGATTCAAGCCCACAAAAAAGAGATGACAAAGACAGCCCATGTATCGAAGCCCATGACGACGAATACTTTGCTAATCCCGAAGAATTGGGAAATATTCCTTATCTCTTTAGACATTAACTCAGCTGACTTAAACTTAGTATTTATATTCATGTAAACCCTGAGAAAAGGGATCGGCAATTTACCTAGCAAAACTCTGTACTTTTACTCTGACAAAAAGCTTTCTAAGCAGCTTAATAAAATACCATCTTCGGATCTCTGTCTATGTTTTTTGTGGTTTTTACTCAGAAGTTTTGGATCTCTCGGAAAGACTCGACAAATTCGGTTGGCGTGGATTTATACTCCCACAGTACGTATACATGTATACTCCCATGTCTTGAAAACGCGATCTTTCGCATGACACTTCTCAAGAAAAACGATTTCAAACTTTCAAACACAAACTCGTGTCACTCGACCTATGCAAGTCACAACCTTACATCCTTCGCCTCGTCTGTTGCTGGCCACAACAGACGAACTACTGCATCCTTTGTGGATTTTAACCATTATTTCTATACGAAATAGGATTCTCAACACCCTCTCACGGATATAGAAGCGCTCTATATAAATTCTAACTAGGCATATCCTGGCCTAATATCCGAAAGGTATATCCTGAACGATATTCTTACAAGTTTACCTTCGAGAAGACCCATAAGTCAAAAACTCGCAAGTCTTAAAACTCGAAATAAACTCTTAAATCCAGTAAACACTTCTTGGTACACTGGTCATAAACATCTCCAAAACATGATACTAAACCCACCAGTTGGTATGAGATTTTAAACATGTTTCATTGTAAAAAAAACGGGAATATAAGTCGGAACACCGCAAACCCTAAAACTGGCAACGAAGCATTCAAAACAAAAGGCAACCATACGTTTCCGAACATGATGGTTCGCGACATCACAACAAATACGCGAATGAAAACATAAGCAAATAAATCCGACAAAGATGAAAGATGTCACGCCAACAAACCGCAATCATTACAACAAAAAACTTGGCAGTAACATACAAAAAACCGTGTGGATAAAG
This sequence comes from Pseudoturritis turrita, assembly GCA_900406555.1. Classification (NCBI taxonomy): domain Eukaryota; kingdom Viridiplantae; phylum Streptophyta; class Magnoliopsida; order Brassicales; family Brassicaceae; genus Pseudoturritis; species Pseudoturritis turrita. The sequence continues at coordinate 529,034 of OVBL01000732.1, forward strand.
CCTTCCAGGCACTCATGTCCAAAATACCATAGAAAAGTTTCGAATCAAAGAAACAGAGAGAATAAAGTCAGTTGGGAGGATCCAGCTCGGCGGTCATTTCCTTGGCAAGATCCGAAACTCCGGGTGTGGCGACATTCAAGCCTCCAAAGTCTGTGATCCCGGCTGTTGTCGCCGCAATCTCCTTTGGCTCGGTACCTATGAGAGTATCCACAGAATCTGAGGAAACAGGTGAAAGCGTCAGATCTTATTTTTCAACTCGGCCTCAATCCTCTCAAAATCATCAGTCGCGTCGGCCAAATCAGCTCTCCACCCTGTCAGCTTAGTCACCTTGTAGTCAAGAGCAGGCACGTCCTCTTTCTGCAGAATCTCAAGCAACTGAAGGTTGCTGTCGACCTAGGCTAGATCAAGCTCCTTCTCCTTCGCAGCCTTCAGCTCGTCAATGCTCTTCTCGATCTTGGGAAGCCGTTCCAGAAACTTCCCCGACGTCTCTCGCCTCGCTGCCTTCTAGGCCTTTTTAACATTTGCCTCGTGAAAAGCATTGGCAGCGTTGAGCTGTCTTTTCAGGGATTCGATTTCGGTAGCTTTCTTCTTCTTAGAGCGGTCCAACCTCATAGCCAAATCACTGGCCTTGTTCCACTCATCCTTGAGAAATGCCTTCTCCTTCTCGAGGGTTTCGATCCAAGCCGAAGCAGTTGCCAGCTCGTCAGCGTGTCTGCTCTCCATCTCGGCGACCTTATCCTTGAAGAAGGATACGTCCTTGCGAGCATCTTCGATCCAGCGCCTGTCCTTTCGCATATCTTGCTCGAAAGCAGCAACAATTTTGTTGATGGATGCGACGAACTGATCATAGGAAGAAATAACTAGTACTTAATCTTTTTACTTAGTGAAGCATGCAATCTCCAAACGTACCTTGGTGCCTCGGAGCGACATATCAGTATATAGGTCGCCATGAGATAGCACATCAAGAGGCGGCAGTCTATCTCCTGAGCAGCAAACCTGTGAGAAGAGAGTCGCTGAGGCTTCCCCGTCATTACAGATCGGCTGGGATCCTTCGTGTCTAAAAGACGCTGGTATTGGCTCGACAGAGTTTGGGTCGGTAGGCTTTTGGCATTTCCTTGTTTCTTGTTTTTCTTTGGCTTTTTCCTTGTCAGGCTCGGCGGCAGCACGTTTCTTCCTGCCATCATTTTGTTGGGACATCACCGAGCTGGAAGGTCTGGCAACTGAAACAAGAGCTGAAGCCATTTGCCTGGCTTTGGCATCAAGGGTTGAAGGCTGCGGAAGAGTTTGATGCTCCGTTCCGGCGTTGATCTCACCAACCATTTCAGGATTTGGCTCGGCAATTGGTTTAGCCCCATCTGCGGCTCGGCTGGCAGCTTCCTTTTCTTTCTTCTCCTTTAAAGCTTGCTTGTGGCGGATCGTCAGTTTCTTTCTCATAGCTTTTTCTTGGAAATTTTGGGGTGGAGATTCAGATTCCGAGCTGTCTGATACTTCAACACCGACAAAGATGGCTCGGGCTTTTTCAACTCTCCTTAGGGAAAAATGATTTTCCCAATGGCACTTTCTGGCAGCAAGCGTGTTCCGAAGCATGAGCGTATCTTCTGGGTAACGTGAGAGAACCTGCCGAACTGTAAAAAAAAAATAAGAAAAAGTGTTGGTCAGCTCGCCACAAAATAAAACCTTTGCAAATCTCCTGAAAAGTCTACGGCTCGCCCACCAATAGTTCCCCACTCCACCTTGACGTAATGGACGCTTTCGGCTTCGACCGTAGCATCATTAATAGGAACAAAGAAAAAAATAATTCCCCCAGTCATTGTCTTTGCTTTGGAAGCCTTCGATGATCTTTTTCTGCTTCTTATTAGAAATATAGTAAGCTTTGGAGTTTTTGATCTTTCAAAATTCAAGGAACTGCCGCAGATGGGAGATGCGAACGGTCATATCACACTCGTAGCTCCGAACCAGAATCCCAACCAAGTGACGCATCCCTCGAGGAGTAATTTGGTTCGGTGCTAACCCATGTTTGGACAGAAAATGGATGATCAATCCGGGAATTGGAACAAAGCAGACATTGGTAAAAGAAACTCTCATAGAAGGTGAAATGCCCAGGCGGTGGAGATTCGGCTCGGTTTGTTGAGGCAGGAACAACCAGATCAACATCTTCTGAAATATTGAATCGATGCCTCAATGCCTCCAAGGACTCAGCGGATCACAAAGACGACCAGGTGGGTCAGGTTGTCTCTTAGGAGCTTTCCTCTTAGGTTTTCGCCTCATCGATGTGCTAGCTTGGTGGCTCGCAAATAGTCTCTCCAACCGTACTTTTTATGCCTCGTCAAGAATGTATTCTTCTGGTTCGGCTTTGAATTCTTCAAGAGCTTTCTGTATCAAAATTGTCTCGGTGTCTGCCTCGGCATCAAAAGCTTCGTCAACCAGAGTTGGGATATCAATCTGCAGCCGACCCGACGGAGAATTAGGATCAACTGGCTCGGAAATCTGAGGAGATATTGCAGACTTTGGCTCGGGAATACGCTGATACTTGGCAGGAATTGGAGAGATTTTGGTTCGGAAACACACTTGATACTTAGCAAAAAATTGAGGAATTTTGGCTCGGAGACACGAAAGATCAGGACAATGCCGCGACCCAGATGAAGATGGATCGGAAAATGCAAAGAGTCGTCGGACGAGTTTGAAGATGGATCGGATAATTTAAAGGACCGCCGAGCCACGTTTGAAGATAGGTCGGAAAACTCAAAGCTTCGGCGGTGGAAGAGAAGAAATGATAAAAGACCCAGCCAAAAACTTAAGCATAAAAAGAGAAAAGAAGAGAGAGAAGAGAGCTACCTAATTTTTCGGAAATGTGGAGAAATAAGTTATGAGGAGTGAAACAAGGATCTCAACTGATAGACACATGAGAGCATGGCGCGTGACACCACGCGGCCTTGGGAACATGCGAAAACAGTTGCGGTTCCCAATAAAGTTATGGTTAAGAAAAATACTCCGTCATCGAACCACTATCGCTACCGAGCCAAAAAAAATCACTCAGCAAAATGGCTCGGCAGCCTATTGCAACAGTTCGGCAGAATAAAGACGGCTCGGCAGTCAGACAACCCAGACGGCTCGGAAACTTCAGCTGCCAAGAAAATTCCTAACAAAGCCGAACCAAAGACGACTCGGCAGTCAGACAACTCAAACAGTGTGGCAATGATGGGTCCCGAGGCAATCCCTGATAATACAGAACCAAAATAGCTCGGGAACATGACACGCCAGTGTTGGCTCGGTAACAAACGCCTCAGCAAGTATTCCCACCAAAGTGGTTCGGCAACATAAGGAAATTCTCGGATGCCAATCTCGGAGATGGCCAACTTTCACCTCGTCATCATCATCACTGACTCTGACGAGCTGGGGGGCTAACTGTTGGGGTCAATTTCCACCCCATCAGATTGACCACCGAAAATGGCTAAGTAAAGATCTTAGGCCTAACCGACTGTTGGGGTCGTTTTCACCCCGTCAATATCAACGGTTAAAAGTACTAAATATGGGTGCCAGGCCTAGCCAAATGGAAGAAAGCCTAGCCAAACAAGCCATAGTGGTGAAGACAGTAACGAACCGCAATCCCTGGCTCGGCATCACAGAGAGACAGTGGCGAGCCGTAACCCTGGCTCAGCGTCGGGGGAAAACAGCGACGAGAAGTAACCCCTGGCTCGGTGTCAGGCAGAGGCAGTGGCAAATCGCAACCCCTGGCTCGGCGTCGGGAGGAAATGGTCACGAACCAAACACTTGGTGGCGAACCAAATACTTGGTGGTGAACCAAACACTTGGTGGCATCCTGGTGAACCAACAAACGGTGACGAGCCAACATGCTGGCGAACCAACAAACGGTGACGAGCCAACATGCTGGCGAACCAAGAAACGGTGACGAGCCAACATGCTGGCGAACCAACAAACGGGGACAAGCCAACATGCTGGCGAACCAACAAACGGCGACAAGCCAACATGCTGGCGAACCAACAAATGCTGACGAGCCAACATGCTTGCGAACCAACAAACGGTGACGAACCAACATGCTGGCGAACCAACAAACGGGGATCAGCCAACATGGCGAACCAACACTTTGACAACAAGCTAAACTATGGTTGACGAGCCAAAGTATGGTTGACGAGCCAAATGTTTTGGTGGCGAACCAATACTTTGACAACAAGCTAAACTGCTGATAACTCCAAGCCAATGAGCTTATCACCGAGCCATGGAGCTCGGGTCGGTAACACACCTAGCCATGGAGCTCGGGTTGGTAACACACTGAGCCATGGAGCTCGGGTCGGTAACACAACAAGCTAAACTGCTGAAAACTCCGAGCCAATGAGCTTATCATCGAGCCATGGAGCTCAGGTCGGTAACACACCGAGCCATGGAGCTCGGGTCGGTAACACACCAAATCACGAATGGACTCGTCATAACCAAGCTGAAGCTCATCATAGAAGATAAAGCCAAGTTCGGACAGGAAGTTGGGCCGAGCTAAGCAAATGAACGTATGGGCCGAGACAACAAGTCCATAACAAAGATGTGAATGTCAAAGCCCCTAGCTAAAGCCGAGACAACGAGCCGCAAGAGGTTGGTGGGCTAAGTTAGCAGGTCAAAGTAAGAACCCACACCCGAGCCGACTTAGGAAAACCAGAGAAGAAAGGAAATCCCGAAGAAGAAAGAAGTTTTCCTTTATCGTTTAGGAAGAGGCTTAGCTGACTGATCCTTGTATAAATAGACATGTACCCCTTTGAAAAAGGGAGGAGCAATTTTACCTAGCAAAACACTTGTTACTTTCTCTGCAGACAGCTTTCTAAACAGCTTAAATAAAACCATTATCTTTAGATCTCTGTTCTTGGTTTCTTTTCATAGAAGTTTGTCGAATCCCTAAATTTCCCTAACCAAGTTTAGTTGTGCGAGTTTCGACTCCCACAATGTTTATTTGTGTTCTAATTAATTTATTCTTTCTATATTCCAATAGTTTTTAATCAATTTATTATTCATTTTTCAACTAAAAACATATTTACTCTCCCAGTCGCGATAGTCGAAGTAGCCACCGTCGAAGCAACCACTAGAATGAGTCATCTCCGCCGCCGCCCCTTTGACAACATCTCCATCTAGGCGTTGCTTTTACTATTCTCTCTCTCTCTCTCTCTCTCTCTCTCTCTCTCTCGGTGATATCTTCGGCTTAACCGCAACCGGCACAACCACCAAAACCACCAGATCCACTGGATCCGCCGGATCCAACCAAAAGTCTGGAATACCAGATCAACTCGCATGTGGCTAAAGCCGTGACCGATACTTTGTTTCAGCTGTCCTACAAGAGACAATATGTTTTTTCTTTCATTTTGAAGATACCAAAGAATCGCCAATGAATATGCAATAACCAGTAACTAATCTCATAATACCTGAACAAGCTGTCCAATCTGAATTTGAAAAACCTAGTAAATCAAACTTATTATCAGCAGGGTGGAAAAATCCTTGACCAACTTGGAGGGTTGGAGGGTGCGGACCAGTTAACGCTGTTTCTCTTTCTTCGAATGAGATTACGTCGTCTGGGAACTTGGAGGGTGCGGACCAGTTAACGCTGACATCGGCTCGTCATTGAAAAGCTTTAATCGATGAGACGGTATTTGAGCAATAGTGAGACCCACCCATTATCATGTTGATCCGCCTTCTTGGGCCAGATTGTGGCGCTTCGTCGTCCTGCCTCCCTCGCTTAGTGAGATCTTCGTTCACCTGCTCGGGGCGGTTTGCGTTGGTATCCATGTCGAAGTCTTTGAGACTAATATCACCTTTGAGTTTGCCGGCTGCCAGCTTGGCAGCGAGTTTCAAACCTAGGATGCGGCAATTTGCAGTCGAGTGTCCGAAGATATGGTGATGTTCGCAATAAGCCATTTCGTCGTAAGTTCCTTGGCCCCTGGTCCACGTGCTACTCCATGTACCTCTTCCTCGGCCTTGACCCCGTCCTTGCCCAAAGCTTGACGAATCAACTTGGTAGTTATGGGCTCCTTTGAATCCCCCTTCATGTTGGATGTATCCAGGGCCTTGGTTGCCCTTTCTATTGTTCGGTGGGTTCGGAGCAGAGGGAGGGTAGCTTGTGGACTTCAACTTTCCGTCTTTCTGGGCTAGGATCTTCACTTCTTCTTCATTGGAGGCAAAGTTCGTCGCTCGGTGCAATGCATCCTGGATCGTGGACGGTGTGTTTAGTGCAATTTCCTTTCGAAAATCGGAGTCAAACCACAGGGCTTTCTTTAACGCTTACAGTGCGGCTTCGTCACTTATCCCTTCTACCTTCGACAGTACTGACTTGAACCGTCCGATGAAGGTTCGCAATGTCTCGTTCTGTCCTTGCCCCATGGTCCACAGATCCGCATCGGACGTTCGGCGTTCCATGAATATAGCATAATGTTTAAGGAACGCCGACGACAGCTGATTGAAATTTTCGATCGAATTTCTTCCCAGCCTGGAGAACCATTGGAGAGCTGGGCCTTTAAGATGCTCAACGAACCAGAGACATTGTCCAGCATCTTCTTCTCCTTCTCTGAAGTTTGCTCGTCCCATTGCTATTGTGAAGGCGGTCAAGTGCTCCTTTGGATCAGTTTTACCTTCGTAGACTGGTATCTTTATCTTCCCCGGATCAGAAACCCTTGCCTTAGTGATTCGAGTCGTGAATGGGGTGTTCTGTGCTTCTTCAAGCACTCGGTCGAGTTCGGGAGCCTTTCTAGTAGCCCTGTGCATCTGAGATCGAACGAATTTCATCTCCGCGGTGGCTCGCTCCATGCCTGCCCGGATTTCGGCCATCTTCTCCTTTTGGGCTCGGATTATTGCTTTGCGCTCTTCCTCGATCTGGGCTCGTTGGGCCTAGAGGATGTTCTCCTCCTCTTCGAGAAGTCTTGATCATGGCTAGGGTTGGTGTTGCTTCGTTCGTTTCGAGTTTGGGTTGCACCCATGAGTTCAGCTTCGCGGTGGTGTTTCGAGTCGTGTTCACCGTCTGGGTTGTCCTCCAGGTTGATCACTGGATTCATTCCGTCCATAGTCTGCGTGTTTGCCTCCTGCGATGTCGCGTTCAGTTCAGCGGTCGTGGTTGGTTGGTTTGTAGGGAGCAATCCGCCTTGGGTTCTCATCGTGTGGTGGGGTGTCGAGAAATCGAGGGCCGTTGGGTTGAGACGTCGAAGAGGGCGCCTCATTGGGTCGACTCCTGAGCCTCTACCACGGGTTCGGCTCGCCGTTGTCAGGACTTCGAGCTTATCGGTCATCGTTGTGTTCAGCTTGTCCTGCTCTTCCGCCTTCTTGAGCAGTGTCTCCAGCATCGTCTTGATCTGTGATAGGGCCTCTGGGCTCGTCTCCATGACTGCAGGCATTGGTGTATCTATTGCTGCAGATCCATCGATCCCCGTGTCCTGCGGGTCGTCGGTTCGTCCGTCGCTAGTCATCTTCTTCGAATCGTTCATGCGGTGGTTCCTTGGAGTAAGAAATTTTCAATTCCCCCTCCTTCTAGCGCCAAATTGTGGGGGTCGAAATCAACACAATTCGAATTTGTCGGAGGTTTGTTAAGAGGGATGAAATTTCTGCGGATGAACCACGAACAGAGAGATCCAAAGATTGTTTTTATTAAGCTGTGTCGAAAAGCTTTCGTACAAGAGTTTGAGAGCAAAAAAGTCTAGGGTTTTTTGCTAAGTAATTTTCGGATCCCTTTTTCAAGGGATGTACATAGATATATATAGTCGTTCGAGTTGGCTAGGTCAATCCCCAAGGGATTAGGAAAACTTCATAATCCTTCGGGATTTCCGTTTTAGCAAGTCGGCTCGGCTTCGTGGTCCTTTGATCCATCGTGGGCCGAAGATGGGCTTGTCGTCCTTGTATAGAAATGACTTCAGCCGCGGCGTCTTCCAGCTTCGTATTAAAATGACTTTGGCCATGTCGTCTTCTGTCTTCGTATTAAAATGACTTCGGCCGCGTCGTCTTCCAGCTTTGTATAAAAATGACTTCGGCAGAAATAGCTTCGTATAAAAATGACTTCGGTAGAAACAGCTTCGTATAAAAATAACTTCGGCAGAAACAGCTTCGTATAAAAATGACTTCGGCCAGACAGCTTCGTTTGACTTCGGCCATACAGTTTCGTATGGTTTCGACTTTGGCCAAGTAGTCTCGCATGATTTTGACTTCGGCCAAGCAGTCTCGTATGATTTTGACTTCGACCAAGCTATCTTCGTATAGAAATGACTTCAGCCGAAACAAGCTCGTGTCGCGCCTAAATGACGCATGGCCGAAGTGGCCGTGTTAGCCGAAGTGACCGTGTTGGCCGAAGTCCTCGTATTGGCCGAAGTGACCCATTTGGCCGAAGTCTTTGCATTGGCCGAAGTGGCCGTATTGGCCGAAGTCTCCGTGTTGGCCGAAGTGACCGTGTTGGCCGAAGTGACCCATTTGGCCGAAGTCTTCGTATTGGCCGATGTGGCTGTATTGGCCGAAGTCTCCGTGTTGGCCGAAGTGGCCATGTTGGCCGAAGTAACCCATTTGGCTGAAGTCTCCGTATTTGCCGATGTGGCCGTATTGGCTGAAGTGACCCGTTTGGCCGAAGTCTCCGTATTGGCCGATGTGGCCGTATTGGCTGAAGTCTTCGTATTGGCAAAAGTGGCCGTGTTGGCCGAAGTGACCCATTTGGCCGAAGTCTCCGTATTGGCCGATGTGGCCGTATTGGCCGAAGTGACCCATTTGGCCGAAGTCTCCGTATTGGCCGATGTGGCCGTATTGGCCGAAGTGACCCGTTTGGCCTAAGTGAAGCTCCCTTGCCGAAGTGGAGCTGTGCCGATGTGGCTTGTTGCCGAAGTCTCCAGTGCTTGCCTAAGTCTCCAAGCTTGCCGAAGTGAGCTTGGCTTGCCGAAGTCTCTGTGCCGAAGCGAGCTTGGCTTGCCGAAGTCTCCGTGCCAAAGTGAGCTTGGCTCGCCGAAGTCTCCGTGCCGGAGTGAGCTTGGCTTGCTGAAGTCTCCGTGCCGAAGTGAGCTTGGCTTGCCAAAGTCTCCCTGCCGAAGTGAGCTAGGCTTGCCGAAGTCTCCGTGCCGAAGTGAGCTAGGCTTGCCGAAGTCTCCGTGCCGAAGGGAGCTAGGCTTGCCGAAGTCTCCGTGCCAAAGCGAGCTGGGCTCGCCGAAGTCTCCGTGCCGAAGTGAGCTTGGCTTGCCGAAGTCTCCGTGCCGAAGTGAGCTTGGCTTGCTGAAGTCTCCCTGCCGAAGTGAGCTAGGCTTGCCGAAGTCTCCGTGCCGAAGCGAGCTAGGCTCGCCGGAGTCTCCGTGCCGAAGTGAGCTAGGCTTGCCGAAGTCTCCGTGCTGAATTGAGCTTGGCTTGCCGAAGTCTCCATTACCGAAGTGGAGCTAGGCTTACCGAAGTCTCCATTGCCGAAGTGGCTAGGCTTGCCGAAGTCTCCATTGCCGAAGTGGAGCTGTGCCGAAACGAAGCTGTGCCGAGGTAAAGCTTCGCCGACGTGGAGCAAAGCTTTGCCGATGTGGGCCAAAGCTTGCCTAAGCGGAGACAAGGCTTGCCTAAGTGGAGACAAGGCTTGCCTAAGTGAAGACAAAGCTTGCCTTAATGGAGACAAGGCTTGCCTAAGTGAAGACCATGCCTTGCCGAAGTGACGACCAAGCTTGCCGAAGTCTTCATGCCGAAGTGATGACCAAGCTTGCCGAAGTCTCCATGCCGAAGCGAAGCTTCCTTGGCCAGAAACGGAGCTGCTTTGGCCAGAATGGCCTCTCTTTGTGCTTAAGTGGACTTGTACAGAAATGACTTAGGCACAATTTCGGCCTTGTGCGATTCTTCGTATTTTCATACTCAGCCATTTTCCCATTGATCACAGCTGGGTGGGTTTTGACCCCAACAGATGTCTTTTTGTAAAATCATATTTGGTGTATATAGTATGTATTACTTTGGTGTTAAGCTTCGTCCGGACCTATATGATTTGTAATGTTTTCTCAGATAATGATAATTTATGAAATGTTTTCTTAAAGGTGGCGAGTGTTCATTGATAATAGTCTTGTCCAGACTAACACAACTCAAGATCATAGCACGGGTTTAAAAGCCTTAGGCTATGGTCAAGAAGAATGATACCGTGGATGGATTGATTTAGGTTCTGGATTCATTCCAGAACTTGGGTTAGACCGTCTACGGATATCATATTGTGGCATCTCTGAGCCATCTGGGTATAGATTGGTTCGGGGGTGTTACACAGTCTAACACTAGAAATGGACAATCACATAATTGGAAGCTACGCTTGTCAAGTTTACATGTCCTACATGCCATTACCAAACAATATCTACAAAGGTCAATGTATTGTATGACTTTTACTCATGTTTTTTTAGCCCCAAACATAAGTTAAACAGTTTTATAGACCATGTTCCTTCATCGTATTCTCTCACATCAGTCTTCAAAGCAATGGTAGAACCATACAATGTGAGACCGAATTTCCAACTAACTCCCATAAGTAGACTAGTACAGTACAAGAAAAAGTTATTTTAAACGGCGAAAACCGTCTAAATTCCGTCGGAAACAATTCTTTTGACCGATTTCCAGCCGTCAGATCTAAGTCATCAAAAATTAGAAATCAGTAAGAAATTCTTTGGTAATTTTTGACTGATTTCCGACGACCACAAATAGTCAGGGAATCCGTTAGAAATTTAGTGGTCGGAAATTAGTCATAAAGATAACCGTCATAAATCTGTTGGTAAAATTTTCGATGGTTTTTTTAGGACTAAATTTATGACGGATTTCCGTTGAACATCATTCCGATCGATTTCAGACGGAGTTTCTATGATGTTGATAATCGGTCAGAAAAATAAACCAACCGATTTCTGGCGAATTTTTGTGGGGCTTATTCCTCATGGATTTCTTGCAGAAATAAAACCACTACAGAACTCTCGGGAAAATCCACAGCCAATCTGACACGAATTTACTTACCAGACTTGTTTTCGCAATGAGTCCAAATATGATGTCTTTTTCTATTCCCTTGCCTAGAATTTGCGTAAACCTTAAGTATAGTTTCGGTCTAAGTGAAGGAGAGCCACTGCAAACCCTAAGCATCCATAACTTTGTCCCAGACCAGCAAAGATTAGTATCGGTGTATGCGCGATAATTGTTGCATGAAAGCAAAGCAAGTATGAGTGTTTTTATTACGTTTTCATGGTTGTATGATATGTGCACAAATGCTTACTTATGCAGATAAATCATGAATTATATATATTGTCGTTTCTAGCCAATTTGTGCAATATAATAAATGTGAAAGTGTGTGGGAATGCATGAGAAAGAGTGTGAATGTGTGTGGTGCCATTTGACATTCCATGAGTCGTGGATGACCCAAACTCACCGCAGTGATTTGGTTAAGTTACAAGGCATGGAGAGACACCATTTCAACTTCAGCAACCAAGAACTTGCAAGGTTAGAGAGAAAAAACAGGAAGACAAAGTGGAATCAATTCACAATGGGTGATCAAATCGACAACGATGCACTTGCTACTGCAGCTGAACTTCAGAGGCTACAGCTGAACTTCAGAAGCTACAGCAGCAGATGCAATAGTTGCTGCAACAGCAACAACAACAACAGCGACTGCCTGCAATTGGGGATGCGGACACTCCCCATACTTTCTACCAGAACAGAACTGCTATCTGTCCACCAGCCCTTGCAAGGCAAGATTACGAGATCGAACCTCAGATGATCGGATTGGTGAAGCGGCACGTGTTTCATGGTCTACCAGCTGAAAATCCGATGGATCCCATAGAGAACTTCGAAGAGATCTGCAGCACTACTAAGTCGAATGGGGTACAAGCTTATTACATCAAGTGCAAGCTTTTCCCTTTCTCTCTGGCAGACAAGGCATCGAGATGGCGCAAATCTCTACCTTCTGGGTCATTGACTACTTGGGATGAATGCAAAGCCGCTTTCTTGGATCACTTCTACACCAAATTCAATACGGCTTTGCTGAGAAACAAGATCACCACTTTCCAGCAACATTCAGGAGAGTCCTTCTGTGCCCTCATCATGGATATTCGGATGGGCATATTCTTAGCATCTTCTATGATAGAGTCGAGTGGGATTACAAAAACGCTCTCAACACTGCTAGCAATATGGATTTCATGACTCAGAGTAAGGATGGACCATACCAACTAATTGAGAACTTGGCTGCAAGTTCCAACAACCGTTGTGCTGAGTATGACAGGTCTAAGCGTGTCAACAGTGTGGAATCTCATAAGATAGATGAGTTGAATGAGAGGCTAAATTAGCTATTGAAGGTGAGTCAAGGTCAGAGGAGCATTCAGTTTTGCGAGAGTGGAACGGACCCAACTTTCTACCAGGAACTCGCTGAAGAAGGGACTGATGAGTTGCAAGAAGTGAACTACGTGAACGGGCAAGGGTTCGTGCAAAACAGGAGTTTCAACTAGAATTACATAAACCACCCAAATATGTCCTACCAAAGCACGAATATCGAGAATCCGCAAAATCAAGTCTACCCACAGCAAGTGAACGTTCAGGGTCAACAATTTCAGGGAAAACCGACCGTGCAAAACACGGGCATCACTGCTTTTCAGGGGTTTACTGGATAGACTGGCATGCAAAACTAGGGTTTCCAAAAGAACTTGTCTCAGGATTTTCAGGGAAATCAGTTCGTGCAAAATCAGGCCAGAACAGATTTCAGGGGGGATTCCAGCAGAAACAGCCGTTCAATAACTTCCAACCAACGACACAAGCCCCATTCCAAGCCTCTACGAGCTCTACGAACAACTATGGTGATGACCTCAAGGTTCTAATGCAACATCTTTTGCTCAACCAACAGAAATCGGCCAACGAGATCAACATCAAGGTGGATAGCATGTACAGTGATCTCAACGGCAAGTTTGAGTCAATCTCTGCTCATGTGAAGAAACTGGATACTTAGGTAGCTTAGACGGCCGAAGCGATCAAGAGACCACAGGGAGTCCTTCCAGGAAAGGCAGAGAAAATCCTAGGAACGAGTTTGTAAATGCTATTACGCTCAGGGGTGGAAAGGTGATAGAGCCTGTTGCACGGAAAGGGAAAGTTGTCGATGTAGTCATTGACTTGGAAGAGAGTGACGATTTAGAAGTTGAGCTGGTGAGAGAGCCTGCAAGCGACACGACTATGCTCCAAGGGTTCCATACCCTACTAGCCCTAAGAAGTCGGAGAAGGACCTAGAAGAGGCAAAGTGCAAAGAGATGTTAGATGATCTTACAGTGAAGCTCCCTCTCACCGATGCAATCCAGATGATACCTACAATAAAGAGATACGTGAAGGGCTTGGTGACAAGTAAGGTTTATGGAGAAGACAATTGCGTGAAAGTTTCAAAAGACTGCAGCGCCGTCCTTCAAAACAAGATGCCTAAGAAGCTTAGAGATCCAGGGAGGGTTTTTTTATCCGTGCAGATTGGAGCAATGACGTTTGCTTTTTCTTTCTGTGATTTAGGTTCAAGTGTCAACTTGATGCCATATTTTGTGGCTAAGCGACTTGGATTCACAAAGTTCAAGCCAACCAAAATCTCCTTGGTGTTCGCCGATCGTTCTGTGAAGTTGCCGGTTGGAATTCTAGAGGACTTACATGTGAGGATTGGCAATGCTTTTGTTCCTGCAGATTTTGTGGTTCTAGACCTAGGGGAAGAGCCAAAGGATTACCTCATCTTGGGACGGCCTTTCTTATGCACTGCTGGAGCCATCATAGACGTGATGAATGGGAGAATAGATCTCCACCTGGGAGACATTGTCATGAAGTTTGAGATGGACAAGCTACTAAAAAATCCTATGTTGGATGGGCAAACATACTCGGTCTATGATTCACTAGAGATCTCTAACGAGGTCGCAGAAGAGATTCTAGTTGATGACCCATTGGAGATTTCTTTGACAATGGCTGCGAGTGAGCATGGATTTTTGAGTGACGACGCGACTGGATATGCAAAGATGTTGAACTCGAGCCAGATTTTGGGGAAGATGGTCGTCTACATGAGTTAGACGAGGCTGTCGAGAAGTCTCTAGCAGCAACCCTTCATGCGCCATCTAACCCATGGAGCGAGCTGAAAGCTCCTAAGGTAGAGCTCAAAAAACATCCAGCCGGGCTAAGGTACGCGTTTCTAGGTCCTAACTATTCTTACCCTGTGATCATCAATGCTGATTTGAATATGCGGAGACTGCTTTGCTTTTGTGTGAACTTAGAAAGTATCGCAGGGCCTTAGGCTATTTACTGGATGACATCACAGTCATTTCACTTGATCTTTGCAAGCATCTAGAAGATGAGTCGATGACTTCTATAGAACATCATCGACAGTTAAACCCGAATCTAAAAGATATTGTAAAGAAGGAGATAATGAAACTTCTAGAAGCGGGCATCATATACGCTATCTCTGATAGTAAGTGGGTGAGCCCGGTCCATGTTATGCCAAAGAAAAGTGGAGTAACTGTGGTTAAAAACGATAAGGACGAGTTGATCCCAACTAGGACGGTCACTGGCCACCGCTTGTGCATAGATTATAGGAAATTGAACTCTGCTACTCGTAAAGATCATTTTCCTTTGCCCTTTATTGATCAGATGCTTGAGAGATTGGCTAACCACGCTTACTATTGTTTCTAGATGGTTATTTTGGTTTCTTTCAAATTCCCATCCATCCAGACAATTAGGAGAAGACCATATTCATATGTCCCTATAGCACTTATGCTTATCGCAGAATACCATTTGGTTTGTGTAATGCACTAGCCACATTCCAGAGATGAATGATGTCGATTTTCACTGACATGGTTGAGGACATAATGGAAGTTTTTATGGATGATTTTCTGTCTATGGATCTTTTTCTGTTTGTCTTTTTAATTTGACCAGGGTGTTACAACGCTGCAAGGAGAAGCATCTTGTGTTAAACTGGGAGAAGTGTCACTTCATGGTCAGAGATAGGATCGTTTTGGGACATCGAATTTCAGAAAATGGTATTGAGGTAGACAAAGCAAAAATCGAGGTGATAACAAGTCTGCAGCCACATGATTCTGTCAAAGGGATTATGACTTTTCTGGGGCATGATGGGTTCTATAGAAGGTTCATCAATGATTTCTCCAAAATTGCTAGACCTTTGACTCAGGTTTTGTGCAAGGATGTGAAGTTTCACTTCGACAATACTTGTCTTGAAGCCTTTCTTACAATCAAGGGAGCACTTGTTAGCGCACCAATCGTCCAACCACCAAACTGGGAGCTACCTTTCGTGGTAATGACGGATGCTAGTGACTACGCGGTGGGAGCTGTTTTGGGACAAAGGAAGGAGAAGAAGCTTCATGCCATCTACTATGCAAGTAGGACTCTTGATGATGCTCAATGCAAGTATGCTACTACAGAGAAAGAGCTTCTTGCCATAGTGTTTGCTTTTGAGAAGTTCAGGTCGTATCTTGTAGGGTCTAAGGTGATTGTACACACCGATCATGCTGTCTTGAGGTACCTTCTCACCAAGAAGGGTGACAAATCTAGACTACTACGTGTAGAGAAAGATGTCCATTTGGATGATTGCCTTCCTGAGGAGCACGTGTATGCCATCAGCCTTAGGAACATTGACCATTACACACTTTCTCGCGACACCATACTTCCTGAGATTCCTTGGCTGGAGAAAAGGAACCCGAAAACTTTGTTGGGTATAGGAAGAAGAAGTTCTTGAGAGACATCAAACACTACTTCTGGGATGAGCCATACTTGTATAAGCAGTGTTCAGACGGTGTTTTCAGATGATGCATTTCAGAGGAAGAAGTCCCTGGTATTCTCTTTCATTACCATGGTTCTAATTATGCAGGGCACTTTGCTACTTTCAAGACGGTGTCCAAGGCTCTACAAGCTGGTTTTGGTGGCCGACTATGTTTAGAGATGCTCAGGCGTTTGTCTCTAAGTGTGATTCATGTCAAAGGCAAGGGAACATAAGCAAGAGGAATGAGATACCTCAGAATTTTATCTTGGAGGTTCAGGTGTTCGATGTTTGGAGTATTGATTTCATGGGTCCATTCCCATCTTCTTATGGGAATCAATACATCCTTGTCGCAGTGGACTATGTGTCACAGACAAGTGGGCAAGTTGAGATTTCCAACAGGGAGATCCAGAGCATTATGCACAAGACTGTAAACACCACAAGGAAGGATTGGGCCGTGAAGCTTGATTATGCTCTTTGGACGTATAGGACTGCTTACAAGACACCTTTGGGAATGACACCATTCCATCTCGTCTATGGGAAATCTTGTCATCTTCCAGTGGAGCTCGAATACAAGGCAGCTTGGGCCGTTAAGTTGTTGAATTTTGACATCAAACCTGCTTCTGAGAGCCGTTTGGTGCAACTTAACGAGCTGGATGAGATTCGTCATATGGCTTATGAGAATTCGAGGATTTACAAGGAAAGGACTAAGGCCTACCATGACAAGAAGATCATTCCAAGGAACTTTGCTGCAAATGATCACGTGTTGCTCTTCAATTCTCGTCTGAAACTTTTTCCTCGAAAGCTACAATCGCGATGGTCTGGCCCGTTCACCATCAAAGAGGTAAGACCGTATGGAGCTGTTGTGTTGCTAGACATTGCACGAGGTGAATTTGGGTTAATGGTCAATGCCTAAAGCCATATCTCGCTGACATCGAAATCACTGAGGGAGACACCATCCCCTCAGTGATCCACCTCAAGCCTAGACGGCATCCAAGTCAAGCTCGTGACTTAAAACAAGCGCTTGGTGGGAGACAACCCACTGGTAAGTGTAAATACTTAGTTGGTCACCGTTTTCTAATTTTTAGTTTTGGTTTTCACCTTTTCAGGTTCATCTTTAAAAAAAAAAGTGAGATCGATATATCCAAGGTGGGATCGATCGATCCAACAAAGCAAGATATTTGAGATCGACCAATCTGTGTCAGATCGATCGATCCAACAACAGATCGATCGATCCAGGGCCCAGGTGAGTTTTCTGATTCGATTTTTGAAGAAAATTTCGAATTTAACATGATATATGTTGTGATGAGGAAAACTGTGTTGAATTGATTGTTGTGTTTCCTCGTGATAATGCATGATGACGGAGATTGGCAGATTTTTACTCTTTTTCATGTTTTCAAAAATTTCGATAAATAGGGACTCGTTTGATTTTGCAAGAATGGGTAAAACAGGAGGAGCTCTTAGGAAAAAACCAACACGGGGTTTAACCCCACAACACCCACGACCGCAAGTTGATCCAAACGTGCAATCCTAAAGGCGCAGAAAAGACAAAGGAATAACACAATCTTTGGCCCTTAATGTCGAAGAGGAAGAGAACAAGGATGAAGGAGAACGAACCATTGCTCATTGGCCTAGACCCGATAACATGCCAATCAAGGGTCCGCTGATTATCACAGTTCCTCACATGTCGATTGGGGAAATGCAAAAAGATACCCGGTAGAAATGCAAAAAGACTCATGGGCTATACACATAGCACCTGCTACAATGGGTTGCTTTGGGTCGAGATGGCCCCTACCAAGTTTGTTTGCGAGAAGACTCTACAGAAGATGGGTATTGCAGAGGATGTCTGAGAGATGTTACAGAGGATGCGTTTGGGTACGGTTGCTTATCATACTTATCCTCTCTACCCGGAGTTAGTCCGACAGTTCCTGGCATCTGCTGAGCTTAAGTATGAGGACATTGCGATTAATGTCGCAACTAAGGGGAAATTCTCCTACCTTTCGAGCGGCATTCTATACAAGATCTCCATCCGGGAGTTGTGTGATCTCTACGGGTTTGACACTTATAGAGAGAGCTGTAGGTTTCCGAATAGCTTCCCACAGACTACGGAGTTGTGGTACCTCATTGGTTCAGGACCGTTCATATCACGAGGCCAAGATGTCCTTGATCCAGAACCTAGCGATTTGTGTGGTAGCCAAGATCATTGGGCACACTCTGTTTGCCAAGGAGGAGGCATGTTCTTTAAGCTTTGATGAGTTGCAAATGGTGCATTATGGGCTTCCCTCGTCCATTCGCGATGTCTACAGCCAGCCACCTCCATTTGGTCTTCAGACCAATTTTGGAGCTATCTTTGCCGCTATTCTGGTACATCTTTGTTGCTATTCTGGTATAGAAGAAGTTCAGGGGCCTTAACACTGTGAGACCGCAGACGGAGATGGTTGGGAGTCTTTTGACTCCGATTTTTAGGTACCATGGCATTGATCTCACTTACACTCAGTGCGTGGACACACTCGATCATTTCAATGAGCAGTACTTCCGGCACAACACCATCCTTAAGGCGAGCTTCTGATACCTTACTGCACTCACATCCAGGGAGAACCTGGAGTTTTTACCAGCACCTGAGTTCCTGCTCTCCACATCATCGACTGCACTTAGGCGCAGAGGTGATTTTTCGAGAGCCAGTACTTCACAGCCTCACCTAGAGGATGATAGAATGCCCGACTCCTTCATACAGCAGACATCTTAGGCACATGCTACGATGGAGTAGCTGCTTCCCGAGTATACTGTTCAGTACGATCTTCCCCATTTAGTGGTCAGTACGATCTTCCCCCTTCCCGAGATGCTACAGATGAGGCTCGTTGGGCCTGGATGGTTGTGTCCCAGAGGACCAACAACTCGATGCTGCAGAGGATTTGGGGAGCGCTTTCCAAGCTCACATGCCCGCGACCACCCTCCTGTTTTATAGCCCCCACCACTGGTAGACCAGCTCCCACTACTGATGCTCCTGATGTTGTTGGACACAAGATCTTAGATGAGGATGAGTCGGACGATGGACCACGCTTATCTAGGCGTAGGAGAGCACCAGGAGTTTGAGAGAGTGTCAGCTCCGATGACCGCGTTTGACTGCAGTATCTTCTCTATCTCCCTTGTACTTCTTCATTTTCAATTTTTCTTTTATGTACTTTTTGCGTAAGTCGTATCATTCTTCTGATTTATTTTCACACCGGAGACCCTGTGAAGTAAGTCTGGGGGAGGGTACTTGCTGGGACTAATGCCATTTTCTTTGTTTTGTTTCTCGAGTCATTTTGATGTTTTTATTGAGTCAGACGCAAGATGTTTTATTGAGTCAAAACTTTGTTGGGTATTATTATTTTTCTCTTGGTTTGTTGTCTGATTTTTCTATCTTAGTGACCATTATTGCAGAATCTGTTCAGATCTGACTAATGAAAAATCCAAAGACTGACCAGCTAACTAGAAACACCCACAGTTGCAGAAGCATCTACTAAGCCCGAGCTAATTTCCGAGCTCTTCCTTTTATCTCATCAATGAGACTGGTGTTCACAGGACTTGACTCATCGTTCATACCTGACATATTCATTATGTGTGAAAATGAAATGGTACTCCTCTCCCTTATTCTAAGTGAAATAAAGCAGAAAATGATGAAATGATTTTCTTTTGAGTAAAGGGCTAGGAAAATTTCCTGTGATCCCACTATTTTACTTCGAAATGAATGATCACACAAAGGTTGGAAGCGAGGTTAGGAAAATTTCCCGTGATACCATTATTCGCCTACCCCTTTGAAACAAAAGAAAAGAAAAGGTTAAAACAGAATAAGTCTGGGGAGAGAAAGAGTACCAAGAATTGTAGGATTGTTTTTTCATGGTATTGAATGGAAATGAGTCTAGAAAGTTCTTGGCATTGAGATCAACGGTGAGATCCAGCGATGACAGGCTTATGGATGATACTGCAAAATTGTGGATTGAATCTGAAAAGCTATAAATGTCTGCGGAGAAGTACATAGTGGTTCGATTGAGATTGGTTTTGCAATATGTGGATTATGAGGTGAATGGTCATAACAACGTTCTAAAGATAAGGTGAGTTCCCGTGATTTTCAAACTTTGACTCTATTCTTAGTGTTTGCTTGAGGACAAGCAACACGCTAAGTCTGGGGGAGTTGATGTATTATGTTTTTAACGCATTCTAACCCAAGTTTTCAATGGTTTTTCGAGTCTTTTCTGTGCTTTTAGTGTTGTTTAAGGGTCGGAAATCGTTTGGATCAGATCTAAGGCATAAGGAGCAAAGAATGGAGTGAAGGAGCAGAAAATGACTCAGATAAATCGATCCAAGTCTCAAGCCAAATCACCATGACACTTTGGATCGACCAAAGAAGTCTGGATCGATCATTATGAGTTGGATCGATCGATCCAAAATACCGAGACTTTTAAGATCAACTTGTTTCAATTCAGATCGATCGTGCAACACTCAGATCGATCGATCCAAGCTCAATCGACCACAAAAAGGAAATTTTTAATTTCCTTATTTCACCGGGTTTTGCCTTTTAATTTCAACAGAATGTTTTTAATATATATATTCGAGTCTGAGCCATTGTTTAGGCTAAGCTTTTCATACTCTTACTACTCTACATAGACTTTTGGTTTTCTGCAATCTGTAAGCACCGGGGAGACGAATCTCTGACTCTGCATCTTTCAGAAGCTTTTCTGAACCCCTTTTGATTTATTTATTATGAGTTTTTCATCATCTACTGTTGTTTTAATTATTTCCATGCTTGAGTAGTTTCATAGTTAGGTTTAAGGTTTTCAAAGGAGTTTATGAATCATTGAATCAAACATAGATAGGGATTATTCATCTTGTCTTCACATATCGTTGTTCTTACTGCTTAGATTAAATTGATCACTTAGTCTCTAATTTTAGGTTTAATCTATTCATCAAAAGTGTTATATAGGTTGCTTGATAGAACATAGGTGAGCAAATTGTCCTTAACCAACGAAAGCTGATGTTAAGGCAATTTGTGAACATATCAAACCTGCTCGTTAATGCTTGTTTAGAATTCTAAGATCAAACGACAATTTAGATTCTTAGGTTGCTAGATAAAGTAATTGATGTCACGAAAGTGGATTGGTTAAACATTCATGTTTGAGTTTGAGACTGCGCTTTATCGTTCCCTGAATAATTGTCTGGTTCATGATCTCTGAATTTCTGTGAATTGCCCTAGACTTAACGCTTGTCTTTAATTGATTTTCACATCGTTTAATTGCTATTTCATTTTATCATTGCTACCAACAATCATCATATTGCCATCTTAGTTTAATTTCACTCATATAGATTTGTAGCGTTTCACTTGGTTCTCGTGGATTCGATCCCTAAATACTACTTCGTTTGCTGTGCACTTGCAGTGATATTTTAGCTTTAAAACTCTGTGTATCAGGCTCCCGACCAAATTTTTATATATCTTTTGGTTATACTTGAAACCTAAGTTATATTTATAAATGAAATGTTTGTGAAAATACTTTGGTTTTCATGTGACACTAACCCTTTTCTGGACGAACTAACTATCGGATATATTTCGGATTGAAAAGCTTTGAGTTGTTTTAGGTAGGAATATGTGTTTGGACGTTTCATCTAGGGTCTCCATATGTAGAAGTCGATCATGAAAGGCACGCCTCTGATTTCCGTCGTGATTTGCCGATATGCTCATCGACACTAGAGAGGATGGTCGTGGCGACCCATATGTGAAAGGGCTTCGTGGGTGTGATTTTAAAATTCAAGCGATTAGTGACTCTCTTAGTGATGAAGTTATGATTCGAAATACTCTCAATTAAAGCCAAGAGCCTCCGCTAGTTGATCGCAATTTGGGCTCATAGTGTTTTTTTTGTTTGTGAGTCACAACCAGTTACCGCTTGCACCTTGATTTTGGTTCTGTCGTGTCTTGGATATCCACGAATCTTCTTTTTCTTCTTCTTTGTCATCTTCACATTTTGTGAGCAAGTGAGATTTTTAATTGGTGCCCAAGTATATATCGTTCTGATAAGTCGGAAGATCGGTTTATCTTAAGAATAGAAATGGGAAGAGAAATTATAAGAAAAGGAGGTTGAAGATGAAGAAAGAGGAAGAAGTTGTTGGTTGATTCAGAGACACCACTCTATTACTTTCATTGATCAACTCTCTGATGGTTTGATTACAATGAAGAAGACAAAGCTAAATACAACAACATGTGAAACTAATTCGGTTTAAATGGTACCCTAATAATAAAACCTAACATAGGCCCAATAACCCAAATCTGAATCGTATCAATACTCCTGTCCTTAAGAGCCACCTTGTCATAAAGGTGGAAGAAAACTGAGGAATTAAACAGACTCCTCTGGATCAGCTCTTGAAATAGGCGTTTTGGTAACAAGAATAGCCTCTTGTGACTTAAACCTTTTTCGTTTTACCAATATCCTCGACATTTTGAATCACGTCTTATCGACAATTGAAACTACTTAGTTGTCCTCCGTAAATGGTCTCGTAACTTGTAGGTGAGATGCCAGTCTCTCTCGGAACAATACAAACACCTTGATCCTATATCTAGACTTGGTGTCAACGTCCTTTTGATTATTGTTGGGAAAAGAGTCTGCATATGAATTTTCTCTAAAGAAGACAGTGAGATCGTTCCCAGTCAACAAATTGTGAGTATAAAACTCCTAATCAATGAGCTGCCAAGTTTGTCCATCCCATAACCACAAGTCTTCCTTGCCCCTGACAGTTTGTAAAATGCCACGTAGACGACATCTCGATTTGTCTGCATTTCCTGTTCTTCAATATGCCTCTTCCAAACATTTGTTTTACACTCTCCAAATGCAATGAATTTAAAATTCAGCAAGAGACAATCCTTACAATCTGACCTTGGACCCGTTTCGCCAAATGATCGCTCTGGTGGCCTAGGAGAACCAAACATCTCATAGATGAAGATCGAAGTTGAAGAATTTTCAAAATGCTCCACTGTGAACGTGACAACATTAGCCCTTTTGAGAGAATCAAATCTAGCTTCTTTTCTTTCCAAGAACTCCAAAGGATAACCACCATGACCATTTTCCAGATTTTGTCTCATCTTTGTTGTTTCTCTTTGGTGTTTGCACACTCCAACGTCAAAACAGATCATATTTTTATCTTGAACACCCGTTTTTCCAACAAAATCCAGCCATGCATTCCTACCTTTATCTTCCCCTGAAAATTCAACTTTGTCTTCAAAGTTGTGATCCGCATCACCTTGCAAAAACCATAACACCTCCTAAGCCACAATTGTTAATATTAGGATCTCAACATCTTCTGAGCAGCTATCCCTTTCATTCTGAATATGATCTTTATCAGCCCTTAACTACTTCTTTAATTTATTTTTTAGACTCATTCTCATGGAAATGAACAACCAGCCACTCTGCCAGTCTCTGCCAATCCACACACGTCTCTGCCAATCCGCACACGAACTAAAATGTAGGTTCAAACTCTTAATACCTTTTTCATAACCATGATCTAATTCTTGCAAGCCCCATAGTCTTTGCAATAACTCTTAACACTTTATCACGTTTGTAAACATTCTTTAGCCAAGTCCATTGAACATGTTTAAACTCTAAACCACCAGGCTCCCATACAAAGTTAGCTTGAACATGATCTAAAAATCGTTTTCCACAAATGTTTAACAACACTGTGAGCCACATCATATCTTGCGAATCAACATCTGCCCTTATATCCCATATATTCCACTTTATTCCATCAACAACCCAGAAAATCAGGCTAGTCTAGACCATGTATTCCATATCCCATCAAAATCATTTTTCACAAGAAGTTGAGACTTATGCGTTACTTCTTGTGAGCTCAATCCCATAAACCTATAGTATGTTTTCAACCTTTGGTTTGGGACCCTGAAATCTACTAAAAATCTCAAAACATCAGCTACTATCACTACTTGAAACTCCCAAGCCATAGACACGATTTCTTGTAAACCTTTTCCAACACCAATTTCATGTAAACAAGACAGCACTTGCATTTTTATACCATCATAACAGAACCGCAACTTCTTAAACTTATCCTCAGATGACCATATTTCACCTCTTGTATATGCGTTTCCCTACTAACACCAAAGCACCCTGTTAACTTACTTCTTAACCTATCCAATGGAACCACTTCATCCCTAAATCTACCTTATTCCCATACCCGATTTGCTTCTCCATATAAAGCTTTTTCCCATTGGTACCAGCTCCAACCAAGAGAGAAATAGCCTCATTCACGAATCTGATGAGTTTATCATTGGTCCAGTTTTGAGAGCTTGACAATATATCAAGAGATATGGATCTCTTAACCTTACTCATCATCGGATAATCACAACTAGTATGGTGTAAAGGATCATGGAATCGATTTTTTAAATCAGATAATGAGGTTAGTAGACGACGCTTACTTTGTTTCATCATTGATCATTTCATAACTTGAGGCGCGATTGTTGTTGCATGGCTTTTCTTTTATAATCTTCTGTTTTGAACCTTGTGGTAGCTTTGCTTGACACGATTCATTTTGTTTCTGACCTGTGGAGTTGCAGTTGGTTTCTCAGAAATCCAAGATTCAAGAGAAGCTTCCCGAGGTCATAGACCCACCACTTGTTAAACGAAATTTCCTAGAGAAATTTTTGTGTTTCTCATCTGCTCAGGTTCTATGTTGGGGTCAATTTCCACCCCATCAAAATTGATCACCGAAAATGGCTAAGTAAAGATCTTGGCCATAACCGACTTCGGTGGTGCGAAACAGCTCGGCAGCATGTCAAAATATGTTGGCTCGGCGACATGACACGCCATTGTTGGCTCGGCGACATGACACACCTGTTTTGGCTCGGTAATAAACAGTGGCGAGCCATCATGTTGACGAACCAGCAAACGGTGACGATCCAACATGTTGGCAGACCCACAAACGTGACGAGCCAACGTACTGGCGAACCAGAAAATGGTGACGAGCCAACATGTTGGCAAACCAACAAACGGTGATGAGCTAACGTGTTGGCGAACCAGCAAACGGTGACGAGCCAACATGTTGGCAGACCAACAAATGGTGACGAGCAACCGTGTTGGCGAACCAGCAAACGGTGAGGAGCCAACATGTTGGCAGACCAACAAACGGTGACGAGCCAACGTACTGGCGAACCAAAACCAATGAGATGACGAGCCAACATTCCTCTGGCTCGACATTGAGGAGAGGCGACAAGCTAATACTCCTCTGGCTCGGCATTGAGGAGAGACGACGAGCCAATAGTCCTCTGGCTCAGCGTAAAGGAGGAGAGGTGATGAGCCAACACTCCTCTGGCTCGGCGTTAATACAAAGAGGTGACGAGTCAATGATGAAACTCCTCTGGCTCGGCGTTAAGGCAAAGAGGTGACAAGCCAATGATGAAACTCCTTTGGTTCGGTGTTAAGGCGAAGAGGTGACGAGCCAACGATGAAACTCCTCTGGCTCGGCATCAGAAAAAAGCTCCTACGAGATCTAAGGCCGAGGCGACGAACCACTCTGCCGACTCGGTATGAAGGAGAAGCAGGTGATGAGCCAAAGAACTGACGAACCAACTCCCTGGCTCGGCATCAAGGAGAAGCAGGTGACGAGCAAACTCCCTGGCTCGACATCAAGGAGAGGTAGGTGACAAGCCAGCCCACCGATGACCCAATAAAGCAACAAGCCCAATATCTTGATGGGACAAGGCAACAAGCCACAAGATATTGGTGGGCCGAGGCGATGAGGCAAAGAAAGAAACCGGGAAGAAAGAAAATTCCGAAGAATAAGGAAGTTTTCCTTTATCGTTTAGAAAGAGGCCTAGCCGACTTATTTTCTATAAATAGACATATACACCTTTGAAGAAAGGATCAGCAATTTTACCTAGCAAAACACTTCTTACTTTCTCTGCAGACAGCTTTCTAAACAGCTTGAATAAAATAATTATCTTTAGATCTTTGTTCTTGGTTTCTTTTCATATAAGTTTTTCGAATCCCTAAATTTTCCTAACCAAGTATTAGTTGTGCGAGTTTCGACTCTCACAATTTGGCGCCGTCTGTGGGGACTCTTTAAACTTTCTGACACCTAAGAACCGGAGAATACGAGATCTTAAACGATGACTACTGACAGAAATCGAGGCGGCGATAACGCAAGCCACACTGGCGTCGGTCTTCCTGGAACAAGAACCAACCCGCCCCCGGCGAACACGGAAGACACTTCAGAAATGCTGACAGAATTGAAGAACATGATGACCACGTTGCTGAAGAATGCGGAGGAGCAAGACAAGCTCAACAACTCGCTTACGGAGAAAATCGAAACGTTGGCAACAGAGAGCCGAGCCACAAACACACGACTCACAGGCATGGGTTCGACGATGAACCCACCTGTCAGCGAAATTGCCAGATGACTTGGCTTGAACCCAACGACCCTAGATTTTCCAACACCACGCAAAACACCAAGGACTTTGGGAGGACTGCCACCGCCACATCCAACCGACGAACAAACACCCGCGGCGACCAGATCAAATATCACCGAGCCACCTTGACTGATCCGAGGAGCATGAGGAGCCAGTGATGGACATGACCTACGCACCGACGGTGGGTCGGCTTCAGCAATCGTTCTCGACGAAGAAGGAGACCACGACACAGAGAATATCGCCAGCGAAGGTGACATCAACCTGAACCGAGCCAGAAACTTGGCAGAGGAAGAAGAAAATCTCTTGTGGGTTCAACAGGCGCAATACGCTGACGAACCAAGAACGACGAGCCAAGCCCAGAAAGAAGAGTTAGATGAAATCCGAGCCTCCTTGGACTGTGCCACTGCTGAAATGAAAGCTGTTAGATCCCAGGTTCACAATGCAACCAGTAAAGTCCCAGAGATTGACCGCGTCCTGGAAGAGGCACACAATACGCTGTTTACAGCCCGGATTACCAAGGCAAGGATTTTCGACCCAGGAAAGATCAAAGTTCCAGTTTATGAAGGGACAACCGATCCAAAGGAGCACATAACGGCGTTCATCATAGCAATGGGCCGAGCCAATTTCAGAGAAAAAAAAAGAGATGCCGGCTTTTGCCTCTTGTTTGTGGAGCATCAAAGGGTGCAGCCCTCCAATGGTTTTCCAGACTAGAGCGGAACTCCATTGACGATTTCCAGCAGCTGTCTGCCGCCTTCCTGAAGCATTACTCCATGTTTATGGATCGAGGAGCCTCTGATGCCGATCTCTGGACATTAACTCAAGGGCCTACGGAGACATTACGAAGTTTCATGGGAAGATTCAAAGTAGTGATGTCAAAAGTCGAGGGCGTAAGTGATAAAGCCGTCGTGCTTGCACTAAAAAGGGCGTTATGGTACGAATCGGAGTTCCGAAAAGAAATAGCCTTGAACGCACAACTATCAATCCAGGATGCGCTGCACCGAGCCTCAGATTTCATAGTCAACAAAGAAGAGATGAAGGTGTTTTCTCATAAATATGGAGTTGCCAAAACGATGAACCGTTCTTTCCAAACCTCGAACTCGCCACCTCACAAGAAGAGTAATCAAGGAGGTGGATATGTACACCACGAGAAACCTAATTTCGGAGGAGCCCACAACTACCAAGTGGGAGTAGGCCGAGGCAAAACTCCATGGAATACATGGACACGAAATCCGAGTTCTTACGACAAAAAAGCCTACTGCGAGTATCATCACATGCACGGGCATTCAACCGCAAACTGCCAAACCCCGGGAATAAAGCTTGCGGCAAAACTAGTAGCCGGAGAGCTCGGCAATGTTGTAACCCTTAAGAATTTTGAGCGAGAAGACGAGAAACATCAGCCAAACCAGGCGAATTAAAACGGTGACCCTCCCAAGCGAGGAAGGCGAGATGACGAGGCGACACAGTCAGGTTCTCGAAGAAGAATAAATATGATAATGGGAGGATCACAATACTGTTCAGACACGGTGTCATCAATCAAAGCATTCCAGCGGCCAGCCGATGCAAGTGTCAACTGGTCAGCACCTTCCAAGCTCCCCAACGACCTCATCTCGTTCGAAGAAAGGGAAACCACCGGCATTGACCGACCACATAATGACCTCCTCGTGATAGAATTGATCGTAGACGATTGCGACGTCGCCCGAGTTCTGATAGACCCGGGAAGCTCCGTAGATGTGATTTTTTGGGAAACTCTCAGAAGGATGAACATAGACCTATCCAAAATCACGGCCGCGCCGAAGCCTTTAACCGGATTCTCGGGAGAAACAACCATGACCCTTGGAACAATAAAACTCCCGTCCAAGCTGAAGAAGTAACCAAGATAGTGGAGTTTTCGGTTGCAGATCATCCTGCGATCTAGAACGTAATCATGGGAACCCCTTGGATAAATTCTATGAGAGCTGTCCCATCAACATACCACCTATGCATAAAGTTCCCAACACTGAACGGAATCAAAACCATTTGTGGAAATCAGAAGGAGTCCCGAATTTATGTTATGGCCGAGCATAAGCTTGGGAATCCCGTAGAAAAACTTAACACGAAGATGAAGCAGAAGATAGTCAGGGTGAATCGGGAACCTGAGAACGAACTAGCCAACTTCAATTCACCTGGGAGTGTACGAGCTCGCTAACATGGTCAGTATTCTAGTACCAAGATCTCGGAACGCAATGCACTTGAAGAAATACTATCACTGAGATACTTCACATGAACTACGGGACGGCTTTTGATCCCTGCAAAAGGTACGTAGGCAGCTCATCTTTGGATGGGTTCAGCTATCCGCTCCTTAAAAAAAAGGGGGGGGAGGGAGCGGGTACGTATACATGTATACTCCCATGTCTTAAAAATGCAATCTTTCGCATGATACTTCTCAAGAAGAACGATTTCAAACTTTGTCAAACACAAACTCATGTCACTCGACCTACGCAAGTCATAACTTTACATCCTTCTCCTCGTCTGTTGCTGGCCACAAAAGACGAACTACTGCATCCTTTATGGATTTTAACCACTATTTCTATACGGAATAGGGGTCTCAACACCCTCTCACCGGTATAGAAGGCGCTATATAAATTCTGACTAGGTATATCCTGGTCTAATATCCGAAAGGTATATCCTGAATGATATTCTTACAAGTTTACCTTCGAGAGGGACCCGTAATTCGAAAACTCGCAAGTCTTAAAACTCGAAATAAACTGTTAAATCCAGTAAACACCTCTTGGTACACTGGTCATAAACATCTCCGAAACATGATACTAAACCCCACTAGTTAGTATGAGATTTTAAACATGTTTCATTGTAAAAAAATGGGAATATAAGTCGGAACACCGCAAAACCCTAAAACTGACAACAAAACACTCATCACAAAGACAACCATACGTTTCCTAACACGATGGTTCGCGACATATCACATCAAAATGCAAACAAAACATCTAACAAAGATAAACGGTGTTACGCCAACAGGCGGTAAATATTACAAAAACTTAAAGCATATTACACAGAAACTAAGTGGATAAAGCCATCCAGGCACTCGTGTTCAAAATACATAAAAAGAGTTTTTAAGTCAAAGAAACATAAGCAAATGATCATTTAAGAGGATCCGGCTCGGAAGTCTTCTTAGCAACGAGATCGGCGACCCCTGGAGTGCCGACGTTTGAACCTGAAAAGTCTGCGACCCAAACAGTCGTCGCTGCATTCTCTGTCGGTTAGGTCCCCAGGAGAGAGCTCGCAGAGTCAGAGGAAACCGGAGATAGTGTTAGATCTTTCTTTAACTCGGCCTCGATCCTCTCAAACTCATCACTCGCATCGGCCAAGTCGACTCTCCATCCTGCCAACTTCGTCACCTCGGAGTCTAGGGCAGGTGCGTCTTCTTTTTGCAGAATCTCAAGTAACTGCAGGTTACTGTCAACCTGGGCGAGATCAAGCTCTTTCTCTTTAGCCGCCTTCAGCTCGTCGATGTTCCTCTCAATTTTGGCGAGCCGCTCCTGAAACTTTTCCGACATCTCTCGCCTCGCTGCCTTCTGGGCTTTTTTAACATTTGCCTCATGTAAGGCATGAGCAGTGGCGAGTTGCCTTCTCAAAGATTCAATTTCGGCAGCCTTTTTTTGCTTAGAACGGTCCAACCTCATAGCTAGGTCGCCAGCCTTGTTTCATTCATCCTTGAGAAACATTTTGTCCTTCTCGAGAGCTTCAATCCGAGCTGAAGAAGTTGCCAGCTCATCAGCATGCTTATTCTCCAGCTCGGCGATCTTGTCCTTGTAGAAGGATTCATCTTTTCGGGCATCTTCGATCCGACGCCTGTCCTTTCGTACATCTTGTTTGAAGGCAGCCACAATCTTGTTGATGGACGCGACGAACTGGTCAAAGGGAAAAATAGTCAGTACTTAGTCTTTTTTTACTCGCCAAAGTATGTAATCTCCAAACATACCTTGGTGCCTCAGAGCGACATATCCGTATATAGCTCACCGTGAGACAGCACGTCAAGGGGGGGCAGCCTATCTCCAGAACAGTGAACCTGTGAAAAAAGAGTCGCGAAGGCTCCCTCGTCATTACAGATCGGTTCGGATCCTTCATGTTTGAATGACACTAGCGTTGGCTCGGCAGAAGTTGGGTCGGTAGGCTTTCGGCGTTTCCTTTTTCTTGTTTTTCCTTGGCTTTTTCCTTGTCAGGCTCGGCGGCGGCACGTTTCTTCCTGCCATCATTGTGTTGAGATATCGCCGAGGTAGAAGGCGTGGCAACTGGAACAAGGCCCGAAGCCACTTCCCCAGCTTCGGTATAAAGAGTTGGAGGCTCGGGAAGAGTTTTCTGCTCACCAACCATTGCGGGGTTTGGTTCGGTGATTTGATCGATATTATCAGCAGCTCGGCTAGAATTTTCTTTTGCCTTCTCCTTTAGAGCTTGTTTATCACGGATCGTCAGTCTCTTTCCCATAGCTTTTTCTTGGAAATTTTGGGATGGAGATTTAGATTCCGAGCTGTCAGACACCTCAACACCGGCAAAGACGGCTCGGGCTTTTTCAACTCTCTTTAGGGAAAAATGATTTTCCCAATGGCACTTTCCTGCAGCAAGCGTGTTCCGAAGTGTAAGCGTGTCTTCTGGGAAGTGTGGGAGAATTTACCGCACTGCAAAACAAAAAAAAACAAAGTGGTCAGCTCCCTACAAGATAAAAACCTGATAGATTTCCTGAAAAGTCTACGGCTCGCCCACCAATAGTTCCCCACTCTGTCTTGACGTGACGGATGCATTCAGCTTCAATTGTAGCATCACTAACGGGAACAAAGAAAAAGTAACTCCCCCAGTTGCTATCTTTGCTTCGGAAGCCTTCAATGATTTTTCTCTACTTCTTATTAGAGATATAGTAGGCTCGGGAGTTTTTGATATTCCGGAATTCAAGGAACTGCCGAAGATGGGAAGCGCGAATGGTCACGTCACATTCATAGCTCCGAACCAGAATCCAAACTAAATGACATATCCCACGAGGAGTAATTTGGCTCGGCGCTAACCCATGTTTGGACAAAAAGCGGATGATCAATCCGGGAATTGGAAACCAAAGCAGGCTTTGGTAAAAGAAACTCTCGTAAAGAGCAAAACACCCAGACGGCGGAGATTCGACTCGGTCTGCAGAGGCATGAACAATCAAATCGACATCCTCTGAAATGTTGAATTGATGCCTCAATGCGTCTAAGGATTCAGCGGTGCATAGAGATGAACCAGGTGGGTCGGCTTTTTTCCTAGGAGTTTTCCTCTTCGTTTTTTGCCTCGTCGATGTGCTGGCTTGGAAGCCAACAAACAGTCTCTCCAACCGCATTTTTTCGGCCTCGTCAATACAATACTCCATTGGCTCAGCTTTGATCTCTTCTAGGGATTTCTGTATCAAGTTTGCCTTAGCTTCCCCCTCGGCATCAAAAGCCTCATCAACCAAAGATGGAATGACAATATGTAGTTGACCCAGCAGAGAATTAGGCTCGACTGGCTCGGTAACTTGAGGAGACAGCACCATTTTACGACCAAGCAGT
Source organism: Pseudoturritis turrita (assembly GCA_900406555.1). NCBI lineage: Eukaryota > Viridiplantae > Streptophyta > Magnoliopsida > Brassicales > Brassicaceae > Pseudoturritis > Pseudoturritis turrita. Next base: position 560,742 of record OVBL01000732.1, read on the forward strand.
GAAGCAGAATTCGTCGAACCAACAGAATCTTCCAGCTCGGCGGTATGAGACATCGAAGAGTTTGGCTCGGGAAAACGTTGGGTACTTAGCAAAAAATTAAAGAATTTCGGCTCAGAGACGCGGAATATCAAGGCAGCAGCACGACCCAGATGATGATGGATCAGAAAATTCAAACACTCGCCGCAGACGTATGAAGATGGATAGGAAAATGCGAGAAGTCGCCGGTTGATCTTGAAGATGGATCGAATAATTTAAAGGACCGCCGAGCCACGTTTGAAGATAGGTCGGAAAACTCAAAGTTTCGGCGGCGCCAGAGAAGAAATGATAAAAGACCTAGCCAACAACTTAAACAAAAAGAGAGAAAAGAAGAGAGAGAAGGGAGCTACCTGATTTTTCGGAATGGAGAAATGAGTTATGAGAAGTGAGATAAGGACACATGAGAGCATGGCGCGTGACGCCACGCGACCTTGGGAACACACGAAAATGGGTGCGGTTCCCAATAAAGTTATGGTTAAGAAAAATACTCTGTCATATAACCAATATCGCTACCGAGCCAAAAACAAATCACTCAGCAAAATGGCTCGGCAGCGTATTGCAACAGTTCGGCAGAATAAAGACGTCTCAGCAGTTAGATAACCTAGACGGCTCGGAAACGTCAGCTGCCAAGAAAATTCCTGACAATGCCGAACCAAAGACGGCTCGGCAGTCAGATAACTCAGACAGTGTGGTAATGAAAGTTGTCGAGGCAATCCCCGATAATGCCAAACCAAAGATGGCTCGGCAACATGACACGCCAGTGTTGGCTCGGTAACAAACGCCTCAACAAGTATTCCACCAAAGTGGTTCGGCAACATAAGGAAAGTCTCGGATGCCAATCTCGGAAATGACAAACTTTCACCTCGTCATCATCATCACTGACTCTGACGAGTTGGGGGGCTAACTGTTGGGGTCAATTTCCACCCCATCAAGGTTGATTACCGAAAATGGCTAAGTAAAGATCTTGGGCCTAACCGACTTCGGTGGTGCGAAACAGCTCGGTAACACAAGTGAGAAGATGGCTCGGCAGCATGTCAAAATATGTTGGCTCGGCGACATGACACGCCAGTGTTGGCTCGGCGACATGACACGCCCGTGTTGGCTCGGTAATAAACAGTGGCGAACCAACATGTTGACGAACCAGCAAACGGTGACGATCCAACATGTTGGCAGACCAACAAACGGTGACGAGCCAACGTACTGGCAAACCAGCAAACGGTGACGAGCCAACCTGTTGGCAGACCAGCAAACGGTGATGAGCCAACATGTTGGCGAACCAGCAAACGGTGACGAGCCAACGTGTTGGCGAACCAGCAAACGGTGACGAGCCAACATATTGGCAGACCAAGAAACGGTGACGAGCCAACGTGTTGGCGAACCAGCAAACGGTGACGAGCCAACATGTTGGCAGACCAACAAACGGTGACCAGCCAACGTACTGGCGAACCAAAACCAATGAGATGACGAGCCAACATTCCTCTGGCTCGACATTGAGGAGAGGCGACAAGCTAATACTCCTCTGGCTCGGCGTTGAGGAGAGACGACGAGCCAATACTCCTATGGCTCAGCGTAAAGGAGGAGAGGTGACGAGCCAACACTCCTCTGGCTCGGCGTTAATACAAAGAGGTGACGAGCCAACGATGAAACTCCTCTGGCTCGGCGTTAAGGCAAAGAGGTGACAAGCCAACGATGAAACTCCTTTGGTTCGGTGTTAAGGCGAAGAGGTGACGAGCCAACGATGAAACTCCTCTGGCTCGGCATCAGAAAGAAGCTCCTACGAGATCTAAGGTCGAGGCGATGAACCACTCTGCCGACTCGGTATGAAGGATAAGCAGGTGACGAGCCAACTCCCTAGCTCGGCATCAAGGAGAGGCAGGCGACGAGCCAGCCCACCGATGACCCAATGAAGCAACAAGCCCAATATCTTGATGGGACGAGGCAACAAGCCACAAGATATTGGTGGGCCGAGGCGACGAGGCAAAGAAAGAAGCTCACGAATTTCCACCGCCTTAGAAGAAACCGGGAAGAAAGGAAATCCCGAAAAATAAGGAAGTTTTCCTTTATCGTTTAGAAAGAGGCCTAGCCGACTTATTTTTGTATAAATAGACATGTACACCTTTGAAGAAAGGATTAGCAACTTTACCTAGCAAAACACTTCTTACTTTCTCTGCAGACAACTTTCTAAACAGCTTGAATAAAATCATTATCTTTAGATCTCTGTTCTTGGTTTTTTTTCATAGAAGTTTTTCGAATCCCTAAATTTTCCTAACCAAGTATTAGTTGTGCGAGTTTCGACTCCCACATTCTACATATTTCTTAGGCATCGGTTCATCATCTATTTGTTGGATCGAATTTAGCTTCACATTTTTTTCCTTAAAACTTAGAAGATAAACCCACTTTTTTCCCAGCCTTTGCAGATTTGTTCCTTTGAGGAAGTGCCTCATGACCGATTTTGTAGTGCCAAAACTGGAAACGAGTTATGCGATTTTGATAGATCTGAAATCTATCAAGGAGAATCAGAAGTGAGATGAGAAGAGAAATAGAAGATTAGAAGAAGAAGAAGAAGCGTTGAAGAAGAAAGATTTTTTTGCTTGATAATAATTTCATAAGTGACTTCTTTTAGCATATACATAAGTAATATAAGGCAATACCGGGAAAATGATCGATTTATTCCCCAACTAATTTGCAATTGACACTTTTATTTCTCAACTATTTGGGTTACACATTTATTCCTCAATTTGTTGTTGACTATACAAATTAAGGATTAGAAATAGTCAATGTTTAACACTTAACAGAAATCGTTATGTATAATTAAAAATCTATTTTTGTAGGTTTCGTTTTAATCTTCTTCGGCTGTTCTTCCCCAAATTAAAAGCTCAAACCCTCACTTACTGATGTTAATTTCACAGAGCTTGACGCCAAGACGAATGCATACTCTTTTGCTCAGCGAACAGAGACTTACTACAAGAAACTCCCTGAGCTTATCACCATTGTCGAAGACTTTTATCTAGCACACCGTTCCTTAGCCGAGAGATTCGATCACTTGAAATCATCTGATAATCGTTCCTCTAAGTTTCATCAAGAATCCATGGAATCTGTTTGTGACAGCAATTCTCACACCAATTCTGAGTTTTAAGATGCCGACTCAGAGATCGAAGACTTAGATGAAGAGGAAAAGGAATCATCAGCTAGTCCTCCTTTGGAAGCAATGAAGAAGGGTCTTGAGATGATAAATTGCAAAGAAGATGAAACTTGGAAACTGGAACAAGAAAGGTTGAAGCTGGTCTAAGAGACTGACGATCTGAGGAGGCAGCTCTTAGAGAAGGACGAAGAGAAAAGAGAGGTCACATTCACCAGCTAGTTTTGTGTTTGATTCACTCTTTATTAAAGATTAAAGGCCTGTATTATAACCGAGATTATCGTAATTATCCTCTACTTAATGCATGTTTGAATTGTTGAATCACAAGAAGAAAAGAGTTTGGATCAATGGCTGAAAAGAGCTTCAGACAACGACATGTGAAGAATACATAATTGAATCCATCAATTTGACTTTTGAGGCACAAAAAACATCACTGTTACAAGTACAACAACTGCACCAGCCAAATTGCAGAGTGCTTTATGAGCGAATCTCACAAGAACAATATAAACTATTTTTAAATTAAAAAGAAAAAAACTGAACAACCTCCACCGACATCGCTAATCCGGAGGAGAGCACCTCCACGACATTTGACAAAATCCAGATTCATATCAACCTCGTCTGCTCCGTCGATAGCTAGATCGATTTTCGGATGCATATCTAACGCAACAAGAGGAATCCCAAAGATCGTGCCTGTTCCTCCGTTCGTTTCTGAGCAAGGATTTCTGTTCGAGCTTTTAATTTGGGGAAGAACAACCGAAGATTAAAACGAAACCTACAAAAATAGATTTCTAATTATACGTAAAGATTTCTGTTAAGTGTTAAACATTGACTATTTCTAATTTGTATAGTTAACGACATTGAAAAATAAATGTGTAACCAATAGTTGAAAAATAAAAGTGTTAATTGCAATTAGCTGGAAATAAATCAACAATTTTCCTAGGCAATACTCTTAATTGCAAACTAAAAGAGTAATGGGCCTTAAACTAAACTAAGCCCAACGAAACCCCAGTATAAACTCTCGTGAGTCCATTGCTACGATCTTATCAGATTTCCAACTAAAGGAAAGCCAAAATGCAAACCATAGTTAGCTAAACAAGTTGCCATCACTACGTCTTTCTTACCAGATCTCCTTTCCCAATCATCTCGATATTTCTTTCCCTTCGTTTTTACTTCTAAGAACATCCTTAGATTCAACCGTGGTTGGAGTAACTCGGTCTTCTCTCCCTTTTCTTCTTTTCCTAACCTTGTACTTTTGTTCCTTAACCCTATACTTTCGAACTTGTGATGCAGTCTCATAAGTTTTGGCATGATCATCTTCTCGGTTCACCACAAGCTCCAATGGTTCCACTAACGGATCGAGATTCTCCACCACAAGCTGTCTGAATCCTCCAAATACTGCAACAGCTTTGTCACTCTTTCATAAAGATGATGTTGTGGAAAAAATGCAGGACAAAACAATGCTCTGGTACCAAATCATGGATGTCAAATTGATTGCAACTTAGAGCATCTCCAATCTTACACCAAATCTTATTTTGGCGTAAAATCCTCTCCAACCCAACACCATTTTGGTGTTGAACTTTTTTTATTTATGAAAAGATCCTTCAAATTTTAAATTATTTTGAAATTGATTATTATAAGATCAAAACAATTTATATTTAGATATATAAAATTTTTAGATATATTTTTTGTTTAAGTTGCAAAATAACTTAAATTTAATAGAAAATATAATGATATAAATTGATAATAAATTTAAAAATACATAAAGTACCAAAATTAAAGATAAATAACATTAAATAAATTAAAAATAAACAACAACAAATATTATTGACTTAATAATTTAATAATTCGGTAAATCGCTTCCGGATCCATTAAGATCATCAAAATATTGTCTAAATGAAGCAGATTGAGGCGGAGCTTGTTGATATTGTTGTTGTTCGGACCTTTTCTGTAAAATCCGTAGTTGCTCAGCATGAACATATGCACGAATATTTGGATCTTGTATGGAGCTCACGTCTTGAAACAAAATTTTGTTGTCTTCTCTAAATTGTTTTTGGGAAAAGAATGTGTTACATGACATAATGACTACTTGTGTAATTTTACATAACATGATAATCGAAGATGAGCGCAATCTCGATGCACCAATTGAAGTTGGAAGAAAAGCCCCACCTCTAGAAGTCGAAATAGTCGAAGATGATCATATCCGGTTCCAAGAATTTCTTGCTCGGTTTAGAAAAATAAAAAATAAAAACGCTTATTTTTCGTTTCGGTGTGCGTTAATTGAACATTTATGGGAAAAATACACAAATGGTGATGATTAAATCAAAATCAATTATGTTTTGTTATTTTATATGGTGTAATGTATTTTTTTAATTAATAAATGTTAAATTTAAATAATATTATATTTTATGGAAATTTAAAAAAAAAAGTAAAATAGTTGGAATAAATTCGTAAATATTTAAAAATAAAATGTATTATTAATAATTAATATTAAAATTGAAAAAGAAAATATATTTAGAATATTTCTTTTTGGTGTAAAAAATTGTGTAATATATTGGAGTAAAACCCAACACCATTTTGGAATTACACGATTGGAGATACTCTAAAGAGAAACGTAAAAGACACTTGTTTTTGGCATTTTAATTAATTTAAATTAACAACAAGAAGAAACAAATCATGGAGTCATAGCTCCTACAAGCAAGGAAATTGGGAAGTGGATTAGTTGGTTCCTGAGTAATAGGAAAACTAAGCCTCTTCTTATTCACCGAAACAATTCAAACGTAAACTAAAAACAGAAACTAAAAGAGAAATCGGAAATCAACATGGATCCGGGTTGCTTATTGCAAGTACCTCCGGTTTGGAACCTTCGGTCTACTTGACATTCTTCAGCCATGATCTGAAACTCTACCAGATAAAGCCATGGTCTTTACGGTCGTTTACGATATGTGTGGAATAATTCAACAATTCGATCTTGAAAAGCAACACTCGAAGAACAGAGAAACGATGAACCGCACACGGACTCCACTCGAGAAACCCACAAGCAATTTAGAGCAATCAACAAATTCCAATAAAGAACCCGGAAAGAAATAGTATATCTGAATAGTTGATGGAGACGGAGGATGTGCAATTCCCTTAGCGAGATCTGAGGATTGTTATGGCTCTAGAGGGACGTCTGCGGAGGGAAACCAGATGAAATGGACGGAGTACGAGGTAAGGTGGTGGTTCTTCCATACCAGTCCACCTGGATCTCGTCGGCTGACCTACTACTTGCATCCATGAGTTTTTTGTTTAAAAAAGGCTAAAACGAATGGTCGAGATGGGATGTACGCAACTTTGTATTTGGTAATTGTAATGATAAAGGGGGTGAGACAAACAAGAAAGACGTTTTATAGACGAATCAAGATCCGTATAGGATACGCTAAAGCCAATAAAAAAGTTATAGAAGGTTTAGAAAGCGTGTAGAAAGCGTGTAGAAAGCGTGTGGAAGGTTTAGAAAGCCTGTAGAAAGCGTGTGGAAGGTTTAGGTAATAATTTTACGAAAAACATTATTATTGGCATAAGTTAAAATTGTTGATTTATTAATTAATGTTGAATGGTGTTTATCACAAATCCAGTGTGGAACAATGTTGAATGGTGATTTGTTGTGATGTATAATAATTATCAAACTTGAACTATTTTCAAAAATATTTTGAATGACCAATACAATGTTATTCATTCGAATATTTATGTGTTTATATTTGGTTCATTTTGATTCGCCTATGATTTTTCTATTTTAAATTTTTAACTACAATTGAGTTGTTTTTTTTTTTAATTTCGAACATGCTTGATGAATTGAAGAAGCATGTTAAATACATGATTACAATTTGCAAGCATCGCTTATTTTAATTTTTAATTTATTGAGATCGATTATTTAATGAGAATTCTCGTTCTGTTCCCGTACTGTCCCGTTCCATCCCGTTTTCGTCCCAAATTTTAAATGGGACAAAGTTTTCTATTCCCGAAAATCTTGTTCCCGTCCCGTTTCTGTAAGATCCCGTCCCATACTTCCGTTTGCCCACCCCCAAATATATATATTAAATATATATATATATATATATATATACTCATATCCTAAATATATTAATTGAGAAGACAGTTTAAAATTTTAGTTTATGTGTCATTCAAAGAGTAAAATAAGAGCCACATATGATTAATTTTTTAATAATCTTCTATTTTAGTATGTTGAATTATGAAAATAGAAAAAACTTAACATAGAAATAATAAAGGGATCTATTTTCGTATGTTAAGTTTAATGTTAGGAGAAGCATTCCAATTTTCTATTAACCGTTATGGAAATAGAAAAAATAAAGGAGATCTATAATAAAAACTATTATCGTATTATATAAAGTAGGATGTGCTCAATGTGAACGCGACACGTATCCAAAATTATAATTCACCAGATCGCGACACGTGTAATTGTTAATTTAGATTATAACAAGTGTAAAAAATTAGATTTAATTTTATATATGGAATTTAATTAAAAATGAAAAAAATATCTTTAAAAAATGGAAATCATATTTTCTAAGTTTTGATTGATTCCATTTTTATGGTTTTCATTTAATTGAAATGGAAAACTCAATTATAAAAAAATAGGAAAAAAAAAAATTATGGAAACTTGAGTAATATGTAGTTAACTTTTTACATGAGTAATATGGTTTTCATTTGACTAATTGTTTAATAAAAACTACCTTCCCGTGAATAATATGTAGTTAACGTCTCAGTAGTGAATAATAAAGTAAATTTTCCAATTTTTAGATCAAGTGTAAGAAAATATGTTTATTGTTATGTATGAATAGTGATTTTTCGTTTGTTAGGCAGAGAGATGATATATATTTGTGTGCATTGTTTGTCATGTTGTGTTTGCATGGATTTGCAAACGTTTAGAATTATATTTTGAGACTATATTTTGTATATGATTTATTTTTGTTAATTATTAACTTAATTTTATTTATTTTGAGTTACGATTGTATAACATTTTATACATAAAAGTTTTTTTGGAGACAACACGGTTACAAATAGCAGTGAAAGTGGATGTGGAATAAAAAAATTAAGTTGATGATAAGTCTGAAGCAAGTAACAACAATTTAGGAGATGATGTAAAAAGCAAAGTGCGGTGGCTATTGTGAAACTATTTCGATGGTAAATTAATATTAGTTTTACATGAAATTTCAAAGAATATCACATGTTATTGGGGTCAAAATCCACTCGGCTGCGATCAATGGAAAAATGGCTAAGTGTGGAAATGCGAAGAATCGGACAAGGCTGGTTATGACTAAGTCGTTTCCGTACGAGTCCACTTGAGCACGAGATAGGCCATTCCGACCAAACCTTGTCTCCACTTAGGCAAGCCTTGTCTCCACTTAGGCAAGCTTTGGCTCACATCAGCGAAGCTTTGCTCCACTTCGGCAAGGAGGAGACATCGGCAAGCTTTGGCTCACTTCGGCATGACACTCCGGCAAAGAAGGGAAAGACATCGGCAAGCTTAGGCAGCCTTGTCTCCACTTAGGCAAACCTTGTCTTCACTTAGGCAAGTCTTGTCTCCACTTAGGCGAGCCTTGTCTCCGCTTAGGCGAGCCTTGTCTCCGCTTAGGCAAGCTTTGGCTCACATCGGCAAAGCTCTGCTCCACTTCGGCAAGCATGGAGACTTCGCAAACACGGAGACTTCAGCAAGCAGTGGAGGCTTCGGCAAGCATGGAGACTTCGGCAAACACGGAGACTTCGGCAAGCACGGAGATTTTGGCAAGCAGTGGAGACGTTGGCAAACACGGAGACATCGGCAATGACCCACTTTGGCAAGCACGGAGACATCGGCAATGACCCACGGCTTCGGCAACGATTCACGGCTTCGGCAACGATCCACGGCTACGGCAACTACCCACAGTCACTTCGGCGACAAGCCATATCGGCAAGGAGACTTCGGCCGAAGTGCCCACTTCGGCAAGCGTGGCCACATCGGCAAGGAGACTTCGGCCGATGTGCCCACTTCGGCAAGCATGGTCACTTCGGCGGCAAGCCACATCGGCAAGGAAAACTTCGGCCGAAGTCCCCACTTTGGCAAGCGTAGCCACGTCGCCAACGAGGGAGACTTCGGCCAAGCTTCTTCTCCACATCGGCAAGGCCTTCTCCACCTCGGCGAGCCCACATCGGCAATGGAGAAGACTTCGGCCAAGATAAGCTTCACTTCGGCCAAGCGTCTTCTCCACTTCGGCAAGCGTCTCCTCTACTTCGGCAATGGAGAAGACTTCGGCAAGCGTCTTCCCCACTTCGGCAAGCGTAGCCACGTCGGCAACGAGGGAGACTTTGGTCAAGCTTCTTCTCCACATCGGCAAGGCCTTCTCCACTTCGGCGAGCCCACATCGGCAATGGAGAAGACTTCGGCCAAGATAAGCTTCACTTCAGCCAACCATCTTCTCCACTTCGGCAAGCGTCTCCTCCACTTCGGCAATGGAGAAGACTTTGGCAAGCGTCTTCTCCACTTCGGCAAGCGTTTTCTCCACGTCGGCAAAGCTTCCTCACCACTTTGGCAAGCTTCTTCTCCGCTTCGGCCAACGACTTCGACCAACAAAATTCATTTTGGCTAGCTAACTTGCTTGGGCCGTGATACGAATCCACTTAGGCATGATACGAAGCTGCTTGGCCAAAGTCAAGTCTATACGAAGCTGTCTGGCCGAAGTCATTTTCATACGAAACTGTCTGGCCGAAGTCAAAGCTGCTGAAGATGATCTGGCCGAAGACATTTCCATACGAAACTGTCTGGCCGAAGTCAAAGCTGCCGAAGACAATCCTGGCCGAAGTCATTTCCATACGGATTGGCCTACAACGATGCAAAGGCCCATGAAGTCAAGCCGACTTAGCTAAAAAGGAAATCCCGACGGATTAGGAAGTTTTCCTTATCACTTTGGGATTGACCTGGCCGACTGAAACGAGTATATATATCGATGTACATCTCTTGAAAAAGGGATCCGCAATTTACTTAGCAAAAATCCTAGACTTTTGCTCTAAAAGCTCTTGTACGCAAACAGCTTTCTTAACAGCTTAATAAAAACCATTTTTGGATCTTCGCTTGCGTGGTTCATACGCAGAAATTTCATCCCCCTTAACAAACCTCCGACAAATCTAATTGTGTTGATTTCGACGCCCACACATGTTACTTTCGAATATGTCTAAAACCAATTTTGTGTAATTGTTTTCCTTAATTTTATTTTTATTATAAATTTCATATTTTCATGGTGTACCCTTATAAGTGATTATAAGTTTCATGGGTTTCAATTTTTTTTAAAGTCTATTAAAAAACACTTTAATTATATTAAAATTTAATTTAGTTATTAGATTATCTTTTACAAAACTAAATATTTTCACCCGCATATTATGCAGGTCCTCCAATCTAGTAAATTATAAAGAACGATAATGGAAATAATATCTCTACAAAACGAGACAAGATCTTCATGATACAAAAATACATAAAATTTCATATTACAAAATAAAAATAATTTAATTATTATATTTCTAGAGAATTTTTAAGAATGCCATTTTTGAAATGCCACTTTTCAAAAATGACATTCTTCAAAAATATTTTCAAAAATGCCACTAAAATTATATCATTTATTCAAAATATCATTTAGATTTTGGGTTAACTATTTTATGTTAGGATTTAATTTTTAGGATTTAGAGTTTGTTAGGGGTCAAAACACTTTTTAGGGTTTAGGATTTTATGGTCTAGAATTTGTTATGTATGTAATTGATATTAGTATAATATATAAGAGATACTTTTATTATTATGATGTAGTCTATTTTACATATTTACTTATTTAGTCACACTTACAAATATTTATATATTTAACTATTGAAAAAATATATCATTTTCTATTCGTTATGTTCAATAAAATTCATATTATTTTAAAATTTATCCCATTTATTTTATACTCTATAATTTACACATGTTTTATTTTATACTCTATAATTTACACATATATAATGAAGACCAATTTTACATTTAAAGATATTAAAATAAATAACATTTATATATGATTTGATCAGTTTTATATAAAATATTGAATTTAATGGTATTTACATATATATTGGTCAAAATTATTCAAGTTTATTACATGTACTCATAAAATATTAATTTAACCCATCCCATTTTGTTTGAATTCCGTCCGGCATGTGGTCTTCCAATCAAAGTTTTAGAAAGCGTGTGACAAGTAAAAACCTTTACGATAAGCTAAGCCAAGAAAAATATTATAGGAGATTTTAAAACCGTGTTTAGAAAGCGTGTGACACGTCAAACCCTTATAGGATAAGCTAAGCCAAGAAAAATATTATAGGAGATTTTAAAACCGTGTTTAGAAAGTGTGGGACAAGTCAAAACCTTCTAGGATAAGCTAAGCCAAAAAAATTATTATAGGAGATTTTGAAACCGTGTTTCAAGTGTGTTGAAAGTCAAAACCCTATAGGTTAAGGTAAGTCAATAAAAAATATAGAAGGCTGTAGAAACTATGTTTTTTTATTATCATTTAAAATATTTTATTATAAACACGACGGAATATATGGTGAAATACAAAACCGAGGTTTATAAACCTAATTCCAAAAACTAAACCGCCAAAAAAAAATTTAATCCTGAAAACTAAGTCCAAAAAGAGAAAATCAAACAAACTTTCTTAACACCAAGATAATAATAAAAACAAATGGGAGAGAGCCTAAAACGGAAACAAAAAGGTCAGACATTACACGTCTAAACCAATCCATAAGTGATTCCTCGCGAATCAAGATTACCTCTCGAATCAAGTGTTTCTAGATTTTTAATCCGACAAGAAAGAACCATTGAAAAAACATTAGGTCCTTCACACTTCTTTCTAAAACGGTGGCAGTATCGAAAAAATCGACTTTTGAATGCATATATAGAAACTTTTGAACTGATCAGACATCGATCAAATCAATATAGTAGAGACAAGGAGCCGAATCACCTCGAATCGGTTAAAGCCGAACTTGGACCAATATGGCTAGAGATTGAAACTGACGAGATACCTAAAAGATCAACCACATAAACCAAAGAACCATGGCAACCAAGACATGAACCAATATACACAAGCAAGCCAAAACCCCTAACTCGGGAAAAGCTAATGCACCCTAAAACACCTATAATTGGAGCAGAAGAAATCGGACTGAAAGAAACTTCCCATCACAAGAAACGGCAGAACCGAACCACTGAGATGAGAAGCCATGAAATCCAACCAGAAGAGGAGCAACAAAACTCGGCAAAGACCCAAAACCACCGCGAAAACCAGATCTGTTAAGCAAAAGCGAAAACTCGGCAAAGATCGATTGACGCCAAAAAAACACTATCGATCTTTAGGGTCCACCACCTTTCACCTCTGGCAGACTAACCACCACTGAAACCCCAGCACAAGCCGACCTTTCCTCGCCTACACTGGAGAACATCCACGCCGACAAGGAATTGAGCCGTAAACAACCAAAACGAAGCTAAAGGAATCAAGATCAAACTAACGAGGGGACCGGCAACTGGATGCTGAAGGAGCCGTCAGCCACCGGTCGAGATCCAGATTTGCGGCGGCCGCGGTAGGTCAAAGAAAACAAGAAAGAACGAGGGTTTTTTTAAACTCAAGTTTGTGTAGTTTTGTTTGGGTTTTCCAGAAACCATGTTTATACAAGATAACTTTTTTAAATAGTCAGTATTTTATCTATGGAGCTTACGAGAGAAGAGGTGACACGCGTCGACGCTTATGTCAATGACGACGGAGCGAGTTGCGTCCGCCATGTAAGTCATGTGCTGAACTCCCACTTGGACCACCGTTTTTTCAGACGTTGCAAAAAAATTTAGAGATAAGCTAATGATCTATTGATTAAATTTGGTTCTAGGAAAAACAAAAAAAACTAAAGATGATCACAAAGTCATATCTCGCATTTTTGCAGCAAGATTAAAGTGGTTTATGGATGAGACAATACATATAAAGTTGGCTTTATCTCCGGTCGTCTCCTATGTGAAAATGTTTTACTAGCTTCAGAACTAGTTTCAAACTTTCACAAACCAGCATGTTTCCAAATTGATCTTTCCAAGGCTTATGATAATGTTGGTTATTTATGTTGATTATTCTCAAGGCTTTTGATCTCCCACATAAGTTTATTAGTTGGATAAAGGAATGTATATCCTTTGCATCGTTCTCTGTTTCCCTAAATGGTGAATTGGTTGGGTTCTTCCAAGGGAAAAAATGGCTGCATCATGGAGATCCTATGTCCTCCTCCCTTTTCGTTCAGGTCATTGATTTTCTTTTAAAGGATTTGGATTTGGCTGCAAGATCTAATCAATTATCCCTCCATACAGACTGTTTTGACCCTTTGGTTACCCATCTAAGCTTCACCGACGATGTTCTTATATTCTTTGATGACACATAAAGCTCTCGGGGTGTATTACTAGAGGCTCTCGGGAAATTTTAACATGCTTCTAGTTTCCAACTAAATCTGAGGAAGTCAAGATTCTTCTTGGATGGAAACAATAGTTTGCAATCTACCATTTTAGCATCTCGCTATCAGTTAGTCCATGGATAACTTCTGATAAGATACTTAGGACTGGATCTGCTCCCTCATAAGATGAAACCAAAAGACTATCACCCGTTGCTCTACTTATTCCCGTGGCCCCAAAATATCATGGGAATCAATTTGCACACCAAAAAAAGAAGGCGGTTTGGGTCTCATAAGACTAGAAGCTTGGAACAAAGTCTTCACTTTCAAGCTTATCTGGTTATTGTTCAGAAAAAGTGGCTCACTTTAGGTTTCATGGATTAAAAAATTCATGATAAATGGTTGTTTGTTTTGGGATATCTCTCCTCAATTTGCTGAGAGTTGGCTTTGGAAAAGAATTCTAAAGCTCAGGCCCCTTGCAAAGCCATTTATAATGTGCACCCTCAGATCAGGCAACACAGCCTTGTTTTGACATGATGATTGGACTAATATGGGTCTTCTAATTGACATCACATGCCCTAATGGCCCAAGAGTTTTAGGCATCTCAAATCTGACATGTGTTGTGAAAGTGTACAAACTAACAGGTGGATAGTTCCTCAGGGATGCAATCCACTTTGTGTTCTTCTTCGAGCTTGCCTCCCTCCTATCTATGCTTTGCCAAAAAATCGCCCTGATCAATTTAAGTGGAGGAAATCCTTAACTTCCAAATCTAGTACTTTCTCCGTATCCCTTACATGGGACAACTTGCACCCTCCAGGTGCTTCGATACCATGGTACTCTTTTGTTTGACATTCTAATCATATCCCAAAATGCGTCTTCATCCAATGGGTTGTAATGCGGGATCGATTAATTACAACAAGAGATCACTTAATTAGTTGGGTTTTGTCAATGGATTCGGCCTGCGTATTATGTAGTACAGCTGCTAAGAGCTCTTTTCATTTGTTCTTCATCTATGTGTTCTTCCAAGAGGTATGGAGTTCTTTCTACTGTCATCCAATTTTCTCACCTCCTACATGGCTTAGCTTGTTTGTAAGGTGGGTTAACAAGGTGTCTATAGATCACAAAATCAATTCAATTTGTAATTTGATCATTCAAGCTGTTATATACGAAGTTTTAAAAGAGAGGAACGCAAGACTGCATCAAACCACGTCAGAAACAGCACATATCATCATCAAAGAAATACAACTCATCAGTAGAAGAAAGCTTTCTAGTTTAGACCTTAATGACAGTATGGATTCGGTTCCAAGCTCTGGTCTCTCTTACTTGTCAACTTGGTTTGGTTTCTTTTGATTCTCCTCATCCTAAGAGTACCACGCTATTTCATCTCCTCCACAAGCAGCCTATCTCCTATAGTGTTGTACCCCTGGTTATCTCCTTCCCTTTTTTCATCTCTGTTATCTTTAGTTTTTTGGATGGTTTCAATTCAAAGTTGCAGATAGAGTAGTTTCATATTGTATTCACCTGCGTATGGCATCTTCTAAAACTAGTTAATCTGTTTTTGTAATGCTCAAAAAGATATCACCTTGAAAAAGGATGGCCCAAATGATAATTACTAAAATATGATTAAAAAAATAATAATCACGAAGTTAATCGTTTAATCTGATATTCTTGAATAAACTAATATTATTAAATTTATTGAGATATCTGAAAATCTACGGAAAACAAAAGAGAAAGAGACAAAAGCTATATTTTTATTAATCAATCAACAATTACAAATTTAGCCCTAAATAATTAATATTAATAAATCTAAAAACTTTTGAAAATATATAAAAAAATATCTAAAAATAATAAAGACATTTGGTAATATTCATTACTAGAGTTCATTAATATCCATTATACTAGTAAAATAGATACCCTTAGGAGTAGTTCATTATTAGGAGTATTTTTTTTTGGTTAGCAAATCATGTAATGCCACTTAAAGGTGCATATTGAGAATTTAAAACTAAAACTCAAAGTATTATCGGTATATCCGACTAATTTTCGTGTCCAAAAATAATATTAAAGTTTTATCTAAATTTAAATCGGGTTTTCGGAACATATGTTTTTCCTTTAACGACGTTTTGTTACAGAAGTTCGACTCCACTTTTCATTTTGAACAAGATTAAAAATGGTTCTTTAGATTAAAATGGCATTGTTAGCATTTTGTATTGGAGACAAGTCCATCTAAAACTTCGAATGGGTGTTTAATGATACAATTCAATAACAATCTTGGGTTAGTAACCTGGCAGCGACTGCAAGTTTTTCGATGATCTTCGTCCATATGATTTAGTCAAGTTTTTTCACTGCATTGTCAATCATCTGATGGTTATTATATTTGCCTCCAAGGTATAGACATTCCGCGTATCGGTAGATGTGGTAACATCATGCATAACCTGCACAAGTCTAGTAACAAGTAGAGAAGCAAAATTAATCTTCTAAGGGCAAGTGGTAAATGGTGCATGGAACCTAAGGATGTTCTTATGCAATGTTCTAGCAAACATCGTGATAGCTAGAAGACGATGCACATAGCGGATCGCAGTGTGAGTGATAGATGTCGAGTTTGAGCTACTCCTGCTCGATGCAAATCTTGCATTAGCAAACCTCTTCCAATCCTCATATGAGTTGGTATGATCTTTAGCTTATTTACGACAGCCTTATAATCCACATCAAGCTTCATCTCAAATGGTGGAACATCCCTTAGAGCTTGTTCCTTGTTTGCTTGAGCTTGTGGCTCGTTTCTAGCAACGAGTGTTTGGGTAAATATGCTTCAATCTCTCATCAAATTCTCCATCACCATCCACAAGATAGTAATCATGTGGTTTATCATTTCCAACCAAAATCTTTTTGCCCCGCTTATCCTTTGATTTTTGCTTCAAAAGCTTTGAGCACAGATAAGAGTCGTGTAACGAGCAGAGGATGGGTACCCCTTTTTCGAGACGGATATGAGCCGGGTAATGAGTAGAGGATGGGGTATGGGTATATGTGCCCAGCCTTAGTCAAGAGGGTTTTGGGGTTCAAATTTATTACAAAGCCAAAGAAAAAAAAAACTTACCTTTGTAAACGGGTCCCATGAGTGTAAAAAGTAAAAAAAAATTCAGAATGGCTCGGGTGGCTCGACCATGGGTCGAAGGTGTCATGATCGTGGGTCGACCATACACATACCATGGATCGAGGACTCTTTTACTGTGGTCGAGGCTCACGTACCGCGGTCGAGGACCTATGTACCGCGGATTGAGGAATCGTGTACCATGGTCGAGGCTCACATATTGCGGTTGAGGCTGTGATGAGGTTTAAGTTTGATGCTGATACAAGATCGGAATCACACCAAGTCTTATAGATCACAAGGTTGTCAAGAGTTGACAAGCTTTGGCGGAAGGTGGACGATATAGAGATGGAATAGTGAAGATAGGTGATTGACTCACTCAATCGATGGACAAAACAAGTTAATTTGAATCACTCAAATAACTTATTCTGCAGCTTCAATAGCCTTGGTGAATCACTCACGAAGAACTAAAGAATAAACACACAAAGAACTCGACAACTTTGTGAAGAAGAAAACGTTTTTCTATTAACTTTAATCGATCAAGGGTAAGTATTACAAGAGAAATGAGCGAGCTTATATAGAGTTCATACACGTTTTTACAAAGCAAATAAATCAAATATTTAACATAAATAAGAAATCAATCAAAGCCTAGATTGATATGGTCTTTATTGCTTGATTTTTGGCCAAATGAAGGAAATATAAGGTTTTTTGTATCTGGACAGCTTGGGGATGAAGTAGTGACGTTTTGGATGTCTCTTAATGGTGTATAACGTCTCCAATCTGTCAAAACCAAATAAATCAAAAGGATATACCCATTGGACCAGATTTGACGTAATTGACTCCAAATAAGGAAAGTTGAGGTGTGAAGAGATCCACTTAATTCTCTGCTTGCTGGTGCACTTGAGGACACTCATAGAATCCTCTAGATCATAGGAAAAGTCTCCTGGATGCCAAAGATAAGTTTGCATTGATTCAAATAAGGATAGTTCTGAAATTGGACAGTTTTGGTTTACTCGGTTTGTAATCTCGGTTCTGGTCAGGTCTGAACCGTTCTGGGTTGATTCCTTGTTCAGTGTGGGTCCTTGATGGATCAAGAATATAGAGCAAGTCGGTGATGGGCTTAAATCCTCATGGTTATGCCAGAATCCTTCATGAGAGGTCAATATGTCCTTATCGGGCAATTGGAATGATTGCATGATCTTGTGCTTTTCTGGGCTCGTCTTCCTTGGGTCATCACTGGTATGAGAACTTGAGAGGTTGTTAAATACATGCCAAGGTACCATGTGGCGTGGCTGATTCATCAGGGATTTGAGGTCCTCATCAGATGCGATCATGGACGAGCATGCTTTGGACGAGGAAGCTTTGAGCGTATCCAAAGGTCCCGTTACGCGGTCCAAGACAAGGAAGCTTGCCGGAGCTGTTCAGGAGTTACTTAATGACGTTTGGATCAAGGAAGAAGATCAGCTTATGCACAACGCCGTTACCTCAATTTCGGCTACGATAATTTCTTGAGGTTGGATGTTAAGCATAAGTTGTTGTACTCTTTTTCCTGTACTCGGTTTTATTCCAATGGGTTTTTCGAGTAGAGGTTTTAACGAGGCAACACTTATGTTTCCTCTTTACGGTCCAATTTCATGAAATATATCATGAATAATTCGCATGGAATTTTGCATGCTAAGAATTCAAAGGGACGAGGAAGGCCAAGAGGGTGTTCACACCTTGAGTTATTATTAGTCAAAGATTCAATGGACTTAGTCTTATGAATTAATTAGACTTTGTTATTTTCCATGCATTGTTTTTAGTACCTTGTTATTTTCCATGCATTGTTTTTAATGCTTTCTATCTTCATTCTCTCCCTATATAAACTATGTAATCTCTTTGAGAATAATCATTGAGTTTTATAAAAATCTTTTCTAAAAGAAGTTTCTCTCTTGTTCTTTTGTGAACTTGTCGATCTCTTGGTGGTTAGCCAACGAAATCAAACCGATCACTAGGTGGTTAGCCTTGTGTTCTCGCCGACTCCAAGGTGGTTAGCCGAAGAGTTCCTTTGTTCCTTAGGTGGTTAGCCTTCGGATCTGGTTTACCGAGAGCCATTCATAGCTCACGATGCAGCCATTCACTTTCCACCCCGTTTATCCAAGGATCTATCTATTTCAATACCAAGAAGAGTGTGCGTTCCTTTGGGAGATCGTATCAAAGTTCTCGCGGGTCGAGGAGTGGTTTGACAAAGACGTCCGTGTGTTCATGGACATCCTCGGGGCCTCTCGGTCCTGTTATGGAGCAAAGGAAGATAAATCGCCAGGCTCTTCAGCTTTTTTGAGCCTCTTAAGTGGTTCAAAATTTGGCTCATATTCTAGAGAGATCCTATGAAGACCCAACCAAGGATTTCCACCCGCGGTTAAGCCTCACTACGAACCAATTACTCAGCCAAATTTTTACTTCGTTTTACTTAGCCATTTTTCGCATTTTAATTCAATTGACAAGTCTAAAAATGTTAACTTAGATTAAATTAGGAGGTTTCAAATACAATGATCAGTTTGCTTTATAAGCTACTACATTGAAATGAACCCATCTACCCGATCCAATCCACCATCCCTTCCTGCCTTAGTCTCGCGATCAGCCACTTTCACGGCCAGACTCAAAACCTGCATCCATAAAGGAGGCATAAGCAACATAATTTCGTAGTGATTCGGTCATCCCATCTCACTTGGCCAAATAACATAATCGCAATCATACTTATCAATTTCAAATAGTCAATATTACTTATCATGAACAGAATTCTCATCAAGCATGCCTGATCTGAATATCGAGCAGTCACTACATGATCCGGGTAAGCCTTGGCAAGAACACTCGACTCCCAAGCGTGTTAATCCGATTGGACTCTCGATCAAACGATCAGCACATCAAGATAGAAATACAGATTATATGAACAGGACAAGAAAAACAGTCGGAATCACCCAAGCAATCAATGAAAGTATGAAATCTAGCAATCAGACGATCCTAGAACAGTAACCACGGTCACGCATTCACCTTAGCCAATCAGATTCGGTTTATGGCCTTGATCCGATATGATTCTGACATCTCTTGCTGCGATGATCCTCTGATCACTGTAGTTGCCAATCACCCTGGTTTTACCGAGACTCGATCGCCGTTACCCACAAACTCGAGTTTTTCTCCCTTTCTCAAGAGTTTTCTCTATGAATTCTCTCCTAGTCTCTTCTGCGTTTTTGGGTGTAAAGAGAGAGAAAATGGACAGGTTTTGTGTTTAAATACGAGATAACTTCCCATAATCCGCCCAGAATATGCTCAGCATATGCTCTAGAATATTCTCCCGAATATGCTCCAAAGGAATATGCTTCTGGATGTTCTAAAAGTCCAGTCAACATGGAGTCAACATAAAGTCAACAAGTCAACACAAAGTCAACCCGCATTTTTGAACTAGTAACACTTAGAAAAACTGCCCAGCTCAGTTTACCTCATCTCTTTCACTTCTCTTGGCCAAAACTGCCTAAACAGCTCGAATCCATCTCGATCCTTTACATTCAGATTCCCAATAACCAACTTACCCGACTTATTCAATCCAACTTAACCCAATGATCGATCAAATCATTTTTTGGTTAGTTTTCCCGAACACGGGCGTTACAACTCTCCACCAATTAAAATAGATTCGTCCTTGAATTCATCTCAACGTTCTGATCTTCCTTAAGCTTTTCAAACCACTTCGGAAAATCTGCTTTCATCCTTGATTCCACTTCCCAAGTTATCTCTTCTTCTCCGTCACAGTCCCAAAGAACTTGGGTTTTCTTAACCCATTCTCTCCTTTCCATGTTTTCCTTTCGATCAATGATCCGAATAGGTCTACCTTCGACGGTCAGATTCTCTTGCAAATCCGGAGGTTGTTGGGAAATGACATTTTCCCGATCTGTTATGCGTTTCCGCAATAAGGACATATGGAACACATTGTGAAATGAGTCCATAATAGATGGTAGATCTAGCTTGTAAGCTACTGCTCCAACTCTTTCTAGAATCCGGTACGGTCCCATGTACCTTGGACTTAACTTCGCATTTTGAGTAGTCCGACTTTTGCCCTTGTAAGTGACTGTCTTCAAATAAACCATGTCACCTACACTGAACTCTAAGTCCTTTCTCCGCTTATCCGCATAGCTCTTTTGACGGTCTTGAGCTTCCTTTAACTTAACCTTTAGAAAACGGATTTTCTCAGTGGTTTGCTCTATTATATCTGGACCCACTACACTCCGCTCCCCCACTTGGGTCCAACACAGCGATGTTCTGCAAGGTCTCCCATACAATGCTTCATATGGAGTCATCCCAATGCTTGCTTGATAACTGTTGTTATAAGCAAATTCAGCCAAAGGTATGTAGCTTTCCCAATTGCCACCCCAATCTAGAACACATGCTCTCAACATATCTTCCTAGGTCAGGATTGTCCTCTCTGACTGCCCATCTGTTTGCGGATGATAGGCAGTACTCATATGGACCTTAGTCCCCAAAGCCTTCTGAAACTCCTTCCAAAACTGTGATGCAAAACGTGGATCACGATATGAAATTATACTAACCAGAACTCCATGAAGTTTCACAATCTGATCTATGTAAAGCTCAACCAGTTTGGCTACTCCATCATTCTTCTTCATCGGTAAGAAGTACGTAGACTTAGTCAATCTGTCCACTATAACCCACGCTGCATATTTCTTGTTCGATGATCTTGGCAGTCCCATCACAAAGTCTATTGTGATCATGTCCCATTTCCATTCAGGCATGGGTAACGTTTGCAACAACCCACTAGGCACTTGGATTTTTGCCTTAACCATCTGACATGTCGAACAACCGGCTACCCACTTAGCCACATCCCGCTTTATTCCAACCCATTTATAGTATCACTTTAAGTCTCGATACATCTTAGTCATCCCTGGATGAACCGAAAATCTGGACTGATGTGCTTCCTTAAGGATTTCTTCTCGCAATTCCTTAATGTTGGGAACACACACTCGACCATTCACCACAATTGTCCCATTGTTGGAAGTCTGATATTATGTCTTATCATTCTGAGACACCTTGATAAGATTTTCATCTTCTTCATGAGCCAAACGTATATGAGTTAGCAAATCTGCTTGATCCGCTGCACCCAACCTTAATGGTTCAAGATCTTCTGTCAAGACATTCAACTGCAATGTCCTTAACATGCTAACCATTCCCTCAACTTCTTTCTCAGAAGATACACTAGCTCTCCTTCGGCTTAGTGCATCCGCTACCTGGTTTGCCTTTCCTGGGTGGTAAGCCATATCCTGGTCATAAACCGCCACAGTTCCATCCATCTTCTTTGCCTTAGATTCAGTTCTGGCTGAGTGAAGATATACTTCAAACTCTTGTGATCCTTGAAAACTTGAACTTTCCCACCATAAAGGTAAGATCGCCAAATCTTCAAAGCAAAGACCACTGCTGCCATTTCTAAATCATGGGTTGGATAATTCCCTTCATGTTTCCTCAATTGTCTTGATGCATAAGCAATCACCTTACCTTGTTGCATCAGAACATATCCGAGTCCCCTTCTTGATGCATCAGTATACACCACGTATGGTTCATTCGGTTTCGGTAAAGCCAACACTGGAGTACTCGTAAGCATTTCCTTTAGCTTGGAGAAACTCTCTTCATAGTCCGCTGTCCACACGAACTGCACATCTTTCCCAGTCAGACGGGTCATAGGCTGCGCCATGCTCGCAAAACCCTTAACAAAACATCGGTAATACCCAGCTAATCCCAGAAAGCTCTTTATCTCTGTTGCATTCTCAGGTCTAGGCCAATCCGCGATTGCCTTAATCTTTTCTAGGTCAACGGATACCCCCTTATCCGAGACCACATGACCCAAGTATCCAATTTTCCTTTGCCAAAAGCTACACTAGCTGAGTTTAGCAAACAGTTTATGTTCCATCAGTCACCCAAGACTGTCCTTAAATGAACTTCATGCTCTTCCGGGTTCTTCGAGTAAACCAGAATATCATCTATGAAGATGATCACGAACTCATCCAAGTAGTCCCTGAATACACCATTCATGAGCTTCATGAAAGGAATATGCGCATTAGTCAGCCCAAAAGGCATGACAACGAACTCATAATGCCATACCTTGTCCGAAAAGCCATTTTACGAACATCCGACTCCTCTATCGGAATTTGATGATAGTCTGAAACTAAATCAATCTTAGAGAACCAAGTAGCACCTCTGAGTTGATCCAACAACTCATCTATCCTTGGGAGAGGGTACTTGTTCTTCACGGTTACTCTGTTAAGCCCACGGTTGTAACACCCCCGACCGATCTAAAAACCAGACGGCCCAGAAATATTACAACCTAATGAATACAATGGAAGAATCTACTAAATCTTTAGAAAAAATCTAAAGACTCGGTCAATCCCTCCGATGTACCATCCCTCTAAACCCCAGCCTAAGGCTTGCTAACCCGTACCAGAGGAAAGAGTTGTGTTAGCCCGGACAAAGCTAATATCATTAAGTTCCCGTAAAAGAAAATTTTCACAAAAGCTTTATTTATATCACATAGTTGAGGTTTCATAAAACCATAGGTTCAAACGGTGATTATCATACAATGGATCCATGCGAGAAAACCAAACACATTTAAAAGAGATATCTTACAAGCACACTGAAAACTACTTCTGGCTTCCTAACGTCCGAATTCCCTCTAGAGCCTCCGTCTATGTCTTCCTGCAAAATAAATAGAGTCATGACTAATCTATCATTATTCAGTGAGGCCAGGCCCTCTAAAAGCATGCATTAGTCAAGTCCCATCCCAAGTCCCCATTATAACAATCAACAATCATCAAAGATGCAAATATACAAGCATTGCAATACGAATGCAATCAAGATCAACAATAACTCAACACGAACTCGACTCAATTTAATAATTTCCAATGCAAGTAATCACTCAAGATTAAACCACACATTCATTAACTCTATATGAAATGCAATTTGTTTCACTTCCAATAAGGCCTTACGGTACGTCGATATTCCCAGAACCCACACACAAGGGATGGCCGACCAGATAGGCCTGCACACCAATCCTGGTTCCTCTTGAACCCTTGATGCATCATCATGCATATTCCATGGTTCTCCCAGAGCGACCCAGAGTCACATCCATGGTTAGCACAGGTTATCCCATAGCCTCTCAGCCGTTAACCGAGAATTACCCCAGGAACGTCTACCGTCTCACACTCATTAAGTTATTAACATGCATGGATCTAATTATAACATGCAAATAACTTTTCCCACCACAACACATATCAAGTATTATTCACATCTAAGACTATGCTCTTCAAGCACTAGCGTGATCCTATACAAGATATTTCACACAATCACATCATCAACCCAATCATTACACAAATCGACATGCATTTCCATATTCCACAAACATCACACACTTCACATGCAAGTCTTCATGCATTCACAATCAAGTTTAGACTTAGTAAATTTAAACTAATTTACTAAGAACATCAAGCAAGAGTAATATACCCATAAATCATCAAACATGTGTTGCCATCATACCATTAACACACAATTCATCATATATAACACTCAACACATACTTAATTAATAATTCCATACTTAGCCAAGTTCAGGGATAGATTTACTAAGAACCTCAATTCGATTAATAATATTAATACGAGTGCAATCCATTTATGTTCATTAGGTTTGACCCATTATTCACTTATTCCAACCGCTAGTCCAATTACGCATTTATCCCCTTAGCACCCGAAATTCATTTAACCGAAAAGCATAAATACTATCATGCATCACAAACTACCCAAATCCGGTTATACGTGACATGCACTTAATACTTAGATTAAATTTTGCCCATTATCCACATTCAATATAACCGTGACATACACTTAACCCTTACGCGAATTTCTACCAAGTTACATGAAAAATATATGCATGCATCTCTGTCCCATGAATTATCCTTTACCTGGATACATGCAACAATCAATCCGTTCATTCACCGAGGTGAATAAACGCATGCAATATATCACAATAATCCGTTTTACCCTAGTCCGTTTAAAGATATCTAGGCACTCAAACAAAATTATTCACTTGTGATCTACTCATCACCACACATCACCCTGGACTCACCCACTCGGCTTACGACCGAGTTTCCCCATGATCCAACAACCTGAACTAGAAACAAACCATTCCTTAGATAGAATTTATTAAGGATTCGGTTACCTTACCAACCGCGAGCTTAATTCTTAAGGAAAATTTCCCTATGCTTCAGACAGAAGCCCCCTTAGAATCTTCTTGAGAAAACTTAATCCACACCCTCGGTTCACGCTCATTAACCCATCCTCTCACCCACATTTCCCCATAATCTCCCCGGATCATCCCATTATAAGCATCTGGAGAAGATAGTCGGGTACTTAAAATGATGGGTAACAATTTTGGGTCGGGATTTTCTAAGGGTTTCGGTCGAGCGTCGTGGTACGGATCAGATTGAGTTTCTCGGGTGGAATGTTACAGCTGGGTCAGGTTTTCTCGACTAAAATCGGCAGAGCTTTGCTGGATAAGGTTCGGTAGTCAAAACTGAACCCATGGGTCGTGTATATATAGAATCGGTCATCCATGCATGTTGCCGAGTGTCCGGACGGGTGTCATGCCTGCCTGCCAGCTGCCGAGCCGATTCCATGCACCACGAGACTTAACCTGCCCGTGTGTCGATCCGGTCGTACCATGTGTCGACGAATTCTTCCTGGGTCGACACCTCACATTCCACTACCCCGACATCCATCGGAAAATCTGGAAGGCTGTCCTTGGTTCACTGCTCACTTAACATAATCCTTCGATCTTGAATTTCTCGACCCCGGGTGGTGTTTCTGTGACCCGCGGTCACGACTGCCCAACCCAGTTTGATATTTTCTCGACCCGCGTACTGTTTTCTTCGATCCAGTTCACTGTTTTCTGACCAAAAGTATTATTCCTCAACCCTACTTCTTATTTCTTAAGCCTTTTACTATTTTCTCCGACCCCAACTACTGTTACTTGGTCCCATTTACTGATTAATTCAGAATAATTCACCCGCGGGGTCTATGCTGGGCACATAATTATTTTGCATGGCTGGTGGGTCCTGTTCCCGACCAGAATAAATGATCATGTGATTCAAAACTATTCATGGAGTTACCCCACGTTTTGATTGAATAGTATTCGTAGATACTATTATCGTGGGTCCATTTCTCCATCTAAAAGATAACCTTGGCGGGACATAGACTAATTTCTTAGTTTAGGAATGTCCGTCCTATCCGAACATTTTCTTGGCCCCACGTCCTTAGTCTTGCTCTTCTTAGCTCATAAATCGCATCGTTCCATTTGGCCGATATTTGATCTTGATCCAACTTGTGATTTACTCGATCCTTTTAAAATATTTTTCGAGCATAACTCCTTCCTAAATATCTTTTAGTAATTGGAACAATCAAGCTACCTGTTCGGGCTGGAGAGATAACCAAAAATCGTGGAGTTTTCGGTGGCCGATCTTCCAGCAATCTACAACGTTATTATGGGAACCCCTTGGTTAAATACGATGCGTGCCGTGGCCTCAACATACCATATGTGCATAAAGTTCTCAACGCTTAATGGAATCCAAACCATTCATGGAAATCAGAAGGAGTCCCGAATTTGTGTTATGGCCGAGCATAAGCTCAGAAATCCCGTAGCAGAGCTTAACACGAAGACGAAGGAAAAGAGAGCCAAGCTGGATCAGCAACCAAAAAATGAGCTATCAAAGCAAAGTTTTACGGATCACTGAGTCACTTTACACGAACTATGGGGCAGCTTGATCCCTACAAAGGGTACATAGGCAGCTCGTCCTTGGATGGGTTCAGTTGCCCCCCTCTTTAAAAAAAGGGGGGAGTGGGTACGTATACTCGTATACTCCCACCTTCATAATAGGCGTTACATCTACTTAATACAAGCTTTTCGAAGCTAAGATCATCATACCACATCCTTCACGGGTTACTAAAGCCTTAAAAAACATGCATCCCATTCGCATCCTTCACGGATTACTCAAAGTCCTAACTAAACAGGCACCTCATCTCACTCTCGTTGCTGCTGGCCACAACAACGAACTACTACATCCTTTAAGGATCTAACTATTACATCCTACCGGATTAAAAGCACGTGCTATATAAATGTCTATGTCCATTGTCAGACCGGATATGCTTACGGTAGCGTATCCGTAAACCAAAATGTTCATCTTAAACCCAACAAACGAATCGTTGATCGCAACAGTACTAGATGTCCATTGTCGGAGCGGACACGTTTATGGTAACGTATCCGTAAACTGAAATACTCATCAAAAACCCAACAAACGAATCGTTGGTCGCAACAGTACTACATGTCCATTGTTGGAGCGGATATGCTTACGGTAGCGTATCCATAAACGGAAATGTTCATCTTAAACCCAACAAACAAATCGTTGGTCATAACAGTACTACATGTCCATTGTCGGAGCGGATATGCTTATGGTAGCGTATCCGTAAACCGAAATGTTCATCCTAAACCCAACAAGCGAATTGTTGGTCGCAACAGTACTACGTGTCCATTGTTGGAACGGATATGCTTACGGTAGCGTATCCGTAAACCGAAATGTTCATCTGAAAACCCAACAAACAAATCGTTGGTCAAAACACCTATGCTCATTATCGGAGCGGATATGTTTACGTTAACATATCTGTGAATCGGAATGATCATCTTAAACCCAACAAACCAATCGTTGGCATTAACGTTAACACAAGATATAGTGAAATAGATCGATCCTCTTTGGATAAAAAGCATTCAAGCAACGAGTTTCAACAACAAAGAAACAACACAACAAAAGCAAAAGCCACTAGGCAAACATAATAAGTCGATACGGATAAAGCCATCCAGGCACCATGTCCAAATGAAGTCAAACACAATGACATAAAACAAGATAAGCAAAGTCTTTGCTGCAACAGGTTCAGCACGCCCCATCATCATCATATCATACCCATTGAAGACACACCGCCATCATCATTGGAGGAGTCCGTTGTCGTCCTGGATTCAGAAGCTTCTTTCTGGCTAAACAAATTCAAGCCGCGATTACCCCTGTTAGATCCAGAGAAAATGCGAACGTCGACATCCGCCGTTAACGCTTCGACAGATTCGTTACCAAGCGTAACGTCGGCTGAATCTTCAGAAATCGGTGAAACCACTAAGTCATTGCCCAATGCGGTAATTTACAGCGCAGTTAGGGTCATGCACTGTGTTAGGGTCAGTTTTCACCAAAGACTTAACAGCGCAGTTCAAAGAATTTACGCTGACACGTATTCCACGAGGAGAAAACACTTCGGCTAATGCACTGTGTTAGGGTCAGTTTTCACCTCGTCGAGATCAACTGCTGATAAGACTAAGTATGGAGAAAATGCTAGCCAAGCAAGCACAAACTCTTGGCTCGGCGACAGAAGCAAGCAATGACGAGCCAATGTTTGGCTAGGCGATGAGCCAAACTTGGCTAGGCAGGAAGAAATGGAGACGAGCCAACACTTGGCTCGGTAGCAAGGAGAAAGATGGTGACGAGCCAAACATGGCTAGGCAGGAAGAAATGGAGACGAGCCAACACTTGGCTAGGTAACAAGGAGAAGAAATGGAGACGAGCCAACACTTGGCTCGGTAGCAAGGAGAAAGATGGTGACGAGCCAAACTTGGCTAGGTAACAAGGAGAAGAAATGGAGACGAGCCAACACTTGGCTCGGTAGCAAGGAGAAAGATGGTGACGAGCCAAACTTGGCTAGGCAGGAAGAAATGGAGATGAGCCAACACTTGGCTAGGTAACAAGGAGAAAGATGGTGACGAGCCAAACTTGGCTAGGCAGTGGAGGAAGCAGGAGACAAGCCAACACTTGGCTCGGTAGCAAGGAGAAAGATAGCGACGAGCCAAACTTGGCTAGGCAGTGGAAGAAGCAGGAGACGAGCCAACACTTGGCTCGGTAGCAAGGAGAAAAGAGTAACGAGCCAACACCTTGGCTAGGCAGGGAGAAATGGTTACGAGCCAAACTTGGCTCGGCAGCATGAAGAAACAAATGATGAGCCAACATGTTGGCAAACCAACGAACGGTGACGAGCCAACGTGTTGGTAAACCAACTACCTGGCTCGGAATTGAGAGGGACGACGAGCCCAATATCTTAACATGTCCAAGACAACGAGTCGTAAGAGATTGGTGGGCCAAGATGACGAGCCTAAGAAAGAAGCCCACATCCGAGCTAGAGAAAGGAAGTTTTCCAAATATCTTTAGGAAGCAGGCCTAGCCGACTTGTTCTTGTATAAATAAGACATGTACCCCTTTTGAGGAAGGGATCCAAAAATTGACCTAGCTAAACGCTTATTACTTTACAAACAGCTTTCGAAACAGCTTGAATAAAATCTCCATCTTTGGATCTCAGTTTCTTGGTTTCTTTACATAGAAGTTTGTCGAATCCCTAAATCTCTTTACAAGTTTTGGTTGTGCGAATTTCGACTCCCACAATTTGGCGCCGTCTGTGGGGAATACGGTTAAACTTTCTGACATCAAAGAACCACCGAATACGAGATCTGAAACGATGACTACCGACGGAGATCGAAGTGGTGACGATGCAAGCAACACTAGCATCGATCTTCTTGGAACAGGAATCAATCTACCTCCGGCGAACGTGGAAGGCACCTCAGAAACATTAACAGAATTGAAGAACATGATGACCGCGTTGCTGAAGAAGGCCGAGGAGCAAGACAAGCTGAACAGCTCGCTGTCAGAGAAAATTGAGTCACTAGCAACCGAGAGCCGAGCCAGAAACATACGATCCGGAGGAATTGGCTCGACTATGAACCCACCTGTTAGCGGAATAACCAGACGACTTGGCTTAAACCCGACGGCCCTGGATTTTTCAACACCACGCGACGCACCGAGGACTCTAGGAGGATTACCACCGCCACATCCGACCAACGAGCAAACACCCGCGGTGACAAGGTCGAATATCACCGAACCACCTCGGATGATCCGAGGAGCAAGAGGAACCAGTGATGGATTTGACCTACGCACAGACGTTGGATCGGCTACAGCAATTATCCTTGACGAAGAAGGAGACCACAACGCAGAAAATCTTGCTGACGAGGGATTCGCACCAGCAATAACAGGAGCCCGAGCCAGCGAAGGTGATATTAACCTAAACCGAGCCAGGAATTTGGCAGAGGAAGAGGAAAATCTCCTCTGGGTCCAACGAGCGCAGTATGTTGACGAACCAAGAACGACGAGCCGAGCCTAGAGGGAAGAGTTGGACGAAATCCGAGCCTCATTGATTCGAGCCACTGTTGAGATGAAAGCCGTCCAATCCCAGGTGCACAAGGCAACCAATAAAGTCCCAGAGATTGACCGCGTATTGGAAGAAGCACACAATACACCGTTTACAGCCCAAATTACCAAGGCAAGGGTCTCCGACCCAGGAAAGATAAAAGTCCCAGTCTACGAAGGGACAACCGACCCAAAGGAACACATAACGGCGTTTATCATAGCAATGGGCCGAGCCAATTTTAGAGAAAAGGAGAGAGATGCCGGTTTCTGCTTGGTATTTGTGGAACATCTAAAGGGTGCAGCCCTCCAATGGTTTTCAAGATTAGAGCGGAACTCCATTGATGATTTCCAGCAGCTGTCTGCCGCCTTCTTGAAGCATTATTCCATGTTCATGGATCGAGGAGCCTCAGATGCCGACCTATGGACATTGACTCAAGGGCCTACGGAGACATTGCGAAGCTTCATAGGGAGATTCAAAGCAGTGATGTCAAAAGTTGAAGACGTAAGTGACAAGGCCGCTGTGCTCGCTTTAAAAAGGGCTCTGTGGTACGAATCCGAATTCCGAAAAGAGATTGCTCTGAACACCCCACTATCGATCCAGGACGCACTGCACCGAGCCTCAGATTTCATAGTCAACGAAGAAGAGATGAAGGTTTTGTCTCAGAAGTATGGAGCCGCCAAAGCGACGAACCATTCTTTCAAAATCCCGAGCCAACCTCCTCATAAGAAGAGTATTCAGGGAAACGGGTATGTACATCATGAGAAACCTAATTTTGGAGGAGCCCACAACTACCAGGTGGGAATGAGCCGAGGCAAAACACCCTGGAACACCTGGACACGGAGTCAAAGTTCGTACGACGAAAAAGCTTACTGCGAATTTCATCACATGCACGGTCATTCAACTGCCAATTGCCGAACCTTGGGAATGAAGCTTGCGGCAAAGCTGGTAGCCGGAGAACTCGGTAGCGCAGTCAGCTTAAAGGACTTCGAGCAAGAAGGCAAAAAAGATTAGCCGAACCAGATGAGTCAAAATGATGATACACCCAAGCGAGGAAGACGAGATGACGAGGTAACGCAGTCAGGTTCTCGAAGAAGAATAAATATGATAATGGGTGGATCACAATACTATTCGGACACGGTGTTTTCAATCAAAGCTTTCCAGCGGTGAGCCGATGCGAGTGTAAACTGGTCAGCACCCTCCAAACTTCCCAACGATGTTATCTCGTTCGAAGAAAGGGAAACCACCGGCATCGACCGACCACATAATGACCCTCTCGTGATAGAATTGATCGTTGATGATTGCGACGTCGCCCGAGTTCTGATAGACACAGGAAGCTCCGTAGATGTGATCTTCCGGGAAACTCTCAGAAGGATGAACATAGACCTGGACAAAATCACAGCCGCGCCGAAGCCTTTAACTGGATTCTCGGGAGAGACAACCATGACCCTTGGAACAATAAAACTCCCTGTCCGAGCTGAACAGGTAACCAAGATAGTGGAGTTTTCGGTTGCAGATCATCCTGCGATCTACAATGTGATCATGGGCACACCCTGGATAAACTCAATGCGAGCTGTACCATCGACCTATCACCTCTGCATCAAATTTCCGACCCCTGGGGGAATCAAAACAATTTGGGGAAACCAAAAGGAATCCCGCATGTGTTTCCTAGCCGAACACAAACTTAGGAACCCCGTCACAGAAACCACCACCAGGAAAAAGAAGATGAAGACTGACAGGGAACCCGAGAAGGAGTTGGCAAAACTCTTATAGCAATTACAGATCACGGAGGATCGCGAGAGGGAAAGCAAACCAACTTGCGACCCCGTCGTCTCGGTGAACATAGATGGCAATCACCCAGAACGCTGTGTCGAAATAGCGGCCGAGCTGAAAGATCCAATAAGGGGAGAGCTGATTTCTTTCCTTAAAAAGAACCTACACACCTTCGCGTGGGAAGCTGAAGATATGCCCGGCATCAGCATCAACGTAACGTGCCACGAGCTGCACGTGGACCCAACCTTTAAACCCGTCAAACAGAAAAGGCGAAAACTTGGTCCGGACAGAGCACAAGCAGTGAATGACGAGGTGGAAAGGTTACTACGTGTGGGATCAATACTCGAAGCAAAGTATCCAGACTGGCTCGCTAACCCCGTGGTGGTTAAGAAGAAAAATGGGAAATGGCGTGTATGCGTGGACTTCACCGACCTGAACAAAGCCTACCCCAAATACAGCTTTCCACTGCCACATATTGATCGATTGGTGGAAGCGACAGCAGGCAACAAACTCCTTTCATTTATGGACGCCTTCTCCGGATACAACCAAATCCTAATGAACCCAGACGATCAAGAGAAGACAGCGTTCATCACAGACCGCGGGATATACTGCTACAAAGTCATGTCGTTCGGTCTAAAAAATGCTGAAGCCACCTACCAGCGATTAGTAAACCGAATGTTCGCTGGCCAACTGGGGAAGACAATGGAAGTTTACATAGACGACATGCTGGTGAAGTTTTTAGAGGAGGAGGATCACGTAGCTCACCTGGAAGAATGTTTCAAGCAACTAAATCTGCATAACATGAAGCTGAACCCAACCAAGTGCAGATTCGCGGTCACGTCTGGAGAATTCCTTGGATATCTGGTCACCCACCGTGGAATTGAAGCCAATCCGAAGCAGATTGATGCGCTCATACAGATGGTGTCGCCAAAGACAAAACGCGAAGTCCAGAGGCTAACTGGACGGGTCGCCACGCTGAATCGTTTCATCTCTCGGTCAACTGATAAATGTTTGCCTTTCTACGATACGCTACGTGGGAACAAGAAGTTTGAATGGACAAAAAAATGCGAGCAGGCGTTTCAACAGTTGAAAGAGTACCTAGCCAGCCCTCCAGTACTTACGAAACCGGTAGAAGGCGAGCCACTGTTTCTATACACGGCCATTTCGGCCATGGCGGTAAGTGGTGTACTCATCAGGGAAGAGTGCAGCGAGCAGAAGCCAATTTTCTATGTTAGTCAAACTCTCACAGACGCTGAAACACGGTATCCACAGATGGAGAAGCTGGCATTGTCTGTGGTAATGTCCGCTCGAAAGCTGAGACCATACTTTCAGTCACATTCGATTGTAGTTTTGACTACCTTCCCACTGCGATCCGTCTTGCATAGCCCTAGCCAGTCTGGGAGATTGGCGAGGTGGGCAATAGAGCTGAGCGAATATGACATCGAATATCGAAGCAGAAACTGCGCAAAATCTCAAGTCCTAGCCGACTTTTTGATAGAACTCCCAGAAGAAGTGATGGAAGAGCCGGCTCCGAGCACAATATGGAGGCTTCACGCGGATGGATCATCATCAAAACAAGGATCCGGAGTGGGAATACGGTTAACCTCTCCAACAGGCGAAATCCTCGAGCAGTCATTCCGCCTGGGTTTTCGCGCATCCAATAACGAAGCAGAATATGAAGCCTTGATAGCTGGAATGAGACTTGCTCTTGGACTCAAGGTTTCGAACATCCGCGCCTACTGCGATTCACAGCTGGTGGTCAACCAAGTTAGCGGCGAGTACACAGCCAGAGACGACCGAATGGAAGCTTATCTAAAGATTGTCAAAGGACTGGCTGCACAGTTCGAAGAGTTCACATTAACACGGATACCACGCGGGGAAAACACTTCGGCAGACGCGCTAGCAGCACTCGCATCCACCTCCGATCCGGATTTGAAAAGAATAATCCCAGTGGAATTCATCAAAAACCCAAGTATCAGCCTCTCTGGCACCGTGAACGCGGTCACTCACTCTCAAACAGCCGTTCGAGCCGAAGGAATATCTGGGCCAAGTCTTGCAGAAAAGGGCAGCACCAACACCACCAATCTAGATGACCAGAACATGACACCATCGGTGGAGGACAAGGCAATTGAGATAGAGGAAGAACCTGAAACGGAGCCTCCGGCCCAAGGTGAAGTAGTGGACATGGAGGAAGATCCACAACAAACAGAAACGGACTACGGATGCGACAAAGAATGGATGGGAGCAATTCGCGTATACATAATGGACGGCGAGACACCATCAGATAAGTGGGCTGCTAGAAAACTCAGAGCTCAAGCTGCTCGATATGTTCTCTTAGATGGAAACGTCTTCAAGTGGAGATTCTCAGGACCACTGATGGCTTGCGTCGAAGGCGCCGAAGCGAGAAACATCATGGAAGAGGTCCATAGTGGCTCGTGTGGCAATCACTCCGACGGAAGAGCCTTGGCGATCAAGATCAAGCGTCATGGATACTATTGGCCAACGATGGTGAAGGACTGTGAAAAATTTTCTACCAGGTGCGAAAAATGCCAACGACATGCCCCAATGATTCATCAACCTACGGAGCTGCTATCATCAATCTCAATGCCCTACCCTTTCATGCGCTGGTCAATGGACATCGTCGGGCCTCTGCATAGGTCCAAACAAAAGAGGTTCTTGCTGGTTTTGACAGATTACTTCTCAAAATGGGTAGAAGCAGATTCTTACGCCAACATAAAGGATGCCCAAGTTGAAAATTTCGTCTGGAAAAATATCTTATGCCGACATGGAGTTCCCTATGAAATTGTTACGGACAACG
Organism: Pseudoturritis turrita; assembly: GCA_900406555.1. NCBI lineage: Eukaryota > Viridiplantae > Streptophyta > Magnoliopsida > Brassicales > Brassicaceae > Pseudoturritis > Pseudoturritis turrita. The sequence goes on from OVBL01000732.1 coordinate 595,388, forward strand.
GCTCGCAATTTATCTCTACAAGGTTTGAAGCCTTCTGCGAAAAATGGAAGATACGACTCAGCAAGTCTACGCCACGCTACCCACAAGGGAATGGACAAGCAGAGGCAGTAAACAAGACCATCCTGGACGGATTGAAAAAATGCCTTGATGCAAAGAAGGGACGCTGGGCAGATGAACTCGAAGGAGTATTATGGTCGCACCGAACCACTCCGCGATGTGCCACTGGAGAAACACCCTTTGCTCTTGTCCATGGTACCGAATGTGTCATCCCAGCCGAGGTCCAATTCCCTGGAGTCCGCCGCAGACTTCTTTCTGGGCAGGAAGGACTGAATCACCTCATGCTACTCGATGAGTTGGACTTGGTTAACGAACGAAGGGATCAGGCACTGGTTCGGATTCAGAATTATCAACAAGCAGCAGCTAAGTATTACAACACTAACGTCAGAAGTCGCAAGTTCAAAGAAGGTGATCTGGTTCTCCGCAAAGTTTTTCAGAACACAGCCGAAACAAACGCTGGCAAACTAGGAGCAAACTGGGAAGGACCCTACAAAATCACCAAGGCAGTTCGACCAGGAGTATACGAGCTCTCAAACATGTTTGATGTTCCAATACCAAGATCTTGGAACGCAATGCACCTAAAGAAGTATTATCACTAAATGACTTCACATGAACTACGGGATGACTTGATCCCTGAAAAGGGTACGTAGGCAGCTCATCTTCGGATGGGTTCAGTTGTCCCCCTCCTTAAAAAAAGGGGGGGGGGAGTGGGTACGTATACATATATACTCCCGCATCTCGCATCACTCTTTAAAGGTAACAACTCCAAACTTCTTCAGACACAACTTTACATCCTCCATGGATAATCTGTCACCTCCTTTGTTGCTGGCCACAACAGACGAACAACTACATCCTTTACGGATTTTAACCACTATCTCTATACGGGATAGGGTTCTTAACACCCTCTTACGGGTATGAAAGCGCGCTATACAAATTCCGATTGGGTATATCCTAATCTAATATCCGAAAGGTATACCTGGACGATATTCTTACAAGTTTATCTTTGAGAGGGACCCGTAAGTCGAGAACTCGCAAGTCTTAACACTCAAACTAAACTCTAAAACCCAGTAAACGCCTCTTGGTACACTGGTCATAAACATCTCTGAAACATTATACTAGACCCAAAAGAACGGGAATGTAAGTCGGATCACCGCGAACCCTAAACTGACAACAAAACCACTAAATACAAAGATAACCATACTTTCACTGAACAAAGATGGTTCGCAATATCACATCAGAGCAGAAGTAAGAGATTACTTAAGCAAAAGCAGATAATCTTTAAACAGAGGTTATGCCGACAAACAACAATCATTACAAAGTTTAGTGGATAAAGCCATCCAGGCACTGGTCTTCCCAAAAAGACTGAATAAAAGACAAAAGGAGTTTTTAAGTTAAGGGAACAGAGAAAAAAAAAGATCATTCGAGAGGATCTGGCTCGGAAGGTTTCTCAGCAGCGAGAGCAGAAATCCCAGGTGTATCAGCGTTCGATCCGGAAAAATCTCCAACACCAACATTCGCCACCGCATTTTCCACTGGTTCGCTCCCTAGGAGAGCGCCCGTAGATTCTGAAGAAACAGGAGAAAGCGTCAGATCTTTCTTCAGCTCGGCCTCAATCTTCTCGAACTCATTAGCCGCCTCGGCCATATCAGCTCTCCAGCCAGTTAGTTTCGCCACCTCGGAGTCAAGGGCAGGTGCATCCTCTTTCTGCAGAATTTCGAGCAACTGAAGATTGCTGTCAACCTGGGCCAGATCAATCTTCTTCTCAATCTTAGCGAGCCATTCCAGGAATCTCTCGGACATCTCCCGCCTAGCAGCTTTCTGCGCCTTCTTCACATCTGCCTCGTGCAAGGCTTTTACAGCAGTGAGTTGCCTCTTCAAGGATTCAATTTCGGTAGCCTTCTTCTGCTTGGAGCGATCTATTCTCATTGCCAAGTCACCGGCTTTGTTCCACTCTTCCTTAAGGAATGCCTTGTCCTTCTCGAGAGCTTCGATCTGAGCTGCAGCAGTTGCTAGCTCGTCCGCATGTTTGCCTTCCAGCTCGGCAACCCTGCTTCGAAGGAAAGATACATCCTTCTGGGCATCTTCGATTCGACGTTTATCCTTTCTAATGTCGTGCTCGAACGCAGCGACAATCTTGTTGATAGACGCGACGAACTGATCATAAGAACAAACAGTTAGCTCTCAAGATTTGTTACTGAACCACAATTTGTATACGAACTTACCTTGGTGCCTCGGAGCGACATATCAGTATACAGGTCGCCGTGGGTTAGGACATCAACGGGCGGCAGTCTATCACCCGAGCAGCGAACCTGCGAGAAAAGAGTCGCTGAAGCTTCAGCGTCATTACAGATCGGTGCTGATGGTGTTAGCTCGGCGGGAATTGGATCGGCGTGCTTTTGTCTTTTTCTTTTTTGTTTTTCGTCGGCCTTTTCCTTGTCAGGCTCGGCAGCAGCGCACTTCTTCTTGACATCTTTGTGCTGGGCAAGCGCCGAGCTAGAAGGTCTGGTGGCAGGGACGATGGCAGAAACTGTTTCCCTGTTTTTTGCATCAGTTGCAGGCGGCTCGGGAAGAAGCTGTTGTTCCACCTCGGTGACAGTCTGAGCAACTGGCTCGGCAATTTGATCTGCCGCGACAGTTGCCTCGTCGGCTCAGATGGCCGCCTCTTTTTCTACCTTCTCTTTCAGAGCTTGTTTATCGCGAAACGTCAGTCTCTTTCCCATATTTCTCTTCGGAGGACTTGGTACTGAAGATTCAGACTCCAAGCTGTCGGACACTTCGACACGGGCGAAAATAGCTCGGGCTTTTACGACTCTTCTTAGGGAAAATTTTCTTTCCCAATGACACTTCCTAGCGGCAAGTATGTTCCGAAGCGTAAGCGTGTCTTCTGGGAAGCGTGGTAGAATCTGCCGAACTGCAAAAACACATAAGAAAACGGTGGTCAGCTCGCTACAAATCAAAACTTAGTAAATCTCCTGAAGGTTCTACGGCTCGCCCACCAATATCTCCCCACTCCGACTTGACGTAATGGATGCTGTCGGCTTCTACCGTAGCATCATTAATGGGAACAAAGAAGAAATAATGTCCCCAGTCGCCATCCTTGCTTCGGAAGCCCTCGATTATTTTTCTCTGTTTCTTATTGGAGATGTAGTAGGCTCGGGAGTTCTTAATCTTTCGGAACTCGAGGAATTGCCGAAGATGGGAGATGCGAACAGTCGCATCGCACTCATAGCTCCGAACCAGAATCCCAACTAAGTGATGCATTCCACGAGGCGTAACTTGGCTTGGTGCTAACCCATGTTTGTATAGGAAACGGATGATCAAGCTGGGAATCGGAAACCAGAGTAGACAACCGTAAAAGAAACTCTCGTAGAGAGTGAAATACCCAGGCGGTGCAGATTCAGCTCGGTCTATTGAGGCCAGAACAATCAGATCTACATCCTCCGAGATATTAAAATGATGCCTTAATGCCTCCAAAGACTCAGCAGTGCATAAAGACGAACCAGGGGGGTCGGGTCGTCTCTTGGGAGCTTTTTTCTTAGGCTTTCGCCTCGTCGACGTGCTAGCCTGGTAGCTCGCAAACAATCTTTCCAAGCGTATTTTTTCCGCCTCGTCAATAACGTACTCCGTCGGCTTGGCCTTGAATTCTGCAAAGGCTCTCTGAATCAAAGCTGCCTCGGCATCCGCCTCTGCATCAAATGCTTCGTCTATCAGAGATGGGACAACAACCTGCAGTTGACCCTGTGGAGAACTAGGCTCGGCTGGCTTAGAAATCTCTGGAGATAAAACCATCTTGCGACCCAGCAGTGAAGCAGAAGTTGCCGAACCAATAGAATCTTCCAGCTCGGTGATATGAGACATCGATTTTTCTGGCTCGGAGTAAAGCTGATGCTTAGAAAGAGTGAAGAGATTTTTGGCTCGGAAACACTCAATGCGAAGAATTTTGGCTCGGAAACGGAAGATCAAGGAGGTTAACTCGATCCGGATGAAGATGGATCGGAAAATTCAGATACTCGCCGGACGCGTTTGAAGATGGATCGGAAAATGTAAGGAGACGCCGAGCCACGCTTGAAGATGGATCGGAAAAATCAATAGTGGCGGCGGCGGAACAGAAGAATCGATGAAAACCTAGCCAACTACTTAAAACAAAAAGAGAGAAAATAGGAGAGAGAAGAGAGCTACCTGATTTTTCGGAAATGAAGAGAAGTGAGTTATGAGGAGAGACAAAGGTTTGAATATAAAGAAGCATGAAATTACAGCGCGTGATGCCACGCAGCCTCGGGAACATCCGAAACGCTTACAGTTCCCAATAAAGTTGTAATCATGAACAGAGACACTTCAAGCCAACGATATTGCCGAGCCAAAAACAAATGACAGCTTGGTTCGGCAGCATATCAAAAGAAGACGGCTCGGCGAAATAACAATCTAAGCAATACAACAAGATAACGAGCCAAAGCAGCTCGGTCAAACTAGTGATAAGTTGGCCCGGCAACATGATAAAGGTGTTGGTTCGGCACAATGAAAAACAAATGTCACATGCCAAAGTGGCTCGGCAATGCAATTGAAAACACTTCGGCAGCACGTCAAGGAGTTGGCTCGGCGATAAGATACTCCAGTGTTGGCTCGGAAATAAAACACCTCGGTAAAACTATCAGTTTGGCTCGGCATGTGTCAATGCCCGGGTGACAACTTCACCACAAATCTGGCTCGGTAGCCCAAAGATAGTTGATCTCGGTCTTGACTTCTCACCTCGTCACTATTATTAATAATACTACCGAGCTGGGGAGCTAACTGTTGGGGTCAGTTTTCACCTCGTCGAGATCAACTGCTGATAAGACTAAGTATGGAGAAAATGCTAGCCAAGCAAGCACAAACTCTTGGCTCGGCGACAGAAGCAAGCAATGACGAGCCAATGTTTGGCTAGGCGACAAGCCAAACTTGGCTAGGCAGGAAGAAATGGAGACGAGCCAACACTTGGCTCGGTAGCAAGGAGAAAGATGGTGACGAGCCAAACTTGGCTAGGCAGGAAGAAATGGAGACGAGCCAACACTTGGCTAGGTAACAAGGAGAAGAAATGGAGACGAGCCAACACTTGGCTCGGTAGCAAGGAGAAAGATGGTGACGAGCCAAACTTGGCTAGGTAACAAGGAGAAGAAATGGAGACGAGCCAACACTTGGCTCGGTAGCAAGGAGAAAGATGGTGACGAGCCAAACTTGGCTAGGCAGGAAGAAATGGAGACGAGCCAACACTTGGCTAGGTAACAAGGAGAAAGATGGTGACGAGCCAAACTTGGCTAGGCAGTGGAGGAAGCAGGAGACGAGCCAACACTTGGCTCGGTAGCAAGGAGAAAGATGGCGACGAGCCAAACTTGGCTAGGCAGTGGAAGAAGCAGGAGACGAGCCAACACTTGGCTCGGTAGCATGGAGAAAAGAGTAACGAGCCAACACCTTGGCTAGGCAGGGAGAAATGATTACGAGCCAAACTTGGCTCGGCAGCATGAAGAAACAAATGATGAGCCAACATGTTGGCAAACCAACGAACGGTGACGAGCCAAAGTGTTGGCAAACCAACTACCTGGCTCGGAATTGAGAGGGACGACGAGCCCAATATCTTAACATGTCCAAGACAACGAGTCGTAAGAGATTGGTGGGCCAAGATGACGAGCCTAAGAAAGAAGCCCACATCCGAGCCAGAGAAAGGAAGTTTTCCAAATATCTTTAGGAAGCAGGCCTAGCCGACTTGTTCTTGTATAAATAAGACATGTACCCCTTTTGAGGAAGGGATCCGAAAATTGACCTAGCTAAATGCTTATTACTTTACAAACAGCTTGAATAAAATCTCCATCTTTGGATCTCAGTTTCTTGGTTTCTTTACATAGAAATTTGTCGAATCCCTAAATCTCTTTACAAGTTTTGGTTGTGCGAATTTCGACTCCCACACACTGGCAGCTCTGGCATCTACTTCTGATCCAGACTTCAAGCGGATTATCCCAATGGAATTTATCGAACACCTGAGTATCACTCTTTAAGAAATGGTGAGTCTAGTTACTCGATCTCAAGCCTCCAGGAAAGCAAGGGAGAAAGACAGTGCACTAGATGTCGCTGAGGACGATGCCGAAGAACAAGAAGCCATAACCAATGATTCAATGGTCCAAGACGAGATGTACACGGCAGATAAAGGACCCGAATCTAAAATGGAAATAGCCGCAGTCAACGAGGACGAAAATCCCGCAAATGTTGAAGAGGAAGCAACGGCCATGGACGAGGATTCAATTCCCCTCTCTCCCGATGTCAACCCCTTCACGAAACTAAAGCTGTCGAAATGGACGAATTGTCACAGGAATGAAATACGTATGCGACAAAGGGTGGCTCAGTGACATCTGAGGATACATCTACGATGGTATCTTACCTTCCGACAAGTGGGTAGCTCGTAAGCTTCGGATGCAAGTTGCTCGTTACATCTTGCTCGATGGGAATGTTTTCAAATGGAGATTCCCGGGACCATTACTTGCCTGCGTTGAAGAAAAGGAGGCAAGAACAATCATGGAAGAAGTCCATAGTGGTTTATGTGGTAACCATTCAGGAGGAAGAGCTTTGGCGATAAAAATCAAACGACACGATTATTATTGGCTGACTATTATACAAGATTGGGAGAAGTACTCTGCTAGATATGAGAAGTGTCAGCGTCATGCACCAATGATTCATCAGCCAACCGAGATGCTTTCCTCAATATCGTCACCTTATTCGTTCATACGATGGTCCATGGACATTGTTGGACCTTTACATCCTTCGAAGCAGAAATGATTCTTACTGGTCTTGACAGACTATTTTTCAAAGTGGCTGGAGGCAGATTCTTACGCTAGTAAAAAGAACACACAAGTCAAAAGTTTCGTATTGAAAAATATCATATGATGACATGGAGTCCCATACGAGATCGTCACCGATAATGGTTTGCAATTCATCTCCACAAGTATCGAAGCTTTATGCGAAGAATGGAAGATCAGACTTAGCAAGCCTACTCCAAGGTATCCATAAGAAAATGGCCAGGCAGAAGCAGTAAACAAGACAATTCTCGACGGTCTAAAAAAGCGTCTTGACGAAAAGAAAGGACGGTGGGCTGACGAACTAGAAGGAGTATTGTGGTCTCATAGGACAACACCACGATGAGAAACCAACGAAAGTCCATTCGCTCTAGTCTACGTGACAGAATGCGTCATTCCACCGGAGATACAATTTCTAAGAGTCCCCCGAAGACTTCTCTATGATATTGTCTGATGTTTACTGATGGGTTTACACGAATAGAAGAATATTCTCGAGGAGAGTGGGGTTGGAACGCTCTATCTTAGGTCTTACCAAGGGAAGGGGACCTCTCAGAAGGTACTCGTTTTGAAGTCTAAGACATAATGCCCTGTTCTCTTTTGGCTTTGCCTCTCCCCCTTTCTTCTCCATACTTCTAGGGCGATGCGCTGGTCCTACTCTGACTCGTACTTCCTTGTCTTTTCTCAACGTCATCTTCATCTTCATAGTGGTTGGCTTCTGTTTCATGAGGCGGTAGATGAACTAACCTATTAACAGCTTCTCGAAGCAGGCCAATTATGCCTTTCGCACCCGTTGTCAGGGCTAAGGTTTGTTCTTGGGCCTAGTAGCATGCCACTTAGCTTATGTGGCACACAATCATTGTTTGGTGGAAAACCACCCCCAACAATTGCTTCCTGACTCTCCGCCTTGCCCTCGTGAAGTGGAAAGTGGGGAGTTGGTCTTTGATTGTTCATAGTATGCCTGCAATCACTTAGGCGACTGTTGGGGTTAGATTCTACTTCTCAAGATTCAATGATTAAAGAACGGCTAAGTATGAAAGAACAGCATTGACTTGGATCTATGCAATGGGATCCCCGATCCGTGACAAAGCAAGATGGATCAGGTGTTGAGACCCGCGGTGAAGAAGAGTGGATCGAGTACCCCGATCCGTAAAAAGGCAAACGGATCGGGTGTCACGACCCACGGGGAAGAAAAGTGGGTCGTGTACCCCGATCAATGACAAGGCAAACGGATCGGGTGTCACGACCCACGGTGAATAAGGGTGGGTCGTGTAGCCCGATCCATGACCAGGCAAATGGATCGGGTGTCACGACCCATGGTGAAGAAGAGTGGGTCGTGTACCCCGATCCATGACAAGGTAAACGGATCGGGTGTCACGGCCCACGGTGAAGAAGGGTGGGTCGTGTACCCCGATCCATGACAAGCCATACGGATTGGGTGTCACGACCCACAGTACGGTAAGATGGATCGGGTATCACGATTCGCGACGAAGAAGATTGGATTGTGTACCCCGATCTATGACAGGGCAAATGGATCAGGTGTCACGACCTGTGACACAACAATCAATTTGGGAACCACTAAACGGCTTGGGTGTCAACAACGGTTCGAGTGTACCTCTAGACTGACAAAATGGCTCGGGTGTATTTATGAAATGGCTCGGTGACAAACATCGACAGACCACCGAGCCGTGGAGCAATGCCACCCGAACCATGAAGCCTGACGCCACCCGAGCCGAAGGTGATGGTTTTGATGAAACCAAGCCAGGCCCAAGACAAACAAGGAATTCACAGCAAGCCCACAAGCGGAAATGGACCAAACATGGACAAGAAGCCCAACAGGCCAAACCGACTTAAGAAAAGAAACACCCAAAGAATAAGGAAATCTTCCTTATCTCTTAGGAATAGGTTTGGCCGAGTCTGGCTTGTATATATACTCATGTATACCCTCTGAAAAGGGGATCCGCAATTTTACCTAGCAAAAACTCTATACTTTTGTTCTCATACTAAAAGCTTTCTAAACATCTTTAATAAAAACACCGTCTTTGGATCTCTATTTGTGCTTTCGTGGTTTTTACTCAGAAGTTTCATATCATTCTAAAAGTCTTGACAAATTTAATTGGTGTGGATTTACACTCCCACAATTTGGCGCCGTCTGAGGGGACTCTCGAAATTTTCTTACACCAAAAAGCTACAGCAAAACCGACCCAAAGACGATGGTCAATGATGGAGAGCAGGACGCTGCTGACACCAGGAACACCGTTGTGGAGGATCAGACAAACCAACAAAAAAATGCCAGGAAGGCTTCGACAACACTGACGGAGGTGAAGGCCATGCTGGAGAAGCTACTCAAGAAGGCGGAGGAACAGGATAACCTGAATAGCACGGTGACGGGCGAGCTACAGGCCTTGGCGACGGTGAGTCAAACCCATGGGATAGGCTCTGGTCTGGACCCAGCAAGACGAATCGGAAGACGCCTCAACCCAATGGCCCTAGATTTCACAACCCCGCTTAACCTGCCGAGAACCCGTGGCAGATTACCACCACTCTATCAAAGCTCAGCATACCTGGCTTCCGGAACGCAAGCAGTAAGCGACACAACGACATAAGAGGACCCGGCCCCGATCATCAATCTAGAAGAGGAGAATCAAGTGGAGTGCAACAAGGAGAGCCGCCATGACACCAAACTGCTAGCAGCTGGCCAAGTCCAAACCGAAAGATGTGAGGCAATCCCAGAAGCAGAGCAAGAGATAACCAAGGAGGAGGAGAACATCCTCTAGGCCGAGCAAGCACAGATTGATGGGGAGCGAAGAGCAGGGATCCGAGCCTAGAAGGAGTATATGGACCGAACAGCCGCTGACATAAAGGCGGTCCGATCCATGATGCACAAAGCAACAAGCAAGGTGCCCGAAACAGATCTCGTTGGAAGAAGCACAAAACACTCTTTTCACTGCACTGATCACCAGTGCGAGAATTCTCGATCCAGGGAAGATGAAGATGCCGATTTATGAAGGAAAAACCGACCCAAAAGAGCATATAACGGCTTTTGCCATAGCCATGGGTCGCTCTAACTTCAAAGAAAGTGACAGAGATGCTGGGTTATGCCTCCTCTTCGTTGAACACCTCAAAGGCCCGACACTCCAGTGGTTTTCCAGGCTCGAGCAGAATTCCATCGACAACTATAACTAGCTATCCGCAACATTGCTGAAGCATTACTCCATATTCATGGATTCCAGAACTTCAGATGCCGATCTGTGGACCCTTGCTCAAGGGCAGAACGAAACCCTCCGAAGCTTTGTCGGAAGATTCAAAGCCATCATGTCCAAAGTTAAAGGCATGAGCGACAATGCGGCCCTGCTAGCTTTAAAACGAGCACTTTGGTTCAATTCTGATTTTCGCAAAGAGATTGCACTTAACGCCCCCATAAAAATACAAGATGCAATGCACCGAGCTATAGATTTCATAACTGAAGAAGAGGAGATGAAGATCCTCACTGAAAAGTATGGAAAAGCAAAACCACCAAGCCATCCTCCCCAGGCTACGAATCCTTCAAACAGCAAGAGGAATAACCAAGGTTCCAGTTACGTCCAGCACGAGGGAGATTTTCGAGGAGCTCACAATTATCAAATTGATTCCCCTAGATACAGACGAGGAATGGGCCTAGGCCACGGGAGGACTTTTTGGAGCACATGGACCAAAAGCGACAGTTCCTATGACGAAACGGCTTACTGCGAGCATCATCGCATATATGGGCATTCCACTGCAAATTGCCGTATTCTCGGTCTAAAACTTGCCAAAAACTAGCGGCTGGCGAACTTGGAGGAAACATTAGCCTCAAGGATTTTGAGATGGACGTAAGCACAAACAAGCCCGACCAGACGAAAGAAGATCCATCTAAGCGCGACAGACGAGTTGACGAGGCGTCACCCTCCAGATCGAGAAGGCGAATAAGCATGATAATGGGAGGATCTCACTACTACTCATATACTATCTCATCGATCAAAGCATTCCAACGACCGGCAGACGTCAACATCAACTGGTCCAAACCCTCGAAGTTTCCAAACGATGTGATCTCATTTGAGGAAACAGAGACAATCGGAATTGATTGGCCACATGACGACCCTCTTGTAATTGAATTGATTTTCAACGATTGCGATATAGCACGCATATTGGTAGATACCGGCAGCACGGTGGATGTAATATTCCTCGAGACACTCAAAAGAATGAATGTCGACCTATCCGAAGTGGTATCAACCCCAAAACTGGGTTCTCCGGGGAAACTAAAATGACTACAGGGACGATCAAACTTCCTGTCCGAGCCGGAGAGCTGACGAAAATCATCAAATTTTCTGTGGCTGATCATCCGGCAATCAACAACGTCATTATGGGACCCCCTGGCTGAATTCTATGCGCACCGCGGTTTCAACGTATCACCTCTGCCTAAAGTTCCCTACCCCAAGCGGAGTAAAAACAATTCGTGGAAACCAAAAGGAGTCTCGCGTCTGTTTCCTCGCCGCACACAAGCTCATAAATCCGGTGACCGATCCAGTGGCAAATTCAAAGCGCAAGAAAATGAAGACCGACAGAGAACTGGTCAAATAACTAAGCCAACGTGCGACCCCGTAATACCAGTTTGCATCGCGATAAACATCCGGAGCGATGCATAGAGATTGGAGCAGCACTAGACCGAAGGATCAAATAAGACCTCGTTTCGTTCTTGAAAAAAATGTGAACACTTTTGCTTGGGCAGCGGAGGACATGCCCGGCATCGATATCAGGATAACAAGTCACAAGCTGAACATTGACCCAACGTTCAAACCACTGAAGCAAAAAAGGAGAAAGCTCCGACCTGATAGAGCAAAGCAGTCAATGAAGAGGTAGAAAGACTTATGTGCGTCGGTTCGATAACTGAAGTCAAATACCCGGACTGGTTAACTAATCTGGTAGTAGTCAAAAAGAAGAATGGAAAATGGCGCGTATGCGTGGACTTCACCGACCTGAATAAAGCTTGTCCAAAAGATAGCTTCCCCCTTCCACACATTGATCGCCTAGTCGAAGCAACGGCAGGGAACACACTCCTCTCATTTATGGATGCCTTCTCGGGTTACAACCAGATCATGATGAACCCTGAGAATCGGGAGAAAACAGCTTTTATAATATATCGTGGAATATATTGCTACAAGGTGATGCAGTTTGGCCAGAAAACACCGGAGCAACGTATCAGCGGCTGGTGAACAAGATGTTCGCTGATCAACTCGGAAAGACAATGGAGGTTTATATAAATGATATACTGGTGAAATCACTAAGAGAGCAAGATCACGTAGCTCATCTCGAGGAATGCTTCTCACAGCTAAACTTTCACAACATGAAGTTAAACCCAACCAAGTGCAGATTCGCGGTCACGTCGGGAGAATTCCTCGGATACTTAGTCACTCACCGTGGCATTGAAGCAAATCCTTAGAAAATCGACGTGTTAATCCGTATGGCAACCCCAAAGACAAAAAGGGAAGTGCATAGACTTACCGGAAGGGTAGCTGTGCTTAACAGATTCATCTCACGATCCACGGATAAATGTCTGCCTTTCTACGATACATTACGAGGAAACAAGAAGTTTGAATGGACTAATAAATGCGAAGAGGCTTTTCAACAACTGAAGACTTACCTGGCTACCCCTCTAGTCCTCGCAAAACCAGCGGCAAGAGAGCCGCTTTTTCTGTACACTGCGATCTCAGCTACGGCAGTAAGCGGCATGTTGATTCGAGATGAGTGCGACAAACAGAAGCCAATCTTTTAAGTCAGAAAAAACCTTACAAACGCTGAGACAAGGTACCCGCAGATGGAAAAGTTGGCATTATCTGTCATAATGTCTGCAAAAAAACTGAGGCCATACTTCCAGTCACACTCAATCGTGGTCCTGAGTACATCCCGATAAGGTCCGTTTTGCACAGCCCAAGTCAATTAGAAAGGCTGGCAAAATGGGCAATCGAGCTGAGCGAATACGATATCGAGTATCGCGGGCGCACATGTGCAAAATATCAAGTCCTAGCCGATTTTCTTATCGAACTCCCTAAGGAGGGCATTGACCACGAAGCACAAAACCCGCCTGGCAGCTTAACATCGATGGCTCATCTTCCAAAAGCGGCTCAGGAGTAGGGATAAGCCTAACCTCTTCAACTGGCGAAATTCTGGAGCAATCATTTCGCTTGGGCTTTCGCGCATCCAATAACAAAGCAGAATACAAAACCCTCAGTGCCAGAATGAAACTCGCTGGCGGCCTGAAGATCGATCGGTTGCGCACTTTCTGCGATTCCCAGTTGGTCGCAAATTAATTCAGCGGCTAGTATGCAGCAAAGGATAATCGGATGGAAGCTTACCTGAAGATCATCCAAGAACTGGCTGCACCATTCGAAGAATTCATACTGACACGCATCCCACAAGGAGAGAACACTTCGGCTGACGCGCTTGCAGCACTTGCATCGACATCTTATCCAGATCGAAAGAGAATTATCTCAGTAGAATTCATCCAGCACCCAAGCATCAATCTTTCCGACACGGTGAACACCATAACTCATTCACTAGCAGCTAAGCAAGTAACATAAGTCACAATCGGACAAGAAGAGATTGTTGAAATGCAGGAAGGATCGGTAAACCCATCCACCGTCGAACCCGATACTGCCCCAATGGAGGAGGACATCCTTAAAGATTCACCAACCATCGAAACCCTATCGTCGAATCCCAACCTAATGAAGAAGCGCGTGAGGTCAACAATGAAGTAGAATACGGCTGCGACAAGGAGTGGCTCGGCGCAATTCGAGCCCAAGCAGCTCGTTATGTTTTACTCGACGAAAATGTCTTTAAGTGGAGATTCTCAGGACCATTGTTAAGCTGCATAGAAGGAAAGGACGCAAGGAAGATCATGGAGGAAGTTCACAACGGTGCGTATGGCAATCATTCAAGAGGGAGAGTGCTAGCAATAAAAGTCAAACGCCACGGTTATTATTGGCCAACTATGATCAAAGACTATAAAGCATTTTCAGCCAAATGGGAGAAATGTCAACGCCACGCACCAATGATTCACCAACGCTCTCCTCGATTTCATCACCATTCCCATTCATGTAATGGTCCATGGATATCGTTGGTCCGTTACACCCCTCGAAGCAGAAGCAATTCCTGTTGGTTTTGACAGATTATTTTTCTAAATGGGTTGAAGCCGACTCCTACGCTAGCATTAAAGACGCACAAGTCAAAGCCTTTGTTTGGAAGAATGTCATATGTCGGCATGGAGTACCATACGAGATCGGGACGGACAATGGCTCGCAGTTTATTTCTAATTGTTTTGAAGCTTTCTGCAAAAAATGGAAGATCAGACTCAGCAAGTCCACTCCAAGGTTTGAAAAAGCGTCTCGACGAAAAGAAAGGACATTGGACAGATGGATTAGAGGGAGTAATGTGGTATTACCGCACAACTCCAAGATGAGCAACTGGTGAAACCCCGTTCGCCGTTGTCTACGGGACGGAATGTGTCATTCCACCAGAGATACACTTTCTTGGCATTCGCCGCATACTTCTTCCGGAGCAAGAAGGTCTCCATCACCTATTGCTGCTGGATGAGTTGGATCTAGTCAACGAAAGACGGGATTAAGCCTTAATCAGGATCCAAAATTATCAGAACGCAGTAGCAAAATACTACAACTCCAATGTTCGAAGATGAAGATTCTACGTAGGGGACTTAGTTTTGCGAAATTTTTTCCAAAACAAAGCAGAAACAAATGCCGAGAAATTGGGAGTCAACTGGGAAAGACCTTATAGGGTCACAGAGGTAGTCAAACCCAGCGTTTATAAACTTGCTAGCATGACCAATGTTCCAGTACCAAGATCATGGAATGCAATGTACTATCACTAAGCTATTTTATATGAACTACGGGGTGACTTGATCCCTGCAAAGGCTACGTATGCAGTTCGTCTTCGGATGGGTTCAGTTGCCCCCTCTTTTAAAAAGGGGGGGGAGTGGGTACGTATACGTATACTCGTATACTCCCATATTTGTAATAGATTCTACAATCTATCAAAGCAAAGCTTTCAAAGACAAGTTTTACCTAAAACATGTTTCAAAGGATCACTAAGTCTTAACAAAACAGACATATTCGTCCGAATTAAGCTAAAACGGGCATCTCGCCACATCTTCATTACTGCTGGCCACAGTAGTGAACTCTGCATCCATCTCGGATTTAAACTATCACATCCGTCTCAGGATTCAAAGCGCGCTATACAAATATTTTGTTCATTGTCGGAGCGGATATGTTTACGGTAACGTATCCGTAAACCGAGATGTTCATCCTAAACTATACAAACATATTTCCATTGTCGGAGCGAATACATTTATGGTAAAGTAATCGCAAACCAAAATGTTCAAACTACACTATGCAAACTTATGATCAATTTCGGAACAGGAAAGTTTATGGTAACATGTTTGTAAGCCGAATTGTTCATCTCAAACATAAGTACTATGAAAACCTATACTTAGATCCATTCATCTAAATAGCTATATCTCATCAAGAAAATACAAGCAAATCATTTAGACTTATCACCAAACAAAAGAAGCATACTTGACATTTCTTCGCAAAAAAAAACATTTATCAAACACGAGGCGTTTAAGTGATAACGAAACAAAAGAGATAGTTTTTAAATAAGACTACAAACGTGGATAAAGCCATCAAGGCATCAACTAAAATTTTTTAACTATACAAAGAAGAGAGGATCGTAGATCTCCGTCTCTTCGGGGATTATGGTCTTCTCTCGCTCCGGATCAGTGACGCGCTTGATTCTGTCCTCATCTCCTCCGCCTTCTTCAGGCACCATCTCGGGACACTTCTCTAAAATAGGGTCCACGACCTTCTCTGGCTCGGTGCTCTTCTCAGGAAGTGGTTCGGGGTTCATCTTTGGAGAGGAATTACCTTCGCCTGAATCAGAGGATGTTGGATCCTCTGAAATTTTCTTCAAGCTTAGGGCAGCTACTTAGGGCGTTCCTCTATTCGATCTAGAGAAATCTTGAACATCGACGCTCGCGGCAGCCATCTCCATGGACTCACCTACGTTGAACTCCTTGAGAATGTCAGAACGAACGGGAGACAACCTCAAAACCTCCCTCGTCTCGGCCACAAGTTTGACGACTACTTCGTGAGCTCCATCGAGATCCCCCTTTTGTTCAGCTAAATTCTTCACCCCAGTGTCAAGAGATGGCGGTTCATCGCTTTGAAACAGCCCTATGAACTGAAGGTTGCCTTCGATCTGGGGAAGATTAATCATATTTTCTTTTGGCTCGCCATCAATCTTGCCGAGAAGCTTTTTGGCTTGGGAGACTCTGTCCTCAAACATCGACATCATCTCACGCTTCGCCTCCAGAATGGCCTGCTCCATCTTGACCTCGTGGAGTTCGTTCGCCACTTCAAGCTGCCTCGTCAAGCTGGCTATGTGAGAATAGCGCTTCACCTTACCCAATTCCACCGCATGATATGGTTATCAGCTTCTTTTCGACGCTTGTCATGCCCTTCTATCTCAGCCTTGAGATTCTTGATTCTCCTAAGAGTCTTTTCTCGGTCAGAGGCGTGGCTGGCTTCAGCCTCTTTCAGCTTTCCATCCAGCTCGATGGCTCTTTTCCTAGCATCGTCAACCATTTCCCTATCTTTACGAACGCCGGATTCATACCCAAGGACCATCCTATTGAGATGGGATATGAACTGCACAGAAACAAGAAATGTTATTCAGCAAACAGAAGTGACAAGACAGACAAAAATGGTTCGGGCCACGGTGACGAAAAAAATTGAAAACACACCTTGACGCCCCGAAGAGACACCTCGTTGTAGGCTTTAACCTTAAGCAAGATGTCGGATGGAGGAAATCGATCACCTGGGCAGGTGATCTTGGAAAAAATAGCTGCAGACGCTGCAACATCGTTATAAGCCCCTTCAGCATCAATGGGCACAGCACGACGCTGTCGTTTCGATGCCTCAGCCAGCCCTTCACCTCTATCATCCTTTGATTACTGGCATTTTCAGCTCGGTCCCTTCTTCTCCTTGGCTTTTCCCTTGCCTTTATCTTTTTGCTGCACCAGCTGAGATTCTACGGGACGAAGCCCTAACACAACCCCTTCGAGAGCTAAGTTGAGATTCGGCTTGGGAAGATGGCTAGAAGAGATCAGCTCGGGGTCAAGAGCGGCAGGATTCTGAGGGTTAGGGAGGCGAAGCTGACCCAACGCTTCGGCCTGCTTTGCCCTCTCCTTAGCTTTGGCTTCCGCCTTTGCCTTAGCTGCGGCTCTATCTCTGAAATGTAGGTCTTCCCATGGCATCATCTGAGTTGGAGGAATATGATGGACCAACGGATTGACCTTCAAAAAGGGCTCGGGCTCTCTCTACCCGCTGGAGATTGAAAGGGTTCACTGTCTCATCAAACGGAGAATCGTGAAGGTGGGGGACTTCAAATTCCAAAGGAATCTCGGTGTTACTATTGTCTCCCGAGGATTCGGAGAGCACCATTTTCCTACCAAGAACTTAAGGTCCTATCCCCGAGCCATTTGAATCATCCAAATCCACTAAGACATTCGCACCGGAAGAATCTGTTCGGTTACAACTTTGAGCATGGAATGGATCGGTGGAAAACGATGGTTTGGGAAATGAAGAGTGATCTGGACTATCGAACAACCTGGCATATGAATCGGGGATATGGGCTAGGATACCCAAGACATCCTATGTTTGAAAACAGATCGGGGTCTTTGGAAGATTGACAAACAGATCAGGATCTCTAATAACTCAGAAGGATCTAGGTTTTTGAAGATTCGGAAAATAGATCGGGGTTGCCAACAACTTATCAAAACAGATCCAAGCCTTCAAAGAATTGAAGAACGAGTCGAGATCCTCTAAATAAGCTAAAAGTCATATTCAAATCTTCAAGCGAACCACCGGAAAACTCAAGGATGACGGTGAGGCTAAATGAAGATGGATCGGAAAACTCGAACGGGTCAGCGACGAAGAGGCAACAATGAAGGTTCTAGCTAAAAATAACTTAAGCAAAAATGAAGATGTGAGGAATCAAGAGGCTCAATAGTTTATATAAGCAAAGGGTGACGTCATACGCCTCTAGAATCAGCAGAAAACATTTGGACACCCCAATAAAAGTGATGATTTGACAGAAAACGCAGAGATCCCGAGCAGAGTTTGTGTGATACAGCAGACCTGAACCGAATTTCTCCAACTAAATAATACTACAGATAGGGTTGTATACCAAATGGCTCAGGTATCATCAACGGTTCGGGTACACTCCTTGGCCGACGAAATCGCTCAGGTGCATTCCTGAAAGGGCTTGGGGTCATCGAGAAGAAAACGGCTCGGGATCTCAGAACAGCAATAGCTTGAATCGTTGATCTCAGGCTCGACAACTTACACCTCCACAATAACATCACTGATATTGCCGAGCTGGGGGCCAACTGTTGGGGTTAGATTCCACCTCTCAAGAATCAACGATTAAAGAACGGCTAAGTATGAAAGAACAGCACTGACTTGGATCTATGCAATGGGATCCCCAATCTGTGACGAAGCAAGATGGATCAGGTGTCACAACCCGCGGTAAAGAAGAGTGGGTCATGTACCCCGATCAAGGCCGAGTGATGAATCTTAAACAAGCAATTAGAAACCTCTAGGGAAAATCAAGCAATCAAACAAGCGAGAAATCAAATAATCAATCAAGAATCCCGAGGGCAAGACAAGCAATCCAAAACTACTTGGGGAAAGCTTGTAGTCAAATAAGCAATCGGAAACCCTGAGGGAAAAGAAAACAATTAAACAAGCAATCAGGAACCCCGAGTGGAAACCAAGTCAGTTGGTTGCGTACCTTCGGCAATAAATGTTTGGTTGATGGCCTAGTGTCCTTTGTTATGGGGAAAGGGAATCGGCCAGGCCCTTTGCTTGCTCTGGTAGAGCTCAGGATTTTTGACCCTACGGTCCGACTGTCAGTTCGATTCCCCGATCCATGGTTTGGCTATCGCTGGCATTCGTCTGATTTCGGGGAATCGTCTATCTGATGCCGTGTTACTTTGCCTACTGTCCTCTGGCGGGATGGCTTTCTGTGGTGCGACTAGTGTCATTGTGACTTCGTTCTTGTTACCCCATGCACTGCTTCTGGTTAGCACATTAGTTGGTTCTTTGCACGTGTCGGGCTGAGGCCTCATGTCTTGGAACGAGGTGTGTTGTAAAAGCCATCTTGAGTGCGCATTAACTACGCCCGTCTATTGTTCTCTATTGCATCCCGAATTTTATTAAGGGTGCTTGCCTTGCTTCATTTCAAGGTGTCTAGTTTTGGTGAACTACTTGAAGAGAGATATTCACATGCCAGTCCTCCAGTCATTATTTATTCTCTACTTTAACCTAGGTACTTAGTGTGTTTAGATGATGCTTAGTGTGTCCCCTTAAGAATTAAAATACACCTCTGGGTACTTGGTTTTTCCCATACCTCTTCCCTATCATTTGTTTATTTTATTACCATTCTCTCCATCCTTCTGACTGCAATTCTTCTCCTTCTTTCTTTTGCTTGCCTCTTATGCCGAGAGGGAAGGGGCAAAAGGGAATGGTTACTTGCATTCTTCTTCAGGGAATGACTCTCCCAATGGCTACGATAAGGTGGTTGTCTACCGTCTCTATCATTTTTTATTGAGTCGGGATACAATGTCTCAAGTGAGGCATGCATTGTTGAAACATATTTGTTGCAACGATCTAAACATGTCTCTCAATTGTCTCAGGACTCTGTCCTTGTGATGTGCTCGTATTTTAGCTTTTTTAGCATGCATTTTTCTTAGCTTTTAAATTCATGGGACTTGAATTTTGTATCTTTCTATTCATTTTGAGTTCCATTTAGTTTAGGTTGAGCCCTAGATTCTTAGGTGGTATTTCATGTATTTGCATTGCATTTTGAGTCTTTTTAGGTACTTTGGAAGCCTAAAAGTGAAACGAACCTAGGTGGATAGGAGGAGCACGAAGAGGAGTGAAGAAAAAGCCAAGGACCCTCTGAAGTGTGCTGCATCGACCAGCACTGCTCCATCCGGTCGATGGGGCCAGTCGATGGCAGCAACACCAGAAGCAGAAGAATGCAGATGAAGTGAATTGAAGATCATGTCAGATGAAGGCTTTCACGTGCGGGTTGGATTTATCTCATTCCGAGTTACGGTTCAAAAGTTACAGCTAATTTAGTGAGGACATGTAAGGCTGATCGACCAGCACTGTTCCATCCGGTTAATGGGGTCAGTCGATGGGAGCAGCCCCAGGAACCACTGCTGCACTCTGCATCGACCAGCCCTCCTACAATTGGTCGATGGGGTGGGTGAATGGTAGGCGCACGTTTTGCTAAGACCCGTTTGTCCCGGATCGACCCGGTACCTTCCCCTTTCCCTATATAATGTTTTAAGCACATTAAAACCTAAGTTTTCTTCTCTCTAAGTGGGTTTTTAGATCCAAACTATGTTCTTTACATTTTAGTCAAGATCTTCACCATTTTATGCCACTTAGTGAATGATTTCTTCATCCTTTTATCTCTTATCTTTTATTTATGGATTTTCATTATGTTTATGTCTTTGTTCTTCATCATGTTTAGGAACTAGTCTTCTTGTGGATTATGGGTAAGGTTAGATTAAGGTTGATTGATGATTGATTAATTATGTTTAGGTTTAGA
Source organism: Pseudoturritis turrita (assembly GCA_900406555.1). Lineage (NCBI taxonomy): Eukaryota > Viridiplantae > Streptophyta > Magnoliopsida > Brassicales > Brassicaceae > Pseudoturritis > Pseudoturritis turrita. The sequence continues at coordinate 615,970 of OVBL01000732.1, forward strand.
ATCTTGTGATTTCCTATGTTTAGAGTTAACCCAAAGCAAGGATTGACTTGATCACTCAAATCCTTGATCATGGACTTTTTGTGTCCGGAAGGTGTTTGAAAAAATGTCTAGACCAACTCTAAACATGTTTTCCACATCTTAGCCAATTGACACTTGTTGTTTAAGGTGGTTTGTTTACTTATTGGACATATGCATTAAGGATCATTAATTATTTTAATTGCAATTGAGAAATTAGCTTAATTAGATGATTAGTGAATGGACTAGTCTCATGGAAGTGAACTGGTCTACTTTATGGGATCCATGTCTTGGAACTGAACTTGATAGCTTGTCCTAGCATCACTAGTTACTTGTTAATCATCCCTAGTCAATTACCTTTGCATATGATCCATAATTTCTCTTCTGTTGGACCATGAGTTATGGTAGATTATGATGATTGGTGTTTGATATTCTTGATGTTTGAGTTTAGATTTTTATTGTCTCATCACTTAAGGTGCTATTAATGCTATACTTGGAGTAGCTAACCATAATTTAGATCTTAGGCTATTTCACACCTGGTAAGTGGTTGTGAAAATGTTTGAACAAAACCTTTTGTGAGCTTGGGTCACATAGCTAATTGACCGTGGTTCTATGAACTCTTGTGACAAAAATGGGAGTATATTAATGCTTGTCTAATCATTGAGATGGAATGCCTAACCGCGGATTTTGAATGTGATTAGAGAAAGGGATTTTTTCAAAAGGCGTGGACTATCCTAAGGAATGAATATTCTATTGTATTGAGATTGTGTTGATTATTTAATTTTAGCATCTAGATGTCACTCACTAGTCTACCCTTATCAATTACCTTACTCATGCTTCATCATCTTCCTGAAATAATATTTGTTATTTTAGTTTACATTCATGTCTTTCTTATAATTTTTAACCCAGAGCAACCAAAAACCCAAAATTACTTACTATAACTTAGTTTGTTTCTCGCATCTCTAGTGTGTAAGTTTTAGTCCCTTCGGTTCGGCCCGTAAATACTACCTCGGTGTATCATGCACTTGTGGTTTTATTTGAGACCTTACAAATTTTAAAGTTTCGATCACCTATTGGATATTTGCTCTTTAGCAAAGGTAAATTAGTGCGTATCAACTTGCCGGCTTTCCGACTCGCTCGATGCTATGATACAGAATCGCCTTCCGATGACCCCCAGGAGACCTTCCTTGCTGAACTTCGAGTTTTCTCCCGGACGACCTAGTTTCCGAACTCATCGAGAGTCGGGTAACTCTAGGGGTGCTCCGACTTTATCTTATCTGATTCCCAACCCTAGAGCTAATGGATTTGGGGATGGGTTACTATTCAATGCTGACCTATGTCTCAGATTCTTTGAGCGGCACCCGGTGGCTGATAACACCATTGACGCTTTGGTCAAGGCCAAAGGTTCGGTGTCTTATCATTGCGATGTTGTGGCGTGGTCTTGTTCCCGAGAACAGCATGCGGTCTAAGAGGCCTTGCGTCTGAGATATACCACTATGATATGTGCAGGCTATTGTGCGGACAGTGCTTCTAATGTGGGAGGCATATCTCTAAAGCGAGGATACATTCGAAAGTGTCTTCCCTTCATGGTTACTTGGAGCGGAGTAGCGTCAGATGGACTCTTTTTAAGAGGACCTATGGTTTCTCTAAGGGAGACTTGTTTTCATGACTGCCCAGGCCATTGAGGCAGAGGCCAAGGTACGCCACAGAGCTGCCCTTGAGCCAAAGGTTAATGATGAAGACAACCGGTTCAAAATAATGTGTGCCCTCATTGTCAACTTGGCCGAGAGGACTGGTAGGGCACCTCATGTCTACGAATGACAAGCTTCGGACAGAGCAACACAAAATACAATCGCATATATAACCTAGAATTTAGTAGGTTTTGCAAGCACTGAGGGAGTGGCAATTGCCTCCGAGAGGGAGATAGGTGCATGCGTTGTCTTTTTGGTGCCGAGAAAACATCTCCTTTTTATTTGGCAGCCTCCTCCCCGGGCTGGGGGACACAAGTACCTTAGCGGTTGTGCTCTCTTCCCTCCAGTTTAGATGGGAAACAAGGCCACTCCCTATCCCGTGGCTATATCTGTGATGTAATAGATATTCAGAAGAGCGACGAAGGCAGTGAGGGACATTCCGTCTTCTAATATTTTCATGTTGTGCGTACATCACCCGCAACCGTGAACTTGTTTTTTGTAGTTTCTGGTGTCGTCTTCCCCAATGGTGTGTATCATATATGTATATATTTTTGAGTTCTTCTTGTAATAAAACCCATGCGAAGACTTTTTTTTCTTAATAAAAGAGATTCGTTCCTTTTTTTACCTTGTGCACTTTTAGTTACATCCACGACAACCCATATTTTTACTCAGTCGCACACCCATTTGCTGTATCGGATCGAGCATCGCATTTTCTTGGAATTCAAGGTTGTAAGAGAGGTTTCTGGAGCATCAGGATACGAGCTGTTGGAACAACAAGGTAGCCGTGGCAACAAGTAGAACAAAGTGACGTGGCAAAGTAGCTGACGTGGATCACGCGCTAACAGGAAGGATCTATTCAAATAAGGAAGAAAAGATATCAGAAGATATTGGATACGTACGAATCAAGGAGAGGCAACCTAGAAGATTTACTTACTCGATGAATATAAAAAGGGTTGAAGCATGTTCTTCTAGGGTTAGCCGTTTTAAGAAAAAGAAAAGTCGATGTAGCTTTTCTATTGAGAGAGTTGTGAGAACTCTGTAAACGGAAGCAAGTGTGTGTACAAGACAAAGGGTTTGTCTTTGATCTTGCTTAGAATAGGAATCTTCGGTGACAAACTAAGGGTAGTCTTAGGTGTTGTGTAAAACCAATCAAGAGAGTGTGTAACTTCTTGAAAGATTTCTAATAAAGTTGAAAACTCGGTGCGCCGGAGTTTTTGGGCTATAGTGTTGAGTTCGTCCATTTTTTCATTTGATATCAGAGCGGGCATCTGAACCGAGTTATAACTTACAACAGGTGAGGATCCTACGGAAAGGATGGACTCAAAAGAGCTTGTAGCTGTGCAACGGATTCCTATTCTGGAAAAAGGAAACTATGGGCATTGGAAGATGAAGATGAGAGCTATCATTCGTGGAATCAGTGAAGACGCGTGGACAGCGGTTGAATCTGGATGGACACCACCGACTACCATAGGAGAAAACAAGGTTGAAGTACTCAAAAGTAAGTCGTTGTGGACTGATCAAGAGAAGAATCTGGCCAAGTTCAACGCCAAAGCTTTATCTGCCATATTTAATGCAGTGAACGAGAATCAGTTCAAGCGTATACAGTGTTGCGAATCGGCTAAAGAAGCATGGGACAAGCTGAAGAAGACGTATGAAGGTACGATGAATGCGAAAAGATCCAGATTGGATTTGCTTGCTTCAAAGTTTGAAACAATAAGAATGGAAGACAATGAAATTATTGAGGAATTCAGTGGAAAGCTAAGTTCAATCGCCAAAGAAGCTCAGAATATGGGAAAAAAATATAAAGATAAGAAGCTTGTGAAAAAATTGTTACGGGCACTTCAAAGCTGAGTGTCCTTCTGCTAAAAGAAAAGAGTTTAAATGCTTTGAATGCAAAGGATTTGGGCACACAAAATCTGAGTTTGTGAATGGTCAAGCTATGAAGGAGAAATCCTATATCGGGATAAGTGAAAGTGATTCTGATGAGAGCTCTGATGGAACTGAAGATGTAACTGGTTATTGTGTCTTCACCGCAAGGATAGAGGAAGTCTCAAAGGGTGAAGATCGTAAAGAAAGTGACAAGGAAGAGGAAGACATTTCCGAGAGTGATTCGGAGGATGATATGCCAGAAGAAGATTCAGAATTTAATATGAAGATTGAATTTCGTAAGTTGTATGACAACTGGCTGGAGTTAAGCAGAGAAAAAGTTTCATGGGCGGAAGAGAAACTATCATTGCAAGTGTTGAACAAGAGGTTGAATGATGAGCTTAACTCGGAGATTGAGAAAAACGAGACACTGTCTCAAGAACTTTTGGAAACAAGGAAAAAGATTCACATGTTAAATAGTGGTACCAAGGACCTAAACAAGATTCTCTCAGTTGGAAGAGTGGGAAAATCCAATTTCGGTCTGGGTTATAATGGAGAACCAACCAGTGGACAGACAAATTTTGTTCGTGGGAACACGATACAATATGTTCCAACAGTGGTGAGCGAAGTCAAAAACAGTGATGTGAGAAGATCAAGGTGTTGGTTCTGTGGTAAATTTGGACACATCAAGAGGTACTGCTATCGGTTTACTGAGAAAATTGAAAGGATTATGAGGCATGGAAGATTTTATCCAAATGTGAGGAGACAATCACAGGTTTGGATAGCCAAATCAGAACTATATCCAAATGTGAGGAGACAGTCACAAGTTTGCCATGTTGCATACACCTCCACAGTTAAGTCTGTGAATGAACCATGGTACTTTGATAGTGGTGCATCCAGACACATGACTGGGAGTCAAAGTCATCTTGATAACTATCACACCGTGAAAGAAAGTAAGGTTACGTTTGGAGGAGGTGATCATGGGAAGATCAAGGGAAAAGGTGAACTGAAGGAAGAGGGACTTCCAAAGTTGATGAACGTCTTCTATGTACAAGGCTTGACTGCAAATCTGATTAGTGTGAGCCAACTGTGTGATGAGGGCCTGGAAGTGACGGTCAACAAGGTCAAATGCTGTGCAGTAGATGAGCATGATAACATTGCTCTTTCAGGGATAAGGTCAGGCAATAATTGCTACATGTGAGAACAACCAGATGTGTGTTTCAGGACAGAAAAAGATGATCCAGTAGTGTGTCACTCGAAGGTTGGACACATTAATGCTAAGAGTATGTCTATGCTGATAAGTCAAGAACTGGTCAGAGGAGTCCCAGAACTGAAATATGTTGACAAAATAGCGTGTGGAGCTTGCAATCAAGGTAAACAAATCAAAGTTCAACACAAAAAGGTTCAAGGAGTTGAGACTAAGGAATTGTTGGATCTCGTTCACATGGAGCTTAAGGAATCAGTGCAAGTTCATCGAAATCACTCTCCTGAATCTGTAATCGGTGATATTAGAGATGGGATGAAGACCAGGGGTAGACAAATTGATGATTGCTTTGTTTCTTTGATCGAACCAAGCAGCGTGAAAGAAGTGTTGATGGATCATTTCTGGATCTTGACCATGCAAGAAGAGTTGGAGGAATTTACTAGGAATGAGGTATGGATCTTAGTCCCACGACCTGACGGTGTGAACATCATTGGAACAAAATGGATCCTCAAAAACAAGAGTGATGAAGAAGGAAACATCGTCAGGAACAAGGCCAGATTTATGGCACATTGGTATACACAAGTGGAAGGTGTGGATTTTGATGAAACGTTTGCTCCAACTGCAAGACTGTAATCTATCCGTTGTCTACTAGGAGTGGCATGTGAAATTAACTTCAAACTGCATCAAATGGATGTTAAGAGGGCATTTTTGGATGAGTTTGTCAAGACAGTGATCTCTGAGTTCAGTATGAGCATGGTTGGAGATTTGAGCTACTTTTTGGGGCTTCAAGTAAAGCAAACATATGATGGAATTTTCGTGTCTCAAAGTAAATATGCCAAAAATCTGGTGGAACAGTTTAGGATGAGTTCCAGCAAGTCTGCAAAAAATTCCATGAGCATGACCTTGAAGCTGTCGAACGACTTGTGCTTAAGTGTTGGTTTATGTGCAAGGTATTATGCAAATCTAATGGCCTCACATTTTGCAGCGGTAAAGAGAATCATCGAATACGTCGAGGGCACTATGAACTTTGAACTCAACTACACAAATGATACAAATCAAGAGGTAGTTGGTTATTGTGATGCGGATTGGACAGGTAAAAAGCAAAATTGTGTGTCCTTGTCCACTGCCAAGGCCGAGTACATTGCGATGGAAAGCTGTTGTACACAACTTTTGTCGATGCAACAAATGGCTTCTGACTATGGTATGGCTTCTGACTCTTTGCTTGTTAAATGTGATAATATGAGTGCAATTAACATCTCAAAGAATCATGTTCAACATTCTAGGACCAAGCATATAGCAATTCGTCATCATTTCATAAGAGAACTAGATGAGGACAAAACTGTGATAATATAATATGTAGCAACTGAGTGTCAACTGGCTGATATTTTCACAAAAGCCTTGGATTACAACACGTTTGTGCATCTGCAAAAATCTTTGGGTGTCTGTGAGTGCTAACTTTTTCGAAGAGTCCTTGTGCTCGAACAGGGGCAAGATGTCTGGAACAAGGGTAATTATTTTTCTTTCAAATATTTTTCCACAAGAGCTGAAAAATTGTTTTCAAAACTACTGGTTGTTAAGATTGGTTGTGGAAAATAGCTGCCTTACATATCCTTTAGAGTTAGATAGTAACAGTGAATCAAGTAAGTCTTAAGATGAGAAGTGGCAACATTGTCAAATGAGAAGGATTTGAGTATTCAAGCCTTATAAGATTGCAGAAAGGAGCAGTAAGATGCAATGTAATTCTCAACCCTACAATTAAAAAAAAAAGGGTTAGGTTGAAACTCAAAGAAGTAGATGGAGCTGGAAAAGGTGACTAAACATATCTTATGTCACTTCGATCAAAAATGATGATCGTACTACACTGGTACGATCATCCTTGAACTCAAATCTCATCATCGACAATGGGTATATACACCATCTCTTGAGCATCAGATTTACCCTTCATCATTGATGAAGACTGCTTCTTGAGATATATAAGTATGTAGTCTAACCATGATAAATCAGTGTGAGACTTCATGCTGGAACACGAAGTTAGGTGTTTTTAACACAGCTCAAAAAATTTCAAATACCTTTGTTTCTTTCATTCGGTCTTGGATCAAGTTCTAGCACAGTTCTCAGAAGGGAAGGGGATGTTCATTGACATTTGAGGTATTTTCCTTCTTCTCTGAGGGTTTTTGAACAGAAAATGGGTGTTGTTCTCAATTTTGCTATCATGTCTTGGAGTTACAAAAAGTGTGAATTGCTTTGGTAAATTGTTGATGATTGAATTGATGTGGATTCTTTGTTGTGGTTCAAAGAAATTCAGATTCTACCGGTTCGATTAAAAACCGGTTTGCACTAATGGTTTGGTTTTTTGTGAGTATTTATCCATTTTCAGGAAATCGTCATAGCCACAGTTTCTCAAGAAGACGAATACTCAGCTCATGGACATTGCAGCTCCATCTCTTATTGTGTGCTTGTCTATTCTGAGGTTTTTGATTGAATGTGCCAACCAAGCAGGGGGAGTGTGTGATGCTACCTTTGAGGGGGAGTCAAATGTTAAGTCTGGAGAATATGATGATAAATAATATGATGATGAAGAAGGTGAATCCAATCGTCGCGCATAGTTTTGACATGAACCTTTTGGAGTTGTGTGTTCTGTTTTCTTTTGATGTGTACAGGATGAGCTTGGATGCACACATTCAGTCAAAAAGGGGGAGAATGAAAGAGAGGTTTCTGGATACGAGCTGTTGGAACAACAAGGTAGCTGTGGCAACAAGCAGAACAAAGTGACGTGGCAAAGTAGCTGACGTGGATCACACGCTAACAGGAAGAATCTATTCAAATAAGGAAGAAAAGATATTAGAAGATATTGGATACGTACAAATCAAGGAGAGGCAACCTAGAAGATTTACTTACCCGATGAATATAAAAAGGGTTGAAGCATGTTCTTCTAGGGTTAGCCGTTTTAAGAAAAAGAAAAGTCGATGTAGCTTTTTTATTGAGAGAGTTGTGAGAACTCTGTAAACGGAAGCAAGTGTGTGTACAAGACAAAGGGTTTGTCTTTGATCTTGCTTAGAATAGGAATCTTCAGTGACAAACTAAGGGTAGTCTTAGGTGTTGTGTAAAACCAATCAAGAGAGTGTGTAACTTCTTGAAAGATTTCTAATAAAGTTGAAAACTCGGTGCGCCGGAGTTTTTGGGCTATAGTGTTGAGTTCGTCCGTTTTTTCAAAGGTTATCTTAACAAGCCCACCGTCTTCAAGGAGTTTTACGAGGTAGTTAGTCAGCTCATCTTAGCGCATAGCAACATGTCTTCGCATCTCTGCTTGTCCGCGACTTCTCGATCCCCAGGCGTGAAAGAGCACTCCTTAGGACCATGCTTCAGTAAGGAGCACTCGTTACGACAACGCCTAGTCTCATTGCAAATTGTACTTTGTCTCTGAGAATCGCATGAGTTGTATTGATGAAGATTCATCCTCCTGTTATTGGGGGTACGGTTGTCTGGCCGGATCGATGCTTCTGGTTCTTTTGGACAATCACCCGGACAATCTACAGTATATATGTATAGGCATAGGGACCCATGTTTCTTTATTTGGGTTTTGAGGTCATCTCCTTTTGGCATGGCTAAAATCTGTTATTGGGCCTAGTAGCACGCTACTTAGTTTAGGTGACAGATAATATTATTGGTCCGTGCAAAACCACCTCTAACACAGTAGTTTAGGTTATCAAATGCACGTATTGTAGTTTTTTTTGTTAGCATCATTCAGTCCATTAACCTAAATCCTACACATATAGTATTTTTTATTATTATTAAATCATATATTTTTGTTTAATTTTGTCTTTATTCATTCTTTGATTTTTTAATAAACTTATTATTTATATATTATTTCATTTTTAGTTAACAAGGACCATTTATAAAGTCAAAATGTTACCAATCAATCATTTTTAAAAATGATTAATTATACTGTAGCAAAACCACTGCATAAATTTATAATTTTACCCACATATATTTTACTATAAACTACTTTAAATTATAACATGTATTGTAACTCAATTCTAATATTATATGTTATCAATCAAATTTGTAGTATTAGAGTTAAATAGATGTCATATTTTTATACAATTTGCCGTAAAAGAAGAGTGCTAAAAACTATATTTGTATGATAAATTTGTTGGAAGAATATGATTTAGCATTTAGTCAAAATAACTTATTAATAACATGTCGTATAAATTTTTTATATATATTTAAAATTATTTGAGGTTAAATTTATAATAATAATAATAATAATAATAATAATAATACTAATAATAATAATAATAACATCTTCTAAATATTTAATAATTAAAATATAATCTTATCAACTTAAACAAAAAGTATTAGAAGTTTATTATTCAGTAAATTCAATGTTTTGGGCCCGCAGAGTTCATTTTCTTTAAATCGCGCCTAGAATATCTCGACTCGTGATATTTTTTTTCTTCAAAATCATAGTCATAAAATTGTGAAGACCATGGGAGCATGTAAAAAAATGTTATTGTAGAGTAATAATGATATAAGATTCATATAACATTTTCTATTTCTTATAAAATTATCACTTGGGATCATAGTTTTAAAAACGAAATGCTAATTGTAATTCTTAATAGTAACAAATTTTTTTTACTCAATCTCTAACACATGCCATTTTTCATGCTTTTAAGTTATGTTATGATTTAACAATTTCTTTTAAAAGAAGATGTAACTCAAAAATTTTAAATCATGGATCGTTCTAGGATATGAGAGTAGCTACGGTTGGGTCTTGGGTATGGAAGAAGCTACTTAAACTCCGGTCAACCGCAATGCAGTTCCTTCGGATGGAAATTCATAACGGGAAGTCGGTATTATTTTGGTCCGACTATTGGCATCCTTTAAGCAGACTTATTGATGTTGCTGGAGTTGAAGGTACACAAAGGCTGGGAATTGGTAGATATGCTAAAGTTGCTGATGTGGTTATTAATTCATCTTGGAGAATTAGAAGATGTAGAGATTCCAGTATGCAAAATCTGATTTCGCAGGTTCAGAGTCTACCTATCCCTAGCATAGAACGTGGAGATGATGTAGTCCTCTGGCGACACAGTCCAACTGATTTTCGGCCCTGTTTCTCTTCATCAAACACATGGGAACAGCTACGCAGTCATAGGAATAAGGAGCTGTGGAGCAAGGTTGTCTGGTTCTCGCAAAGGGTACCTAGATATGCTTTCATAACTTGGTTGGCAATCAAGAACAGGCTCACAACATGTATGATCTCTTAAACTCTAGCTTACTGCGACTTGTTTTCCAAGTATCTATATACTACGTTTGGCGTGAACGAAATGAAAGGAGGCACAACCATGTCTATCGTACGGCTACTCAATTAGCAAAAGTCATTGACAAAACCATCTGTGCCCGGATAATGTCTACAAAATACTACGAGAAGCCGAAATTGCAATACCTACTCCAACGTTAGTTTGCTGCTCATGTGGATTCTTAATCCCAATGCTAATCTTCAGATTATTGTCTCGTGTTTTGATATGATTTGTAAATAAACAGTTGCTGTATATTTCAATCAATTTAACATTTCATCAAAAAAAAAAAAAATTTAATCAGTCATAAGATAATATAACTCAAATTCATTTTCTAAAAAATTAAATTAGTAATTATGGCATGCTGTTTTCTTTTATTCAATTAGATCAATGTATGCTTAGCGTCTAACATTTTTTAAAAATATTATGTATAACAAAAGTGAGTTATCCCCATTAGAGATGTTCTAATGTTTCTCTTTAGTCGGCGGAGTTCATTTTTTTCAAATAGTCCCCTACAATTATTTGGACTAGGGAAATTATTTATTTTCAAATTTAGCGTTTTGAATTTTACATCATCATAAAATTGTAAAAAGCATTGTAGTTGGGCGTGTTCACTTTGATCAAATGTAAGATAATAGCGAATACGGATTGAAATTTTTTTTTTTTCCAACTAGGTAAGATCAGTATTTTACGATATCGAACAATTACTATTAAAAGTGTACTGACAAGAAAAACGAGGTAAGTCAAATAGATAGTGGGTAGAGTTTGATTAAAGCTAGGGGTGGGATTATTATCCGGGATCCGAGATCCAATCTGGAATCTGTTCTGATCCGTTCTGAAAATTAGGATATTCATAGTATCCGAATCCGGATAAGGATAGTAAAATCTTGGATCCGTGAAAAACGAATCCGGATCCGGATAGTGAAATTTCAAGGTCCGGATATCCAGATCCGGACGCATTAAATATATTAAAAACATATATATATTTTTACATATATTAAGATATATATATATATATATATATTCATTTTAGTTCTTTTTCTAATATATTATATTTATTTTGAAATATATTATTTTTGTACCTCTACAAAGAAGTTTTATGAAACCTTATGCTCGTAATGAATATGTTTTCTACTGCTTTTTCTTTGGTTTGCATGATCATGTCTGAGTAGTTTTATTGTTGGGAATAAGGGGTTTTCAAGAGGAATTTCTTGGTTAGATAGATAGGGTTTAACAATTACAATAGCGCTCTTGATAAGTTAGAGTAGTTCTTCATCTAGATATGATCTTATTGCATATTTCTTTACTGATGATCTAGGAATTGATTATAGAATAATTATTTTTTTGATCTGATGTCTGATGGGTCTAGCGCTTTAACCTGCTAAAGTTGAGTTAGTGAGTTAGATGAACACTTGAACTTGATAATAATTGCATGTTTATCTATTTTATTGATTGCGAGAGTTGATTAATAGGATAGTTTAGACATAGATGGTTATTGCTATGAGAGAACGTTAATCTTATAATAATGATTTGAGTTCTAGGATGAAAGAAAAATGATGTCATTTACGTTTAGGTGGCATCAGGCATTATGGCTCGGGTGGCATTGTGGTTCATGGTTCGGGTGGCATTAGGCATTATGGCTCGGGTGGCATCGTGGTTCATGGTTCGGGTGGCATTTGGCACTATGGCTCGGGTGGCATCGTGATTCATGGTTCGGGTGGCATTAGGCATTATGGCTCGGGTGGCATTATGGTTCATGGTTATGGTGGCGTCACAGTTCATGGCACCCGATCCATTTTGCCTTACCGTGGGTCGTGACACCCGATCCACTCTACCGTACCATGGGTCGTGACACTCGATCCACTCTACCGTACCATGGGTTGTGGTACCTAATTCATTCTGCCGCACTGTGGGTCGTGACATCTGATCCAATCTTCCGTACCGTGGGTCATGACATACGATCCATTCTGCCGTACCATGGGTCGTGACACCCGATCCATTCTGCCGTACGATGGGTCGTGACACCCGATCCACTCTGCCGTACCATGGGTCGTGACACACGATCCATTTTGCCATACCATGGATCGGGGATCCCATTGCGTAGATCCAAGTCAATGGTGCTCTTCATACTTAGCTGTTCTTTAATCATTGATTCTTGAGAAGTGGAATCTAATCCCAACAAGCACTAGAAAGAGATTATCAAACAAAGACACTACCTAATTGTATTGATGGCGAGTCAGGTTTTATCATAAGACTAACAATGCAAAGATACCAGTGCACAACGAATCAATTGTAGTACTTGAAGAATCGATCCCACAGAGACTTTGAATACACAATATGAATTATGAATAAGAAATAAGAACTACGCTAAGTGAAATCAGGTTTTATGGAGTTTTTGAATACAAGTAAATAAAAGCAATAAATCAAATCGATGAAAGCAAGAGAAAAGCGCTGGATTTTCAGGGTATTCTCAAGGATTCACAGTTCGAATTATTATAAGACATGAACCACGATGCCACCCGAACCATAATGCCTGATGCTACCCGAGCCAAAGGTGATGGTTTCAATGAAACCAAGCCAGGCCCAAGCCAACAAGGAATTTACAACAAGCCCACAAATAGAAATGGACCGAACCTGGATAAGAAGCCCAGCAGGCCGAGCCGACTTAAGAAAGGAAAATACCCGAAGGAATAAAAAATCTTCCTTGTCTCTTAGGAATAGGTTTTGCCGACTCTGGCTTGCATATATACTCATGTACACCCTCAAAAAAGGGGATCGGCAATTTGACCTAACAAAAACTCTGTACTTTTTCTCTCATACAAAATGCTTTCTAAACAGCTTAATAAAACACCATATTTGGATCTCTGTTTGGGCTTTGGTGGTTTTTACTCAGAAATTTCAGATTCCTCTAAAAATCTTGACAAATTCAATTGGTATGGAATTACACTCCCACAGTGCGTTCCACACACTTATAGCAGTAGGTTGTTTCATAGCCTTCGTCAGCACCATACCTAGGTATGAGCATATGAGATTATTTTCCCTTAGATCTCAATCTTTCTTAAGTGCTTGTTATCAGCTGTTTATGGTTTATTTCAATAACTCATTCCTTCTCCTTGCCTTTAGATGATTATGAAGTTTGATCATCCAATCTAATATTGTGTAAACAATGTTGTTTAAGTTGGATAAGCATCTTGAATTTCCATATACCAAAATTCATTTTCCATCAAACTTTTCAATCTCAAATTTTGCAAAAACTGGTTCCACACCTTCTTGCGCACAAAATTTTATATCATATCACAAGATAGAAAACACTCCACCAAAAAAATGCATAAACTTTTCTTCCTACTAGGATCCTAAGAATTCCATAAGAAACACTTTATTGTACCATGACTTGTCTTCCACCACAAGTGACCTAACCCTTAAGGAATCAAATCATATCGTAGACCTTGATTACGTGACCACAATCTTTTCACTGCAAAAGCTTAAGCTCTAATACCACTTGTTCTTTAACTTTTTTTTTGCTATAACTTGGGATTGAATTCTTGTTTATTGTTTGTTTACGGAATTGAAATAGAACAAAAACACACATTTGGTCACCCAAAGTTCACCATGAGAGCTACAACATAAGGGAGAGATCAAAAGTCTCAAGTTTCCACTAATGGCGACTCAACACAATACTCGATCCTTTTATGATTCATCGAATCGATTTCACTCTCACTCTAGCATACACTTCTCTATCTTTTGATTATATGTATTATAAGAACCTTCTCAAAGACATCAAGCGCACCAAGCTAAGGAGATTTCGACATGGAGGACACTTCGCTGGATCTTGCAAAAATTACTCGAAGATGAAGATTAACTAACTGAATCTTCTTCTCTCCCTCTTTGGTCTTGGGATAATTCTCTGTATTCTATTTATAAACAGAATATATAACAACTTTTCTTTTAAGGGCCCATCTCGGATTAGTCGCCTCAGAGTGACCCAGAAGACAGACAACCCACGAACCTGGTCACAATTTGGTTAGGATCCAATTCATAGGTTCATAAATCTGGTTCAATTTTTGGTTCCTTACTATGTACTAGTGATGGGCTTAATTTATTTTTAACTAAAAACAAACCAAGTCTGTTTTTTTTTTAATCGCTGGATTTATGATTTTATTATAAATTATGAGGACTGTTACAAAAATAATTTTACCACGAGACAATTCAACCCGACTCTTTAAAGATCCACGATAAACATCACTTTCTGCTTAATGCTCATAATAGACACCTTCTACTTTAATGCGTAGAATTACGGTGAACGGCTCTAACTTGCACCACGCTGGAAATTTCCTGTAAACTTATCACCATTAATTTACATAATTGTTAATAAATCGAATTATCTGGAAGTCGAACCCATACATTTTAGTGTAAAAGTATTAATTAATTTCTGGTCAACTACTACTAGACCACAACTAAGTTGTTAGGCTTTCAAATTTTTTTATTCTCATGCATTAATTTGAATACCCATTAACAAACAAAAGATTACCTTAAATTTGTCTGCTTCCTGGTTTCAAAATTATTAAAGTTGGAAGATAGTACGTGATTTATAATGCCCTTATTAGAACAAAACAAAAAACTAGAGAAAGTCAATGCATCATCTTTCATTATCAGTTTGTAACTAGAAATTGATTCCTTTTCATCATGTCCCGTCCTCAATGCTTTCTAATTTTTTTTTATTTTCGTTAGGGTCAGTTTTTATCCCACTAAGATCAACAAGTGAAAATGGTTAAGTAAAAATTATACCTAGCTGAACCAAATACAACGGGCTCGGTAGAATCCGAGCCAGATACTCGCATCAGCTTGGAATCAGACAAAATTTGGTGACGAACAAGATATTTGAGTTAGATTTCCAGTAGATTTGGAATCATATCATTTGGAATTGCGGTTAGCAAGATACACCTGATTTACTGAAGACAAGATGAGCTGCATGAATAAGCTCGTTCCTGCCGAGCTGGAGATATGAGCTCGACAAGAGACCTTAAAATCATTGGAAGGAGCTAAAATTTGGGCACGGGATAGATAAATGAGTAAGGTTTCATCCAAAAGAAATTTGAAGTCATTTGGATCAACGGTAAAAAAGTTACTTTAATTATCGTGGAGACGTATCAATCTGGCCGACCTCACTAGCAACAAAACAACGAGTACCGCGATCTCGGTAATACGGCAAGCTGGCGAGCTTGGCAACTCAACAGCGAGCTCGGCAACACCATGGCAAGCCGGCGAGCTCGGCAACTCCACGGCGAGCCGGCGGGCTCGGCAACTCCACAGCGAGCTCGGCAACTCCACGGGAGTTGAGAAAATTACTGTATCTAAACTGGGCGAGCCGGCAAGCTCAATATTACAGGCAAGCCGGCGAGCTCGGCAAGCAGGTGAGCTCGATAACATAGCGGTGAGCTTCGCAAAGACGGCGAGCCGGCGAGCTCGGTAAGCCTAGCAAAAATGGCGAGCTCGGCAAACCTAGCAAAAATGGCGAGCTCGACAAGCCTAGCAAAGACGGCGAGCCGACGAGCTCGGCAAGCCTAGCAAAAACGACGAGCTCGGCAAGCCTAGCAAAGAAGGCGAGCCGGCGAGCTCGTCAATGCAACTAACCGACGAGCCTGGCGACGAAGCAAACATCTGAGCAATCTTAGGCTTAGCCCCAGCCTACAACAACGAATGGGCTGAGCCCAAAAGTTATGAAGAAGGCCGAGCTCACCACAAATAAACCTTGGTGGGCCGAGCTCAAGAGAAGTCTTGTTGGAAGCTGAGCCCAGATGTAAAACCCAAGATGTCGCAACCGACCTGCAAAAAAGAAAATCCTGAAGAATTAGAAAGTTTTCCTTATCGCTTAGGAGTTGGGCTAGCCGACTTAAACTAATATATATATCAATGTACATCTCTTGAAAAGGGGATCCGGAATTTACTGGGTAATAACCGTAGACTTTTTGCTCTAGAAACACTTGTACGAAAAGCTTTTCGAAATAGCTTAATAAAAACCATCTTTGGATCTTCGCTTTCGTGGTTCATACGCAGAAATTTCATCCCTCTTAACAAACCTCCAACAAATATAATTGTGTCGATTTCGACTCCCCCAATTTTGCGCTAGAAGGAGGGGACATTGAAATTTCTTTACACCAGAAACCACCGCAAAATTGATTCGAAGAACGATGACCAACGACGGAGAGATGCGAGTTGACGACCCGCAGGATACCGGAGCCGACGGATCCGGAGCAAAAGATGCACCGGTACTCGCAGCTTTGGAGACGAGCCCGGAGGTCCTGACCCAGATGAAAACAATGCTGGAGACGCTGCTTAAAAAGGCGGAGGAGCAGGATAAGCTAAACACGACGATGACCGACAAACTGGAAGTCCTCGCAACGGCGAGCCGAGCCCGAGTTAGGAGCTCAGGATTTGACCTAGCAAGGCGCCCTCTTCGACGTCTCAATCCGGGCTCTTGATTTCTCAACGCCTTTAGGAGCACCAAGAACTAGAGGTGGGCTGCCCCCGCCACACCATGCAGTTGCAACCACCAAGCTGAATGCGGGAACGCAAGAAGTACACACACGGGCCGTGGACGGGACCAATCCGGTGATCAATCTAGAAGAAAACCTAGAAGGCGAGCGCAACTTGGAGAGTCTTCGCGAGCCCGAACTCGCAGGCGTTGACCAGGCACGAGCTAAACCATATAGTACTGACCTCGGCCGTGATCGAGATTTTACAGAGGAATAAGAGAATTCCTCTGGGTCCAGCGAGCCCAGATCGAAGAAGAGCGAAAAGCGGCAATACGAGCACATAAGGAGGAGATGGCTGAAATTCGAGCTGATATGGAGTGAGCCGCCACTGAGATAAGGGCTGTCTGATCTCAGATGCATAAGGCTACTAGCAAGGCTCCTGAACTTGATCGAGTGCTTGAAGAAGCACAAAACACTCCTTTCACAACTCGCATCACGAAGGCGAAAGTTTTCGATCCTGGGAAAATGAAAATACCAATCTACGAACGAAAGTATGATCCAAAAGAACACCTGACAGCCTTCGCAATAGCAATGGGAAGTGCTAACTTCAGAGAAGGCGAGGAAGATGCTGGGCAGTGTCTTTTATTCCTGGAAAACCTTAAAGGACCAGCTCTCCAATGGTTCTCAAGGCTCGGGAGGAATTCGATCGACAATTTTAATCAACTGTCATCAGCATTCCTCAAGCATTATGCTATATTTATGGAACGCCGAACATCTGATGCGGATCTATGGACCATGGGGCAAAGACAAAATTAAACGTTACGAACTTTCATCGAACGGTTCAAATCGGTACTATCGAAAGTAGAAGGGATAAGTAACGAGGCCGCATTGTAAGCATTGAAGAAATCCCTGTGGTTTGACTTAGATTTCCGAAAGAAAATTGCGCTAAATGCTCCAACCACGATCCATGATGCATTGCATCGAGCAACGGAATTTTCCTCCAACGAAGAAGAAGTGAAGATCCTAGCCCAGAAGCATGGAAAAGCGAAGTCCACGAACTATCCTCCCTCTGCTCCGAACCCACCAAACAGCTAAAAGGGCAACCAGGGTTCTGGATATGTTTAGCACGAAGGAGGTTTCAAAGAAGCCCATAATTATCAAATTGACTCACCTGGTTATGGCCGAGGACGAAGCCAAGGCAGAGGAAGAGGTACGTGGAACAGGACGTGGACCAGGAGCCAAGGCTCTTACGAGGAAACAGCTTATTGCGAACATCACCATATCTTCGGACATTCGACTGCAAATTGCCATATTCTAGGCTTAAAACTCGCTGAAAAGTTGGCAGCTGGCAAACTCAAAGGTAATATTAGCCTCAAGGATTTCGACATGGACACCAAGGCGAAACGCCCCGAGCAGGTGAATGAAGATCTTCCTAAGCAAGGGAGGCAAAATGACGAAGCCCCACAATCTGGACCCAGAAGGCGGATCAACATGATAATGGGCGGATCTCACTATTGCTTAGTTACTGTCTTGTCGATTAAAACTTTTCAACGGCTAGCCGATGTCAGTGTTAACTGGTCCGTGCCTTCCAAGTTTCCAGACAACGTAATCTCATTCGAAGAAAGAGAAACAACCGGAATCAACAAACCTCACGATGACCCTCTCGTAATCGAGCTAATCATCAACGATTACGATGTGGCAGAGTGTTGGTAGACACGGGCAGCACGGTGGATATAGTATTCAAAGAGACTCTCAGAAGAATGAACATCGACCTATTCGACGTAACGGCAGCTCCAAAACAATTGACTGGATTCTCCGGAGAAACGACAATGACAATCGGAACAATCAAGCTATCTGTTTGGGCTGGAGAAATAACCAAAATCATGGAATTTTCAGTGGCCGATCACCCGGCAATTTACAACGTCATTATGGGAACCTCTTGGTTAAATACGATGCGCGCCGTGGCCTCAACATACCACATGTGCATAAAGTTCTCGACGCCTAATGGAATCAAAACCATTCGTGGAAATCAGAAGGAGTCCCGAATTTATGTTATGGCCGAGCATAAGCTCAGAAATTCCGTAGCCGAACTTAACACGAAGACGAAAAAGAAGAAAGCCAAGCCGAACCAACAACCTAAGAACAAGCTATCAAAGCAAATTTTACGGATCACTGAGTCACTTTACATGAATTACGGGGTGGCTTGATCCCTGCAAAGGGTACATAGGCAGCTCGTCTTCGGATGGGTTCAGCTACCCCCCTTTTTTTTAAAAAAGAGGGGGGGGAGTGGGTACGTATACTCATATACTCCCATCTTTATAATAGACTCTACGTCTACTTAATGCAAGCTTTTCGAAGCTAAGATCTTTAAATCACATCCTTTACGGATTACTAAAGCCTTAACAAAACAGGCATCCCATTCACATCCTGTACGGATTACTCAAAGTCTTAACTAAACAGACATCTTATCTCACTCTCGTTGCTGCTGGCCACAGCAACGAACTACTACATCCTTTATAAATCTAACTATCACATCCTAGCGGATTAAAAGCGCGTACTATATAAATGTCTATGTCCATTGTCGGAATGGATATGCTTATGGTAGCGTATCCGTAAACCGAAATGTTCATCTTAAACCCAACAAACAAATCGTTGGTCACAACAGTACTACATGTTCATTGTTGGAGCGGATTTGTTGATGGCAACTAGTCTGTAAACCAAAATGATCATCAAAAAACCCAACAAACGAATCGTTGGTCGCAACAGTACTCTATGTCCATTGTCGGAGCGGATATGCTTACGGTAGCATATCTGTAAACCGAAATATTCATCTTAAACCCAACAAATAAATCGTTGGTCGAAACACCTATGCTCATTATCGGAGCGGATATGTTTACAGTAGCGTATCTATAAACCGAGATGATCATCAAAAACTCAACAAACGAATCGTTGGTCGCAACATCTTAGAAACATAACACTAATCATATATCACGCGTTTCTTAACACGCTAGTCTTTAACATCTTAAAATCCAGTAAACATCGCTTCATCGCACACTGGAACTTAGCCACTCTACGCAGAGATGAGAGTTACCCTAACACCATTCGGCTAACTAATGTACAGATCGTTACGAATATTTAATTTTTGGCAAGGTGGCGCTTGGAACTTGGCCCTTGCTTCAAATTCAGGAAGCAACATGAGAGTTTTGGTGCATCGTATCGTCACTATCATCTTGGCATAACATCTCAACAAAATGCCTCGTCATGTTCTCCTGGCCAAAATTCCTCGTCAAGTACTTACAACATAACAGGCCAACGATCAAGGCAACGCTTCGGGTCGGTAACATACCAACGGATCGGTCTGATAGTTTCATCGACTGGTCAGCTCGGTCAAATTGCTCAAGTAGTTTGGCATCCCATCTTACTCAACTACTCAGAAATGTGATCAAAGAAACAACTCGACAAGTTTTAAACGCCAATTCCAGGTCGGCATCATCATCATCATCAAGGATCGGCATTGCTACAGTTTGCTCACGTCCCAACTCAACAACAAGTTCAGAACGTTGATCTCAGCTTCGACTACTTTAAACTCGACACTATCATCACTAATACTGCCGAGTTGGGGGGCTAACTTTTGGGGTCAGGTTTCACCCCACTGCGATCAACAAGTGAAAATGGTTAAGTAAGAATTATGCCTAGCTGAACCAAATACAACGGGCTCGGTAGAACCCGAGCCGGAGACTCGCATCAGCTCGGAATTGGACAAAATTTGGTGACGAAAGATATTTGAGTTAGCTTACCAGTGGAGTTAGAATCATATCATTTGGAGTTGCGGTTAGCAAGATACACCCGATTTACTGAAGACAATGAATAAGCTTGTTCCTGCCGAGTTGGAGCTATGAGCTCGGCAAGAGACCTTAAAATCATTGGAATTAGCTGAAATTTAGACACATGATAGATAAATGAGTAAGGTTTCATCCAAAAGAAATTTGAAGTCATTTGGATCAACGGTCAGAAAGTTACTTCAATTATCGTGGAGCCGTATCAATCTGGCCGAGCTCACTAGCAACAAAACAACGAGTACAGCGAGCCGGCGAGCTCAGTAATACGGAAAGCTGGCGAGCTCGGCAACTCAACAGCGAGCTCGGTAACACCATGGCGAGCCGACGAGCTCGGCAACTCCACGGCGAGCCCGCGGGCTCGGTAAGCCTAGCAAAAATGGCGAGCTCGGCAAACCTAGCAAAAACGGCGAGCTCAACAAGCCTATCAAAGACGGCGAGCCGACGATCTCGGCAAGCCTAGCAAAAACGACGAGCTCGGCAAGCCTAGCAAAGACGGCGAGCCGGCGAACTCTTCAACGCAACTAACCGGCGAGCCTGGCGACGAAGCAAACATCTGAGCAATCTTAGGCTTAGTCCCAGCCTACAACAACGAATGGGCTGAGCCCAAAAGTTATGAAGAAGGCCGAGCTCGCTACAAATAAACCTTGGTGGGCCGAGCTCAAGAGAAGTTTTGTTGGAAGCTGAGCCCAGATGTAAAGCCCAAGATGTCGCAACCGACCAGCAAAAAGGAAAATTCCGAAGAATTAGGAAGTTTCCCTTATCGCTTAGGAGTTGGGCTAGCCGACTTAAACTAATATATATATCAATGTATATCTCTTGAAAAGGGGAACCAGAATTTACTGGACAATAACCCTAGACTTTTTGCTCTACAAACACTTGTACGAAAAGTTTTTCGAAACAGCTTAATAAAAACCATTTTTGGATCTTCGCTTTCGTGGTTCATACGCAGAAATTTCATCCCTCTTAACAAACCTCCAACAAATCTAATTGTGTCGATTTCGACTCCCACAATTCTCATAGATTAATTTGAATACCCATTAACAAACAAAAGATTACCTTAAATTTGTCTGCTTCCTGGTTTCAAAATTATTAAAGTTGGAAGATAGTACGTGATTTATAATGCCCTTATTAAAACAAAACAAAAAACAAGATAAAGTCAATGCATCTTTCATTATCAGTTTGTAACTAGAAATTGATTCCTTTCCATCATGTCCCGTCCTCAATTATTTTTACCAACCGAGTTGCTTATAAGCACCAATGGCGATTGTACCACCGGCTTCCACAAAATCCCTTGAGTAGCTGTTCATTGTCTTGCCCAACATATTGAAGGTACGGTTAGAAAATCCTTTTTTTAAAAAAAGAGAAATCTGAGAGTCTCTGGTTACATAACCATTTAACGGTTAACTAGAAAATAATCTCCGAGTTGTAATAACATGTGTTACAATGTGTTTACATTGAGTAATGAACATAACTCATAACTAGCTTAAAAATAATACTAATCATGATTTATTTAAGAAAACTCTAATTTGAGTTCGAGTTTTGTTGACCTATGATTGATTTATAATTTTGAGTGATCTTCTTTGGAATAATGGAAGAAAAATGTTGTTAAAAACAAGAACTTTATTTTTATATTCTTCATTTGAATAATGGAAGAAAAAATGTTGTTATTATCTTAATCAATTTGATGATATTCTTCCAAATCCAAGTTATATAATTTTTTTTTTAAAGATTATTGAATATTTTTTTAAAAATTTCCAGTCAAAGTTGTAGGGTGCATATATACTAAGCATGCAATAAATGAAGGATAAACATGTTCAATAAATCAGTCATATATAAGATAATAACTCAAATTCAATTTCTAAAAAATTAAATTAGTTTATGATTGGTAATATCATACATGTATTAACCAAGCCTTATATCAACAAACAAAATGAGCTGGAGATGTCAAATAGTGGCATGCTGTTTTCTTTTATTCAATTAGATCATTGTATGCTTAGCGTCTAACATTTTTTAAAAATATTATGTATAACAAAAGTGAGATATCCCCATTAGAGTTGCTCTAATGTTTCTCTTTATGTCGGCGGAGTTCATTTTTTTCAAATAGTCCCCTACTATTATTTGGACTAGTGATAATTATTTATTTTCAAATTTAGCGTTTTGAATTTTACATCATCATAAAATTGTAAAGAACATTGTAGTTGGGCGTGTTCACTTTGATAAAATGTAAGATAATAGCGAATACGGATTGAATTTTTTTTTTTTCCCAACTAGGTAAGATCAGTATTTTACGATATCGAACAATTACTATTAAAAGTGTACTGACAAGAAAAATGAGGTAAGTCAAATAGATAGTGGGTAGAGTTTGATTAATGGTAGGGGTGAGATTATTATCCGGGATCCGAGGTCCGATCCGGGATCCGAGGTCCGATTCGGGATCCGCTCCTATCCGTTTCGAAATTAGGATATTTAGAGCGTCCGGATCCGAATAAGGATAGTAAAATCTCGGATCCGGATAGTAAAATTTCAAGGTCTGGATATCCGAATCCGGATCCGGACGCATTAAATATATTAAATTTTTTATTTTTTTTACATATATTAAGTTATTATATATATATATATATATAAATTGATTTTAGTTCTTTTCTAATATATTATATTTATTTTGAAAAATATTATTCAAAATTTTAAATTATAATTTTTTTAAAAGTTTTTATTATTTAAATTAGTTATTATTTTTTTTTTCTTTTCGGATCCGGATCCGGATATCCGCGGATATCCTGATTTTTTGTCGGATACCCAAAGTTCGTATATCTGAACGCCACGGATCCGGATACTTTTGCCATGGATTCGACGGATCCGAATATCTTGAAATTCCAGGATATCTGGAATCGACCCACCCCTAAATGCTATTATTTAAAATCAGTACCCAAAAATGGTAAGGATTGGATTATGATTTGGTTTTCGGGTAATTTTTGCTAATGTTGGAAAATTTTAAATAATTTTGAGAAAAATCAAATATTTTGGGATATTTTTTGGGTAACTTTTAGTAATTTTAAAAAAAAAATTTAGATAATTTTAGGTGGTTTTTAAAATAAATTTAGTTACTCAAACAGTTGCGTTGATATAAGATGTATATGCCTAAAAGTAGCATGCATGCACAATAATGTTATTGTGGTTAATCTATTAATAATAGGTTCTAGAAAATACATCATAGGATTGAATCTTTTTAAAAAAGTCATTCTTAAAAAAAGTTTGTTTTATTCTTTGATTTTTATTCTTTCCAATAGATAAATTAAATACGAAAAATCTAGTTAATTTTTAAAAAGAATCAGACATATAAATACTTAATTCCATTCACGGATTATTTATATTGATAATTAATAATTATTTTCATTATATTAAGAATTTTGGTATTTATTACAAACAAATATTAGAAATGAAATATGTTATTCAAAATAAATTTTTATGCGATTTCACGCGGATTCAAAACCTAGTAATGATAATAGCATTCATATAATATTTTCCATGTTTATGAAAACATCATTTGGGATAATAATGTTAATATTTTTTTTGGCCAACCAAAATATAATAAATTAAAAAATAATTCCATGTGTGTTGACTCACCTAGGAAAATAATCGTTTACATGAACAGATTTTTAAAGATGTAATCTCGAGGATCGATTTAAACAGCCCGTCTTCGAATTCCAAGAGCGAGAAATCAAAGAGAGAGAGAAAGAATAAAACTTTTCCTTAAACCCACTAAACTCTTCTAGAAGAATTACAAAATTCGGTCAATCTTTTGGATTACTTAGTGAGTAGTTCCTCACAGTCTGTTTTAAAATCTCCACACAGTGTTAATACTTTTAAAACAAACATTAACTCAACGTCTAACACATGACATTTAACTTTACTGTTTTTCGTCAAGTTTTTATTTAACAATTTACAAAAAAATAAATAACTTCAAAAAATGTAAATCAATCTCCCTGCAAGTGGCGTTGTTGTAGATGTTCCTTGAGCACCAAAGAGTTAATTGATTATTGTAACGTTTTCTGATTAATTGATTATTGTAACGTTTTTTAGTTAATTATGAATTACATCTATAACTTAACTTAAATCAATGATATATAACACATGTAATTAATCATATCTTACATCATGTGTGGTTAATATCAATATGTCTAAGGAAGATGGACGATCAGTATGAACATATAACAGTGGAAATTGGAGAGACAAGCGGGTCATCTCCTAATACAGATCCTAGAGTACGTGAAGGTATGCAATACTTCATTATACTTCCCTTTTTTGGGTTTAAGTTACTCTTTCTGATTTAGAGAGTTTAATTCTAATAAGGAATAGGAAGTTTGGCTGGAAACACTTTTTCGTTGATGCGATTAAAAAGATTAGTACGGGTTTTCGTCCTTTATGGGTTAAAACATCAAGTTTTCTAAGGTTTGTTCATCTGGGTTTGTGTGCTGTTTAGCCTGTTTTACCATTGATTGATGATATCTATCAAGAATGAGTCCAAGTGTTAGTTTGTGGGTGATCATTTTGGTATACAGCTGCTGAAGTAGAGATAAGATGTTTTCAACGATAGACAAAGTCCTGATGGACTTTTTTACGTGAACTGATTGGGCAAGTCCTTGAAGTGGCTTACGATCCCACAAAGACTCAGAACAAGAAGTATGTAAGGGTCAGAGTAAGATTTGATGTGTCTAAGCTAGTGAGACGGTCTAAAATCGTAAACCTGCCTTCTAGAGAATCAACTACAATCTTATTTGATTTTAGATGAATTCAAAAGAAGTGCTATACTTGTCAAAAATTAACTCATGAACAAGAGAAATGTCGTTTATGGTTGAAGATTAGAAAACAGAAGGCTGGAGAAAAGATGGCAAGACAAAAGAAAAGGCAAAATACAAATAGCCTATTCTGAAACAGTTAAATCCATTATTTGGTGTGCTTGAAGAAAATCAGGTAGGAGTGATCTAATTACGGGTATGCTTAGACTTGATCCAGAAGTGTTGCAAGGAATAATGAACTATCTTCTAGCAGTGAATGTATCGGAGAGGACGATAAGGGAAGAGAGTGAAAAATCTTTGGTAGATATTGGTAATGATCTTATAGCTCAAAAATCTTTGCTAAGCCTAGAACCTTTGCATGTGGAAACTCGAGATTTAGAAAAAGGGAAAGGAAGGGTTTTATGACTTTGAAAATAGAGATCAAAGAAGAGGTTTGGAAGGGCCAGAGGTTCAGAACCAAAAACGGTTGGCTTTTCCTATGAACTCAGGCATGGCGATGTCTATAGTTCCAAGGATAGACAAAACTTTGTTTGAATGTTTTGTTGAGAACCATATAGGGGATATGGAATTTTCTCATGATGGTTCAACGGTTTATAGATTCGGCTCTTCGGATGCTGGATCTTTCGGGACCAACTTGATGAAACTAAAGCCTAGGAAAAGGCCATAAAAATAGAAGAAAACCAAAGCCATTGGTATTACCTCTTGGGGATGAAGGTACATAAAAGAAAAAGAGACTGATGCAAGGAGAAGTAGAAAAAAGGAAGACGGTTAAATGTCTCAAAGTCTCAGCTAAAATCACAAAGTGTAATCTAGAGGTGATCCCAAAAGAGGGATCGCCAAATCTTTAATCAGCATTCTCAGTTAGAATTGTCAAGGATTAGGGCGTCTTTAAGACTTTACACTTCCTCATTTCAAGGAATTGCGTAAAAAACACTTTCCTAAGATGTTGTATTTAATGGAGACAATGAATGTTAGGAAAGTTTTGGTGGATCTTCATCAGTGGCTAGGTTATTATAGGGTTTATACAGTAAATCTAGCTGGGAAAAGTGGTGGATTAGCCTTATTTTGGAAGAAAACAGTCTCAGTGGATATTAAGTTTACAGATAAGAACTTGATAGACTTTTATTTACAGTTTGGGTTATAATCCTTTTTTGTTTCTTGTATATATGGGAATCTGGTAAGTGAATAGAGGCATATAAATTGAGAAAGAATCCAGAGAAGGGTAACTCATAGAATAGAAAGTTGGTGCCTCATTGGAGATTTTAATGGTCGGTTGCACAATGATGAGAAAACAGGAGGTCCTAGCACAGATGAAATCTCCTTTGTGGCTTTTGCTAATATGGTTCAAGGTTGGGAGATGAAGGAGTTAGCTAGCTCTAGTAATGCTTTTACTTGGGATGGAAGGAGATACAAACTTTGTATTCAATGTAAGTTGGGTCGTTGTTTTGGGAACAAAGAATGGCACAAGAGATTTCATGCATCTAATCAAGTTTTTTTTTGGAAAATAGGGGTTCATATCATAAACCCTTACTGGTAAATCCTCTATCTTCTCAAGAATCTTATAGATGTCAGTTTATATTTGACATACAAATGTTACAGAAATCTCTAGTTAGAGAGAGCATGTTACAAGCATTGTCATGTTCACATAGCTTTGGGGATGTTTCAGTATCATATAAGTTAAAAAGATGTAGAAAGACTCTAAGAAAATGGAAAAGGGTAAACACACTGAATTCTTTGGACAATATTAACCAAATCCAAGTCGCCTTAGAAGAGGAACAATCAGCTTCCTTGTGGTCTACAAGGGAACAATCTGAACAAAATCTCATGAAAGCTTATAGAGAAGAAGAATCATACTAGAGCCAGAGGAGTAGGGAAAAATGGTTGAAAGAGGATGATTGCAATACTAGATATGCTCATGCTTTAGTGAAAGAAAACAGGGCAAGGAAAACTCTGGAAAAACTAGTTGATTCCAATGGGATATTTCAAAGGTCTGAGGCATTAAAAGCTGAAGTAGCATCTACTTATTTTAAGGAGTTGTTCATATCAACAAATCTATCAAATTTCGATGAAAGTTTTGAATGTTTTCCAACCTAGAGTATACCCAGAGATGAATGGAATCTGATCAAACAAGTCACAGTGGAAGAGGTCAAAGAAGCAGTTTTCTCAACCAAACCTACAAATGCTCCATGTCTTAATGGAATGACAGGTTGTTTCTTTCAGAATTACTGGGATCTAATTGGAAATCAGGTCATGGTGGAGATACAAAACTTCTTTACCAATTGTGTCTTCCCAAAAGAATGGAATCATACCAATCTCTGTCTCATTCCTAAGAAGATTGGTTCGAAGGAGATGTATGATCTAAGACCAACAAGCTTCTGCTTTGTTCTGTATAAGATCATTTCAAAAATCCTAGTCAGACGGCTTTAACTTATCTTGGCTCAGATTGAATCACCTAACCAGTCTGCCTTCGTTCCAGAGAGGTTAATTTCGGATAACATCATTGTGGCTCATGAGCTGGTTCATGCACTGCATACACCCAAATACTGCTCTAGAATTTATGGCCATCAAGTCAGACATGTCAAAAGCGCATGACATGGTGGAGTGGGCCTTTCTGAAGTCTTTATTCACAGATTTTGGTTTCCATCATAAATGGAGGGAGTGGATTCTGTTTTTTGTTACTTCAGTCTCCTTTTTCTATCCTAATCAATGACCAACCATTCAAAATGATTGTTCATGAGAAGGGTTTAAGACACGTTGATCCCCTCTCACCCTTCTTGTTTGTTCTTTGCACTGAAGAATTAACTCACCTCTTAAACAAAGCTGAAACGCAAGGAAAAATCTCTTGAATTCAATTCGCTTCTTTAGATCCAGTTGTATATCATCTGCTTTTTGTAAATGACAACCTTTTCATATGCAAAGCGTCAAAAGATCAGTGTGTTGAGTTCCAAAACATCATGAAAACCTATGGAGAGGCAAATAAACAAATAATTAATCAAAGCAAGTCTTCTCTCACTTTTAGGGATCAGGTAAATGATAGTGTGAAGGCAGCCATTCATCTTCAACTTGGCACTAAGAATGAAGGAGGATCAGGTTCTTATTTGGGATTGCCCTATCTCTAGGAAGTGCTTTTAAAAGCGGTGGCTATGGTGAAGCTAGTATATGCTATGTCATGCTTCAAATTGGCTAAAGCATCTTGTTCATCTGTTACTAGTGCAATGGCGGATTTTCTCGTGGAATTCTTTGGAAAACAAGAGAAAAGTTCACTGGATGAGTTGGGATAATTTGTGTCTATAGAAAAAAGTTGGTGGTTTAGGGTTCTAAGACATTGAAGTTTTCAACCAAGTTCTTTTAGCTAAACAGGCATGGAAACTCCTGCAAAATCCTCTTTGTCTGTTTGCTAGACTGATGAAAAGCAAGTACTTTGAAAATTCGGACTTGTTAAAAGCAGAAGCTGGTACTAGACCCTCTTTTGGTTGGAGAAACATTCTTTTTGGTAGGGAATTTTTAATCTTAGGTTTCCAAATAAAAATAGGAAACGGTGCTTCAATTAGTGTTTGGACAGAACTATGGCTTATAAATGGCATTATAAGAACTCCTCTGGTTAAGAATGATAGCATTAACATCAAGCTTATGAGCAAGGATCTAATTGATGTAAATACCAAAAGTTGGAAGAGGCAAAGATTAGAAGAGTTGTTTTACCAAGAGGATATAAATTGCATTGTTGCAAACAAGCCTTTGGTCTTAGAAGAGGATTATTAGGTGTGGAAACACAACAAATTTGGGAATTACTCAGTGAAATGAGGCTACTGGTGTGCTAATCAACTGAAACACAAAGTTCACATTAGGGAAGCCTCAGCTCTACCATCCATCAATGGATTTAAAGAAAGCATATGGGCTATGCAAATGTCCCCAAAGATCAAAAACCTTGTCTGGAAAGTAAAGTTACACCAGTGGCTGACAAGATCATTAACAAAGGAATGAAAACATATCACAGATGCCAATTTTGTGAGTTGGAGAGTGAATCAATAAATCATGTTCTTTTTTCTTGTACCGTTGCTAGACAAGTTTGGGCTCCAGGAAATTATCCATCCCCTCCCCAAGGTTTTGATCCGATTTCTGTGTTCACTAATGTTCACTTTTTGATGAGAAATGAAAAGATTGTATTTGTCCCCTTGGAAGTGAGAAGATTATATCCCTGGGTGCTTTGGCAACTTTGGAAGAATAGAAACAATCTGGTTTTCGAGGGCAAAAGATTTATGGCTACGAAAAACAGTGGAAAAGATTAGAGAATATGCCAATGTTTGGTTACTTGCACAAGAGGTAGAGAAGGATTATGAAGTTTTAGTGGTATCTGAAACAGCAAACCTCAGAAAAAGATGGAGACCACCTCTAGACCCGTGGGTCAAGTGCAACATAGGGTCATCTTTGTCGAAGGAAAATTGAATAGGAGGAGCATGGGTCTTAAAATATTTCAGAGAAATGGTTGTATAATAGAAAATCTTTCTGCAATGTTGATAGCAGATCTAATGCTAATATGGCAGCAATGTTATGGACTATAGAAAGTATGAAGTCCCACAAAGTCAATAGAGTAACTTTTGCATCAGAAGACTCAGATCTGGTAGAAGCAATAATCAGAACACAAGTGTGACCATCTTTCAAATACCAAGATTCGAAAATTCTTTTGGCTCTAAATTGTTTGGCAAGTTGGAAAGTAGAAGTGGAAGTAGCGGCAAAAAATAGAGAGTATCTCTCATTGTACAACGTGTTACAAAGCAAACTTGACGTCAGTCTTTTGTGGCCTTATGGCCACCCTCATGGCTGTTTAGACTCTTTGTTTATAAAAGTGTTTCCCCTTTCTCTATGTCTCTAATAGGGGTTTTTGTCCCGAATTTTGGTGTCATCATGGTATTAGTTGATATGATGCTTTTAGTGGGCCTTTGGGCTAGTTATTTTAAAGTAAAACTTTTTAACATATATTTTTTCAGACGAAGAAACAGAAGTAGCCAAGATCCTGAAAAAAAGCGTTGAACTGTCTGAAGCTGCTCGGGAAAGAGTAAACCGGAATAGATGCATTAAACTATACCGCGCTGCTCTGAAAGGAGACTGGAATGCAGCCAAAACTGTAATCGATGAACAAAAAGAAGAAAACAAAAAAAGAGAACAAAAAGGAAAATTAAAGGAGGAAGATATTGTCCGGAGACCAATTAACAGTAATTTGGAAACTGCTCTTCACATAGCTGTCGCAACAAAGCACAAAGTCTTTGTGAGAAATCTACTTGGAGAAATGAACTCCAATGACTTGGCCCTGAAAAACAAGGACAACAACACAGCCTTATATTTTGCTGCTGCATCGGGAGTAGTTGAGATTGCTGAAATGTTGATAAAAAAAAATGAATCTCTTCCGGATATCGCTGGCGGTGGAGAAATAACTCCAATCCACATGGCTGCTTTGTTCGGTCATGAAGAAATGGTTATATACCTTTACGACAAGACAAAACTCAAAAATCTTACAAATATCAATTTGAGAAATCTCTTCCTTGCCATTGTATCAGCTGATATCTACGGTAAATATCTAATCTCTCCCTCCCCCTAATAGCCTTTTATTGATTTTGATTTACCGTTTGTAATCACAGATGTAGCTCTGCGGATGTTGCAAGAGATGGCTCAAAAAAATCTAGCTATTTCTCAAAATAGTGAAAGAGATACAGCCTTGCATTTGATGGCTCGCAAGCCTTCAACAATTTCTCATAAAGGCCAGCTAAACTTGTTTCAGAAATTAGCAAATTCTAGTAAGTATAAGAAAAGAAAATACACTTTGAGACTATATATGCACTTAATCTCTGAATTAGTTGGTTCTGGGAGTTGAGATGATCCAAAGATTAAGTACTATCATCCATTGAAATCACAACTGACCCAATTTTTTCCAATTTAGTTTTTCAGGGCTCCTTCCGTGAAGCAAAAAAGCTAACCTCGGCTCATCGGCTGGTAGACGAGTTATGGAACTCGATTCTGCAATTGCCAGAGAAAGATGTTTTAGATTTCCTTAAGTCACATTCAAGGCTATTCTTTAATGCGGCAGAATCGGGAAATGTCGAGTTTTTAGTTATTCTTATTGATTCGTACCCAAATCTAATATGGAAAGTTGATGACAAAAGTCGAAGTTTATTCCATGTTGCTGCTTTAAATCGTCATGAGAGCATCTTCAAAATAATTAATGACCTCGGAGGCATCAAGGATTTGATAGCATCTTATAAAGATAATGGATCCAAAAATAACTTGTTGCATCTTGTGGCACGTTTACCACCTCCAAACCGGCTACAAGTTGTATCAGGAGCTGCACTTCAGATGCAAAGAGAACTCCTCTGGTTCGAGGTACTCTAAACACAATTCAGCAATGATAATTATATAATTTATTCTCCACCTATCAGTGTATATATCCGTACAACCTTCTAATCACATCCCAGGCTGTGCAAGAGATGGTTCCTCGTTCATACATCAAAGCTAAAAACAATGATGGCGAGGTAGCGCATGATCTGTTTATGAAAGAACATGAAAATTTACGCAAAGACGGAGAGAAATGGATGAAAGAAACTGCGACGTCATGTATGCTAGTGGCAACGCTGATAGCAACTGTGGTCTTTGCATCAGCCTTTACTCTACCAGGTGGCAACGACAGTACAGCACCCGGCTTCCCTCAATTTAGAAAGAAGGATTTGTTCGATATATTTATCTTATCAGATTCGGTTGCCCTCTTATCATCTGTGACAGCTATTCTGATTTTTTTGTCGATCCTGACTTCTCGGTATGCAGAAGGTGACTTCCGAACAACCTTACCAACAAAGCTAATGTTGGGACTCTTAGCATTGTTTGTCTCAATCATCTCTATGGTTCTTGCCTTCACTTCGGCAATGGTTTTGATACGCGATCAAGAACCTCTGTGGAGCTTAATCCTCATCATTTGCCTTGCTTTTCTCACAGCTATCTCGTTTGCTTTGTTGCATTCTCGGCTTTGGTTTGAAACTCTTCGCAGCCTATTGACTAAGTTTCTCTTCCACGGACGTAAAAGTCGTCGTCTCTTCCGCTAAAGTTATAGAGTTCTAAATGCTCTTAATTATTCTTTAAAGCTTTGTATCTTGTGTTTTTGATTTCCATAAAGGTTCTATTTTAGCGATATTGTTTGGTCAGACTCCTGAACAATATTTTCTTGTATTTAAAAAAAAAAACAAAGACTCGAATTTTAATGTTAAAATGATTAAATAGACATATTTTTTTTTCGTCTGGATTTATGATTTAAAATAAATTATGAGAACTATTACAAAGACATATCTACCACGAACAATTCAATCGATCTTTATAGATCAAAGACAGACGGTACTACATGTTTATGATGGACACATTCTACCTTTAATGCGTGAAATCATGGCAAACGGCTCTATTTGCACAACGACGAAGATCTCTTGTAAGTTTGGCTCAATTAATCTAGCATAATTGTTAATAAATCGCATTATCTGAGAATCAAACCTCTGACTTCCTAACGTAAAACCATTAATTAACCTTTGGTCAACCACTGGATTAAGGGGGTTTCCCGATTAAAATTTACACCCATATATATACACGTTAAAGATTAATTCAATTGGGTAAAAACATTATTCACTCTCTCTCTCGACAAACCTAGCCTTAGCCGTCAACACTTCCTCTTCCATTTTGTTGTTGTTTTAGTCTATGTTCATGTAATTACACAAACATCACACTTCTACGTCACATATTTGTTTGAAAATCAAAGTTTATCAATATGTTTCTTTCGAGGCGTACTTTATTTTTTTGTTGACTTTCGCCGCATCTGAATGTTAGCTTAAGCTCATCTTAGTAGAGAATCCTTGTCGGGTTATGAAGCTTCAAAATTCAAATTTGAGAGGTAGTTTTTATTTGCAATGAGAGGTTTCGATTGTCGTTTGCGCTGCCCGTTTCAAGGTGTCCCTGGTTTTCTTTATCAAGGGTTCTCCGCGATCTTAAAAGCGTTTGGTATTATGGATCTATTTGTTTTCGGGTGTAATTGGTTTTGCTTTCCTCAGAATAGGTGTTTGTTTCCTATCGGGTTTTAGGTTTTGTTGTAATATTATTCTCGTTAGCTTCCCTTTTGTAGAGTTTAGTCTCTGCAACTCTGTTCTGCCGACTTAATTTTTTAGCAATTTTATTGTCTGTTGATTTTGTATCTCAAACTATCTTCTTAATAAAATGTTTGGATGAAAAAAAAGAATGTCTATACGTTCTCACCAAATAATTTAAAAAATACAAAACAAGCATTTACAAAAAATGCGGAGGATCCTCTAAATTCAGACACTGAATTCGTCAACACAAAACCTTCAAAATTATATTGATCAATTATTTGTATTCAATGCTTAATCAGAGTTAGAACACTAAAATATCAGCAACAAAAGTTCTCGGACTCCCATTGCCATTGCAGCACCAAGATACGATTCATACGAACATAAACACATTATATGCTATCATTTGATATTACATTTGCTTTAGACATTTTGTTTTTCTTTCTCAATGAGAAAAATTCATGTATTTGGTGGGAAATAACTAATCGCACATATTTCTAACCGGTTTTGGTTCCTCGCCTTGAAAAATTATGAACCGCGAAAACCTAAACTTCTCTCTTTACTTACAATAGGCGTTAGACGTTTATAGACCGTGGCGATTACTTCATAGACGGTGGCATTAGGCATTTGTTATAAAAATATACATGTTGTTTGATATGAAATGAATGAATGTTTTTTTTTTCTAATTCTTAATTATGGTTTAACATTCATGATTTTTTAAATGAATATTTTTGGCTAATTTGCATATATGATATTTTTATGTTTAAGTTTTGATATTTATAATATTTCTTATGAATTCTCCTATGTAATTTAAACTTTTGAACCATTTTTAAAATTAAAAATTATTATTTATAAATCATGATATTTCATGTGTTATACTATATATTTAAATATATCTCGCCCTTCCGAAGACCTTTCTATTCTAGCTAGTTGTGCAAGATGCATCGTCTTTCCACAGTATAATCTAGACATTCTTGCAACTCCACTATATCTCCTTCCTCCCAGAGGACGGATTCCCTACCCTATACACTTTATTTTATTCTTAAGAAGCACACGACTGACCACAAATGCTACAAATATGTACCAAGACATTCGTTCTAAGGTTCCGGAATACATCCAAAAACTTTATACCAAACGTCCAAGCACACATTTCCTATCAAACACAACCTAAACCTTTTCAACTTGAGTTATGACTGACTAGGACTAGTACCATATGAAACCGAAGTTTAAACAAACCTCCATTTAACATACTTTTACTTAGGTTTTACAACATGTTACCAAAAATATACATGCCGCGACTATGAGCCTAAGTGCTCAAAACATAATTATTACAAAATAAACATGTACTTGTTTTACAAAAAGTAAACAATCTTCCTAAGCTCCTTCGGCCTGTCTAATTATCCACTATTGGTTACCTGCAAAACAAGTAGAGTCGTAAGCATTAATTGCTCAGTGAGTTCGGGTTCTCCTAACTTGCTAAATAATTTTCTCCGTACCCAAAATAACAAGCAACACGCAACATGCAAACCTCATGCAATGAAAGCATTAATACTAAACAATATGCAATACTTTACACATTCCTTCCCTACCTCCTTAAACATTTACCGCATGCACCTTCAAATCGGAAAAACATCGTATCTGCAGATTTCCACATCTTGGAAATGAATGAAGATAGACCTTTGATACTTGCGGGCAGTTTCTTAGTTACTGTGGGAGCTATCATTGACTTTCTCAACCATATTATATCATTTAAATTTTTTGATAAAAGCATCTTTTACCCTGCAGTTTCTTTGAATGGTTTTCGCGGAGGAACAATTAGCATGGAGAAAAGATAGTTTCGGGTCCTGGAGATAAAATAAGCATTCCTAAAGCTTCCAAGGAAGAAGTCAAAGTGATCAAGGACACTGACAAAACATGATATCTCCGGAGTGGAAAGATGTGAGCCCAAAAAGAATCCAGCATATGGTGGAATTTCCAAAAATGTATTTCTTGAAAGTAATGTTCTAAGGAAAAAGGACATGAACAAGCTGACAATCAAGCATGAAACTCCTGATCCAGCACGAAACAACACCAAAGAGTCTAAGGAAATACCAATTTCCTTAGATGATTCTCCTCGCGCCTAGAAAGAAGGCAACTAAAGTCGAGTTAAACAACTTTAAATAGAAGTGCTTAGTGGAAGGCAACTCACTAGTAAGTACTTAATTTTAGTTTTTATTTATTTGGTTTCTAACAAATTTACTTAGTGTTTCAGGAATTATAAAAAGGGCAAAATTGCAAACTCAATACTTGATTGATTAACCTAGCGACCAAAAAGTAAAAGAGAAAAATATACAAAAAATAAAAGAAAAAGAAAAATAAATTAAAAAGCTCAGGAAAAGAAAACAGTTGTCCAAAAGAGTCTCATGGCCAAAGAAAATCACATGGAATGCCAAGGATCAATTTAGGAGAGTTCTAGAGATTTGCAGTGATTCCCGGAAAAAAATATAGGCCTGGGAGAGAAAGGCATCAGAAAGTGGTTGGAAAATTGCGGACGTCAACATGTCAATTCTCTCTTGTGATTTTGCATAATATCTGTCATCCTTTGGAGTTTCTGGTAACCATAAACACTCTTAAACTCACCACTAAATCAACATTTCCTATTACATAGCGCCATCTACCCTGAATGACATCCTTTGGACATAATAGATACATCAGAAATTTACCCTTCGATGGAGGCATAAATTAGCTTGAAATTGGAATAAATGTGGTGACGAGATAGAGATTGATTTAGTTTTCTAATGGAGTTGGTTTCAAGTCATTTGGAGCTGGGGTAGAAGAGTTGCACCTGTTTTACTCAAGCTGGCTCGAAGAAGAAGCTGGCGCATGAATGTGAAGAAACCAAAGGCTCAGTACCGGTCAAGGATCTTGCCAAGCGTTGTCCCGGTACTCTTTGACAATACTCAAGATGTTCGAATACCGACCAAGTTTTGTAGGTCCATATTCGTGGTCCATATTTGACAGTTTCGACCAAACTTCCTTTTTTCCCTAAACATAACCCTAGCCGACTTAGGACTCATGTAAGGCTATATATATACTTTGTTTTAGCCTCTATATGAGAATAAGCAGCCACCAAGCTGCCACATATCATTACTCTAAACGATATACACGTTTTTATCTGTATTCTTCATTGAATTTTGGTTCTAAGGAGCTTCTAAGGGAAGATCTCGCCTTGTTCTTCAACTTAGAGAATATTTCTATCTGTAAACTCTTTTTATCCAATTAATCTATTACGTTTTCTATCTACTCTTGCTGCTGGGTGTTTACTTTAAACATGTATGAGTAGTTTGCTTGTTAGTTTTTAAGATTTTCAATGATTCTATGATTACGCATAATTGATATCGAATATTGTTAGGGTTTATCTAGTGGATTTTTCACCTTTACTTCTCGCTAACCAGAAATCGATCTCTAGGGATTTAGAACTTCGACAGTGATGATTCAATTTCCCTTAACTAGTATTTGGTGAGAAGTGCATCATAACCAATCGAAAGTTGAGTTATAGAGTATTATGAACAATTGAATCCTGAACGAACTAATGTATGTTTTCAACTTGTAATAACCTGCGCAAGTTGCATCTATTAGGTTGTTAAAACATAGTGATTGATATACATCATATTTTACCGGTTTTTACTATTTTTAATATGTTTTTAATAAACAAAAATACTTGGTTTTGGCATTTTATTGGTGTTTTAGTGTTTTTTAGTTTTTAGAGTCTTTACACGAATTGGAGAAATTTGGACTAAAAAGGATGCAAAACAAGTATTTTGGAGATAGGACATATTCTTAGCATCAAATTTTTCGCATCCAATGGAGACCTTCCCACCATTTTATCGAGCTTATAGTTTTCCACAAGATATCTGGGACTGTTAGCTTCAATTTGAATATCATATCGTGAAAATCCAACGGTGCGATCTCAAGTTATGCTCAATTTACTGAAGACGGGTCCTGCAGTCTCGAAGCAGAAGCAGACGCAGAATGTGAAAACATCGGATAGGTGATCGATCAATCACCCCTAAGCTGATCGATCGATCGGGTCTCGAAAAAGGAAAATTTTCAAGTTTATTGAAGAATATCTCCTAATTCTATTGGGATTCGCCTTAGCCGACTTCTACACCTAAAAAAACACAGAGAGGTCACGAAATTATCAACCACCTTCACAACCACTGCCATAGTTACAATTTTCTTTTGAGGTAAAGCCTTTGGCTCGAACTCTATAGTTTTTTGGTTTTTATCGAGTTTTTACGTATTGTTTCAAGGGAGAAGATCTCCAATCTTTGTACTAGCAGAGATAAGTTTTCTGAACCCTCTTTATGTATGCAATATTTTCATTTATTATTGTTATGGTTTTCAATTCCATGATTGAGTAGTTTGATTGTTGGCTTCAAGGGTTTTCAAAGGGATTTCTCATGGAAGGATAAATAGGAATTGTTTATGTTCAGGAATCTAGAAGAAGTCTTCATCTTTACTTTTATCTACTTGTCTGGCCAACTTTTGATTGAATATAAATTGATTAATGCTTGAACATCACTTGATTAATCAAGAACTAGTATTAGATAAGCTTAGCATCATAACCTGCGAGAGTTGAGTTATGGAGTTAGGTTAACATATCGAATCTTGATCTCATTAACGCATATCTATCTATCTATTTGCCTGCGAGAGTTGAGTACTTAGGTTGCTTAGATATAATTATTCTT
Source organism: Pseudoturritis turrita (assembly GCA_900406555.1). Classification (NCBI taxonomy): domain Eukaryota; kingdom Viridiplantae; phylum Streptophyta; class Magnoliopsida; order Brassicales; family Brassicaceae; genus Pseudoturritis; species Pseudoturritis turrita. Next base: position 653,986 of record OVBL01000732.1, read on the forward strand.
CGCTGTGAGAGTTGGTTGATTAAATTACCAAGTGTATTTGAGTTAGGAATTATACTTTGCTAGATTTACCTGCATAAACACATGAATAAATTGATCTATGAACACTGAATATTTCCCTGACACCTAATGTTTATTTTATTGATCTCTTATCATTATTTAAATTGATTGCATCTTAGTTTTAGAAAACAAAAAAACCAGCTTCTTTATTTTGTCCTGCTTAATTTTTTGAAGAAATAGTTCAAAATGGTACATTTTCTAACTTTAATGTCAAGCGGGGTACCCTCGTAGGGAAAATTGTAGAACTACCAGCGCTACCCCTTAAGACCAGCCGAGTTAACGCGGACCGGTGGCACACTGTCTGCATGTTGACATTTGCAACGCAAGTAAATGTAGTCTCCGCAGAGTACAAGTAGAGATAGAAACGAGTACGCGCATTGTCTGCTTATACTCGCAGAAGAAAAACAGAACGCTCTCAGTCTCTGCCTTTGGAAGCAGAGTATACGCAAAAACTGTTTCGATTCTGCTTGTATTATGCAAAAATTTGGCAAACACTAATGTGCTTTTTAAAATTAAGGTTTCGCAGACCACACCACCTAACGGTAGACCAAAGCTAGACTGGTATCAGACTTTGGTATAATTCATTACAAAAAGAACTGAACATTGACTCCTTCCAATTAGCTTTGCACTTATGATAAAACAAATATAAACTCCCGACAAAAAAAACAAAAAAACATAAACTCATAAACAGTTTTATTAGAAGTGATTAGAGTTGTAATCTTGAGGCGGTAGAAGAGCGAAGGTCAACCGGTTTGGTATTGAGAACTTGAGGTCTTCGAAGCAACTAGTGTTGCAATATTGGGCGTTTGGCAAGAAAAAATACAAAGGTTGGAACACCCGGCTTGTGGCGAGCATAAACCATGTTGGCCAAGAGGTGGAGAGCATATCGGATAGTTGGATTTCGCACCTTGGACATGCGAGATGCGGTGGCGAATGAACCATCCATTGTTATGTTTCTCCATACGGTGGATGCTTCACGAAATTCTTGAGTAGCGTAATATGGAGGATGGGAAGCGGTATACTTCACAAAAATCAGAGAAAATGAGTGAGTATTGGGTTGGCCCAACCATGAAGTATACATATCCATGTCCATTCGCTTCATCCTCAATGAACTTCACTGTGGCAAAGAAATGCCTGGTTGGCACGGGGTAGGTCAAGTGGTCCATATATGTTAACCTCCCCAAATTCATCCGCTCTACTAGATCACCCACTTGGTCTTGTATGCCCATTTCGAACATGATATCCCGACAAGCAAAATGAGTAGGAAAGAATGTGGCTTGCTCCAACTCTTTCAAGTGCTTGAACCCTTCTTGTGTCCACTCCTCAAACTCGCAAGTGCCTTGAAAAGAATGGTGACAGATTCTTGTTGAAGTGCTCATGGTTGTGTGTTCTTAGTGGTTGTGTCTACAAAAATATTTCCCAAATGAGAACAAGACATAGTTGAGAACAAAATGCTACTATCCATCATTTAAAGAACACAAATGGAACGAAAACCAAAAACTCGATGAAATCAAAGATTGAGCTTTAACCATACCTTTTGCTTGGTAAATGATGGAGTTGTTAATGGAAAAAGAGATTGTGATTTTCGAAATCCTCTTTGAAAAAAATTTGTTGTGTGCTAATGAAAAATAAGAGATCTGAGAGGAAAAAGAGATCTTGAGGGCGAATTTGTGATTCCAGTGATAAAAAGAGGTTTTGTAAGCAACAGACCCTTCGACTTCCTCGAGATTTTGAAACCCTAGTATTCCTCGAGATTTTGAAATAATTTTGAAAATACCTGCACTACCCCTTAATGTATATCACCAACGGCAGAAGACAATCACCAATAGTGCATTAACCGGTATAAGCCGAAACGAGAAATCGCGAGAAACTTGGTGGAAACCAAGTGGTTAGGGTATCGCAGACGGAGTGAATATCACCAACCGCAGACCAAAGGCAGATTGAAATCGGATAATTCGTTTGTAGAGAATTTTGTTGTTGTATATTTGTATATACTTCCACTTCCTTTATACATTATTTCTTTTATTTTTTACTATTGTCAAAGTACAACTTATGTTAAAAAAAAAACTCCACAGTGAAAACCGAGTGGTTAGGGTATCGCAGACTGAATGAATATTACCAACAGCAGACCGAAGGCAGATTGATATAGGAGAATTCGATTGTAGTGATTTTTTGCTGGTGTGTATTTGTATATACTTCCACTTCCTTTATACAATATTTCTTTGTTCAACACGACACTGTGTGAAATATTCCCTTGGTATTTACCATGGTTATTGCTTTTTCTTCCATTATGTGTTTTCAATGTAAATAAGCTTTTAAACTCATAGATTGAAGATCATTTTTGAGTTACGACGTCTAAAAAAATGTTAATCGAAGTTTTTAATTCGTTTTGAGTGGTTTATTGTTTTGCATAATGTATGCCGATGTAGCGCAGAGTTTCTAATAAAAGAGAAAAGCGGCGCTGTCTTAACAGTATGACAAAAGGGGGTGTCGTCTTAATTAGGTAATATTATTTTAAAAAAATTTCCACAATATATATTCGGGCCTCAAATCAGTTGTTTCAGGCCCATGCCGAAGCCTAGAAAGCTTAAAAAACACAACATTGACTCTTCTTCTTCTTCCCCTCAGCAACCCTAGAGCAGAGGAGCGTATCTTCAATTTTGTTGATCTCTTTCTTCATTTCTCCAATAAATCTTCGATCTCTTCATTTCTCCGATATCTCTCCTTCGAATATATCATGGATATGAATGATTATGAGATGGATAAGAATGATTACGAGATGAATTTTCCTGCCATGATTTTTTGCAAAGGAAACGAGCCAGATCTAAATACAAGAATAAACTACAGTTCGAAGTTTAATCATCTTTCCCTGGTGGAACATGTAGTGGGTGAGGAAGTGTGGGATTATGTCTGCAAGTCACCGCTAGGAGTTCTTTGTAAGTTTGAGAAGTTGGGTTTGAGATGGAGTGCGAAATTTGTGCATCGTCATCTTATTTGCAAACATTTGGAGTGTGAAAGCCCATTTGATTTGTGGTTTTTGATCTCGGGGCAGCCATCACGGTTCTCGCTCTTCGAGTTTGAAGAGATCACAGCTCTTAAGTGTAATGAAATTACGCAGTTGGATGGGTTGATATCTTCTCAAGCTACTCACCAAAGCTGGAATCGCTTTCGGGGTCTTCTCAAAATACGCCGTGCTAGCCCTTGTATTGATGACATAGTGAAATTATGTATGAAGCATGGTGGAGATATAAGCAAATCTTGGTCCAGGGAAGATAAAATTAGGCTTAGTTATCTAGATATTCTGTCTAACGGTCTGTTGGGTGTTGATCGGCGTACCGAAATTCCACTTAACCTAGCTATGTTGGTGATAGATTTGGTAACTTTCGAAGGGTATCCCTGGGGAGGGTTGCTTACAAAGATCTTGTTGAGCAGGTTAAGTTAGTAACTAAAGAGAAGATATTGCAAGCCTCTTATGTTTTGAAGGGGTTCGTGCAAGTTCTACAAGTCTTGGCGTATGTGTATGTGCCCAAAGTGGGAGAAAATTTGGGAACACCTATAGCGTTTGATGGTATACATCTGCTAAGATACAAGGAAAAAGTTGGCAGACCCGATATAGAGAAGATATTTTCTAGTGAAGAGGTATGTATATCTTTGGCATAGTTTGTTGAAGTGAAAATGTAGAATTTTGGCAGAGTAAGCCACAGTGGTAGAGTCTGCAAAAAGACTCTGCCACAAGTTTACATTTTCCCATCGCTAGACTTCTAGCAGAGTTACGCAGACTTCTGGCTGACATTTATGTAACCATATAACTGTTTTTTGCAGGTGACTGTAACTACTATGTGTAAGAGATAACGGGTAGAAATCTATCGACGTTGGAAAGGTAACGACATAATAGATGCCAAGCTTGATAATCTCATCAAATACATTCTCTTTGGCCAGCTGTGGGCGGACATCAAATGGAGCATCTAAAAAATGCCGCCATTCCCAGAAAATCGCACTGGAAAAAAAAGGAAAGTAGATCATGAAGGAAGGAGAGGAAAAGGGAAAATGAGGAAGGGAATTAAAGAGTGAGATGGAGAAAAGAGGAAGAGCAAGCGGAAGGGAATTGAAGAATATGATGAAAAATCAAAGAAGAAGAAGAAGAAGATGACGGATGGTATGTCTTGAAACCGAAGTTGCCTGTAGCTAAAATCTCATCTACTGGTTCAACAGACATCGTCGACATCATTGAATTTGTCCTAGATAAATAGCAGACCAAGTTTGATGCAGTTGTAACTAGAATTAAAAATGCGAGCCTTGATCAGCAACGATTAAACTTGGAACAACAACGAACCAGCATGGAACATCGGAAAGTTTTGAGTGAAACCTTAAACAACTTGGCACATGTTGGGGTCAGATTCCACCTCTTGAGAATCAACAGTTAAAAATGGCTAAGTATGGAGAAACACTAGCAATTGTACCCCGATCCATGAAAGGAGAGTTGGATCGGGTACCCCTAACTATGAAGGAAGGGAGTTGGATCGGGTACCCCGATCCGTGAAGGGAGAGTTGGATCGGGTATCCCGGTCCGTGAAAGGATAGTTGGATCGGGTACCCCGATCCGTGATAAGAGAGCTGGATCGGGTACCCCGATCCATGAAAGGATAGTTGGATCGGGTACCCCGATCCATGAAGGGAGAGTTGGATCGGGTACCCCGATCCATGAAGAGAAGAGTTGGATCGGTTTTCCCCGAACCATGAAGAGGAGTTTGATTAGTTTTCCCCGAACCATGAAGAGAAGAGTTTGATCGGTTTTCCCCTAACCATGAAGAAAAGAGTTGGATCGGGTTCCCCGAACCATGAAGAGAAGAATTGGATCGGTTTTCCCCTAACCATGAAGAGAAGAGTTGGATCGGTTTCCCCTAACCATGAAGAGAAGAGTTGGACCGGGTTCCCCTAACCATGAAGAGAAGAGTTGGATCGGGTTCCCCGAACCATGAAGAGAAGAGTTGGATCGGTTTTCCCCTAACCATGAAGAGAAGAGTTGGATCAGTTTTCTCTGAACCGTGAAGAGAAGAGTTGGATCGGGTTTCCCCGAACCGTGAAGGAAGGAGTTGGATCGGGTGTCCCCTAACCATGGCAGGGGAAGGTTGCGCGAGAACCCCCGAACCATGGGCAATTGGTTCGGGTACTGTGATCTCAATTGAAGACAAGACGGTTGGGGTTCAAAGACAACCGTCGACACCCGAGCCGTGAACCATGGTGTCACCCGAGCCATGGTTCAACGATAAGAGATTTGGGCCGAGACGACGAGCCCACAAATTTAAGCCCATAAAAGAGATGACAAGGTTAAAGCCCATGAATGAAAGTCCATGGTGGTAGCCAACTTTGCTAAAAGGAAATCTCTAGGAATTAGGAAATATTCCTTATCTCTTTAGGCATTAACTTAGCCGACTGAAACTTATATATATACTCATGTAAACCCTCTGAAAAAGGGGGTCCGCAATTTACCTAGCAGAACTCTGTACCTTTGCTCTCATACAAAAAGCTTTCTAAGCAGCTTAATAAAATACCAACTTCGGATCTCTGTTAGTGTTTTTGGTGGTTTTTACTCAAAAGTTTCGGATCTCTCTAAAAGACTCGACAAATTCGATTGGCGTGGATTTATACTCCCACAGCACATCTCGTTGGAAAGCTGATGGAGAGGATGACTTGTTTCCAGCAAGATACTCGTTTCTCTAATAACAAACTAAACCTGACAATCGCATGGTATGTCCAACTCAGCAATTATTGAAATAAAAGAGCTGGCATGATCTGTGATATCATGCTCTATCAGATCTGGTAAAACAATATAGGGGCTTGGCATACTCTGCTTGCCTACATTGTATCATTTATTTATGTGAGACATGTAATTGTTACAACAGACTAATAATGGCAGTCAATACTATTCATCATTGGCATCCCTTAATATCTTTTACGGCAGAGTATGCCCTTAAGGTGTAAGAGGTTGAAGCTGAGTTCATGTAACAGTCATTACTTGGAAATTTTGCATAATGACGAAGAAGAAACAACGGTGGATAACAGAGGAGGTGGCAAAGACAACGAAAGAGAAGGAATCAAGGTTGTTGCCTCTGGCTCCTTTTCAAATGATAAAGGAAGAGATGGCAAAGAAAAAGTAACTGATAATGGCATCGAGGCAGAGGATGCCAAAGAAGAACAAGTAGGAGATGATGCAAAAATAGATTGGAGTGAAAAAGCAGAGGATGCCAAGGCAGAGGATGCTAAAGAAGAACAAGTAGGACATGATGCAAAAATAGATTGGAGTGAAAAGGCATATGGCATCGAGGCAGAGGATGCCAACGAATAACAAGTAGGATATGATGCTAAAATAAATTGGAGTGAAAAGGCAGAGGATGCCAAGGCAGAGGATGCTAAAGAAGAACAAGTAGGAGATGATGCAAAAATATATTGGAGTGAAAAGGCAGAGAATGCCAAACAAGAACATCTTCAAGATATGTTCCATGGAGAAAAAATATACAAATGTGAAAAGGCAGAGGATGCCAAAGAAGAACATCTCCAAGATGATAGTAATGATGGAGATGGGAGTGAAAAGGAAGAGGATGCCAAAGAAGAAAAATGAGAAAATGATGCCAACGTCTGCCTTCAGGCAGAGGATGCCACTGCAACTAATGGTGGTCAAGAAAATGTTATATCTGATAAGGCAGCTGTTTCCAATGAAGCAACTGATGGTGAAAAAGATATGGGAGTGAAAAGGCAGAGGATGCCAAAGAAGAACATCTTCTTGATGATGGTGGAGTTAGAGATGTTGAAAAAATAGATGGGAGTGAAAAGGCAGAGGATGCCAAAGAAGAAAAAGGAGATAATGATCCCAATGTATGCCTTCAGGCAGAGGATGCCACTGCCGCAGATGAAACTAAAGTTAGCATTAAGGATGATGCTGCAGCAGATGAAACTAATGTCTGCATTAAGGATCCCATTACGACATTGATAACCAATGTCTGCATGGAGACAGTTGCTTCCACTGCAGAAGATTGAAATGAAGGCTCAGTGATTGACACTGAAAATTCTGTTCATCCATTGGAAGATTCAGTCAAAATCATTGAAGGAAGAGGAAGAGGAAGAGGAAGAGGAAGAGAAAGAGGTAGAGGAAGAGAAAACTCCCAGCCAGTGAATGTCATTGAACCATCAGTGGATACAGTCCACCCAACTACCTCTGAAATTGAAATATACGAAACTCCAGAAATCTTCGCTAGACCAACAAGCTAAGAACAAGGAGGAGTGAAAGGTTAAGCAAATCGACAAAAGTTTCGGTTGTACTTAGCAACAACGAAAACCCACTAGCCCGTAAATCTTCTTACGAAATTGTATTTGGAGATGTTGACCAAACACTGGTGGACAGGATGAACGTATTCAGAGCCGATGAGTAAGTACACACAGCCTATAAGGTCGTCTATTTATCTTGCAGTCTAACTTGAATGTTAATTTTCTTCGACATAACAAATATTTATCCATTTGGAGGGAAAACAAAGGCCCATCAATTCTTCAACTTACTTTTGCAGCCGAGGGAATGGTTACACGATATGGTAAATACATTCTTTCTCGTTAACAGTGGATCTGGCAAAAGTGTTTATTTTATGTTCAGCTGGCAGACCGTTGTTGTTGTGTATCGGGCAGACTCGGCTTTTTATGTTGTTGTGAGTCTAGTAGACTCTGCTTTGGTACCTAACAAGTGTCCTTATTTTATTATCATCACGTTGACGCAACACTGAACTTTTATAGACTCAGACTAAAGAGAAATCCTAGTTCTTTCAAGAGTCCGCAGACTGATATATTGGATGAAGCATTTCAAATGCTTTGGAAGAATAGGTACGACAAGTGGCTTAAGCTTGAAAGATGGTCTGGTGGTACTTACGAGAATGTACACGGTATTCTTCGAGCTTATGCAGCAACAAATTTGGCCTGGGGCAAAGATGTTGATACGTTATACTTCGTTCTACACGTGAGCGCGAATCATTGGGTTGAGACGATCATATCATTGGTTGACCGGGTTCTCTACATATATGATAGCTTAAATACTCCACAAGCAGATATTGTGGTAGCGGCGACACATTTTGCTCAAATGGTTCCTGCCGCAATTAATATGTGATTTCCTCAAGACTACGATAAATAAGAGTTTACAATTATAATTGTAAAAGACATTCCCAAAATGCGTCCACTAATTGGTGATTGTGGAGTATACGCACTCAAATACATTGAGTGTCACATGTTAGGATTGCCGTTATCAGCAAGAGAACTGTGTAATGCCAAAATGCTGACCTGGAGGATGAAACTCGCTGTGGAGGTTTTGGATGAGACATCTTCGTATACCGAACAACCCATGTGTGATAAAAAAATTATTGCAAGTATTTACGATCCCTACGACGTTCAAATTTAATTGCATGGTCAGTAAATATATGTATATAGTAAATAGGGAGATTTGTTCTAGTAAATATTACATTAACCAAACTATGCGGCGTATAAGCAAAGTTTTTGTTTTACCTTCATTAGTAGAAGAGAACTTATTCTACTTATTCTTCGTTTACATGCATCATAAACTATGTTTATAGAGTATAAACCGAGAAGACGCATCACCTGCTCATACTATGTATCTGCTTTGCTTACACTCAGCATAAATGTGGGCCCATAAGTGTTATAAGAGTATGCGTTTGTGTTCCATTTAGTATAATAAAAAGCAGCAGAGTTTCATTGAAGTTGGAATATCAAGCATCATTACTCTTGTATTTATGAAGTGGGTTATCTTCAACACTTCTTCTTTATTTGTGAACACATATAGCCGAATTTTAATGGAGCCATCTGTAGCCTCTGTCTTCAATCCGATGAAGGATAATGAACCTTCCCCGAGTTCAACAAATGTATTTGAACGATCCGGATTGATGATTCCTACAGTTTTACTCATGAACCATAACCCGAGATGTTTTCAGGAATCCACGGAGTTCATAACTAAGGTAAAGGTGTTGCATGTTTTTTTAGAGTTTTCTGTTGCTGTTCCTTATGTATCTATAATTTATTTTATGCAGCTTAACGAGAAGTACCGGCCAGCAATCAAGACTCACGAGAACATCTTGAAGAAAAAGGCTAAACTTCACAAGAAATATAAGAGAACCGAGAAGATTATAAAATGGCTCGAGGCCTATAGAAGATTATAAAATGGCTCGAGGCCTATCCTTCAGAATGGGAACAGCTTGGATTTGACAAAGTATCCCATATCCCGTAAATTATCCGCTAGGTATTTCACCATGATCAAGACGAATAAGAACCTCTACCAGCTTTTCCTTGAAATTTTTGTAATAAATTTAGAAAATGATTATGAAGAATCAGCCCGTTTTCTAGCATTGAAGTGGATGTTTATTATAAATGCAGAGAAGAAGCAGTACTAAATGCAGAGAAAGCGCAGCATTTGCTCGTACTCCACAGTTGTAAAATTTGTGTGTAACTTATGTAGATTATATAACTTAACTAAATATAAAAAAGGCAAAAATAAAAGTAGATTTTATATGAATCTTAAGAATCATCAAACCTAAACAAGAGTACAAATAAGAAACATAAATTGTACGTATATAAACATAATTTCAAAATCTGCCTAAAATATGCTCCAAAACAAGGTTATGCTTCGCATACTTTTCTGGTACTCTGCTTATATATCCAAGTCTATTTGTACTGTGCACCAAAATCTGCCCGTACTTTACTTCCAAATCTGATGTGTGTACCAGGAAGCATAAAGAGTGAAATAAGATGAGACTGTAATAGGACAGCTTTGACACCGAATTAACGAGTGTTTTGGGCTGCGAAGGTTCCTAAAACAAGTCTTAACAAAATCTGAACGTAACCGGATAGATAGGAAGATACGAGATCACCACAACTCGTAGAGCCGAAGCACCAGAGCTGATAAAGAAACCCACTGAACTAGCACCACACCTGGATAAAGTTACCACCACCAAGTGATAAAGACGCTCAAAACCACCACCAATGACTCTTCCAAAAATCAAAGGATAAAGGTAAAAGATCAAAAGAGATCCAATGGGTCACAAAGACACTCCAATCTCTTAAACTCGTTTTCTGATTTTCATTGATCAATATGAGGCTCAATATATAGAGGAAATACAATAAAATCATTCATAAAAGCAACTCTACATGCAGAAGACATAGAAGAAATAAATTCAAACTCTAATATGCATGAAAGAGAGAGAAACAGATTGAAATAACTCATCTAACCTAATATCAAATTCTCCATTTCCGACCGATTACATTGTTTAACGGATATTTAAAGTAGTACAAGCACAATAAGTACATCTGCATAATGTATATGTAAAATTGTGTAATATTAATATGAAAATGAATTTGGTATCATTTTAAGTATCAAAACACTGCAATTTGAACAAATTAGAGTTTATATGTTTGTATTTTCCATAAACACCAAGATTTCTAAACCCTAAACCAAGATTGATAAACACTAATAACTATGTGGACGAAATAACTCTTCATGTGTTGTTTTTGGCAGATTCTCAGCAGATAAATGCTCCAACAGAAGATAGCAGACCAACGGTAGACCAATGGCAGATGAAATATTCAACAGAGCAATGGCAGATAAATATTCAGTAGAACAATGGCAGACCAATATCAAACTGATGGTTACTAGACAAGAAACAACAATGTGACAGCCAATCCGTTTTGCTTCTCTTTTCCTTGGGTTGTTTTCTTGGCTTGCACATCTGCTCCCGCATCAAAATCTGTCAGTAGGTTGAAAGACACAACACACAAAAAAACAAATCCAAAAAAAGAGTACAAACAACAAATCCAAAATACACATAAGTTCATATTTTAAAGTTTAAAGTTCAAACACACAACGCAAAAAGGATGACAAGAGTTTTACATAACTTTAGTCTTCTGTTGGGGCTAGATTCCACCTCTCAAGAATCAATGATTAAAGAACGGCTAAGTGTTGGGGTCATTTTTCATCCCATCAAGATCAACGGTTAAAAGCGCTAAGTATGGGTGTTAGACCCAGCCAAATGGAGAGAAAGCCTAGCCAAATGGAGACGAGCCAAACACGGCTCAGCGACAGAGGCAAGGAGGAGACGAGCCAAACACGGCTCGGCGACAGAGACAAGCAGTGACGAGCCAACACTTGGCTCGGCATCAGGAAGAGAGCGACAAGCCACAACCCCTGGCTCGGCATCGGGAGGAAATGGTGACGAACCAAACACTTGGTGACGAACCAAACATGTTGGCGAACCAATAAATGGTGACGAGCCAACATGTTGGCAGACCAACAAATGGTGACGAGCCAACATGTTGGCGAACCAACAAACGGTGACGAGCCAACATGTTGCCGAACCAACAAACGGTGACGAGCCAACATGTTGGCGAACCAACAAACGGTGAAAAGCCAACATGTTGGCAAACCAACAAACGGTTGACGAGCCAACATGTTGGCGAACCAGCAAACGGTGATGAGCCAACATGTTGGCAGACCAATAAAAGGTGACGACCCAACATGTTGGCGAACCAGCAAACGGTGACGAGCCAACATATTGGCAGACCAACATTCCTCTGGCTCGGCGTTAAGGCAAAGAGGTCACGAGCCAAAAATGAAACTCCTCTGGCTCGGCATCAGAAAGAAGCACCTATGAGATCTAAGGCCGAGGCGACGAACCACTCCGCCGGCTCGGCATCAGGGGGAAGCATCTACGAGCGAAAACATCATGGTGGCACGACAAGCAGAACAGGACAAATGAAAAGATAAGAAGGCGACGAGTCAGATCTCGTCTAGTGGCACCCCTACCTGTAACAAAATAGACGGATCGAGTAACCCAAACCAAACCAAAGTCAAGCCTAGTGGACCCGAGCTAAAGGTGATGGTCTCAACGAAACCAAGCCAGGCTCGACAACAAAGTGGCGAGTCGGTGAGCTCGGCAACATATTGACAAGCTCGGCAATAGGGCAAGCCGGGAAGCTCGACAACATATTGACAAGCTTGGCAACACAGCGAGCCGGCGAGCTCGGCAGGCAGGTGAGCTCGGCAACACGATAACGAGCCGGCTATCGGTGACCCAATGGCAATCTTAGAAAGTATGACAAGCCGGCGAGCCCGGCGACGAAGCAAACATCTGAGTAATCATGGGCCGAACCCAAGGTTACGAAGAGTAGTTTGAGAAAGGCCGAGTTCGAAATGAAGAAACATTGGTGGGCCTAGCTCGAGAGAAGTTGGAGGCCGAGCCCTGCTGTAAAGCCCAAGGTGTCATAACCGACTTGCAAAAAAGAAATCCCGAAGAATAAGAAAGTTTTCCTTTATCGTTTAGGAAAAGGCCTAGCCGACTTATTCTTATATATATACTCATGTATACCCTCTGAAAAGGGGATCGGCAAGTTTACCTAGCAAAACACTTGTTATTCTCGGCAAGTTTACGTAGCAAAACACTTGTTATTCTCTGCAACAGCTTTCTAAACAGCTGGAATAAAAACACCATCTTTGGATCTCTGTTCTTGGTTTCTTTTCATAGAAGTTTGTCGAATCCCTAAATTTCCCTTATAAAATTTAGTTGTGCGAGTTTCGACTCCCACAATTTGGCGCCGTCTGTGGGGATTCTCATCAAACTTTCGGACACATAAGAACCATCGAATACGAGATCTGAAACAATGACTACCGACGGAGACCGAAGCGGTGAAGACGCGAGCAATGTTGGCGTCGATCTTCTTGGAGCGAGAATCAATCCACCGCCAGCAAACACGAAAGGCACCTCAGAAACGCTGACAGAGCTGAAGAACATGATGACCACGTTGCTGAAGAAGGCGGATGAGCAAGACAAGCTGAATAACTCGATGACGGAGAGAATCGAGACGCTAGCAACGGAGAGCCGAGCTAGAAACACACGACTCGGAGGCACATGTTCGACACTGAATCCACTCGTAAGCGGTGTTACTAGACGACTTGGCTTAAACCCAAATCCCTGGATTTCTCAACACCACGTGACGCACCAAGGACTTTGGGAGGACTGCCACCACCACATCCAACCAACAAGCAAACACCTGCGGCAACAAGATCAAATATCACCGAGCCACCTCGACTGATCCGAGGAGCAAGAGGAACCAGCGATGGATATGACCTACGCACTGATGGTGGGTCGGCTGCAGCAATCGTTCTCGACGAAGAAGGAAACCATGACACAGAGAATATCACCAATGAAGGATTCGCATCAACAATAACGGGAGCCCGAACCAGCGAAGGTGACATCAACCTGAACCGAGCCAGAAACCTGGCAGAAGAAGAAGAAAATCTCTTGTGGGTGCAACAGGCGAGCCGAGCCCAGAGAGAGGAATTAGACAAAATCCGAGCCTTCTTGGACCGTGCCACTGCTGAGATGAAAGCTGTAAGATCCCAGGTTCACAAGGCAACCAACAAAGTCCCGGAGATTGACCGCGTACTGGAAGAGGCACACAGTACACCGTTTACCGCCCGGATTACCAAGGCAAGGATTTTCGACCCTGGAAAAATCAAAGTTCCAGTTTACGAAGGGACAACCGACCCAAAAGAACACATAATGAAGTTTATCATAGCAGTGGGTCGAGCTAATTTCAGAGAAAGGGAGAAAGACGCCGGTTTCTGTCTCCTGTTTGTGGAGCATCTAAAGGGTGCAGCCCTCCAATGGTTTTCTAGACTAGAGCGAAACTCCATTGATGATTTCCAGCAGCTGTCCACCGCTTTCCTGAAGCATTACTCAATGTTTATGGATCGAGGAGCCTCTGATGCTGATCTCTGAACATTAACTCAAGGGCCTACGGAGACATTACGAAGCTTCATGGGAAGATTCAAGGCAGTGATGTCAAAAGTCGAGGGCGTAAGGATAAGGCCACTGTGCTTGCACTAAAGAGGGCGATGTGGTACGAATCGGAGTTCCGAAAAGAAATAGCCGAGCAAGAAACCTGGCAGAAGAAGAAGAAAATCTCTTGTGGGTGCAACAAGCGTAATACGCTGACGAATCGAGAACGACGAGCCGAGCCTAGAGAGAGGAATTAGACGAAATCTGAGCCTCCTTGGACCGTGCCACTGCTGAGATGAAAGCTGTAAGATCCCAGCTTTACAAGGCAACCAACAAGGTCCCGGAGATTGACCGCGTACTGGAAGAGGCACACAGTACACCGTTTACAGCCCGGATTACCAAGGCAAGGATTTCCGACCCTGGAAAAATCAAAGTTCTAGTTTACGAAGGGACAACCGACCCAAAAGAACACATAACAGAGTTTATCATAGCAGTGGGTCGAGCCAATTTCAGAGAAAGGGAGAAAGACGCTGGTTTCTGCCTCCTGTTTGTGGAGCATCTAAAGGGTGTAGCCCTCCAATGGTTTTCTAGACTAGAACGAAACTCCATTGATGATTTCCAGCAGCTATCCGCCGCTTTCCTGAAGCATTACTCCATGTTTATGGATCGAGGAGCCTCTGATGCCGATTTCTAGACATTAACTCAAGGGCCTACGGAGACATTACGAAGCTTCATGGGAAGATTCAAGGCAGTGATGTCAAAAGTCGAGGGCTTAAGCGATAAGGCCACTGTGCTTGCACTAAAGAGGACGCTGTGGTATGAATCGGAGTTTCGAAAAGAAATAGCCTTGAATGCACCACTATCAATCCACGACGCGCTGCACCGAGCTTCGGACTTGATAGTCAACGAGGAGGAGATGAAGGTGATTTTTTGGGAAACTCTCAGAAGGATGAACATGGACCTATCCAAAATTACGGCCGCGCCGAAGCCTTTAACCAGATTCTCGGGAGAAACAACCATGACCCTTGGAACAATAAGACTCCCCGTCCGAGCTAAAGAAGTAACCAAGATAGTGGAGTTTTTGGTTGCAGATTATCCTGCGATCTACAATGTGATTATGGGTACACCCTGGATAAACTCCATGCGAGCCGTACCATCGACCTATCACCTCTCCATCAAATTTCCAACCCTCGGAGGAGTCAAAACAATTTGGGGAAACCAAAAAGAGTCCCGCATTTGTTTCCTAGCCGAGCACAAACTTAGGATCCCCGTCACAGAGACCACTACCAAGAGAAAGAACATGAAGACTGACAGGGAACCCGAGAAGGAGTTGGCAAAACTCTTACAGATTGCGGAGGATCGTGAGAAGAAGAGCAAACCCACCTGCGACCCCGTTGTTTCAGTGAAAATTGATGGCAATAACCCAGAGGGCTGCGTAGAGATAGGGGCCGGGCTGAAAGAACCGATAAGGGGAGAGCTGATTTATTTCCTTAAAAAGAACGTAAACACCTTCGCATTGGAAGTAGAAGACATGCTCGGCATGAGCATCAATGTGACATGCCACGAGCTAAATGTGGACCCGACCTTCAAACCAGTCAAACAGAAAAGACGAAAACTTAGGCCGGAAAGAGCACATGCAGTGAATGACGAGGTGGAAATATTACTACGAGTGGGATCAATAGTCGAAGCAAAGTACCTAGACTGGCTCGCCAACCCTGTAGTGGTTAAGAAGAAGTATGGGAAGTGGCATGTATGCGTGGATTTCACCGACCTGAACAAGGCCTGCCCAAAGGATAGCTTTCCGCTTCCACATATCGATCGATTAGTAGAAGCCACAGCGGGCAACCAACTCCTTTCCTTTATGGATGCTTTTTCCGGATATAACCAGATCGTAATGAACCCGGACTATCAAGAGAAGACATCATTCATCACAGACCGCGGAATATATTGCTACAAAGTGATGCCATTCGGGCTCAAAAACGTCGGAGCAACTTACCAGCGGTTGGTCAACCGAATGTTCGCCGATCAACTCGGAAAGACGATGGAAGTTTACATAGATGACATGCTGGTGAAGTATTTGGAAGAAAAAGACCATGTAGCTCATTTAGAAGAATGTTTCGAGCAACTGAATCGGCATAACATGAACCTCAACCCAACCAAGTGCAGATTTGCGGTGACATCCGGAGAGTTCCTTGGATACCTGGTAACTCACCGTGGAATTGAAGCCAACCCGAAGCAGATTGATGCGCTCATATAAATGGCATCACCAAAAATAAAACGCAAAGTCCAGAGGCTGACAGGAAGGGTCGCTGCACTGAATCGGTTCATTTCTCGATCAACAGATAAGTGTTTGCCTTTCTATGACACACTGCGTGGGAACAAGAAGTTTGAATGGACAGAGAAATGCGAACAGGCTTTTCAACAGCTGAAAGAGTACCTAGCCAGTCCTCCAGTACTTACAAAACCAGTGGAAGGCGAACTATTATTCCTTTACACGGCCATTTCAGCAAGAGCAGTAAGTGGAGTACTCATCCGGGAAGAGCGCAACGAGCAGAAACCTATCTTCTATGTCAGCCAAACTCTCACCGACGCTGAAACCCTGTATCCGCAGATGGAGAAGCTGCCGCTGTCTATGATAATGTCCGCTTGGAAGCTGAGACCATACTTTCAATCACATTCAATTGTGGTTTTAACTTCCTTCCCCCTGCGATCCATCCTGCATAGTCCTAGCCAGTCTGGGAGATTGGCAAAGTGGGCAATAGAGCTGAGCAAATACGACATCAAGTATCAGAGCCGAACCTATGCGAAATCTCAAGTCCTTTCAGATTTCCTGATAGAACTCCCAGAAGAAGGAATAGAAGAGCCAGCTCCGAGCCCGATTTGGAAGCTCCACGCAGATGGATCATCATCAAAACAAGGATCTGGAGTGGGAATACGGTTAACCTCTCCAACAGGTGAAATCCTCGAACAGTCATTCTGCTTGTGTTTTTGCGCATCCAATGATGAAGCATAGTACAAAGCTTTGATTACAGGAAGTAGTCGAGATGGAGGAAGATCCACAACCGACGAAAACAGACTACGGATGTTATAAAGAGTGAATGGGAGCAATCCGTGTTTACATCATGGATGGCGAGGTACCATCAGATAAGTGGGCCGCTCGAAAACTCAGAGCTCAAGCTGCTCGATAAGTTCTATTAGATGGAAACATCTTCAAGTGGAGATTCTCAGGACCGCTGATGACCTGTCTCGAAGGCGCCAAAGCTAGAAAAATCATGGTAGAGGTCCACAACGGCTCGTGTGGCAACCACTACGGCGGAAGAGCTTTGGTAATCAAGATCAAGCGTCATGGTTACTATTGGCCGACTATGGTGAAGGACTATGAGAAGTTCTCTGCCAGGTGCGAAAAATGCCAACGATATGCCCCAATGATTCACCAATTCACGGAGTTGCTGTCGTCAATCTCAGCCCCCTACCCTTTCATGCGCTGGTCAATGGATATTGTAGGACCTCTACATAGGTCCAAGCAGAAGTGGTTTCTGCTAGTTTTGTCAGATTACTTCTCCAAATGGGTCGAGGCAGATTCTTACGCCAACATAAAGGACGCCCAAGTCGAACACTTCGTCTGGAAAAATATCTTATGCCGACATGGAGTTCCATATGAAATTGTCATCGACAACGGCTCACAGTTTATCTCTACAAGGTTTGAAGCTTTCTGTGAAAAATGGAAGATACGACTCAGCAAGTCTATGCCACGCTATCCACAAGGGAACGGACAAGCTGAAGCGGCAAACAAGACCATCCTTGATGGTCTAAAGAAGCGCCTGGATGCCAAGAAGGGACGCTGGGCAGATGAACTTGAAGGAGTGCCATGGTCACCTTTCGCCCTTATCTACGGTGCAGAATGTGTCATCCTAGCCGAAGCCCAATTTCCTAGAGTCCACCGTAGACTTCTTTCAGGGCAGGAGGGACTGAATCACCTCATGTTACTCGATGAGTTGGACTTAATCAACGAACGATGAGACCAAGTGTTCGTTCGGATTCAAAATTACCAGCAGGCAACGGCTAAGTATTACAACACTAACGTAAGAAGTCGTAAGTTCAAAGAAGGTGATATGGTCCTCTGGAAAGTCTTTCAGAACAAGGCCGAAACAAACGCTGGCAAACTAGCTCACAAACATGTCTGACATTCCGATACCAAGATCTTGGAACGCAATGCACCTAAAGAGGTATTACCACTAAGTCACTTCGCATGAACTACGGGACGACTAGATCCCTGAAAAGGGTACGTAGGCAGCTCGTCTTCAGATGGGTTCAGTTGTCCCCCTCCTTAAAAAAGGGGGGGAAGTGGGTACGTATACATGTATACTCCCATATCTCGCATTACACTTCTCAAAGAGAATAACTTCAAACTATTTCAAAACACAGACTTGTGTCACTCAACCTATGCAAGTCACAAACTTTACATCCTTCACGGATATCCTATCACCTCGTCTGTTGCTGGCCACAACAAATGGACTACCAAATCCTTTACGGATTTTAAACCACTATCTCTATACAGGATAGGGTTCTCAAACACCCTCTCACAGGTATAAAAGCGCGCTATACAAATTCTGATTGGGTATATCCCGGTATAATATCCGAAAGATATAACCTGAACGATATTCTTACAAGTTTATCTTCGAGAGGGACCCGTAAATCGAAAACTCGCAAGTCTTAAAACTCAAAGTAAACTCTTAAAGCCAGTAAACACCTCTTGGTACACTGGTCGTAAATATCTCCGAAACATGATACTAAACCTACCAGTTAGTATGAGATTTTAAACATGTTTCATTGTCAAAAGAACGAGAATGTAAGTCAGAACACCGCAAACCCTAAAACTAGCAACGAAATACTCAAAAACCGAAACAAACATATGATTCCTAACGTAATGGTTCGCAACATCACACCAAAATGGTGTTAAAGATACTTAAGCGGAAAATTCAACAAAAAGATAAAGAGAAATCATGCCAACAGACGGCAACTATTACATAACTTAGTGGATAAAGCCATCGAGGCATTTTTGTTCAAAATACAAAACAAAAAGAAGTTTAGAATCAAAGAAGCATTAAGGAAGAGGTCAGTTGGGAGGATCCAGCTTGGCAGTCATCTCCTTGGCAAGATCCAAAACTCCGGGTGTGCCGACATTCGAGCCTGCAAAGTCTGTGATCCCAGCTGTTGCCGCCGCATTATCCGTCAGTTCGGAACCAAGAAGAGTGTCTACAGAATCAGAGGAAACATGTGAAAGCGTTAGATTTTCGTTCATCTCGGCCTCAATCTTCTCAAACTCATTAGCTGCATCGGCCAAATCAGCCCTTCACCTTGTCAACTTCATCACCTCAGAGTCAAGAGCAGGCGCATCCTCTTTCTGTAGAATCTCAAGCTCCGTCTCCTTGGCTAGATCAAGCTCCGTCTCCTTCGCCGCCTTCAGCTCATCAATACTCTTCTCGATCTTGGCAAGCCGCTCCTAAAATTTCACCGACAACTCTTGCCTCGCTACCTTCTAGGCCTTTTTAATATTGGCCTCGTGCAAGGCATTTGCAGCGGTGAGCTGTCTTTTCAAGAATTCGATTTCGGCGGCTTTCTTCTGCTTAGAGCAATCTAGCCTCATAGCCAAATCACTGGCTTTGTTCCACTCATCCTTAAGAAATGCCTTTTCCTTTTCAAGAGCGTCAATCCGAGCTGAAGCAGTCACCAGCTCGTCAGCGTATTTTCCTTCCAGCTTGGCAACTCTGCTTCGGAGGAAAGATGCATCCTTTTGAGCATCCTCGATTTGGCGCCTGTCCTTTCGCACATCTTGCTCGAAGGCGGCGACAATTTTGTTGATAGATGCGACGAACTGACCAAAGGAGAGGTGTTATTAGTACTTAGTACTCAGCTTTTTATCCGACAAAATAAGCAATCACCAAACGTACCTTTGTGCCTAGGAGGGACATGTCGGTGTACAGGTCACCGTGGGACAGCATGTCAGAGGCGGCAATCTGTTTCCTAAACAGCAAACTTTGGAGAAGAGGGTTGCCGAGGCCGCCTCGTCGTTATAGATGGGCTCGGATCCCTCGTGCCTAAAAGAAAATGGCGCCGGCTCGGTCAAATCAGGAAGGGAACGCTTTTGGCGTTTCCTTTTTTCTTGTTTCTCCTCAGTTTTTTTCTTGTCAGGCTCGGAGACGGGGCGTTTGCTAGATGTCATTTTCTTATCCCCTTTGTGTTGAGATATTGCCGACCTAGAAGGCCTGGCGACTGAAATAAGAGCTGAAACCACTTCCCTGGCTTCGGCATCAAGAGTTGGAGGCTCGGGAAGAGTTTGACGCTCTGTCCTGGCTTCGATCTCGCCGATCATCTCAGGATTAGGCTTGGTGATTGTCTAAGCCCCAACAATGGCTCGGCCGGCAGCTCCTTTTTCTCTCTTCTCCTTCAAAGCTTTCTTGTCGCGGATCGTCAACCTCTTTCCCATAATTTTTGGTAGAAGACTTTGAGATAGGGATTCAGATTCTGAGCTATCTGATACTTCAACACCGGCGAAGACGGCTAGGGCTTTTTCAACTCTCCTTAGGGAAAAATGATTTTCCCAATGGCACTTTCTAGCAGCAAGCATTTTCCAAAGCGTAAGCGTATCTTCCGGGTAACGTGGGAGAATCTGCCGAACTGTAAAAACAAAGAGGAAAAAGTTAGTCAGCTCGCCATGAAAGAAAACCTTAGCAAATCTCCTGAAAGGTCTACGGCTCGCCCACCAATAGTTCCCCTCTCAGCTTTGACGTAATGGACGCTTTCGGTTTCCACCGTAGCATCGTTAATAGGAACAAAGAAAAGTAATTTCCCCAGTCACTATCCTTGCTTCGGAAGCCTTCGATGATCTTTTTCTGCTTCTTATTGGAAATATAGTAGGCTTTGGAGTTTTTGATCTTTCGAAATTCAAGGAACTGCAGAAGATGGGAGATGCGAATAGTCACATCACACTCGTAGCTCCGAACCAGAATCCCCAACAAGTGACGCATCCCTCGAGGAGTAATTTGGCTCGGCGCTAACCCATGTTTGGACAGAAGGCAGATGATCAAGCTAGGGATTTGAAACCAGAGCAGACATTGGTAAAAGAAACTCTCGTAGAGAGTGAAATGCCCAGGCGGCGGATATTTGGCTCGGTTTGTTGAGGCAGGAACAATAAGATCAACATCTTCTGAAATATTAAATCGATGCCTCAATGGCTCCAAGGACTCAGCGGTGCACAAAGATGAACCAGGTGGGCCAGGTCGTCCTTAGGAGCTTTCCTCTTAGGCTTTCGCCTCGTCGATGTGCTAGCTTGGTGGCTCGCAAACATTATCTCCAACCGTACCTTTTCTGCCTGATCGAGAATGTATTCTTCTGGTTCGGCTTTAAATTCTTCAAGAGCCTTCTGTATCAAAGCTGCCTCAGCATCTGCATCGGCATCAAAAGCCTCGTCAACCAAAGATGGGACAACAATCTGCAACTGGCCTAGGGGAGAACTAGGTCCAACTGGTTCGGGAACCTGCGGAGATAACACCATCTTGCGTCCAAGCAATGAGGCAGAGTTGGCCGAACCCACATAATCTCCCAGCTCGACAGTGTGAGACATCGGAGATTTTGGTTCGAGAATACGCTGAAACTTGTAGGAATTGGAGATTTTGGCTCGGAAGCATGCTGACACTTAGTAGAAATGGGAGGATTTTTGGCTCAAAGATACGAAAAACCACGCTTGCCAGATGAGTTTGAAGGTGGATCGGAAAATGTAAGGACTCGCCGGATGACTTTGAAGATGGATCAGAAAATGTAAAGTACCACCGAGCCACGTTTGAAGGTGGATCGGAAAACTCAAAGAGTTGGCGGCGGAAGAGAAGAAACCAATCGAAACCTAGTCAAAACTTGAAAATAAAAAGAGAGAAAATATGAGAGAGAAGAGAGACAAGAATCTGAATTTATAAATGCACAAAGGTACGGCGCGTGACTCCACGCAACCTCGAGACCACGCAAAACGTTTGTAGTTCCCAATAAAGTTATGATTGTGATAAGAATACTTTGTCATCAATCTAGTATTATTGCCGAGCCAAAAACAAACCACTCAACAAGATGGCTCGGTAGCATATTGCGACAATTCGGCAAGACGAAGACAGCTCGGCAGTCAGACAACTCAGACGGTGTGGAAACTTTGACTGCCAAGGAAATTCTTCAATCATACCGAACCAAAGATGGCTCGGTAACCTGGTAGCCCGAAGTAATATTACGAGCCAAAACTGCTCGGTCACATCATCATAACCCCTCAGAAGATAAAGAAGTCAGTATCTCAACAAGATTCCGAGCCGAAATGGCTCGACAATACAAACAACAGAGTAGTTTGGCTCGGCAGCATGTCAAAGGAGGTGGTTCGGCAATATGACAGCTCGAAGTGACATCACGAGCCAAACAGCTTAGCGACATGATATGCTAAGCATAGCTTGGCAACATGACAACCTAAATTAAACATCGCAAGCCGAAATGGCTCGGTAAAGCATGTGACAAGATGGATCGACAACACGTCAAGGAGTTGGCTAGGAGACACGATAGTCAGTGTTGGCTCGGTAATAAACACCTCGGCATGTGTTGTCCCACATTCGGTAAAATCAAGCAAGATACCGAGCCAAGAAAGCATGCCTTGGTCACACGAAGATAAGTCTTCGGTAACACTATCAGTCTGGCTCGGCATATATCAACGCCCGAATGAGCTTCACTGCAAATTTGGCTCGGTAGCCCAAAGATAGTTGATCTCGATCTCGACTTTTCACCTCGTCACTATTATCAATAATACTACCGAGCTGGGGGCTAACTGTTAGGGTCGTTTTTTACCCCATCAAGATCAACGGTTAAAAGCGCTAAGTATGGGTGTTAGACCTAGCCAAATGGAGAGAAAGCCTAGCCAACTGGAGACAAGCCAAACACGGCTCGGCGACAGAGGCAAGGAGGAGACGAGCCACACACGGCTCGGAGACAGAGGTAAGGATGAGACGAGCTAAACACAGCTCGGCAAAAGAGACAAGCAGTGACGAGCCAACACTTGGCTCGACATCAAGAAGAGAGTGACAAGCCGCAACCCCTGGCTCGGCATCGGGAGGAAATGGTGACGAACCAAACACTTGGTGATGAACAAAACATGTTGGCGAACCAACAAATGGTGACGAGCCAACATGTTGGCAGACCAACATATGGTGACGAGCCAACATATTGGCAAACCAACAAACGGTGACCAGCCAACATATTGGCAAACCAACAAACGGTGACGAGCCAACATGTTGGCAGACCAGCAAATGGTGATGAGCCAACATGTTGGCAAACCAGCAAAAGGTGACGAGCCAACATGTTGGCAGACCAATAAACGGTGACGAACCAACATGTTGGCAAACCAGCAAACGGTGACGAGCCAACATGTTGGCAGACCAACATTCCTATGGCTCGGCGTTAAGGCAAAGAGGTGACGAGCCAACAATGAAACTCCTCTGGCTCGACATCAGAAAGAAGCATCTATGAAATCTAAGGCCGAGGCGACGAACCACTTAGCCGGCTCGGCATCAGAGGGAAGCATCTAGGAGCCAAAAGATCATGGTGGCACGACAAGCAGAACAGGACAAATGAAAAGATAAGAAGGCGACGAGCCTGATCTCGTCTAGTGGCACCCTGACCTGTAACGAAATAGACGGATCGAGTAACCCAAACCAAACCAGAGTCAAGCCTAGTGGACCCGAGCTAGAGGTGATGGGCTCAACGAAACCAATCAGGCTCGACAACATAGTGGCATGATTACCCTCTGAAAAGGGGATCGGCAAGTTTATTTTAGTCCTCTGTTGGGGCTAGATTCCACCTCTCAAAAATCAACGATTAAAGAACGGCTAAGTATGAAAGAGCAGCATTGACCTGGATCTACGCAATGGGATCCCCGATCCTTGGAACGACAGAGTGGATCGGGTGTCACGATACATGGTACGGCAGAGTGGATCGGTATCACAACCAACAGTACGGCAGAGTGGATCGGGTGTCACGACCCACGGTACGACAGAGTGGTTCGGGTGTCGCGAACCCACGGTACGGCAGAGTGGATAAGGTGTCACGACCCATGGTACGACATAGTGGATCGGGTGTCACGACCCACAGTATGGTAGAGTGCATCGGGTGTCACGACCCACGGTACGGCAGAGTGGATCGGGTGTTGTTGGGGTCAATATGCACCCACTTGAAGTTAACAGAAAAATGGATCGGGTGCCACGACCCACTGTGAAGAAGTTGGGTCGTGTACCCCGATCCATGATATAGCAAACGGATCGGGTGTCACGACCCACGGTGAAGAAGCTGGGTCGTGTATCCCGATCCATAATATATCAAATGGATCGGGTGTTACGACTCACGTTGAAGAAGCTGGGTCGTGTACCCCGATCCATAGTACAACAAACGGATCGGATGTCATGACCCACAGTGGAGAAGTTGGGTCGTGTACCCCGATCCATGATATAGCAAACGGTTCGGGTGTAACGATCCACAGTGAAGAAGCTGGGTTGTGTACCCCGATCCGTGGTACAACAAATGGATTGGGTGTCACAACCCACGATGAAGAAGCTGGGTCGTGTACCCCGATCCATGATATAGCAAACGGATTTGGTGTCACGACCCACAATGAAGAAGCTAGGTCGTGTACCCCGATCCATGATATATGAAATGGATCGGGTGTCACGACCCACGATGAAGAAGCTGGGTCATGTAGCCCGATCCATGGTACAGCAAATGGATCGGGTGTCACGACCCACGGTGGAG
The DNA here is from genome assembly GCA_900406555.1 of Pseudoturritis turrita. Classification (NCBI taxonomy): domain Eukaryota; kingdom Viridiplantae; phylum Streptophyta; class Magnoliopsida; order Brassicales; family Brassicaceae; genus Pseudoturritis; species Pseudoturritis turrita. The sequence continues at coordinate 678,681 of OVBL01000732.1, forward strand.
AAGTTGGGTCGTGTACCCCGATCCCTGATATAGCAAATGGATCGGGTGTCACGACCCATAGTGAAGAAGATGGGTAGTATACCCCGATCCCTGGTACAGCAAACGGATCGGGTTTCATGACCCATGATGAAAAGGCCGGGTCTTGTACCCCGATCAATGGTACAGTAAACGGATCGAGTGTCACGATCCATAGTACGATCCATGAACCATGGTGTCACCCGAGCCGTGAACAATGGTGTCACCCGAGCCATGAACGATGGTATCACCCGAGCCGTGAACCATGGTGTCACCCGAGCCATGAACCATGGTGTCACCCGAGCCGTGAACCAATGTGTCACCCGAGCCGTGAACCATGGTGTTACCTGAGCCCTGAACCTTGGTGTCACCCGAGCCGTGAACCATGGTGTCACCCAAGCCATGAACCATGGCGTAGTTCGAACCGTGAACCATGGTGTCACCCGAGCTATTTAGCCACTGCCATCCGAGCCAAAGCCTAAGGATTAGAAATTGGGCCGAACTGAGCAAATGAACGAGTGGGCCGACACAATGAGCCCATGAACAAATCCCATGGCGGTGGCAGGCTTTGCTAAAAGGAAATCTTCCTTATCTCTTTAGATATTGACCTAGCCGACTTAAACTGGTATATATAATCATGTATATCCTCTGAAAAGAGGACCCGCAATTTGACCTAGCAAAAACTCTGTACTTTTGCTCTCATATGAAGCTTTCTAAATGGCTGAATAAAACACCATCTTTGGATCTTTTGTATTCGTGGCTTTTACTCAGAAATTTCATTCCTCTTAACAAACCTTCGATAAATTCAATTGGTGTGGATTTACACTCCCACAATTTGGCACTAGAAGCAGGGGATCGAGAAATTTTCTTACACCAAAAACCACCGCAAAACCGATCCAAAGAAGATGGCCAACGACGGAGACGATAACACTGCCGACACAAGAAACACCGGCATGGAGGACGAGATGAACCATTCCAAGGACGCTGGGGAGACTTCAACAACACTCACGGAGATGAAGATCATGCTGGAGACGCTGCTCAAGAAAGCGGAGGAGCAAGACAAACTCAACAACATGATGACAGGTGAGCTGAAGGCCTTGACAACGGCGAGTCGAACCCGTGGGATAGGCTCAGGTCTGGATCCAACAAGACGAGTCGGGAGGCGCCTCAACCCAACGACCCTAGACTTCTCAACCCCGCCCAACCTGCCAAGAACCCGTGGAAGATTGCCGCCACTCCATCAAAGCTCAATAAACCTAGCTTTCGGGATGCAAGGAGCGGGCCATACACCGATCGAAGAGGAGCCCGCCCCAATCATCAATCTGGAGGAGGAGAATCGAGTGGAGCAAAATGCGGAGAGCCGTGATGACCTCGAACCACAAGCAGTTGGCCAGACCTGAACTGAAAGATGCAAGGCAATCCAGAAAGAGATCAAAAGCTAACCAAAGAGGATGATAATATCCTCTGGGCCGAGCAAGCACGGATCAACGAAGAACGAAGAGTAGGAGTCCGAGCCCAGAAAGAAGAGATGGCTATAATGCGAGCAGATATGGACCGAGCAGCTGCCGTTATAATAGCCATCCGATCCATGATGCACAAAGAAACTAGAAAGGTGTCGGAGATAGATCACGTACTGGAGGAAGCACAGAACACCCCATTCACAACACATATTACTAGCACAAGAATTCCAGACCTTGGAAAGATGAGTCCCGATCTACAAATGAAGACCGACCCAAAAGAGCATCTAACGGCTTTTGCTATAGCCATGGGATGCTCTAACTTCAAAGGAAATGAAAGAGACGCCGGACATTGCCTTCTCTTTGTGGAGCATCCCAAGGGACCGGCGCTCAAGTGGTTTTCCAAGCTCGAGCGGAACTCCATCAACAGCTACAACTAACTGTCTGCGGCATTCTTAAAGCATTACTCCATATTCATGGATCCTGGAACATCTGACGCCGACCCGTGGACCCTAGCTCAATGGCAGAATGAAACACTCTGGAGTTTTATCGGAAGATTCAAAGCCGTCATGTCCAAAGTGGAAGGCCTGAGCGATAAAGTAGCCTTATTGGCCCTGAAACGGGCACTCTGGTTCACCTCTAATTTTCGCAAAGAAATCACGCTGAATGCCCCCACAATGATACATGACGCAATGCATCGAGCTGCATACTTCATCACCGAAAAGGAGAGATGAAGATCCTAACCGAGAAGTATGGGAAGGCAAAAGCAGTGAACCACTCTCCCCAAGTTTCAACCCCTTCTAATGCTAAGAGGAATAGTCAAAGTTCCGGCTATGTGCAGCACGAGGGTGGTTTTCGAGGATCTCATAACTATCAAATCGATGCCCCCGGGTACGGTCGAGGAAGAGGCCGAGGCCACGGAAGAAATTCATGGAGCACTTGGACCAAAGGCGATAGTTCTTACAATGAAACAGCCTATTGCGAGCACCATCACATCTATGGGCATTCCACTGCAAACTGCCGAATTCTAGGTTTGAAACTTGCTAAAAAATTAGCAGCCGGCGAATTTGGAGGGAACATCAACCTTAAAGATTTCAAGATGGATGTGAGCACACATAGACCCGACCTGACGAAGGAAGACCATTCCAAGTGTGATAGACGAGATGACGAAGGGCCACCTCCCGGATCTAGAAATATAATAAGCATGATAATGGGAGGATCTCACTACTACTTGAACACAGTCTCATTAATCAAAGCATTCCAGGGAAGGGCAGACGTCATCATCAACTGGTCCAAACCCTCAAAATTTTCAAATGATGTAATCTCGTTCGAAGAAAGGGAGACGATCAGAATCGACAGACCACATGATGACCCTCTAGTGATTGAATTAATTATCAATGAATGCGATGTAGCACGCATATTGGTAGACACCGAGAGCACTGTGGACGTAATCTTCCTCGAGACTCTTAGAAGAATGAATGTCGACCTGTCCGAAGTGTGATCTACCCCGAAACCATTGATTGGATTTTTCGGAGAAACCACCATAACGACAAGGACAATCAAACTCCCTGTCTAAGCCGGAAAGGTGACAAAAATCATCGAATTCTCTGTAGCCAATCACCCAGCAATCTACAACGTCATTATGGGGACCCCCTGGTTGAATTCCATGCGCGCCGCTGTTTCAACCTAACATCTCTGCCTCAAGTTCCCTACACCAAACGGATTGAAACAAATTCGTTGAAACAAAAAAGAGGCTCGTGTCTGCTTTCTTGCCGCACACAAGCTCAGAAATCCGGTGACTGATCCAGTGGCAAATTCAAAGCGCAAGAAAATAAAGACGGATAGAGAACCGGTGAAAGAGTTTTCCAAACTATTATAGCAATTACAGATTGCGGAGGATCGTGAAGAAGAAGTATCTAAGCCAACTTGTGACCCCGTAGTATCAGTTTGCATCGAGAATGAACATCCGGAGCGATGCGTAGAAATTGGAGCAATATTAGATGAAAAGATCAAAGAAGAACTCGTTGCATTCTTGAGGAAAAATATCAACACTTTCGCATGGGAAGCAGAAGACATGCCTGGCATCGATATCAGCATAACCAGCCATGATCTGAAAGTTGACCCAACGTTCAAACCGGTGAAGCAGAAAAGGAGAAAGCTTGGGCCAGACAGAGCCAAAATAGTCAACGACGAAGTAGAAAGACTCCTGCGTGTCGGATCGATAACTGAGGTAAAGTATCCGGACTGGTCGGCTAACCAAGTGGTGGTCAAGAAGAAGAATGGAAAATGGCATGTATGCATGGACTTCACTGATCTGAATAAAGTTTGTCCAAAAGACAGCTTCCCCCTTCCACACATCGATAGCATAGTCGAAGCAACGAAAGGGAACGCACTCCTATCTTTCATGGATGTCTTATCATGTTACAACCAGATCTTGATGAACTCCGACGATCGTGAGAAGACTGCTTTCATAACAAATCGTTGAATATACTGCCACAAGGTGATGCCATTCGGCCTGAAAAATGCCGGAGCAACGTACCAGCGACAGTTGAACAAGATGTTCGCTGATCAACTCGGAAAAAAATGGAGGTTTATATAGACGATATGCTGGTAAAATCACTAAGAGAGCTGGATCACGTTGCTCATCTTAAGGAATGCTTCTCACAGCTGAACTTTCACAACATGAAGTTAAACCCGACCAAGTGCAGATTTGCGGTCACCTCGGGAGAATTCCTCGGGTACCTAGTGACTCACCGTTGCATTGAGGTAAACCCTAAGCAAATCGACGCGCTCATCCATATGACTTCACCAAAGACAAAAAGGGAAGTACAAAGACTTACCGGGAGGGTTGCTGCAGTTAACAGAGTCATCTCACGATCCACCGACAAATGGCTGCCTTTCTACGATACCTTGTGAGGGAACAAGAAGTTTGAGTGGACGGAAAAGTGCAAGGAAGCTTTTCAACAACTAAAGATTTACATGGCTACCCCTCCAGTCCTCACAAAACCAGAAGCAGGGGAGCCGCTTTTTCTGTACACCGCGGTTTCTACCACAGCAGTAAGCGGTCGAAGACAAGGTACTCGCAGATGGAAAAATTGGCGCTATCCATTGTAATGTCTGCAAGAAAGCTAAGGCCATATTTCCAGTCTTACTCGATCGTCGTCCTGAGTACCTTCCCGATAAGGTTTGTTGTGCACAGCCGAAGTCAGTCAGGAAGGCTAGCAAAATGGGCAATAGAGCTCAGCGAATATGACATTGAATATCGCGGGTGCACATGTGTAAAATCTCATGTCCTAGCCGACTTTCTCATCGAACTCCCTGAGGAGAGCACTGACCACAAAGCACATAACCTGCCTTGGCAGCTTCACGTCGATGGCTCATCCTCCAAAAGCGGCTCAGGAGTAGGGATACGCCTAACCTCTCCAACCGGTGAAATCTTGGAGCAATCATTTCGCTAGGGCTTTCGCATGTCCAATAACGAAGTAGAATACAAAGCCCTCATCGTCGGAATGAAACTCGCCAGTGGCTTAAAGATCGAACGGTTGCGCGCTTTCTGCGATTCCCAGTTGGTCGTAAACCAATTCAGCGGCGAATATGCGGCAAAGGATGATCGAATGGAGGCTTACCTGAAGATCGTCAAAGAACTGGCTTCACAATTCATAGAATTTGTACTGACACGCATCCCGCGAGGAGAAAATACTTCAGCCGACGCACTTGCAGCCATTGCCTCAACTTCCGATCCGGATATAAAGAGAATTATCCCGGTGGAATTCATCCAGCAGGAAGAACTGAAATGCAGGAAGAACTGGCAAACTGACCATCCGCTGAGCCCGATATAGCCCCAATGGAAGAAGGCATTCTCAAAGAATCACCAATCATCGAAAGTAGCGACGACCCTGTCATCGAACCACAACCCGAAGAAGAAGCAAACGAGATCAACGACGAAGCAGAATATGGCTGTGGCAAGGAGTGGCTCGGCGCAATCAGAGATTACATATTCGACGGCTTCTTACCAACCAAAAAGTGGCCAGCTCGTAAGCTTCAAGCTCAGGCAGCTCGTTACGTTTTACTCGATGGAAATGTCTTTAAGTGGATATTCTCAGGACCATTGCTAAACTGCATGGAAGGAAAGGACGCAAGGAAGATTGGAGGAAGTTCACAATGATTCATGTGGCAATCACTCTGGAGGGAGAGCACTTGCAATAAAAGTCAAATGTCACGGTTATTATTGGCCAACGATGATCAAAGATTGCGAGGTGTTTTCAGCCAAATGCGAGAAATGTCAACGCCACGCGCCAATGATTCACCAACAAACGGAAGTGCTCTTATCAATCTCATCACCATATCCATTCATGCGATGGTCCATGGACATCGTCGGGCCGCTGCATCCCTCAAAGCAAAAGCGATTTCTTTTGGTTTTGACAGACTATTTCTCAATATGGGTCAAAGCCGACTCATATGCTAACATTAAAGATGCACAAGTGGAGGTCTTTGTCTGGAAGAACATCATATGTCGATATGGAGTGCCATACGAGATCGTGATGGATAATGGCTCGCAGTTCATCTCAAATAATTTTGAAGGTTTCTGCAAAAAATGGAAAATAAGACTTAGCAAGTCTACTCTAAGATACCCACAAGGGAACGGACAGGCGGAAGCAATCAACAAAAAAATCCTCGACGGCCTGAAGAAGCTTCTTGATGAGAAAAAGGGACGTTGGGCTGAAGAACTGGAAGGAGTACTCTGGTCTCACCGCACCACCCCAAGATGAGCAATGGGGGAAACCCCATTCGCCCTTGTTTATGGAACGGAGTGTATCATCCCACCGGAGATACATTTCTCAGGAATTCGCCGTCGACAACTACCAGAGCAAGAAGGGCTCAACCACCTATTGATCCTTGACGAGTTGGACTTGGTCAACGAAAGACGGGATCAGGTCTTGATCAAGATTCAGAACTACCAGAATACGGCAGCAAAATACTACAACTCCAACGTTCGAGAACGAAGATTCTACAAAGGAGAATTCGTTTTGCGGAAGGTCTTCCAAAACACAGCAGAGACAAATGCCGGAAAGCTGGGCACAAACTGGGAAGGACCTTATAGGATCACAGAGGTAATCAAACCCGGCGTTTACAAACTCACTAGCATGACCAATATTCCTGTTCCAAGATCATGGAACGCAATGCATCTTAAGAAGTACTATCACTAAGTTATTTCATATGAACTACGGGGCGACTTGATCCCCGCAAAGGGTACGTACGCAGTCTGTCTTCGGATGGGTTCAGTTGCCCCCTCCTTCAAAAATAGGGGAGTGGGTACGTATACATATACTCGTATACTCCCATATCTGTAATCGATTCTACAACCTATCAAAGCAAAGCTTTCAAAGATAAGTTTTACTCAACATCCTTCAAGGATCACTAAGTCTTAACAAAACAGACATACTCGAACAAATCAATCTACAATGGGCATCTCGCCACATCTCCATTACTGCAGGCCACAGTAATGAAATCTTGCATCCATCTCGGATCCAAACTATCACATCCGTCTCATGATTAATAGTGCGCTATACAAATATGTTGTTCATTGTCGGAGCGGAAATTTTTATGGTAACATGTCCGTAAACCGAAATGTCCACCCCAAAACTATACAAGCATTTGTTCATTATCGGAGGACTAAGTGCTCATATACCCTTTTCCTTACACAAAAAATCTCCATACCTTTCTTGAGTCTCAATACCTTCTTCTCTTTATTCTAATATTGAATTCCGATTATACCCTTAATGAATATTTTTTTTTTTAAAAAACCAGAAATCCAGATTTTTTTTCTCTCTCTTCTCTCACGTTTTTCTCTTTTTTTTCAACGAAGAACTGGTATAAATGGAACAATTGTTAGCAGTTGTACCAGTTTTACAAATACTACTAGGACAACTGTTAGCAGTTGTACATACGAGTTTTACTAGTTGTACTGGTTTTACTAGGTTTACTAGTTGTACTAGTTGTACTGGCTGTACTAGTTTTACTAGTTGTACTAGTTGTACGGGTTGTACGGGTTGTATGGGTTCTTCTAGTTGTACGGGTTCTTCTTCTTCTTTGTCGGAGAATGATATGAAGCGAGGTCGGTGAGAAGCGAGGTCATTCACCACCGAAGAAAAAGCGAGGCAGCGAAAAAAGATGAAGCGAAGCGGAGAAGATGAAGCTACTTTTTCTTCTTCTTCGGTAGTGAACGGTATTAAGCGAGGCGGAGAGAACGAGACAGAGAAGTGAGGTGGAGAGAGTGAAGCAAGGCGAAGAGAGAAGATTAAGCAAATCAGAGAAGAAGCCAAGCAGAGAAGTTTTTTTTTTCCAGAGAGAGGCGATAAAGAGAGGCGACAGAGAGAAAGAGAGAGGCGACACAGAGAGGCAAAGAGAGAGAGATTTTTTTTTTTTTAAGATTAGGTTTAGTGGCTGAGACTGTAAATATGGTATTTCATTAAGGGCAGGAGAGTAATGAGCCATTTTTTTATTTAAAAAAAAAATAAAAACGAAATGATTTTTTAAAGGAGGGTATTTGAGCTTATTTTGTCTTCAAAGAGGGTATATGAGCCACTGATCCATTATCGGAGCTGATACGTTTACGGTAATGTATCCGTAAACCAAAATGTTCAAACAAAACTATGCAAATTTATGATCAATTTCGGAGCAGGGAAGTTAATCGTAACATAACTGTAAGCCGAATTGATCATCTCAAATACAACTATACGCGACCCTGTTCAGATCCAATCATCTAAAGGGTTATACCTTATCAAGACAATGCAAGCAAAGCATTTGCAAGCAAAGCATTTAAATTTATCACTAAATAGAAGGAGCATACTTGACTTTTCATCATAACATAAGGTGTTCCTTCTAAAAACCGATGTCCTCAGTAAATCGAGCAATAACAAAACAAAAGAAATAGTTCTTAAACGAGACTACAAACGCGGATAAAGCCGTCCAGACATCAACTAAAAAATTTTACACAAAGAAAGAGGGTCATAAATCTCTATCACTTCGGGAGTTATAATCATCTCCCGCTCCGGATCGGTAAAACATTTGATTTGGTCCCCATCTTTGCATTCTTCCAGTATCGCCTCGGGACAATCCCCTTACTCCTTTTCAGAAACAGGATCCGCAACCTTTTTCGGCTCAGTATTCTTCCCGGGAAGCGGTTCGGGGCTCGTCATTGGAAAGGAATTGCCCGAATCAGATGATGCCGGACCTTCTGAAGTTTTCTTCGAACTTAGAACGTCTAAACCTGGAGTTCCTCTGTTTGAACCAACAAAATCTTGAACGCCGACGCTCGCAGCAGCCGTCTCCATGGGTTCATCTATATTAAGCTCCTTCAGGATGTCGGACCGAATGGGAGACAACTTCAAAATCTCACTCGCCTCAGCCACGAGCTTAGAAAAGACCTCGTGGGCTCCATCTAGATCCCCCTTTTGCTAGGCTAGATTCTTCGCCTCGAAGTCAAGTGACGGCGGCTCATCGCTTTGGAGAAACTCAATAAACTAAAGGTTGCCTTCGATATGAGCCAGATCAAGCATATTTTCTTTCGGCTCGCCGACAATCCTGCCTAGAAGCTTCCTGGCTCGGGAGATTTTATCCTCAAACATTGTTGTTATCTCCCGCTTGGCATCAAGAATAGCTTGCTCGACCTTGCTCTCTTGCAATTCGTTCGCCTCTTCCAACTGCCTCATTAAGCTAGCGATGTGGGCGTCCCGCTTTGACCAGTCAGATTCCAACCTCAGGACCGTTCGTCAGCTTCTTTGATATGCTTCTTGTTCCCTTCTGCTTCGGCTTCAAAGGCCTTGATTTTCTTAAGGGTTTTCTCCCGCTCAGAAGCATGACTTGCCTTGACATCCTTGAGCTTCCCTTCCAGCTCAGTGGCTCTTTTCCGGGCATCCTCAACTCTCTCCCTATCTTTGCGGGCGTCAGATTCGTATGCAAGGACCATCCTATTAAGATGGGATATGAACTGTGCAAAAATAAGAAAGGCAATTCAGTGAACGTAATAACAAACAAAAAATGGCTCGGCCAACAATGGTAAAAAACAAATAAGAAAATGCACCTTGACGCTCCGAAGTGACACCTCGTTGTAAGCTTTATCCCTAAGCAAGGTGTCAGGAGGAGGAAGTTGATCACCTGGGCAGGTGATCTTGGAAAAGATGGCTGTGGACGCCGCAACATTGTTATAAGCCCCTTCAGAATTAAAAGGCATGACAGACAATGGAATCGCCTCGATGATAAGTCGAGGAACCTCAGCACGACATCGCCGCTTTGACGCCTCAGCCATTCCTTCACCTCTTTCATCCGTCTGATGTTTTTGGCTCGGCCCTTTCTTTTCCTTGGCTTTCCCTTTACCTTTGTGCAACACCAGCTGCGACTCAACGGGAAGAAGCCCTAACACAACCCCTTCGGGGGTTAAGTTGGGATTTTGTTCGGGGGGATGGATTGAAGAGGTCGGATTGGGGACAACAGTGGCGGAAGTCTGAGGGTTTGGGAGGCGAAGCTGACCTAACGCTTCGGCCTACGATGCCCTCTCTTTGGATTCGGCTTCCGCCTTCGCTTTGGCTGCGGCCCTGTCTCTGAATGTAGGTCTTCCCATAATATCGTCTGAATCGGAAGAAGATGATGAATCAACGGACTGACCTTCAAAAAGGGCTCGGGCTTTTTCCACTTCCCGGAGATTAAAATCCATTGTCCAATTACACTTACGAGCTGAGAGCACTTCGTGAATCGCAGACAGATCCGGTGGCAATGAAAGTTGAAAGTGGCGTGCTGCAAAAGAAGGGAATAACATAAATAAACTAAGACAAAAACAATAAAAAGTAAAGTCGAGTCGTAGCCCAAAAGCAAGCCACGAGTCGACTACCGAGTTCCCCCCAACTCGACTTGACTATGCTAAGACATCTTGATCCCACTGATGCCTCGGAGATGGGAATGAAAATAAGAAATTCTCCCAATTGTCGTCCTTGCTCGGAAATACTTTTATGATCTTCTTCTTGGCTTTACCCGATATGTAGTATTTCAGCTCTCTCTTATTGTGACGCCTAAAATCGAGGAGGTTTCTCAGATGTTCGACCCCAACCTCAACATCGCATTCGTAACTTCTTACGAGAATGCCGACGAGATGCCTGATTCCCCTAGTATTAATCTAGGCAATTGCCAGATTATGCTTCCATAGAAACCGCAAAATCACTTCGGGGACTAGGAGCCACAGCAAGCAACGATAGAAGAAGCTCTCGTAAAAGGTGAAGTGATAGGGGGGTTTGTTGGCTCGGTTGGCCATTGATGGAAGAACAAATTCGATTTCTTCCGAGATGTTGAATCTCTGCCTAAGGGATGACAAAGAATCTGGAGTGAAAAGAGTTGAACCCGGCGGGTCGGGCCTCTTTTTTGCTTTCCTCTTTCTTGGGGCTCGTTGGATAGGTCCAATCAAACGCTCTAACTCCTGTCTTGCCACAACTGGATCGTAGAACCAATCCTCTAGCTCAATTTTTACCGGCTCCTGATCTACTATGTCCGTGAAAGGGTTCGCCGTCTCATCAAATGGAGAATCATGAAGACGGGGGATTTTGAATTCCACAAGAGCCCCGGCATTTCTGTCAGCCCTCGAGGTTTCAGAGAGTACCATTTTCTGCCAAGGACAGAAAGTCCTACCCCCGAACCCTTTGAATCATCTAGATCCTCCGAACTGTTTGCGCCAGATGAATCTTCTCGGCTGCAATTGGGAGCAAGGATTAGATCGGGGGAGAATTGAGGCTCGGGAAATGAAGATTGGTCTGGACTGAAAAATAATCTGGCATATGCATCGGGCGACGCATATACGGATAACTGAGACATCCTTTGCTTGAAAATAGATCGGGGTCTTTTTGGGAGGCAGACAAACAGATCGGGACCTCCAGAAGCTCGGAAGAAAAGATCTAAGTTTTTGGAGATTCAGAAAAAGATCGGGGTTATCAACAGCTTATCAAAATGGATCGAGGTTTTCTAGGAATAAAAAACAAATCAAAATCTTCAAAATATATCTAGAGTTGGATCCAAATCTTCATACAAACCGCCGGAAAACTCAAAGGTAATGGCAAAGCTGATTGAAGACAGATCGGAAAACTCGAACGGCTCGGCGGCAAGGAAGAAATAACGGAGGAACAAGCAAAAATTAACTTAAGCAAAAATGAGAGAGAGAAAGAAGAGAGAGGTTACCTGTTTGAAGAAATGAAGTAGTGAAAGAAAATGGGAAGCATCACGAGTTATATAGGCAAAAGTGACGTCATATACCTCGGGATTCGGCAGAAACGTTTAGACTACCCGATAAAGGTGATAGCTTGCCAAAATCCTCCGAATAGAATCAAGACTCAATGTAACAGTGGTTCGGATTGACAGTGAGAAAATGGTTCGGGATCACAGTGAAAGATGGTTTGGGGAGAGTTAACTTCAGACTGCTCTTAACCTTGACACTTTCAAAATTAAAACTGACGAGCTGGGGCTAACTGTTGGGGTCAATATCCACCCACTTGAACTTAACAGCAAATGGATTGAGTGCCACGACCCACGGTGAAGAAGATGGGTCGTGTACCCCGATCCATGATATAGCAAACGGATCGGGTGTCACGACCCCAGTGAAGAAGCTGGGTCGTGTACCCTGATCCATAATATATCAAACGGATCGGGTGTCACGACCCACGGTGAAGAAGCTGGGTCGTGTACCCCGTTCCAAAGTACAGCAAACGGATTGGATGTCACGACCCACAGTGGAAAAGTTGGGTCTTGTACCCCGATCCATGATATAGCAAACAGATCGGGTGTCACGACCCACAGTGAAGAAGCTGGGTCGTGTACCCCGATCCATGATATATCAAACGGATCGGGTGTCATGACACACGATGAAGAAGCTGGGTTGTGTACCCCCGATCCATGGTACAGCAAACGAATCGGGTGTCACGACCCACGGTGGAGAAGTTGAGCCGTGTACCCCGATCCGTGATATAGCAAACAGATTGGGTATCACGACCCACGATGAAGAGGCCGGGTCGTGTATCCTGATCCATGGTACAGCAAACGGATCGAGTGTCACGACCCATAGTACGATCCATGAACCATGATGTCACCCGAGCCGTGAACCATTGTGTGACCCGAGCCATGAACCATGGTGTCACCCGAGCCGTTAACCATGGTGTCACCCGAGCCGTGAACCATGTGTCACCCGAGCCGTGAACCATGGTGTCACCCGAGCAGTGAACCATGGTGTCACCCGAGCAGTTAACCATGGTGTCACCCGAGCCGTGAACCATGTTGTGACCCGAGCCATGAACCATGGTGTCACCCTAGCCGTGAACCATGGTGTCACCCGAGCCGTGAACCATGGCATCATCCGAACCGTGAACCATGATATCACCCGAGCTATTCAGCCACTGCCATCCGAGCCAAAGTCTAAGGATAAGAAGTTGGGCCGAACTGAGCAAATGAACGAGTGGGCCGAGATAATGAGCCCATAAATCAAAGCCCATGGCGGTGGCAGGCTTTGCTAAAAGGAAATCTTCCTTATCTCTTTAGATATTGACCTAGCCGAGTTAAACTTGTATATATACTCATATATATCTTCTGAAAAGACGACTCGCAATTTGACCTAGCAAAAACTCTGTACTTTGCTCTCATACGAAAGCTTTCTAAATGGCTGAATAAAACACCATCTTTGGATCTTTTGTATTCGTGGCTTGTACTTAGAAATTTCATCCCTCTTAACAAACCTTCGACAAATTCAATTGGTATGGATTTACACTCCCATAGGTGTCACGACCCACGGTACGGCAGAGTGGATCGGGTGTCATGACCCACGGTATGGCAGAGTGGATCGGGTGTCACGACCCACGGTATGGCAGAGTGGATTGGGTGTCACGACCCATGGTACGGCAGAGTAGATCGGGTGTCACGACCCATGGTATGGCAGAGTAGATCGGGTGTCACAACCCGCAGTGAAGCCACCCGAACCATGAACCACGACGCCACCCAAACCATGAACCACGATGCCACCCGAACCATGAACCACGATGCCACCCGAACCATGAACCACGATGCCACCCGAAGCATGAACCACGATTCCACCCGAACCATGAACCACGATGCCACCCGAACAATGAACCACGATGCCACCCGAACCATGAACCACGATGCCACCCGAAACATGAACCACGATGCCACCCCAAACATGAACCACGATGCTACCCGAACCATGAACCACGATGCCACCCGATCCATGAACCACGACGCCACCCGAACCATGATATTTAATGCCACCCGATCCATGAACCACGACGCCACCCGAACCATGATATTTAATGCCACCCGAGCCGAAGGTGATGGTTTCGACAAAACCAAGACATTCCCAAGACAACAAGGAATTCATAACAAGCCCACAAACAGAACTGGAGCAAACCTGGACAAGAAGCCCAGCAGGCCGAGCCGACTTAAGAAAGGAAAAAACCCGAAGAAACAGGAAATCTTCCTTATCTCTTAGGAATAGGTTTGGACGAGTCTGGCTTGTATATATACTCATGTATGCCCTCAGAAAAGGGGATCCGCAATTTGACCTAGCAAAACTTTGTACTTTTACTCTCATACGAAAAGCTTTCGAAAGAGCTCAATAAAATACCATCTTTGGATCTCTGTTTGTGCTTTCGTGGTTTTTACTCAGAAGTTTCAGATCCCTCTAAAAGTCTTGAAAATTTCAATTGGTGTGGATTTACACTAGTACAATTTGGCTCCGTCTGTGGGGACCAGGAATTTTCTTACACCAAAAACCATCAAGAAACCGATCCGAAGGACGATTTGGAGCATAAAAGAGGAGAAAAATCTGATCAAACTTCGGTTTTACAATGCTTAAAAGAGTATTTATACTAAGAAAAATATCTAAGGTAAAACAAGAGGTTAAAGAGTCAAAGTCAACATAAAGTCAACCAAAATATTGTGCAGATTGAGCATCAGATCGATCGATCCATATATGGATCGATCGATCCAAAATTAGCGAGAATATTGTGGATCGATCGATCCAAACAGATCGATCGATCCGGTGATACGTGTCCAGTAAATCGATGATAACTTTCTCCAAATGACTTGAAACCACTTCCATTGGAAAGCTAACTCAATTTCCGATCTCCATACAAAATTTCAGATTAATCCGATCACGGGAAGGCCTTCAACAGATATGATCTTTGAGCCGATTCGGACTTTTTCTGCATGTTTTTGCCCATTTGATCCATTCTTGTAACATCTTTGTGTCTCCTAACTCCCCATTGAATCCACATAGCTCCAATGACTCCAAAACCCCTAAAAAGAGAGAAAATAATGCAATATGTCCAAAATCCTAATCCTAAACTCTAAAATGCTAAACTATGCTAAACTAGCCTAACATGTGCCTAAAGATGCATTTATGATGCAAAATGTGGAATGAATGAGATGAAATCTAAGCCTAAAAATGTGTAAAATATGGTGTCATCAACTCCCCCAGACTTGCCTTTTGCTTGCCCTCAAGCAAACAAACCGCAAACACAAAGGAAGAAGTTTGAAGGGAGAACTCAAAACCATAAGGTTCTTTTCCAAAGCACACAATGTCAATACAAGATAATACAAATCAATGCTACTAATAAACCATCTACTCAATCAAGCTTCCAATACTCATCGCAACTCTAATCTTTTTCCTTAAGAATCAATGCCAAGTGATTAAAAGTCTCATATCCACCAACTCCCTACATTCATTAAGTTCTTTCAAGCGTGTAGTCTCACAAATGGGGATTCAACCTAGACCAATCGGCATGGTAAGAGAACACGGTCAATGTGAAGTGAAAAGTGGTTCAAAACATTTAGTGACTTCTCTCAAACATAAGGCACAAGTCATTACACAAAAGCAATGGAGAAGGGAAATAATTTATGCATACAAGATGCTTTCTTCCATTTTCCTACCCAATCCCATATCCTTGTAACAAACTCAACCTTGCTAGATACTTCTCTTGATATCATTAAAGTCACTTTTATTTCTCAACACCAAACACTTCAACCCCTTTTTTTTTATTGGATTGATCCTAGGGAGTTCTTCTTACACTCAAACATCTACTCTCGCTTCATACTTGTTTTACTCCTTTTTATTTTCCTTTTTTCTTTCCTAGGAGTTCCTTACTTAGAAATTTTAAAACTCAAGAGTAGTGTTTTCTTATTATTTTCACTTCCTAGACAACCATCTCTTTCTTATTCTCAAACCACTTTGGTTTCACTCTTTTCATTTCCTTTTTTTCCTTAACCATTTTTTTTTCTTTTCCTCTTTTCAACTCTCTTCTTTTCAACAAATCTCACACCTTTATAAACCCAACAACCATTCCAAAATCTCTCTTAAGACTCAATAAAACGTCAAGACTCTCTCAAACCCACATAGACTAGCCAATGAGACTACTCCTAATGGAAGACAAGAAACTTGTCGTTTCCATCTCAAAAGATTTTATGCATGAAGTGCAAATAGAAGAGGCCTCACTCAACAAATTAATGAAGGCTTCAAAAAAAAAAATTAAGGTTTGGGGTTTTTAAGGTGTGGTACCATCCTCATTCAAAAGATATATTTGAATTGGGATTGGCCATTCAAAACCATTGAAGAGTGGTAAAAAGAGATAAAAATGGTTGAATGTGTATAAGTGAACCATGGTTAAGGTTTAAAACCCATAAGTGAGAGAATTAAATTCAATTTAGGTCAAATAAAATGGAGTTGGTTTCAATTCAAGCAAAGAATCAACAAAACTTAGAGAATCTAGAGTGGAGAGATCAAAGATATGTAGAAGCAAGATTTTCGCGGTTCATCAAGCAAGAGAGAAGCATTATCAAGATATTTACAAGGTGTGCTATGTACTAAAAATCTATTCAAGGCATTCTTATCATTGTTCTCCAAATGCAATCCTAAAATGCTTTTAGACTCGATCCTATATGAAAAGAAAACGAAATAATGCAAATACTATGTGAAACTACATGCATTTTTTTGAATTTTTGAAATTTTTCGACTTTTGTGTTGTTTTTTTTTTTAAGGTATATACAATGCAAATGAATGAATGCAAGACTCAAAGTGAAAGAAAAACAAAACAACTAAAATATGCATTAGCAACCAATGTCTCTCCCCCGGACTTAATTCTCACCGTCTCGGTGAGAAAGTAAAATCAAAGAGAAAGCCATGATTCAAGAGAATGAAAAATAAGGGAATAAAAATGGTATGTACAAAGGAGAAATGGTGGTACCTTGGAGTTAGGATTCATTGGGCTTTGTCCTCTTTATTCAAGCTTGTTTTTTGTCACTAGCTTGACAATGATAGGCTTGGGAGAGTTCCCAAGGGCGCGTTTAATGTCGCTAGCTTGACGGAGTTTCTACAACTCAAATACACAAAAACAAAACCAGAGAAAATTAAAAATAACAAGAAATAAAAATATGTACAAGAGATACCTTTGGGAATGCCTCCCAAGAGCGCTTGCTTTACGTCCCTAGCTTGACGGTGAAGGAGATTTAGGTATTAGAAGGATCCGAAAGAGGAATTTCGATGGTTTCCTCAATCGGGACATCAGCGAGATAGGTCTTGCATCTTTGTCCGTTCACGGTAAACTCTCCCCCGAACTTGTTGATCAACAAGAGTGCACCATAGGGCTGGACTTCCTTGATTTGAAATGGACCCGACCATTTAGACTTGAGTTTACCCGGAAACAACGTCAAGCGTGAATTAAAGAGCAACACTTGATCACCCGCCTTGAAGTCTCTTTTCAAGATCTTCTTGTCGTGAAAGGCCTTGGTTTTCTCCTTGTAGATTCGAGAATTCTCATAGGCATCTTGGCGTATCTCCTCAAGCTCTTCCAATTGAATCAACCTTTTCTCGGAAGCCGTTTTCAAGTCAAAATTTAAGAACTTAGTAGCCCACAAAGCCTTGTACTCAAGCTCCACCGGTAAGTGACAAGATTTGCCATAGAGAAGATTGAATGGCGTTGTCCCAGTGGGAGTCTTGTACGCGGTGCGGTATGCCCACAATGCATTATCCAATTTTTTCGCCCAATCTTTTCTTGTCTTTCCAACCATCTTCTCTAAAATGGCCTTGATTTGTCGATTGGAAACCTCAACTTGACCCGACGTTTGTGGATGGTAAGGCGATGCCACTTTGTGCTTGAAACCATGCTTTCTCAAAAGGCTCTCAAAAACTTGTTAATAAAGTGGCTACCACCATCACTTATCACAACTCGTGGAACACCAAATCTTGGGAAAATGATAGTCTTGAACAACTTAAGAACAACGTTGGCATCATTGGTAGGGCTAGCAATGGCTTCCACCCATTTTGAGACGTAGTCCACCGCCACTAAAATATATTGGTTCCCATAAGAGGATGGAAACGGTCCCATGAAGTCAATCCCCCATACATCAAAGATTTCCACTTCTAGAATCGGGTTGAGAGGCATCTCATTTCTTCTACTTATGCTTCCTTTTCGTTGGCAAGCGTCACACCGTGTAACAAACTCATTGGAGTCCTTGAACATTGTAGGCCACCAAAATCCCGCTTGAAGAACCTTTGAAACCATCTTGAATGTAGCGAAATGACCTCCATAATTTGAACCATGGCAATGAAACAATACACCGGGTACTTCCTCCTCCGGGATGCATCTCCTATAAATTCTATCCTTGCATTGCCTATAGAGATAAGGCTCATCCCAAAAGAAATGTGTGACATCCTTGTAGAACTTCTGCTTTTGGTACCCAAGAAGATTTGGTGGTTCTTTTCCACAAGCTAAGTAGTTTACCAAATCAGCATACCAAGGCTCTTTCACCTCTATAGCCTCAACTGCTAAAATCTCATCTAGCATCAAGTTCTCCTTGTGTAGAGCTCGGATAACATTCACATGTTCTTCGGGTAAGGAGTCATCAATGGGTACTTCATCTTCAATTCGCATCCTTGAGAGGTGATCCGCCACTCCATTCTCAATGCCTTTCTGATCAACTATCTCCATGTCGAACTCTTGTAGTAAGAGGATCCATCTCAAGAGGCGTGGTTTGGCATCCTTCTTCGACATGAGATATCTCAAAGCCGCGTGATCAGTGTGCACTATGACTTTAGAGCCCACCAAATAGGATCGAAATTTTTCAAAAGCATACACAATCGCTAGGAGCTCTTTCTCCGTTGTTGCATACTTCATTTGGGCATCATCCAAAGTTCGACTAGCATAGTAAATCACGTGGAGCTTCTTGTCTTTCTTTTGCCCCAAAACTGCTCCAACCGCGTAGTCACTAGCATCACACATCATCTCAAAGGGATAGTCTCAATCCGGTGGTTGAACAACGGGTGCACTAACCAAAGCCTCTTTCAACTTCAAGAACGCTTCATGACATTCTTGATCAAAAACAAAGGCTATCTCTTTGCACAAAAGCCTTGTCAATGGTCTAGCAATTTTGGAGAAATTCTTGATGAACCTCCTATAGAACCCGGCATGACCCAAGAAGCTTCTTATACCCTTTACCGATGTAGGTGGTTGCAAGTTCACCATCACTTCGATCTTGGCTTTATCGACCTCAATACCCTTCTTTGAAATTTTGTTCCCAAGCACAATACCATCTTGAACCATGAAGTGGCACTTCTCCCAATTGAGTACAAGGTTGGTGTCTTCGCATCTTTGTAGAACCCTACACAAATTCAAAAGACAAGAGGCAAACGAACCACCATACACGGAAAAATCATCCATAAACACTTCCATTATATCCTCCGCGTAATCCGAGAAGATCGACATCATACACCTTTGAAAAGTCGCAGGTGCATTACACAAGCCAAATGGCATCCTTCGATATGCAAAGGTACCATAAGGACAAGTGAAAGTCGTCTTTTCTTGATCTTGAGGATGTATTGGGATTTGAAAGAATCCCGAATAACCATCAACAAAGCAATAGTAGGAATGGTTAGTCAATCTCTCAAGCATTTGATCAATAAAAGGCAATGGAAAATGATCTTTTCGAGTAGAAACATTCAATTTTCGATAGTCAATGCACATTCTATGGCCGGTTGTTGTTCTAGTTGGAATCATTTCATTTTTCTCATTCCTAACAACGGTTACTCTACCTTTCTTTGGAACTACATGAACCGGAGAAACCCATGGGCTATCCGAAATAGCATAGATTATCCCCGCCTTGAGTAGTTTCAAAACTTCTTTCTTGACTACTTTCAAATTCTGGTTAGGACTTCTTTGATTCTCAATTTATGATTTAGATTCATCTTCAAGATAGATTCTATGCATGCACAAAGATGGAGCAATGGCTTTCCTATACTTTCTAAGTTCTTTCAAAAGCATGGAAGTTTCTTCATCGGTTAATTGATCATTGATTATCATGGGATAGGTAGAATTGGGTCCAAGAAATGCGTACCTTAGCCCAAGTGGTAGAGTTTTGAGTTCCAATTGAGGCGCTTTGAGTTCACTCCACATGTATTCCTCGCTAGACTTACCATTGCTAGCATCTTCTTTAATCTCCTTGCTCTCTTTATCATCAATCAACTCCAAGAAGCAAGTGTTCTCCTCCAAAGGCTTGTGGTAGTCTAGAAGTCGTTCATACCCAATAGCATCTTCATTAATGATTCCACACTCCTTACTATCCATGGTAAGAGCAACTCCCAAAGGGTCTTCCATACTCAACTCTTCAAGATACTCATCCGCCATCTCGTCCAAAAGCTCGATATAGAAGATTTTTCCTTTGATGGTGGGTTTCTTTGCCATCTTCTCTACGTTGAATGTCAATACGAATTGTCCCAATTGGAGGTTAATCAACCCCTTTTTCACATCAATGATTGCACCGGCGGTAGCCAAGAAAGGCCTCCCTAGAATGATGGGATCGGTTGGTTCTTCATCCATTTCAAGCACAACAAAGTCCGTGGGGACAATGAAATTTCCCACCTTAAGTGGCACGTCCTCAATCACACCAATTGGAAAACGAAGAGATCTATCCGCTAGGACCAAGGTGATCCTTGTATTCTTGTAGTTCGTGAATCCCAACCTCTTTGAAACCGTGAGAGGCATTAAACTCACACTTGCACCAAGATCCACCAAGCACCTTGGGAAAATCAATGGACCTAAGGAGCACGGCAAGGTGAAACTCCCGGGGTCTTCAAGCTTTTTGCATGCGTTTCCTTGGATAATATCACTACACTCGTGGTTTACCGCAACCATGGCATGTTCAAGCAACTTTCTCTTAGCAACCGTGTCCTTGAAAAGCTTGGCATAAACCGGACAATCTATCATCAAGTCTATGATTGGGGTAGTTACCATAACCGGTCCCATTAGCTCTTGGAACTTGTCGAGTTTCTTATCAAGGATCTTCCTCTTGAATCTTCCTGGAAATGGAAGTTTTGGTTCATAGGGTGGAGGTACAAATGGAGTCTTCTTTTTGAAAATCTCCTTAGACTTCCCTTGTGGCTCTTTTTCTTCATCAATGAGAATGGATTCACTAGGAGTTACCTTTTCTACATCTTCCTTCTCAATACCAACTTCCATTTCTTGGTTCTTTTCAAGCCCATCAACCTCTTTCTTCTTGGGAAGGGGTGGTCTTGTATCAACTTCCTTACCACTCCTTAGCATTAGAGCTCCACAAAACTCCCTTGGGTTTGCTTCAGGTTTACCCGGTAGTGTTCCAACGGGTCTCTTTGAAGTTGAAGCAACTTGAACTGTTTGATTGTCCAAGATTTTCATGTGAGTAGAAAGATGCTCAAACTTTGCGTTTAGGTCATTGTAAGCACTATCCACTTTGTTGTGGATCTCCGTCATCCTCTTGCTCAACTCAATAGCTCATTTCCCTTGTCCTTCTAGGATTTGCTTAAGAAGGAGCTTTGTCTCAACATCTTTTGTTTGTGGTGAGGACAAACTACCTTGTCCTTGGTAGTTTTGATTTCCTTGTGGTTGGAAACCTTGTTGTTGGGGAATAAAAGGGGCTCTTGGTTGAAAATTCCCTTGTTGTTGGAATTGGAGTCTCACGAAGCCTTGTTGTGGGATAAAGCCTTGTTGCTTGTGTTGAGGATATATTTGATCTTGAGGATTCTCGACATTGGTGCTTCTATAGGAGAGATTTGGGTGGTTCCTATAGTTGGGGTTGAAACCCCTTCGTTGGTTGTTGTATCCTCTTTGCATGTAGCTAACCTCCTCTTGCCCTTCTTGGAAAGCCTCTACACCTTCGTCTTGATTCCCGTCAAACTCCCCAACATAATTCATGGCCTTTTGGGTTGACTTGATGAACTTGTCCAACTTGTCGTTCATCTCCTTGAATCTCACATCATCATTTTTAGGTTCTCTTAAGGTTCGGTCATACTCACGTCCATAGCTTTGGTCGCTTTGCGCTAGGTTCTTTACCAATTGTTCCCCTTGCTCTATAGTCAAGCTTGCTAAGTCCCCATTACTCGCGGTGTTCAATGCGATGTAGTACTTTTCATGAACTCCCCGGTGGAATATCCCTAAGAGAGCTTCCTTAGACACCCCATGGTGAGGGCAAGACCTTGTGTATCCTTTTAGACGCTCCCAAGCCTCATACAATGACTCGTTTCCCCCTTGCTTGAAAGTTGAAATGTCATTCCGAATCTTAGCCGTCCGTTGGTTCGAGAAAAACTTAGAGAGAAACCGCTTCTTGCATTCTTCCCATGTGGTGATTGAAGTTGTGACAACACTCTTTCCCCATTGGGAGGCTTTATCTCCCAGAGAGAAAGGAAAAAGAGTCAATTTGATTACGTCCTCGGGGACTCCGTTCATCTTCACCGTAGCGCAAAGGCGCTCAAAGTTGTCCACATGCTCGATTGGGTGCTCCATGGGCAAACCGAAGAAGCGATTGTTTTGCACCATATTGATCAAGCTTGACTTGATCTCCCAATTATTGTTTCCGCATGGTGGAGCTCTAATCCCCATCCTTTCTCCATTAGTAATGGGTTCATCAAAGTCACCAATTCTCCTTGCTTCTCTAGCCGTTTCTCTTTCCAAACGTCGAATGTCAACAATGAGTGGTTGAAGATTTGTCGGCCCCTTACTCCTTGTGTTCATACACCTTTGGAACAAATGAGAAACAAGTGAGAAAAATTAGTAACAAATGGAAAACAAAAACTTAGTCTCAATCGAAGACCAAATCCTAATGGCTATTGCACAATCTCCCCGGCAACGGCGCCAAATTTGATGTGTGTCAAATTGTATTTGTACCTAGACTTAGCTAACAACACACTCTAGTTGTTGTAGCATAGCATAGGGTCGAACCAAGGAGATTGGAATAACTACACTAAGAATCCAAGTGTTCGAATAAGCTAAGCAATTCGAAGTTGTGTTTTGAATTTTAAAAGTCCTAACTCCAAAACTAAGTGAAACAAATGAAATTATTATGCAAATGGAAAGCAAACCAAACCAAACAAGTACACAAACACTAATGAAGATCAAAGCAAAATAATTTGAGCATAAACAAAATCAAAATGCAAAAGTCAATAAGAAGTCAACAAACAAGAACTTGATCAAATATGGAAAACATGGGCTTTGGGCAAAGCATTTGACTTGGGATGATCAATGACTAACTAATGATGCTAGGACTAACAATTCAAACTCAATTCTATGACATGAATCACACAAATAGACTAATCCACTCCCATGACACTAATCCATTTATTGACCATTCAATTAGGCTAATTTTCCAATTGCAATCAAATGATCAATAATCATTAGACATAAGTTCATAAAGCCACTAATCACCTTAAGCATCAATTCCCATTGGTTAAGAATGAAAAGCAAGGTTAGGATTTTCTAGACATTTCATCGAACACCTTCCGGGCATGAAATGTCCATGTTCTAGATTTTGATTGATCATGTCAAAACTAGCATTAAGAACACCCTAAACTTTAGAAATCATAAGAATCTAAGCATAGACATCAATAATCATCCATCAAGCATCCCTAATCTACTAAGCCCAAAAACCCATAGAAAGACTACTCACTAATCATCATGCAAAACACAAAGATAAACATGGATAAAGACATAAGCATAAAGATGAGGTTAAAGATTAAGAAAACTTCACTAGAAATGGTAATATGACAAAATCCAAGCCAAGATCATAAGAAAAGAGTTTGGAGCATAAAAGAGGAGAAAAATCTGATCAAACTTCGGTTTTACAATGCTTAAGAGAGTATTTATACTAAGAAAAATATCTAGGTAAAACAAGAGGTTAAAGAGTCAAAGTCAACATAAAGTCAACCAAAAAATTGTGCAGATTGAGCATCAGATCGATCGATCCATATATGGATCGATTGATCCAAAATTAGCGAGAATATTGTGGATCGATCGATCCAAACAGATCGATCGATCCGGTGATACGTGTCCAGTAAATCGATGATAACTTTCTCGATATGGCTCTGAATGACTTGAAACCACTTTAATTGGAAAGCTAACTCAATTTAATATCTCCACACAAAATGTCAGATTAATCCGATCAGGGAAGGCCTTCAACAGAGATGATCTTTGAGCCGATTCGGACTTTTTCTGCATGTTTTTGCCCATTTGATCCATTCTTGTAACATCTTTGTGTCTCCTAACTCCCCATTGCATCCACATAGCTCCAATGACTCCAAAACACCTAAAAAGAGAGAAAACAATGCAATATGTCCAAAATCCTAATCCTAAACTCTAAAATGCTAAACTATGCTAAACTAGCCTAACATGTGCCTAAAGATGCATTTATGATGCAAAATGTGGAATGAATGAGATGAAATCTAAGCCTAAAAATGTGTAAAATATGGTGTCATCAATGGCCAACGACGAAGATGATAACGCTGCTGACACCAGGAATGCCGGTGTGGAGGATCAGACTAACCAACCCGAAAATGTCGGGGATACTTCGACAACACTCACGGAGATGAAGGCCATGCTAGAAACACTGCTCAAGAAGGCGGAGGAGCAAGACAAGCTGAACAGCACAATGACGGGCGAGCTAAAGGCCTTGGCAACGACGAGTCAAACCCGAGGGGTGAGGTCAGATCTGGACCCAGCAAGACGAATCGGAAGATGCCTCAACCCAACGGCCCTAGATTTCACAATCCCGCTCAACCCGCCGAGAACCCGTGGTAGATTACCACCCCTCTATCAAAGCTTAGCAAAACTGGCTTTCGGAATGCACGGAGCAGGCAACACACCAACGGAGGAGGAGCCGGCCCCAATCATCAATCTGGAAGAAGAGACTAAAGTGGAGAGCAACACGGAGAGCCATAATGCCCCGAACTCCTAGCAGCTGGCTAAACCCGAACCGAACGATGCGAGGCGATCCCAGAAGGAGATCAAGAGATATCCCAGGAAGAAGGAGATGGCCGCAATGTGTGCAGATATGGACCCAGCAGCCGCCGACATAAAGGCGGTGCGGTCCATGAAACACAAGGCGACAAGCAAGGTGCCCAAAATAGAGCGCATTTTGGAGGAAGCACGGAACAATCCATTTACGGTACGGATCACCAGTGGGAGAATTCCCAATCCAGGGAAGATGAAGGTGCCGATCTACGAAGGAAAAACCAACCCAAAGGAGCATCAACGGCTTTCGCTATAGCCATGGGTCGCTCAAACTTCAAAGAAAGCGACAGAGATGTCGGGCAATGCCTCCTCTTCGTAGAATACCTCAAGGGCCCAGCTCTCCAATGGTTTTCCAGGCTCTAGATAAACTTCATCGATAACTACAATCAACTGTCCCCAGTGTTCTTGAAACATTACTCCATATTCATGGATCCTGGAACTTCAGATGCTGATCTGTGGATCCTTGCCCAAGGGCAGAATGAAACCTTCCGAAGCTTCGTTGGAAGATTCAAAGCCATCATGTCCAAAGTAGAAGGCTTAAGCGACAAGGCGGCCCTGCTGGCCTTAAGACGAACACTTTGGTTTAACTCTGGCTTCGGCAAAGAGATTGCACTGAACGCGCCCACAACAATACAAGGCGCAATGCATCGAGCTACAGATTTCATAACCGAAGAAGAGGAGATGAAGATCCTCATTGAAAAGTATGGAAAAGCAAGACCACCGAGCCACCCTCCCCATGCTTCGAATTCTTCAAACAGCAAGAGAAACAACCAAGGTTCCGGTTACGTCCAACACAAGGGAGGCTTTCGAGCAGTTCACAACTATCAAATTGATGCCCCTGGGTACAGACGAGGAAGAGACCGAGGCCGCGGGAGGAATTCGTGGAGCACATGGACCAAAAGCGACAATTCCTATGACGAAACGGCTTGTTGCGAGCACCATCACATCTATGGGCATTCCACTGCAAACTACCGCATCCTTGGCCTGAAACTCGCCAAAAAGTGAGCAGCTGGCGAACTCGGAGGAAACATCAGCCTTAAGGATTTTGAGACAGACGCGAACACATACAAACCAACCAGAAAAAGGAAAATCAGTCCAAGCGTGATAGACGGGATGACGAGGTGCCACCCTCCGGATCGAGAAGAAGAATAAGCATGAGAATGGGAGGATCTCACTATTGCTTGGACACCGTCTCGTCGATCAAAGCATTCCATCGAAGGGCGGACGTCAGCATTAACTTGTCCAAACCCTCAAAATTTCTGAACGACGTAATCTCATTCGAAGAAAGGGAGACGATCAGAATTGACAGACCGCATGATGACCCTCTCGTAGTCAAATTGATCATCAATGATTACGATGTAGCTCGCTTGTTGGTAGACACCGGCAGCATGGTGGACATAATCTTTCTCGAGATGCTCAAAAGAATGAATGTCGACCTATCCGAAGTGATATCAAACTTCCTGTCCGAGCTGGCAAGGTGACAAAAATCGTCGAATTCTCCGTAGCTGATCACCCAGCGATCTACAACGTCATTATCGGGACACCCAGGTTAAATTCTATGTGTGCCGCGGTTTCAATATATCACCTTTGCCTGAAGTTCCCTACCCCAAATGGAGTAAAAACAATTCGTGGAAACCAAAAAGAGTCTCGCGTCTGCTTTCTCGCTGCACATGAGCTCAAAAATCCGGTGACAGATCCAGTGTCAAGTTCAAAGCGCAAGAAAATGAAGACTGACAGAGAGCTGGTCAAAGAGCTATCCAAATTTTTATAGCAATTATACATTGTGGAGGATCGCGAAAAGAAGTAATTAAGCCAATATGAGATCCCGTAGTATCAGTCTGCATCGACTATGAACATCCGTAGCGATGCGTGGAGATTGGAGCGATGCTCGATGGAAAAATCAAGGAAGAGCTTGTATCTTTCTTGAAAAAGAATGTGAACACTTTTGCATGGCAGAAGAGGACATGCGCGGCATCGATGTTGCCATAACAAGCCACGAACGGAACATTGACCCAACGTTCAAACCAGTGAAGAAGAAACGACGAAAGCTCGGGCCAGACAGAGCCAAAGCGGTCAATGATGAAGTAGACAGACTCCTGCGCGTTGGTTCAATAACTGAGGTGAAGTATCCAGACTGGTTAGCTAACCCGATGGTGGTCAAAAAGAAGAATGGAAAATGGCGCATATGCGTGGATTTCACAGATCTAAACAAAGCTTGTCCGGAAGATAGTTTCCCCTTTCCACACATCGATCGCCTAGTCGAAGTAACAGCAGAGAACGCACTCCTCTCATTTATGGATGCTTTCTAGGGTTACAACTAGATCCTGATGAACCCTGACGATCGGGAGAAAACAACTTTTATAACGGATCGTGGAATATATTGCTACAAGGTGATGCTGTTCGGACTGAAAAACGCCGGGGCAACGTATCAGCGGCTGCTGAACAAGATGTTCGCTGATCAACTTGGAAATACAATGGAGGTTTACATAGATGATATGCTGGTAAAATCACTAAGAGAGCAGGATCACGTAGCTCATCTCGAGGAATGCTTCTCATAGCCGAACTTTCACAACATGAAGTTAAATCCAACCAAGTGCAGATTCGTGGTCACGTTAGAAGAATTCCTCGGATACTTAGTCATTCACCGTGGTATCGAAGGAAATCCTAAGAAAATCGATGCGCTCATCCTTATGATGTCTCTAAAGACGAAAAGGGCAGTGCAAAGACTTACCGGGAGGGTACCTGCGCTTAACAGATTCATCTCATGATCCACGGATAAATGTCTGCCTTTCTCTAATACGTTGTGAGGAAACAAGAAGTTTGAATGGACTGACAAATGCGAAGAGGCTTTTCAACAACTGAAGACTTACCTGGCTACCCCTCAAGTTCTCGCAAAACCAGTGCCAGGAGAGCCACTTTTTCTGTACACTGCGATCTCCGCCACGTCAGTAAGCGGCGTGTTGATTCGAGATGAGCGCGGCGAACAGAAGCCAATCTTTTACGTTAGCAAAACCCTTACAGACGCCGAGACAAGGTACCCGCAGATGGAAAAGTTGGCATTATCCGTCATAATGTCTGCGAGAAAACTGAGGCATACTTCCAGTCATAGTCAATCGTGGTCCTGAGTACATTCCCGATAAGGTCCGTTCTGCACAGCCCAAGTCAATCAGGTTGGCTGGCAAAATGGGCAATCAAGCTGAGTGAATACGACATCGAGTATCGCGGGCGCACATGTGCAAAATATCAAGTCCTAGCCGATTTTCTTATCGAACTCCTTGAGGAGAGCACTGACCACGAAGCACCGAACCCGCCCTGGCAGCTTTACGTCGACGGTTCATCCTCCAAAAGTTGCTCAGGAGTGAGGATACGCCTAACCTCTCCAACCGGCGAAATTCTGGAGCAATCATTTCGCTTTGGCTTTCGTGCATCCAATAATGAAGCAGAATACGAAGCCCTCATCGCCGAGATGAAACTCACTGGTGGCCTAAGATCGAATGGCTGGGCGCTTTCTACGATTCGCAGTTGGTCACAAATTAATTCAGCGGTGAATATGCAGCAAATGATGACAGAATGAAGGCTTACCTGAAGATCGTCAAGAAATTGGCTTCGCGGTTCACATAATTCATACTAACACGCATCCCGCAATGAGAAAATACATCGACCGACATGCTTGCAGCCCTTGCATCGACATCCGATCCATATGTAAAGAGAATTATCCTAGTAGAATTCATCCAGCACCCAAGAATCAACTTTTTTGACACGGTGAACGCCATAACTCGTTCGAAAGCAGCTAAGCAAGCAGGAGCAGTCACAATCGGGTAAGAAGAGACAGCTGAAATACAGGAAAAACCGGCAAACCAACCATCCACCAAGCTCGATAGTGCTCTAATGGAAGAGGACATCCTCGAAGGGTCGCCAATCATCGAAAGCAACGACGACCCTGTCATTGAACCACAACTCAATGAGGAAGCAGGCGATATCGACAATGAAGCAGAATACGGTGGGTCTTATGAACAGAAAACTGGGCTACTCGTATGCTTCGAGCCCAGGCGGCTCGGTACGTTTTACTCGATGAAAATTTCTTTAAATGGAGATTCTCAGGACCATTGTTAAGTTGCGTAGAAGGAAAGGACACCAGGAAGATCATGGAGGAAGTTCACAACGGTTCGTGTGGCAATCACACAGGAGGAAGAGCACTAGCAATAAAAGTTAAACGTCACGATTATTATTGGCCAACAACGATCAAAGATTGCAAGGAGTTTTCGGCCAAATGCAAAAAATGTCAACGCTACGTGTTGGGGTCAATATTCACCCACTTGAAGTTAACAGTTGAAGAAGTACAAAGGAATCGGGTGTCACAACCCACGGTGAAGTTTGGGTCGTGTACCCTAACCCATGACAAGATAAACGGATTGGGTGTCACGACCCATAGTAAAGGTTGGGTCATGTACCCCGATCCATGGCAAGACAAACGGATCAGGTGTCACGACCCATAGTGAAGGTTGGGTCATGTACCCCGATCCATGGCAAGACAAACGGATCGGGTGTCACGACCCACAGTGAAGTTTGGGTCATGTACCCCGATCCATGACAAGAAAAATGGATCGGGTGGCACGACCTACAGTGAAGTTTGGGTCATGTACCCCGATCCATGACAAGACAAATGGATCGGGTGTCACGACCCACAGTGAAGGTTGGATCGTGTACCCCGATCCATGACAAGACAAACGGATCGGGTGTCACGACCCACAGTGGAGGTTGGATCGTGTACCCGATCGATGACAAGATAAATGGATCGGGTGTCACAACCCACGGTAAAGGTTGGGCCGTATATCCCGATCCCTGACGAGACAAATGGATCGGGTGTCATGACCCATGGTGAAGTTTGGGTCGTGTACCCCGATCCATGACAAGACGAACAGATCAAGGGCAAAGCAAAATGGATCGGGCTCAAGGCAGGAGGATCGGGATTGTCGATTGTCGCCACCCGAGCCATTGGGAAGGTGCGACCCTAGCCATTTGGAAGGTATCACCCGAACCATTTGGAAGGTATCACCCGAACCATTTGGAAGGTATCACCCGAGCCATTTGGAAGGTGCCACCCGAGCCATTTGGAAGATGTCACCCGAGCCGCTCAGTCAGTGGAGCCAGAACCAAAGCTTAAAGACAGGGAGTTGGGCCGAACTGAGCAAATGAACGTATGGACCGAGGCAACAAGGCCACGACAAGATTAAAGCCCATGAATCAAAGCCCATGGCGGTGGCAGATTTTGTTAAAAGGAAATCCCAAGGAATTAGGAAATTGGCCTTATCTCTTGAGGAATTGACCTAGCCGACTCAAACTTGTATATATACCCATGTATACCTTCTAAGAAGGGGATCCCGCAATTAACCTAGCAAAATTATGTACTTTTTCTCTCAACGAACAGCTTTCTAAAACAGCTGAATAAAACATAATCTTTAGACCTCTTTGTGTTTTTGGGTGGTTTTTACTCAGAAGTTTCAAATTTCCCTAAAAGACGTGACGAATTTAATTAGCGTGGATTCATACTCCCACAATTTGGTGCTAGAAGGAGGGGCATTGAAATTTTCTTACACCGAAGAACCACCACAAAACCGACCCGAAGACGATGACCAACGATGGAGACGATAGCGCTGCTGACACCAGAAACGCCGGCGTGGAAGATCAGATGAACCAGTCCAAGGACGCTGGGGAGACTTCGACGACGCTCACGGAGATGAAAGCCATGCTGGAGACACTGCTTAAGAAGGCGGAGGAGCAAGAAAAACTCAACAACAGAATGATGGGCGAGCTGAAGGCCCTGGCAACGGCGAGTCGGACCTGAGGCGTGGGATCAGGTCTGGATCCGGCAGGATGAATCGGAAGGCGCCTTAACCCAACAGCCCTGGATTTCTCAACCCCGCTCAACCCACCACGAACCCGTGGAAGATTGCAGCCACTCCATCAAAGCTCAGCAAACCTAGCTTCTGGAATACAAGGAGCAAACGACGCGCCGATCGCAGAGTAGCCTGCCCCAATCATAAATCTGGAGGAGGAGAATCGAATGGAGCAAAACGTGGAGAGCCGCGGGAACCCCGAACCCTTAGCAGCTGGCCAGACCCGAACTAAAAGATGCGAGGCCATCCGGGAAGGAGATCAAGAGCTAACCTAGGAGGAGGAGAACATACTCTGGGCCGAGCAAGCACGGGTCAACGAAGTGCGCAAAGTAGGAATCCGATCCCAGAATGAAGAGATGGCCATGATGCGAGCCGATATGGACCGAGCAGCTGCCGACATAGAAGCTGTCTGATCCATGATGCACAAAGCAACTAGCAAGGTGCCGGAGATAGATCGCGTGTTGGAGGAGGCACATAACACCCCGTTCACAGCACAAATTACTAGCACAAGAATCCCAGACCCTGGAAAGATGAAAGTCCCGATCTATGAAGGAAAGACAGTTCCTATGATAGGACAGCTCATAACTTTCAGATTGACGCCCCTGGGTACGGTCGAGGAAGAGGACGAAGCCGCGAAAGAAGTTCATGGAGCACATGGATCAAAAGCGACAGTTCCCATGACAGGACAGCTAACTACGAACACTGTTGGGGTCAAAACCCGCCCAGCTATGATCAATGGGAAAATGGCTAAGTATGAAAATACGAAGAATCGGACAAGGCCGAAATTGTGCCTAAGTCGTTTCTGTACGAGTCCACTTAAGCACAAGAGAGGCCATTCTGGCTAAAGCAGCTCCATTTCCGGCCGAGGAAGCTTCACTTCGGCAGAGAGACTTCGACAAAGAAAAGAGAGACTTAGGCAAGCCTTGTCTCCGCTTAGGCAAGCCTTGTCTTCCCTTAGGCAAGCCTTGTCTACACTTAGGCAAGCTTTGTCTCCACTTCGGCAAGCCTAGCTTACTTCGGCAAGGGAGACTTCGGCAAGCCTAGCTCACTTCGGCAAGCCTAGCTTACTTCGGTAAGGGAGACTTCGGCAAGCCTAGCTTACTTCGGTAAGGGGGACTTCGGCAAGCCTAGTTCACTTCGGCAAGGGAGACTTCGGCAAGCCTAGCTCACTTCGGCAAGGGAGACTTCGGCAAGCCCAGTCACTTCGGCAAAGGAGACTTCGGCAAGCCTAGCTCACTTCGGCAAGGGAGACTTCGGCAAGCCTAGCTCACTTCGGCAGGGAGACTTCGGCAAAGAAAAGAGAGACTTAGGCAAGCCTTGTCTCCGCTTAGGCAAGCCTTGTCTTCACTTAGGCAAGCTTTGTCTCCACTTAGGCAAGCTTTAGCTCACTTCGGGAGGGAGACTTCGGCAAAGAAAAGAGAGACTTAGGCAAGCCTTGTCTCCGCTTAGGCAAGCCTTGTCTTCACTTAGGCAAGCTTTGTCTCCACTTAGGCAAGCTTTAGCTCACTTCGGCAGGGAGACTTCGGCAAAGAAAGGAGAGACTTAGGCAAGCCTTGTCTCCGCTTAGGCAAGCCTTGTCTTCACTTAGGCAAGCTTTGTCTCCACTTAGGCAAGCTTTAGCTCACTTCGGCTGCTCACTTCGGCTGCTCACTTCGGCAGCCCACTTCGGCAGCCTGACTTCGGCAGCTCACTTCGGCAGCCTAGTCACTTCGGCAGCTTAGTCACTTCGGCAGCCCACTTCGGTAGCCTCACTTCGGCAGCTCACTTCGGCAGCCCACTTCGGCAGCCTGACTTCGGCAGCTCACTTCGGCAGCCTAGTCACTTCGGCAGCCCACTTCGGCAGCCTGACTTCGGCAGCTCACTTCGGCAGCCCACTTCGGCAGCCTGACTTCGGCAGCCCTCTTCGGCAGCCTCACTTCGGCAGCCCACTTCGGCAGCCTCACTTCGGCAGCTTCATTTCGGCAGCCTGACTTCGGCAGCTCACTTCGGCTGCTCACTTCGGCAGCCCACTTCGGCAGCCTGACTTCGGCAGCTCACTTCGGCTGCTCACTTCGGCAGCCCACTTCGGCAGCCTGACTTCGGCAGCTCACTTCGGCAGCCTAGTCACTTCGGCAGCCTAGTCACTTCGGCAGCCCACTTCGGCAGCCTGACTTCGGCAGCTCACTTCGGCAGCATAGTCACTTCGGCAGCCCACTTCGGCAGCCTCACTTCGGCAGCTCACTTCGGCAGCCCACTTCGGCAGCCTGACTTCGGCAGCTCACTTCGGCAGCCTAGTGACTTCGGCAGCTCACTTCGGCAGCTTCGCTTTGGCAGCCTGACTTCGGCAGCTCACTTTGGCAGCCTAGTGACTTCGGCAGCTCACTTCGGCAGCTTCGCTTCGGTAGCCTAGTCACTTCGGCAGCCCACTTCGGCAGCTCACTTTGGCAGCTCACTTCGGCAGCCTCACTTCGGCAGCCCACTTCGGCAGCCTCACTTCAGCAGCCCACTTCGGCAGCCTCACTTCGGCAGCTTCATTTCGGCAGCCCACTTCGGCAGCCTGACTTCGGCAGCTCACTTCGGCTGCTCACTTCGGCAGCCCACTTCGGCAGCCTGACTTCGGCAGCTCACTTCGGCAGCCTAGTCACTTCGGCAGCCTAGTCACTTCGGCAGCCCACTTCGGCAGCCTGAC
Source organism: Pseudoturritis turrita (assembly GCA_900406555.1). Classification (NCBI taxonomy): domain Eukaryota; kingdom Viridiplantae; phylum Streptophyta; class Magnoliopsida; order Brassicales; family Brassicaceae; genus Pseudoturritis; species Pseudoturritis turrita. The sequence continues at coordinate 712,063 of OVBL01000732.1, forward strand.
TTCGGCAGCTCACTTCGGCAGCCTAGTCACTTCGGCAGCCCACTTCGGCAGCCTCACTTCGGCAGCTCACTTCGGCAGCCCACTTCGGCAGCCTGACTTCGGCAGCTCACTTCGGCAGCCTAGTGACTTCGGCAGCTTCGCTTCGGCAGCCTGACTTCGGCAGCTCACTTCGGCAGCCTAGTGACTTCGGCAGCTCACTTCGGCAGCTTCGCTTCGGTAGCCTAGTCACTTCGGCAGCCCACTTCGGCAGCTCACTTCGGCAGCTCACTTCGGCAGCCTCACTTCGGCAGCCCACTTCGGCAGCCTCACTTCGGCAGCCCACTTCGGCAGCTTCATTTCGGCAGCTCACTTCGGCAGCCTCACTTCGGCAGCCCACTTCGGCAGCCTCACTTCGGCAGCCCACTTCGGCGGCCTGACTTCGGCAGCCCACTTCGGCAGCCTCACTTCGGCAGCCCATTTCAGCAGCCTCACTTCGGCAGCTTCATTTCGGCAGCTCACTTCGGTAGCTCACTTCGGCAGCCCATGTCGGCAGCTTCGCTTCGACAGCTCCGCTTCGGCCACGATCCACTTCGGCCGCAATCCACTTCGGCCACGATCCTCTTCGGCCAAGCTCCACTTCGGCCATGCTCCACTTCGGCCAACGAGCTCGCTTCGACTATGATACGAATCCACTTAGGCACGATACGAACTCGTTTCGGCCGAAGTCATTTTTATACGAAACTGCTTGGCCGAAGTCAAAATCATACGAGATTACTTGGCCGAAGTCAAAATCATACGAGACTGCTTGGCCGAAGTCAAAATCATACGAGACTGCTTGGCCGAAGTTAAAATCGTACGAAACTCTCCGGCCGAAGTCATACGAAACTGTCTGGCCGAAGTCATACGAAGCTGTCTGGCCGAAGTGATACGAAACTGTCTGGCCGAAGTCGATTCTATACAAAACCTGAAGACAACGCGGCCGAAGTCATTTTTATAGGGAGCTGGAAGACGACGCGGCCGAAGTCATTTCTATGCAAGGACGACAAGCCCATCTCCGGCCCGCGCTGGGACAAAAGCCCACGAAGTCAAACCGACTCACGAGAACAGAAATCCCGAAGGATTGGGAAGTTTTCCTAATCCCTTTAGGATTGACCTGAACGACTCAAACTAGTATATATATCGATGTACATCTCTTGATAAAGGGACCCGCAATTTACTTAGCAAAAAACCCTAGACTTTTTTTGCTCTCAAACTCTTGTACGAAAGCTTTTCGACACAGCTTAATAAAAACCATCTTTGGATCTCTTCGTTTGTGGTTCATCCGCAGAAATTTCATCCCCCTTAACAAACCTCCGACAAATTCTAATTGTGTTGATTTCGACTCCCACAATTTGGCACTAGAAGGAAGGGGTTTTGAAATTTTCTTACTCCAAGGAACCACCACACGAACGATTCGAAGAAGATAACTAGGGACGACGAACCGACGACCCGCAGGACACAGGGATCGATGG